>VDFB02271358.1:1173194031-1173358505 GCA_007258455.2 Sequoia sempervirens | reverse complement strand
CTCATTTAAATAGTTAAAATATCATAAGGACAGCTATTGTGTGATTATGTCTTTTAAGATTTATCACACATTTAATACAGAGTATCATGCAAATGTACAAGTAAATGATGATAAAGATATTATCTAAAAGGCTGAAAAGCGTAAGGAGAACCTAAGACCATTATTTTTTAGGTTGCAAATAGAAAGTTAAATGCAACAAAGTTTTAGTTCATACTATAGCAAAAAAAGGTGAAAGATGGACTTTTATAAATTTTGCAGAAAATATTTTAGCCATCAAAGTGCAGAAGATTGAAATAAGTCAACTTCAATAGAAATCATTTGACAAAGCTTTGATGATTGTGCAGTTTTTAATGAAACATGTTGTCAATGTACAAGAAGCAATTCAGAGAAATATTGATAGTTACCTTGTGTGAGATCAGCAAACAACAAGGAAAGAGAATTCTTGCAAATGAGTAAAAATGAAGGATAATGTTTCCAATTGGATCAAAAGTAACTGTCTTAAATTGCTACAATCAGATGATTTTTCAAATCAAAAACAATATTCAAGAAAATTTTAATGGATATAAGGGAGTAGGACTTATTACACCTTGTGACAATATAAACATAGCATGTGAATATGAAAGTAACTGCTATAGAATGTCTAAAAGAGATGTAATCTCATGGAGTGCCATGATTGTAGGATATACACAACATAGATTTTCTAAGAATGCTTTCAAAATCTTTGAATTAATGAAGCACTTTAGAACATATCCTGACATTTTAAGCTTTGCTTGTGTTATATTTGCATGCAGCCATGGAATTTCATTAAATGGGAATTGCACATACTTCAATCATAGGAGAACCCCATGGCTACAAGGTATTGAAGTCGTGGCTAAAGTGCCAATACAAAGATAAAGCCAAGATTATTCTTGAGTTTCTCCAGAAATGTCAAGGTAGAGGCTCAACGCCAAACTTGTGATTTTACAAAAAATAAAAAACATTTTCATAATTTCTTGAAAATGATATCATAAAATTTGTAAATTCATAGTTAAAAGAAACTATATAGAGCTTTCGAACCCAGTAGCAGGAGAAACTACAGAGAAAAAATGAAGAAAACCCTCGACCCAGTTTTTAATGAAATGGGTCATATGTTGTTTTCAGAATATCGCAAAAGAAAATGTATAACTCTCAGTCATTTTTATAATGATAAGCTATAGGGAAAAATTAATAGGGAAAGAATATGGTTTCAGCCATAGAAGTACTTTTCATTCATATTTGCAATTTGGAAGTAATATTCAGATTTTCTTAAGATTTCTATTCAAATGTCGAGTAGAAACAATAGAAAATGTAAAGAACACAGTGAGGACAAGGTATTTCAAAAGAGAAAGATTCATAAATTCACAAAAAGGCTCAAACTCGAGCATAGTTTCTACAAAAATGCAACAAAATAGTAGTATATGCCTTCTAAAGACTCAACATACACTTTCCATAAAATTTTGCCAAAGAATGAGTGATGATGCCTTTGTAAGTTCAAAATCCACCATTGAATCTTCAAGAATTTACAAGGAGTGAAAATAGTAATATTTTATCTATTTTCTATGGATATGGCTCAAAATGAGCTATTTTATTCTTCAGGAAATGAGACAGAATTATCAAAACGCCTCAAATGCTTACTTAGAGTTTTTCTTTTGAATGAAAATACAGTGAAATGCCTCTATATGGCTTTGAATCCACAGAGAAAGCTTGTAGCAGAGCTCCAAAAAACCCTAGGGCAGCGGGAAGCTTCTCCAAGAATTTTATCATGAAGTAAATAAAATGCTTTTATTGTTTTACCTTTACTTAGGGTTTTCACCCTAGTACCTAGTCGATAAAAGATTGGCATTATTGCTATCTTTTTATTAAAATATATGATGCAACTAATACCCCCGTGGGTTACTTTATGCCTTATTACTTTTTCATGCTTTATGTCTTGTATCTTAGGCATTTCAATGTTTTTGACTTAGCAAATTTTCTACTTTGACCGAATACATGGATGTTTTTATTTTTGCATTTGTTTTACATTGTTAAATACTTAAGTTAAGTGATATTTTATAAATCACTTATACTTAAAGTATTTCTTTAAAATGAAAAATATATAAAGATGTGCTTATATTTGTATGACTAGGCCATAAGTGGATGGAGGATACGCTTTGAATTATGATGAGGAGAGCAACTAGGGAGGTTATTTTCAATTTGCAAACATGAGGAGGGTATTTAGGGAGGTTGTGAGTCAGTTTTCAACGCATGGAAAAGATGTAGGAGCATTTTTAATTCATTTATGTACTTATGAGGGCATCTTGGAGCCTTTTTTAGTTGTCATCATGTTTGATATGGTCAAACTTTACTTGTTCACCCATTTGGAGCTCTTTTGGATGAGATCTAGGGGCTAGATTTGTGGGCTTTTTGTTGCATCTGACCTATGAGGTTTCTAGAACCCATTTTGGTGGAGCTTGGCTACTTAGTAACTTTTGTAACTCATTATTGAGTTAGTTCTTGAGTTGTACTTTTCTACCTTGCAACTTTTACAATCCTTTGTCAGAATAATTTACACATTTTTGTAACTCATTTTGGACATGAATTCATAAAGGACCTTGAATATCAGTACTTGAAGCTTTTTTCCTCTTATTCTTGTAGAGTTGTGTGTTATCAAAGTGATTGATCAAATCACATGTGAGGTATTTTAACCTCCTTGTAATTTTGTCTCACATTTTATGCCTTTTCTGCAAAGTTATTTTTATGCGGGCTGGAAACTGTGTTTAGAAATTGCACATAGCTTTTAGATTGTGAAAATAACCTTTCCCTTCTAAAAGATAGGTAAATTTAAGCCTTTTTTCAAAATATTTATGCATAAAAATTACTAAAATAAGTTGTGTAAATTTTCTGTTTTTCATTTATTGAAAAGCAAGTGTCTGTCCTCTAAAGTTTTCAGGTCTTTACTAGTTGGGTGTATCACCATAGGAAGTAGTATTTACCAGTTTTAGTTTTATTCATTTTCAGTATTCCTTCTCCCTTTTCCTTAAAGAATCAATAGATTAAGTGATATAACTAGCTAGGAAGTTGGCCTATCTAGAGGTTCATTCTCACTTTGGGTGACCCACAACCCAAGAATGCTCCCATGTTTCTCTAGCTAACTTATTTTCACAAGTCAGTTAGGGTGAAAATTCAAGAGATAACTGGAAGGCTCACCTTCCAATGTTTTTCTTGAGTATACTTTATGTTTAGGCTAGCATTCAACTAACTCTTTTCTCTTTCTAGAATAGGTAGTTGGAGGGGATAATGAAGTTTCTCCAGAAGTAATAGTGGCAGAAATTGCACCTTTAGCCCCACTCTTGGTCTCGTCTTTGAGCTCACCATATGTCATAGTGGCTCCTTGTAGCTTTAATTGGGCAGTCTGCCCATCGATCCATTTCCTTTTCCTTGCCTCTACAGGCTTCATCAGAAGATCAAGGTCACTAAATTCTTCCTTGTTCCAATCAATTAGGGGCAGTGGTAGGTTGGCAACTACATTGTATCGAGGATCAATTAATGTATTCTCCTCCACCACTATTTTATCTAGCACATGGAATAACTTGACCATTTTGACGAAGTATGTTGTCATGCCAATGTAGTGCCTCATCCACACTTCTTTGTCATCCCTACAATTGGCCCAAAATTCTTCAACATTATGTACGTGGGCGTATTCAATCTCGAACATCTTCTTGAGCTTATCGTATGGATCCATCTGCAGTTGGGCGGTGTGGAGCTCTAGGTTATAGTCCATGAGTTCCTTATTCGAATACTCCACACACTAGAATGTGTGGAGTGCGTACATTCCTTGACCAAATGTGATGGGATAAGGGATCCCCACTCTCTGCTTGTCACTCAGGAGGGTGTGACCTCACTACAATTGTCTTGAAAGCTCAAGGAGTACCATCCGGTCATTCGGGTACCGGGGCAATTTATAGGGCCTCTCTAAGAAGCCCTCAGTTTGGATGTAGGTAAACTTTAGAAATTGTATGAACTGAAAGCCAAAACAACATATGAAAGCATTAGCACTATGTGAGACCCTTCTTTCAAAGTCACCTCTAAGTAGTCTAATAATATGGCCTATGAAGGTGTTGTTGACCTTGCAGTAGTCCTTGAAATTTATGTATTGGAGCTAAGGATACTTATCATATACCTTTAGTTCCCTCCCTGGGGTTTGGCATGGTGCTACAAGTAGGCCTTTGTATTGCATTTGGTTAGCTAGTAGATAGACCAAGTATGATTTCATGTACAACTACAAAGTCCTCTTTACCACCACAAACTATTCATGCAAGAAATTACTAATCATCCCTTCCCAGTAGAATTTGGTTTCCCCTCAGAGGATTTCTTCCATGAAGTACAACATTCATTCCTAGAAGAAGGTTGTAGTTGGAAGGCCCATAATCCTACTCAATAAGGTTGGAAAATCATGGTAATCCTCATAGAAGTCACTTCAGAAGAGTTCTTGGGGAACTTTGTTTGTGTTGCCCCTCTTGTCCTTTAACCAGTATTGATTGATAAGCTTTTTGCATTTGAGGGGGTCTGCATCCCATGTAGTTTTAGCACATTCCTTCATTCTCTTCCATTTCATTGAAGGTATGGATGTGAAAGGTTTTCCCTATTGATTTTGCAGACAGATCAACTAGTACATTGCCATCCCTATCTTCAATCCTTGTAGTATCCTCTTGATATTCCTCTCTGCAGGCCATCACTAGCTTGGGAGCAATGAGAGCAGGTGGGAATCTGGTGGCCTTGGCCAGCCCACATTTTTTTATCCTTTTGGAATTTTCTTTTGTGGGATTGACTCAGACCCTTTGCTTGAACTTATCAATATCAATATGTCCCATATCAGTATCTGAGATCTCCCTCCAATCTGTGGTAACCTTTGAATAGAGGGGTTCCCCTTGGAACTTGTATTTCATTTGGTCTTTATCTTCTTTTCTCTTGGGTGCCTTAGCTTACTTCTTCCCCTTTTCCTTCTCCACAGTGGCCTCTGAAATTCTTGTAGTTGGTTCCATATATCCTACAATCGAAGGGGTAGCAAACATATTCAAGCATAAAACAAAAAGAATGTTAGCCTAAAATCTACAAAACAATGTCAAATCAGATAATTTATCAGTTAAGGGTCCTAACATTTCTTATAGATCAACATTGGCTTTTTATTGGAGGGAATTATGACAATGCTGGCTCAGGGGTGTGGACTTCCCTAGGCTGGCAGTAGTTTTGGAGGCAGTTATGAACAAACAACAATCAGGGAATGACATCCCACATGTCTCAACCCGCATCAATATTTGATCATTAGTTGGGATCCACTAAGGAGGTCAAAAAATTTTGGCATGTGTTTCAAGTTCACTTAGAAGTTTTGGAGGCATTAAGATTATCTTTTGGTCATGTGGGCCAAGGACAGGCAGAATCAGGAGGTGGTCTAGCCGTTTGAGGCTTTGTCGTTGAAAACGGCACTGGAAAAGTGGCATCCAGCAAGCGGTGTTCCGCCAAGTGGGACTCAAGGCTTCAGCGAACGATACCATGGTCTTCTTGAAGTTCAAGTCCTTGTAGGTCAGAAGGTGCAGGGAGGTGTTAGATTTTTATCATCTGGCATGGCAGGGGTGAGACAAAGGTCCGCATAGAGTGGCCCGCACCATCGAGTCCACAGGGGGCTAGGCCTTACATGCTTGTTATCAGTGAGTCTGAGGGTAACGGCGGAGTTGTGCTCTGTGTAGTGGGCCGATGAAGGGAAATGTATGTTCTGAAGTGGCGAGGGAAGGATGAAATTCCACAAATGGTCATTGCATAGTCCCTGACAGTTAATCATTTTCACTTTTTAAGTTTAGACAGTGGCAGTAGGTTCGAGCTCCACAAGGTGGAGGGACGGTTTCCCAAGGCTATTTTGAATGGCTTACAGGCCATGGTGACTCGCAGATGGAGGTTCATAGTACAAGGTCTACAAAGAGGCAACACTTAATCATTTAAAGCACAAAGGAGAGTGGACAACAGAGGTGAGGTCAAGACTCGGTCGCTGGAAAGGCATCATCATTTAACCGTTTTGATTTGGTCATTTAAATATCGGCAAAAGATTGGTGGAAACCTGCAAAGGACGATCCCTATAAGATAGGTTACTTTTCTTAAGCTTGGGCATCGACCATGAAGGTGGGGCTGATAGGCCGATAAACGAGTCACAAAGGTCGTTGAAAATGGTGGAGTCAAGATGGAATCTCGCAGATGGAAGTCCGCAAGGAGAAACCTGCAATGGACCCAGACTTAAGTGTTTGGTGTGGTCAAGTTCTATGGGAAATGACTAGGGCAGGACCTGCCCAATGGGAGGGCGTGATCAAATAGTCATTTGAAATTACAAGGCTTAAAAGGTATTCCGCAAGAAAAGGCCCATGCCAGAAGACCTGAGAGGGTCGAAGGACCTCTGTTTTGATCTCATGAATTCTAAGTTCTAATTTTAGGATGACCAAGTTGAGGGGGCCTCCCACGAGGGTGGGCTCGATGAAAGTGTTTGTTGTTTCATAAAGTTTGAACATTTTGAAGGAAAGGTGACGGCAGTAGTGATGTTGCAAGCCCGTGGGGCATGAATTCCCTGGTCCAGGAACAGCTGCGAGAACCTCAAGTTCCACACGTAGCCCATGGACGATTCTCAACAAGCTTTAAAATTCTAAGAGGTGGGTTTTGACCACCAAGGTGTGTTCTAGTTGGTTTCTAAGTTTTATTTTCCATATTTAACAAATTTCTATAGAATTTAGAGAAAACTCAAAATAAGGCACGTGGACGGATGACCAACCTATAAAGCCCGATGAATATGGGTGAGTAATCAGTGAGCAAAGTCTTTGAATTGGCAACAGAGCTTGGTGGGCGCGATAGCAGCATTGGCAGGAGGCTTTGACAAGTCTTCTGAATGTTTACAAGTGAAAATGACAGCTCGAAATGGGCTATTTATAAACTTTTGAGCATATATTGCAGGCCATTAATGTGGGTACAATGGTGATTATGGTTGGTGAGTGCACATTTCAAAAAGGGGGGCAAGAACGGCCGGGTCCACAAAGCAGATGGCTCCCTAGACTTGGCCATTTTGAACACTGGGCAGAAGAACGGCCATGAAAGTTGTAGGTCCTACAAGGTGGGTGGACGGACTGACTCAACCACCATAGGGATGGTGAATCCATAGAGGAATTCTACATTGGGCGGCCTGCGAAGGCGGACCTGCATTGCCCGGAGGATGACAACTTTGAAGGTTAAAGGAAAACAGCCAAGGAAATCCCACAAAGGCTTAAGACCTTGAAAATTTGAGGGTAGTAAAACATGGTCAACTCAAGATGATTCTTCTAAGACTCCTTCACCTCTTAGGACTCAAAAAAAGGGGGCACGTAAAATGAGGTAGCAAAAAAAGAGACCCAGCGAAGCAAAAAGAGAGGGTCCACATTTCAAACAGGGTGTGTGTGTTATAGGCACAATAAATGGGGACTCTACTGGGGAATGATCTTGAGCATTCTAAGGAGAAATGCTCATTCAGAACCCAGAATCTCTAGTTTCACAGATTAGGGACTATTTTCCAAAAGTAAACTATGGGACTAAAAGGAGAACAAGATCCTTAGTGGAATCAACTCATGAAACATCTCAAAAGTGTGTGCTTATAGTGAATTCATTCCCTTCCCTTAGAAACTATGGCAGTTAATCAAACCAAGCAAGCTACATGAATCGTCTAACCCCAAAAGTAACTTGGACATTGCCCCGCTATTAGTCAGGCATCCATAGCCCCAATGGAGTTGTTGCTATGACCCCACGAACATTGCTCTACTACCAGCTAGGCATCCATAGCCCTGGTAGAGTTATTCACACACCCATACGGTTGCTTGATTTGATCATTTTTCTTTTCTTTTTTTCTTTCGATATTTCTTTTAATACTTTTCTTTTTTCCCAATTGTGTAAGCATCAAAGCCTACTGTGGGTTTGGGAATCACAGTGGTCACTGGAGCAAACTTAAGATTTTTCACTTGCTAGGCCATCACAATGACCACTATACAGCTCTTCGAAAATAATTAGTGTATGCTTTGTGCAAAATTTGAGATGAACGTGAAAGGACGGTTCAACTAAGGGTTAGGTTCTAGGTCAAGTCAAAGTTCAAATGAGGAGACCATTCCATGGCAGCAATCAAAGACCAATAGTTGAGAGTGAACACTTATCCAAAGAACACTAAAAGAAAACAATAGAGTGAATCGTTCGTCAAACCGAGCACGGCCACCACAGCAAAAACAAAGAACACCCTCAGCAAGACAAGAGCAGTCAGGAAATGAGCAAAACAAAGGCAAACCAAAACAAAAAAACAAAGAAACAAAAGCAACCTAAACTAAAATATATACAGTTATTTACAAGAACAGCTCGAGAGAGCTCAGGCTTGGAAATAATGCTTAAGGTGTTGCTCGTTGATAGGCAATGAGACATCTTCACCAGTTAAAGTCTTGAGGCAGAAATCATTATCACCAAGGATCTCAACAATCTAAAAGGGGCCAAGCCAGAGCTTGTCGAATTTGTCATGTCCCCCTTTCTTTTCATGGGCCTTGTCCCAGTATAGGACCAGATCAGTGATTCTAAAGGCTTTTACTTTGGCTCATTGATCAAACCATCTCTTGACCACGCTCTAATGTTTGGAAAAAAATTCAATGGCATAGTCATGCACTTCTTCCAAGTGAAGTAACTCAGCTAAGCGAGCTTCTCGTCAATCCCCTTCTTCATAGAAAGTGTTGATGAATTGGAGGGTAGGAATCTTGAGGTGGATAGCAAATATAGTCTCTAGGCCATAGATGAGGTGGAATGGGGAATCACCCAAGGCAGCCTTGTGGCATGTGCAATATGCCTAAAGGGGAAAATGAAGCTGGGTGTGCCAATCCATGGGATTTCTATCGAGAAGTTTTTTGATGATGGTGATGAGGTTATTGTTTGTGGATTCAGCTAGGCCATTTCCCTCAGGGTAGTAGTTGGATGAAAATTTGAGGGAAATTCCATAGTCAAAGGCCCAACTAGTGAATTTGAGCGAGGAGAAAGCAAGGCCATTATCACAAACTAATGCATACGAGTAACCAAAATGATTTAAAATAAAACTTTCAAGGAAATTAATAACTACCTTTGTGGTGTATTGTCTACATGCAATAGCTTTTGTCCACCTAGTACAATAATCAGAGGCAATTAGAATGTACATGTGACCCACAGAAGATGGTGGGCTTATTGGACCAATGAAGTCGAGACCCCATTGCACGAACGGTCTTACCTCCAAGACTAGTTGCAATGGGACAACAACATTCCTTTCTTTGGTTGTGGTAGTCTGGTAGACATGGCATGTATAGATATGGTTATGAGCATCTTTGAATACTGTCAGCCAATAATAACCTGCTCATAGGATCTGATGTGCGATTGAAGGACCAGATCCATGACTGGTATCAAATTTATCGTGAAATTCTTTTAAGACCCACTCTGTTTCTTCTCTTCCAAGGCACCTAAGGTAGATGCCTTCATAATTCTTCTTATAGAGTATAGATCCTCATAGCATGTAATTGTTTCTTTTCAAATGGAGGGCACACTTTTGGACACCCTAGAGATGAGGTGGAAATTTTTTTTTTAACAAGTAGTAGACTATGTCGTCATACCACTCTCCAGGAGAAACATCTTCAAGCTGATATTGCTAAACAGTGAGTTTGGGTCCTGCTTCAGCCACTGTCTTAGCTATTGTTCAAGTGAGGGCCTATCCTCTCACTAGTTTCACCGATTGAATTTCCATATCATATTCTTCTAGCAAGGTAACCCACTTCGCTCTTCTTTCTCCTAACTCATTTTGCATCAACAACGTTTTCACTACTAGGTCAGGTATGATGGCAAACACCTTGTTCCGCAAGATGTAGTGTCTGAATTTCTTAACTCCTCTAACTAGAGCATACAGCTGCTTTTCTACGTTGTGATATATCAATTTAGCATCCTTCAATGGAACGCTCATGAAGGCTATTGGATGCTCATTCCCTTCATCATCTTTCTGGGTCAAAATGTTGGCATACGAATGGTCTAAAGCAAATGAGTAAATATAGAAGGGCTTCAGATAATCTGGGCTGACTAGCACAAGTGCTTCAACAATGGCTTTCTTAATTTCTTCAAAGGCCTGCTTTGCTTTCAGATTCCACTCAATTTTTGCATCTTGCTTCAACATGGCATTGAGCGGCTTAACAATCTCAACAAAGCCTGTATTAAATTTTTTGACAAAATTTATCTTTTTGAAGAAATACTTAAGTTCTTTCTTGCTACCTAGTAGCTAGATCTTCAAAAAGGGATTGGATGTGCTCAGGGTCTATGGAGATTCCTCATTTTGAAATAATGTGTCCAAGCAGCTTGCTTTTAGTGACACTGAAAATACATTTCTTCGGGTTAAGAGAAACCCCAAATTCTTTGCACCTTTGAAAAACTTTGCACATATCAGAAATATGATCAGCTCATTTCTTTGAGAACACTATAAGATAATCCTTGTAAATGATGATGCATTTTCTGATTAGATCTTTGAAGGCTATGTCCAGCACACACTGGAAAGTGGTGCTAGCGTTGATGAGTCTGAATGGTGTCCTCCTATATGCAAAGGTTCCCCACTTGGTGGTGAACATGGTTTTGTGCCTGTCTTCATATTGTACCATGACTTGATTATAGCTGGAATACCCATCGAGGAAGGACATCATCTATGATCCATTAACGATTTTCAATACCTCATCCAATGAGGGAATAGGATAGTTATCCTTCTCTGAATCTCTGTTCAAATTGTAGAAATCCACACACAGTCTGATTTCTCCATTCTTTTTCCTAATCGGGACCAAATTGGCAACCCATGTGGAGTGCCTGACTGGGAATATGATCATGTTTGAAAGTAGCTTTTGCACTTCTTTGTAAATGATGGGCTCCAACAAGGTATTAATGGGACGTTCTCATTGTCAAAAAGGTCGGACATCCGGTTTAAGAGGAATAGTGTGCATGATAATGGAGGTATCATAGGTCTTCAAATATTCATATCTCCATGCCATTACATCATGATACTTCCTCAAAGCATCAATGATTCCTTTTCTTTCTTCTAACATATAGACTTTACCAATAAACACATTTTTAACCTCCTTATTTGTCTCGAGGTTGTGAGTGTTGCACTGATTGTTGATGGAGTCTGTCTTTTCCTATTGATCTTGGTCTTGGATCTGATCTAGGTCAAATATTTGTTCAAGCTTTACCATACCTCTTGGAATAGTGTTTTTCTTGAGGTCAATGACTGGGCCTTCTATATCTAATTTAGCTTCTTTGGGCTCATCTTCGTCAATTATTTGCGTAACAAACACGTCAGAACTTGTGATGAATTCCAAGATGTGTTTGTCATCATTGAACACCTGGAAGCGGGTAACATTGTCTGGCACAAATGGGGTGGAAGTAATCTCAATGGTGAACCTTTTAAGGACAGATAAAGAGAGGGGTTGAAGAGTGTTGGCTGCTTGAGCTAAGGCATCAGCAATGTGGTTTTGAGAGTGAGGGATCAGCTAGATATTAAAGGCATCTAGCCTATCTAAAAGATCCCAAACTCTATGCCTATGGGTGATCCCACAATAGTGGTTTACAATTTTTGGTCAAAATGGACACTAAAATAAATTTTTTTAACTAAATCTTCACTTTCAAGCACCTATACTAGCTAAACCGTGAGGAATTTGAAGATGATGCAAACTAGAGTTTCGTGACATTTTGTCTGTAGATTCTAAATATATTTTTTTCAAAATTTTTGGAATCTTATTGCACTTCTTCTTCCATCTCCCTCGAAAAATAGTTTTTTTTAGAAAACAACATTTTTAAAAAGTGGCGCTCACCATATAACGCATAACTATTTTTCCAAGAAGGATAAAATTCTAATTCTTTCGAATTTAGATTTGTAACTCTGATATCTAATGCTTCCACTTGGTTAGATAGTTTTTTATTGAATTTTTTTTCTTTAATAAGTTTCAAAGTCAAACCAATTACAATTCAGACATAGTGTGACCGTATAATGTGTAATTTTTTTTGTATGTATCGAAATTCTTTTTTTTTTTTGGTTGGATCAAGGACTTCAATATCTGGTGCACTCATATTTTTTTAAAAAAAATTTGATAATCTACTATGTTTCCACATGTGTAGAACATAGAGCTTGATTTTCAATCAGAAACCTACATTCACAAGAAATAAAAATAAATATAATAATTAAATTAAATTTATTTAAATTTATACTTTTTGGGAAGCTTATAATAAGGACTAAATACTTACAAAAAATAAATTTTAAATAAATTCATTTGATCCCCCAAAAGGTAAATCAAAAGTGGTTTTTTATCAGCATTTTGATAGGTGTAAAGGAGACTCTGTTATAGGTATAGTTTACAACTAGCAGGGTTATATACAAGGAGGTTTGATCTAAGGTAGTTTGATAAAACCCTCTTCAATTAGAATGCTTTAAATGGAACTTTTTAAGGCTTAAATCATTATATTTTCTAAAAATATGTGATTTCAACAAAAATTAGAATCTCCCAGAAATTGTAAACCAACTTTGTGGGATCACCCCTATAGTTTGCTAGCCTTCTATCATGCTAGGAGTATAATTTTCTGAATTTTTTTACCACCAGCTCTAAATCATTGAAGACTTGCAACAATTTTACTTTATTCGTTAGAGCCATTAGGAGACCATGAACTAATGCTTCATACTTCGCTACATTATTCATGCAATAAAACTACAATTTGTGACAACAAAGTAGGTCTTACCTGTGGGGCTGATGAGTTTAAATCTAGCTCCTACTCCTTGCTTGGATTTAGATCCATCAAAGTGCAACGTCCAAAATTTAGAAGGTTCTTTAGCCTTAGGGTTGATCATACATATGTGTCTTCTTGGTTGCGTTCTTGTATTTGCAATTTATGAAGCGGACATTGACTCATCATGAACAGTGGTAGGCAGTTTGGTTAGTAGCTCCTCTTGATGTGTAACTTGTCCTTTGACATGTTCTACTATTGTCTAACATAAGTAGCACTCAATTTTTGAGTGAGCGGCATTGTGGAATCTACACCAACTAGGTAGCAAGAGTTCCTGAAAATCTATTATGGCCCCTAGACTAAGCTAATCTTGTATGTATTTTTTCATGAAATCCTAGAATCCGTCTAATAGTCCCAAATTCTCATCATTGTATGCTTCATCATCATCAAATTTGACCTGCACTTCTATGCCTAGGGGTGTATGGGCTAAGTTGGCCGGAGGGTCGCATAATACTAAGAACACTTCTTTAGTCATCTCTTCTTCTTGAGGCTCTAATTCTTCCTAGTATGCCACAGGAGAATAATTTCCCAACTCTATTTCAATAAACAACACCTCATTGACATTGTTGTATTTTGTAATTATGAACTTCATGTGGGGTTCCCGATCAATGTGAGTCTGATTTGGAAACCCCTTCCATGGCAACCACATGTGGGAGAAATTAGTTTCGGTGTATCTGTTCAATGCTCGGGTGAAGTCTTGTCCCAAGGTTATTTTGTATGTGTCAGGTATATCCGCAACCTAGATGTCAATAACCTGTTGTACCCTCAGATTTGCAATAATCTGCATGGGAATACGATTGATTTCTCCAATGATGTTCACCCCAGTTTTTTCCTATTGAGTTACTTTCCTTCTTGAGGGTGTGGTTACAATCTCAAGAGCCTTACATACAACCAAAGGCATGACATTAGTTGATGCTCCTGAGTCAATCAAACAATTATGCAGGTTCTTCCCAAATACTCGAATAGCAGTAAGAAAAGGGGGTGTTTCAAACCTTCCTTGGAAGAGTCCCATAGGTGTGTCAGCCTGGGCCACTTGACCTTTGTCCTTTTCATTTTTCTTTTCCTTAGTTTTCCCCTAACTTTTCTCTTTAGAGAGTTTTTTTCCAATTTGCTGATTTAAAGGGGCATTCTTTTTCTTGCTTATAATTTCTTGAATTACGGGCACATGTGGTGGCTCTTCAAAAGAGACTCTTTTGGCTGGTGTTTCTTCTGTTGCCTTGGAGGGAGGAGTCCCATTAATAACTCTAAAGAAGGTGTTCCTAATTTTAGGAACCTTGAGTAACTCAAAGACGAACAAACTTATCTTGACCTTCTTAAATTCTTTAGCAACATATTCACCCATTTGCTCGATTTCAACCTCAAAGGCTCTACCTATGGAAGATCTAGCTGACTGGTTATGTGTTTGACTTGATTGTTTGTTCTTATCAAAGTATTGGGTAGGAACATGGGGAAAATTGGGATTATTATTGGCATTAGGATCAGGTGGGGTGCTAAATTTATTGGGCAGAGTAGAAGTAGTGAAAGGTCCTCCTACTTGTCTATTTCTTAAGAAATATGGAGATGTTATTTGGTGAAACATTTGGACCTCATCTTTATAAAAATCTTCCTCATCTACAGGACCGTTATCTATGGAATTAAAGAGCTGAGGCAAGGCTTCCTCATTACATACCTCTTTTACTTCTTCCTTATTTGGGGAGGTGACCTCAATTTTTGTTGCGTTGTTGTCACTCCGCGGAAAGGGAGCTTGATTGACCATGAGCACAAAGGAATCGTAGGGCTCTGATGGGACTAGATCTCAGTATCCAACACTATTAATGGCATTCTGGACCTCCACTTGAAATATCTCCACAACTGTGAGGAATTCAGGGCAATCCAGCTCAGAGTTTCGATTCATTTTATGAATTTGGCACCATCCAGATAAAGCAGCCTCGGCGAGGTACACCCCACTAGTTGTCTTTTCTATGCTGGTTGGCTGATCAAGAGGGGTGGGAACACCTCCGTTGTTTGGCCTTGTATTCCACATTTTTTTCTACCTTTTCAAAGGCCCCCTTTCTGATGCAGAGTGGCAAGGGAAGCTACACCTTTTCTCAAAAAATTATCTCAAACACTCTATGTGCACACATCTTTTCACTATTCCTTTCAACAAAGAAACTTAATAACCAACATGGCTCTCTCATCCAGACATTTCCATAGGACTTTGGGATGATTTAAATACTCCCAACATGAAAAATCATGATCATACAAACAAATTTTACACACAAAAACACTCACTCTCCCATCACTTCCAAACAAGCCATGCATTCTTGTAGTACAATCCAAACAGGACAGTCATGGTTAAATATTGTTAAAGAAATAACTAGACCAAAGAGAACTATTTTTAGACATCTAACATCAACCCCTACAAATCCCCAAAAGAACCAAACCAAACGCTAACAACAAATGATTCAAAAGAATGATCTTCAAGACACCAAAGAGGCTTAACTAGGCTTGTACAAGGAAGGATTCAACTTGTAAAGGCACACCCCAACACCCCTAATTCATTTAAAAGTCTCCAAAAGTTTCCCCAATACCCCTTTCACATGTTTCATCCATTCTATTTACTTAAAATACTCAGAAATCAAAAGAAATGCTTACAAATGATCATTTTCTAGACTGTCTCAAGGTAAAACGAGACCTAGGGCATCACATAACTTTTGAAAACCTTCATCTTTCCTCCTAAAAAAAATTTCATCATGTAACAGACCCTTAAATCCACCATTCCACCAAAAATCAGAATTTTCCTACAATGGAATGGTGAATTATGAACATATTTGTGAACAAACCCTTGTTTTGAAGGATTTCAAACCCTCTGGCAGTAAAATGGACGTAACTTACTCATTTCTTAATGAAATTAAGTTGAATCACTTCCAAAAGAAAGAATACTCTCCCCTCTATCGATCCATATGAATTATATGGTTTTATAATTCTTCTACAGGCCGTACCAATCGAAAGAGCAGTCAAAAATGTTGTAAAAACTAGATAAAATAGAGTTTTATTCTTATTAAATGCTTCAAAACTTCAAAACTGCCAACAACGGCCTAGCCTCAACCCAAGGGAGGATTTTTAAGCATTCTCCCACCTTCCCCAACAGCCCTCAACTTATTTTAAAAAAAAGGGAACTGTTGATTAGTGAAATTACATCATTATGGTGAAATTACACCAACTTACAATATGACAACTTTACAATTTTGGAGCAACTTTGAATACTAAAGACCTATGACCTCAAAAATCATACAAATAACCTTGAAATGGCCTTATTACATTTTCAAGACCCCAAACCTTTCACACTTACATACAAATTCATGTTTTTGCCTTCAAAGGCTACAAAAGCAACTTTTAGTGCAAGATTACATTGTTGCACATTTTGACTCAAAACTCAAAAACTCAACCTAGAACCTATCCAATGGTCTTATTAGACCTTATTAAAGATGAAAAACACTCAAAATACTCAAAAACACTCTTTCTAACCTATTCACCATCAAAGAATCCAAAATGGAGGTTGAGGTGTAGGTGCTCCCACACCACTTTCATAGTTCTAATTAGAATTCTTCCCTCATTCATAACGTTTCCCAGATAGGGTACCTGCATCATGGCTATCCCTGTTATCTTGGTTGAGGTTGGCCTAAATGTTGCATTGAGAAGCTTGCAGTTGGCTATTCTGATTTCTCAAGTGTGTCATTTCGGTGGACATCTTCCTGATCATTTTTGTCAATTCATCCAACCAATCCTTTTCTCCATTGTTTGGCCATGGTGTTTGATTTTGGAGTAAGACAGGTTGTGTTGCTAGTTGGTTTTGTTGGGTTAGCATAAATTCGGGCCCTTGTAGGTATAATGGCACTTGAGGCTATTGTGAATACACTTGTTGTTGAGGCTACAGATAATGAGGCATAGGAGGTGCATGATTCATTGGCTATCCCAAATGGGGAACTATGGGTAGTTGTGGCACCTAGTTCATAAGAGGCGTTTTGTTTTGGAAAGCCTGATTAAGCCCTTGAATCTGCATAGGATGGGAAACCTACCCCAAGGAGGTCAGCGGACCAGAGATGTCCTGCCCCAAGTCGGCGTTAGCCACAACTACCTTTGCATAAACATCCACCAATCGGGTTGGTGGTGGGTTCATCCTTTTCACTAATGTTGTAGTAGGGTTGTCCAAGGCAGCATAGTAAATTGGAAAAATAGCAGCATCATTGAGCACATATGGATCTTGTAACCTCGTGTATGCTCGGTGGAAATAATCATTGAAGGAGCTGATCGGTTTGTTAATCTCCCTACGGATTGCCATGAATTGTTGATATAGTTCTGAAGGGCTGATCGAAATCTTATATTTCCGTAGGAATGCATTCTTCAAGAGATCCCAAGTGGTGATAGATCTGGTAGGCAGGTTGATATACCAGTAGAAAGCCTCTTCTCCCAAGGAATAAGATAAAAGTTAGCATGCCACGTCTTCATGATTGATTTACAAATCCTTCAGTGTTGTTTGGAATATTTTGATATGTTCCTCAGCTGTCCTCTATGGATCCTGAGGGTTGAACTTCATACAAAATCCCTCCAAAATATTGGGCATGTCATGGTAAGCATTAAAAAATAGTGAAGAAGGGTTGTTCCCCAACCAATCCATAAGGGGAGTTGGAGGTGGTATTTGTTGTTGAATAGCAGAGGTGGTATTTGTTATTGAATAGGAACATGGGGCTGCACCGGGGCAGCGACAGTTGGGACTGCGCCTTGGACTTGGAAGGAAAGGATAGGAGCAACGCCTTGGCTGTGGGAAGTGAGCGGTTGGAAAGTAGTTTGAGATGGTTGTGTAGACACATAAAAATGCCCTAAGCCTTCGAGTGTCATTTTTCTTCATCCTCGTCCTTTGATAATAATTTTAGTTATTCAATTATGTTTGATTATATTCCTTTATTAATTAAATAATTTTTAATAATTATTTAATTAATTCACTTTCTAATATTTATTCTATCCTACCGATTAAATAAACTAATTGCATCACTAATTTCTTCCTCTTCTTCAATAGTTAAATAAATTATTATTTATTTAATTATTTTGTCATCTTTCATCTATAGTTAAATAATTACCATTAATTATTTATCTATTCATGGTCCTTTAATTCTTCCATAGTTAAACAATTATTAAAATCATTTAACTATCCCATGCCACCTCCCCTAATTAAATAGTTAATCTAAATTAATTATTTAAGGTCTAATTCCATCTCTCCATTTAATTAAATTAATAAATGCTCCTCTAATCATTTTCTCCAAATAAATAATTTATTTTTACTTGTCCATTTCCTCTATTTTCAAATAAATAATTTGAATAAATTATTTATTTTCCACTTGTCCATTTCCTCCATTTTTCAATAAATAATTTAAAATAAATTATTTATGCACCACTTGGTCAAAGATGCCCTGTCATAATCTCTTGTCATAACATTCATTTCTGTCATAGCTTGCATGTCCCTGCATGTCCTTGCATGCCTGTCTAGCCTGCATGTCTATCATGGCCTACATGTCTTTGCATGTCTTCCTGTCATGATTCCTCCAAGAATAGCATATTCTTGGTGCATCAATTCTTGGACCATTGATCTTGGCATCTTTTTTGAGACTTAATCTCAACCATCCATTTCATAACATCCCTCTCATGCATTCCCATCCATTGATCTTGGAATCTTTCTAGAAGATTAATCTCAACCGTCCATTCGAATGGTTGTCTATAAAAGCAACCTTTCTTCTCCATTTTCAGCTTAACAGCTATTCTTCTCCAACTTTCTACTTATCATTTGCAGGTATTTGCACAAGTCACACTACAAATCTGAGGGCATATTTGCAAAAGGATAAATAGGAGAGCAAGAGAAGTTATTCAAGTTCAAGCATGGGGAGTACTTTAATTTAATGTTTTATTTTCCTTATGCTTACTTTGTTTTCTCTTGTTTGGATGTGGATTAATAGTTTAGAGGTGTTGGCTGTCACTTTACCTATTCTATTTGATTTCTAACCCCATCTCACATTTGGTGAACCCGACGTGAATCTTATAATTTTGCAGAGAAATTGATTTGTTTTCTTGTTTGTTTTCATTGTTTTGCAGATTACAGCCAAGAATGCATACGAAATCCCGTCATCTTCATTTGAGCACAAAAGGATGGACACATCAAATATTTTAAAACATTTTCTGGGTTTTGTAGGCCTCGTTTTCAGCTTTCTGAAACATTAAACGGTTTAAATTTTGTTAAGATTTGAGAAAGTTATGGCCATTTTACTGATCGCAGCTTTTTAAGATTTAGTTATTAAAATCCGATTTTTCTTTTGTTTATAATACTTTTGTTGTGTAGAATTTTGCAAAATGTTTTTTGGGTTTTGAAGCTCTATGTCTTAGCTTTCCATAGATATCTACAATTTAAAGTTTTGTTTAGTTGTGAGAAAGTTATCACTATTTTTAGTTTGTTGTTTTCATTCAAGTTTTTTTTTTTGGTTTACTAATCTTTTGTTTGTAGCGTGTGGCTTTGGAATGGGGCTCCCAAAACTGCTTCTTTTGGAGCAACAAAAAAATTGAGCTCTTAGTTTTTAGTTTTCTTTAATTCTTTTTTCTTAGTTTAGTCTTTTTATTTTCTAGTTTAATTATTTACTAACTTTTAGTTTGGTTTTTAATCTTTTGTTCTAACTTAGTTTTTTTTGCAGCTTTCTTGTTGGTCCAAGATGTTTATGAAACTACTAATTTGTGGTTTTGCAGCTCCATTAGTCGAAGACTCATTTCTTAAACAAGGTGTTTGCGATTTCTAGTTTAGGAACACTTCTTTTGGTGCATTAAAATGAACATGTGTTTGATTTTGTCTAACTGTGCTTGAAGGTGGTAGGTGATTATGCTCTCACCTTGTGAAAACTAAGTGATCAAAAAACCAGACCCACCTTATTTTTTGTCACCCTCACGACTTAATAATCGAAGTATCCTCTCCCCTTGAGCTTTTGAGAGATCCTAGGTGTAAGAGAAACGGTTATTATTTCTAGAAATGGGTTTGACTTAAGGGAAAAAGTACTCACCTTAAGGGACAACTCGACCGGTAACAGGCTAAAGCCAAGCCACTTCTAGCCGGGATATAAAACGGGTGCTTGAGGAAAGTTCAAGTACCACGAGTGCGGATGTGTCACGCAGACGAAGTAGTACTCCCATAAACCCTGTTGAGCGTAACCTCTTCAGGCTGGAGTGCCACCTAATTGGTGATTAGTCTCTTGCCCCATGTGTGGCCACTCGAATGGATGCCCTAACTAGACACCTTTTGTTTTAGAGGCCAACCATTTTCAGCCGTTGCTTGGTATAATGCAGGGTACAGTATCATGCCCGAAGATACTCACTACTGACTCCTTTGAGTAGAGATAGTAGTTCTTGGGAAGTGATGCCCCAAGAATCTGAAGTTGGTGTGCCTGAATGACATTAATGAGCCGTGCAGGGGAGCCAGTGCCACCAAACTTCTAAGCTATCCACTCTCGAGAAGGAAAGATGTTTAGCACCAATCCAGGGTATATCGGTGGGCTATATCAAGTATAAAAACCCTTGGCCTATTAGGATTGTGCTTGTCTCATGTGTGTTTGCGTACACCAAAACATCGTGCTTGTCAAGTGTTTTCTATATTTTCAAACAATATACAAAATATTCACAAATCTAGACACAAAACCTCAGCCAACTCAGACTTTTCAATAAAACATCAAAACAACAGTCTCAGCCTAGAAGTCTTATGTCAAAACCAAATCATGAAATTGCTCAAATCCCTCATTCCTTGTACACTTTAGCTTGCATCTTACCATAGGGTCATCTTTGCAAATATTTAGCTTCATCCTTAGGCTTCACCATTTTCATTTTCAGTCATAAACTAAAAACTTAGGTCCTCATCTCATTTTGCATATTTTGGATTAGGACAACCTTACCTCACTTTTGCAAAATCTTGAATTTCAAAATTAGGTTATCATTGGACTTAGACGTCATTATCTCCTTTAGTCATTATCCTTTTGTGAGATTCTTCCAACTCAAAAGTCTAGTTAGGAAGACTCACTTGTCATTTGTCCTTGTCATTTAGTCCTTCAAACAAGTCCTTTGATATTCCAAAATTGATACATAGATCAAGCATAGGGTGGTTAGGAAACCTTTTCCAAATCATTTTAGACCTTTGCATTTGCATACCTTAGATATTCAAATCATTTTAGTCCTCACCTTGCATATCTTTAAAATCCAAAATATTGTCATCATAGTCCTCATTTGGCATCTAGACTTTGCATTGGTCATTTCCTTAACCAACATTTTCACATTAGTCCTCACTGTCACCTTGACATTTGACATCCTTTCTTAACAATTTATCACCTTGCATTGGTCATTTTCTTTAGGAAAACGTCATTATCACCTTGCATTGACATCCTCCAAAAATACAAAACAAAAAAAATAATGTCATAACTTGTCATCTTAGTCTTCATTGTCCTTTGGCATTATTCATTTTCTCTAGACAACATTGTCATATTTCATCCCTTATTGTCAAAAAATCCAAAAAAATAGTCTTGCATTGTCATCCTTTATAAAAAAAAAAAAATCCAAAAATATCGTTCATCCTAGTTGTCATTTTGAACCTAGACCTTGCATTAGTTCCCTCATTAGTCCTCATTTTGCACATTGACCTTTCAATTTTCCTAGTCTACATTGTCACTTTCCTAATCAACATTGTCATCCTAGTCACCTTGGCTTTTGGCATACTTGCATTATCATCTCTTTGCATTGTCATCCTAGTCACCTTGGCTTTTGGCATACTTGCATTATCATCTCTTTGCATTGTCATCCTAGTCACCTTGGTTTTTGGCATACTTGCATTATCATCTCATTGCATTGTCATCCTTTATCACACAAAAAGACAAAAACATAGGCTAGTGTCATCCTTGCATTGTCATTATCTTCATTTGAGCAATTTCCTTAATGGTTGAGACTAGGCTTTAAAGACAGAGAGAACAAATGGAAAAATTTGGACAAGATTTCAATCCCAACATTGATAATTACACTTATGACACGAACCAACATTGGAATTTTTCTGACCCATTTCACAACATGAACATGCAATCTTCCATGAACATGCCATCTTCATCATGAAATCCTTCTGAACCATTCATACAAAGAGACCAAAATGGACGAGCATATGTAGAAGACTTAAAAGCTGCAATAAAAAATCCTGATATAGCCTCCTTTGTAGAAAAATTAGTCTTACGTGACCCTCAAAGGTATCTATCCATGCTTTTGGACCAAGGGGCTAAGTTACCACGGGGCTTTGACATAAATACTTTGGGACCTCCATCTGTCTACTCTCACCATCAACAGTCACTTAACATAAATCTTGCCATTAATTCACAACAAACATCCACTTATCACCCTTATCCTAACCTTGACAAGGGAAGCCAACTATCCACTAGTCCATTTCAAGTTTCTATGTCATATCCTAGTCCTTCACATACTATTCCAGTCCAAGTCTCTATGTCATATCCTAGTCCTTCACATACTAGTCTAGTCCAAGTCTCCACAACCTATCCTAGTCCTTCATCCATTAATCCTTTTCAAGTCACCCCCTCACAAGCCACATTTAGTCATGAAAATTCTATCATTGTCCAAAGTCAAATCCCATTGTCTAAACTTGAGGATACATGTCAAAACGAAAGCCCAAAGCATGACCTTATAATGTCACCCTCATGTCAAGAACAAGGTAGACCATCCCATGACCTTATCTTAAATTCCATTCAAGAAGTCATTCAAGACAATCATGACATCCAAAATACACCTACCATTGACCAAGAATTCCAAATCCATGAAAACCCCGTCTTTGACCAAGACCCTACCATTGACCAAGAAATCCAAAATGATCCACTACTTGACCTTTATGTCATTCATGATCAAACACTTAAAGACGACCCTATCCAAACTCTGGGCATATCCATTTTCCAAAATGAGACACTAGCCTCCATGGGACACATAGATGATCTTACTCCAAAACAAGAGTCTTCTATGGACATATTTGCAAATGATCAAGCTATAGTTGAATCTGGTAGAATCTATGACAATGACCATAAAGACGATTTCGACATCGACTTGGAAGCAACCATAGAATCATCTGAATCTGACATGTCAAAAGATCAGAACCAAAGATATCAGTCAAAAATATGGCCAACATGACAATGAAGCTAAGACACTTTATCAACTAGGGTCATCTATCTTTGTCAGAGCAGGATTTCTTGTAGACGAAAATATTCTAGGTGACAATGTCCACATACATCATGATGGGTTAGCATCTTGCTTTCAAAACAATAAATACCCCATCGGAAACAGAATATGTTAGAGCATGCATTATCAAGGAAAAGGACTAGGCATACACGAGCAAGGCATTCAAGAACCAATACAGCTCCAAGAAAATTACAGACATCAAGGTCTTGGCTATTCTTCAGCTGGCAAATTAAATGATGTCAGTGGAACCTCCTCGATACTGGGGGCAACCTTGTCAGATACAAACATCAAAATAGAGTCCATGAGTGATCCTTGTCATAAGATTGCTGCCAACACCTCATCCACCCACACCATAAACCATCATTCTCAACATCTTAAACCTTCCTTTTGGAACCAACAAAAACAAAAGTCTTACAAAGTCAAAAATCAACTGTCAAAGGCCATCGAATTAGAAAAAAAGACAAGTGGACAAATGAAATTAAAATGGATCCCAAAGAAAAGTGGATCAAGCAAAGAAAATATGTCAAAAGAAAAAGTTAATCAAAATGTGGAGCCACAAGACAAGAGGACTCCCACATATCATAAATGTCCACCTCCTTCAAAATGGTCATCAAGCAAGGCATCTAAAGGTGTTGGTTCCAAATTCCATCCCTCCAAAATCCGTCATCCATCATACCAAGTTTGGAAAATAAAAAGTGATTCATCCAAACGTCCAAACAACCTTTCCATGTCTACCATCATCCATCATAATCCTACATCTCACCTAAAGTCCAAAAATCCCATGTCACAAATCCATCGCATCATGGTAGCAACTCTTTATCACAAGGATTCTCATGGCACTTTATCATGATGTGCATATTTTGATAAGGCCAATTCTAGTATCAGAAAGGATCATGATGACATCAATTAGTTGTATATAAGCCTACAATCCTGACAAGACAACTACTTCAGAAAGGTCATTATTGGAATATCATGGCACCAGTCTCTACATTGACACCGTCAGCAGCTCCAAAACAATCAGTGGTCAGTTAAGGCATCAAGGTCATCCTAAAATATATAAAAAAATACAAAAAAATTGAAAAATCAAAAAATCGTCACCTTGATGAAAACCTGGCAAACAGGCATCTTGGTGACACAAAAAAAAAGTCAAGAAAATAGTAAAGAGAAAAATTTCATCCAATGGTGAAAACCTGGCAAACAGGTGTCATGTGTAAAATAAATCATCTATGTGGACTTTTACACTTGGGGGCAAGTCATCTCATTTCCCATGCTTTCCTCTTAACATTGGCATCCATCCATTTCATCCATATCATTTTCACCCATTTTCCCACCTACCTTGGTCTTGACATAAAATTGGCACACATAAATCATGCTTTGGGAAAAACTCTTGACATGTCAATCCTTTTGTCACAAACTATTCTGTCATTTCTATCATTATCCCTATACGACATAGTCCTAGAAAATCATATGACAATTCCCTTAGTCTCATGTCTCCCATCCTTTACCAAGGCCACCTCTCACCCTTTCATGTTTGTCACCTATCTTGGCTTTCCCTTGTCAAACGGTCTAAGGATACTCCATCACTCCATCGTCCCAACCAAGTCATTCCAAATGCAATGAGTTTCATCCATACAAGCACATTATCCAAAACATTACTTGAATTTGTTCCTGGCCCGTTGTAGACCTTGATACTTTCGTCACATTATCGTCATCTTCACGTTGTTTTGGGATGCGTCATTCCCACGTCAAACAACGTTGTCATCACCTGTCAATTGGTATTCAACTTAACTAGGGGCACAACATGTTTTTCCTTGGATGCATCATTTTCATTATCCTCTTTAATCATTCAAAAAGACCTAAAAATCAGAAAAAATCCTAAAAAGACCTAAAAATCAGAAAATGTCCTGAAAAAAGACCTAAAAATCAGAAAAAAGTCCTGAAAAGAAAAAAGAGACCTAAAAATCAAAAAACGTCCTGAAGAAAACACAAAACTTCCAAAACATAATCATGTCAGTCAACACAGTCACGTCAATTCAAGTCTTGATTAGTCTTTGTCATTGTCAAACTAAATTGTCTCTGCACATTTGCTACATAGACAAGGCTCATCTTCGAGCCCCCGAGACATTAGGTCAGTCCTATTAGGTTTGTCAAAATAAATCATGACTCAATCTTTCGTCAACAAGACAAAGTCTTTGGTCGTGTCGAACTACGAGGTCTCTGAGTGCATGACGTAGGCAAGGCCATCTGTCGATGGGCCCCCGAGGCCGCACTAGGTCAGTCCATTAGGGTTCATTGCACAATTTTTGCACACACATGAAACAGTCTTTAAACTTGAATGAACAATCTACCCAAGTGAACTTCGACAATCTGTCAATGGAACATGACAATCATCTTGGCATATCAAAATCAGTCAATCTCAGTCAAACTTAGTCAAGCTAGTCAAATCTTGCTTACTCTTCAGATGTGTCCTTCTGAAGGGTAGCCCGTC
The DNA here is from genome assembly GCA_007258455.2 of Sequoia sempervirens. Taxonomy (NCBI): domain Eukaryota; kingdom Viridiplantae; phylum Streptophyta; class Pinopsida; order Cupressales; family Cupressaceae; genus Sequoia; species Sequoia sempervirens. The sequence goes on along the minus strand of VDFB02271358.1, from coordinate 1,173,332,890 downwards.
ATTTAATCATTCCCTAGGATGTGTCCTTCCTAGGCATCGTCATCGTCATCCGACATTTTGAGCAATCCTCTTGACATTTAAGAACCACTCCTCTTGACATCAATGTTCTTTCAGATGTGTCCTTCTGAAGAACAACCCCCATCATTTATGCCTTAGGATGTGTCCTTCCTAGGCATCGTCACTGTCACCTAGAATTTTGAGGGATCCTCTCGACTTTTGGGGGTTTCTCCTCTTGACATCAACATTATTCAGGATGTGTCCTTCCTGAATTTGGCAATCTTCGACACTCATCATCTTGGCATCGTCAAAACCTTGACACCCTGGCATCTCGACATCAAACCAGACATCTTGACATTAAAACACTTGGAAAACACTTGGCACTTGTCTGTTGATTTTTCATCATGTTACTAGTTTTTCAGCGAGATCTCGACAACAGGATTTAGAGAAGCAGCGACGTATCATGAGGTTTGTTTTGTCTTTTGACACTCATGTTACTAGTTTCTCAGTGATGTCCTGACTCCGGGATTTAGAAAAGCAGCGATGTATCATGATGATGGATTTGGCTTTATTTTGTCCTTTTTGGTAATCATGTTGCTAGTTTCTCGAGGATGTCCTGGAAATAGGATTTAGAGAAGCAACGATGTTTCATGATTTGTCTTTCTTGTCTTTTTTTGCTTGCGGTTGGTTATGGCAAAAAGACTGGGGAAAATGTGCCTTTTTGTATGAGTCATGATCATCCTTGTCTGCGACTGCTTATCTCACGTGATGGTACAACCTTGCACACCTTGGTCTACGTCATATCATGGTGTTTGTTGGCCATTACAATAATTGCCCAATGATGATAAATATAAAAATGTAAGTATGAAAGTTGGTTCCCCTATCTTTTTTTTCATCTAGCTTTCCATCTTCATCCTCCCTTCTCTTCCACGCTAATATCCATCCCCTTCCAAGCTAACATTTCTTCTATCTTTCATCCTCTAGTCTTCTCATCAATTTCGAGAGCACACCCGTGTTCTTGGAACCCGTCTGTCCTCTCGAGGGGGCATACCGTAACCCTCCTCGTCATCTTATTTTGCATTGGGGCATGACTTTGACTTATTTTTCTTTGTCACAATGCGACAGGCTTGCATTATGACAAAGAGGGGCAAAATGTAGACACATAAAAATGTCCTAAGCCTTCGAGTGTCATTTTTCTTCATCCTCGTCCTTCGATAATAATTTTAGTTATTCAATTATGTTTGATTATATTCCTCTATTAATTAAATAATTTTTAATAATTATTTAATTAATTCACTTTCTAATATTTATTCTATCCCGACCGATTAAATAGACTAATTGCGTCACTAATTTCTTCCTCTTCTTCAATAGTTAAATAAATTATTATTTATTTAATTATTTTGTCATCTTTCATCTATGGTTAAATAATTACCATTAATTATTTATCTATTCATGGTCCTTTAATTCTTCCATAGTTAAACAATTATTAAAATCATTTAACTATCCCATGCCACCTCCCCTAATTAAATAGTTAATCTAAATTAATTATTTAAGGTCTAATTCCTATCTCTCCATTTAATTTAATTAATAAATTTAATTAAATGCTCCTCTTTTCATTTTCTCCAAATAAATAATTTATTTTCCACTTGTTCATTTCCTCTATTTTCAAATAAATGATATGAATAAATTGTTTATTTTCCACTTGTCCATTCCCTCCATTTTCGAATAAATAATTTAAAATAAATTATTTATGCACCACTTGGTCAAAGATGCCTTGTCATAATCTCCTGTCATAACATTCATTTCCTATCATAGCTTGCATGTCCCTGCATGTCCTTGCATGCCTATCCTAGCCTGCATGTCTATCATGGCCTACATGTCTTTGCATGTCTTCCTCTCATGATTCCTCCAAGAATAGCATATTCTTAGTGCATCAATTCTGGACCATTGATCTTGGCATCTTTTTTGAGACTTAATCTCAACCATCCATTTTGTAACATCCCTCTCATGCATTCCCATCCATTGATCTTGGAATCTTTCTAGAAGATTAATCTCAACCGTCCATTTGAATGGTTGTCTATAAAAGCAACCTTTCTTCTCCATTTTTCAGCTTAATAGCTATTCTTCTCCAACTTTCTACTTATCATTTGCAGGTATTTGCACAAGTCACACTACAAATCTGAGGGCATTTTTGCAAAAGGAGAAATAGGAGAGCAAGAGAAGTGATTCAAGTTCAAGCATGGGGAGTACTTTAATTTAATGTTTATTTTCCTTATGCTTACATTGTTTTCTCTTTTTTGGATGTGGATTAATAGTTTAGAGGTGTTGGCTGTCACTTTACCTATTCTATTTGATTTCTAACCCCGTCTCACAGGTTGAATGGAGGAGATGGAAGTGGAAAAGGAAGGCTGAGTATGGGGAAAATGGAAGGAGGGAGGTAAAGATGAAGGTGAAATGGATGGAATGGAGGAGGAAGAAAGGTTGTGTCCCCTCTTTTAGGTCCTTCTAGTCCTTGTAGGGGGTTGTAGTTCTTGAAATTCCCCTTTATTTGGTGTTGATCTTAAAACTCTTTGAAATCTTTCAAGGGAGAATGACCCAATCTGATCTAACTTAACTCAAAAGGGCCATCCTTCTAGCGCCAACTCTATTCATGGGTGTTTTTGCATTTCTCAACACAAGTAACGCATAGGTGCATCACCTCTCTTGAAAGGAAATCTCCAACAACAAGTTGTCAAAAATAATTTGAAGGTCTCTCGAGTGTCAAGCCATGACTTACTTGGAATGTCCCAGTTGTTTTGATGTGATCTTCCTTGTAATCACAGGGAAGACTTACGTAAGTTAAGTTGGAGAAGAATTGGATCTTCCAATGGAGTTCTTAATATGGGAAAGTTATTGCACATTTTTTGTAGGTTCAAACAGCAATCTAGAACTCCTATTTCAACTTTAGATTTGGCTTTATAATGTGCAATGAACCTTGTTCAAAGTCACTACTAAAAAAAAGGAAAAAAGGGTAGGGAAGAGAGAAAGTTCCTAGACCTAAAACTAGCAATGAACAGTGATAATGGAGGACCCTACTGCAGACAACCTTCCTAAAACTAAGTTTCACTTAACCAAATTACTTCATAATCTCATGAAACTAGTGCAATCTTCTAAGGACTGCAGATTTTCAACCATTCATTCACCATAAGCATGAATAAAAGATAGAAATTTAGTGCGGCTTTCAATTTATGCCCAGAATAACTTTACACAGCTCTTTATCATCAATAAACAACAAAAAGTATGGACAAGGAAGGTTGCCAACACACAACAAAAAATTTCAATATCAATGCACAACATTAACTAACTTACTAATAACTTGCAAAACTCATGAATAGAAAATTAAATCTATTCAAATTCACTAACAATGGGAGAAGAATCATGCAACATGAAATTGGAACTCAAGAATCCACCAAAAGTCAATGAAATTTCTATTAAAATTCTAGCAACATGTCTTTACAACAACTCTTGACTCTCTCTTGAAAATGAGAGGAGACCCCCTATTTATAGTGTCCAAAAAGAAAAATGAATGGCCAAGATTCAATCTCATTCTGTGGCCAAGATTCACTACAAATTAGGGTTTCACCTACCCCCAAATATTTTACAATATAAATTACATCTTTGTCTTTTAGGCTATTTCATCCTTTTGTGGGCAGCACTGTAGCTCTTTTGTCTTCTAGTTGATTACTTTGCTGCAAGTACTTTGTGAGGAATTCATCATCAATAAACAGATTTCCCTCTTGTCTCTTCACAGTAGCATACTCCAAAAAGCTTCCAATCAATGCCCGAAGCTTGCTTCAATCCATAGTGTCAAATTGAAGTACCTGAAAATTCAATTTTCTAGATCGGTTGGTGAGCGTATCCCAATCTTTGTCACACTTGGGTGTATTCTCCTTTACCTACTCAAATTGGGTGAAGGCCCAAGTAGAAAAACCCATAAAGTCTATTGTGAGAGTCTATGGTTCCATCTTCCATCTTTTTATGGAAGTACGGTTTTACCTTTTCTGGATCAAGCTCAATGGTGGGCATGTCAAAATCTGTCATCAGCCTTAAATATTTCCCACAGGCTATCCTAATTTCCTTAGTCAATCTTCTACTCTCTTGTGGTTGTTCCCAAATCAAGGGTAGAAATATTATATCTAACCCCTTCTTCTCCCATCACCAGGGTGGCTATCTACACAGTCCTGGATCTTGAAGCATCCATTTTTAGGTGGGATCTGACCCTTGGCTTCTTTTTCTTCTCTATACTTATTTGTGCTCGGGCTAGAATGGCTTCCAGCCTTTCCTTCGCATCTCTTGAGGCTGGGGTTTTCTTTTCTAATTGTCTTTCGAACCATTCAGGCATCTAAGACCCCTCCTTTGGTGATTCATGATCACCTTTTCCTTCTTGGGTGTGTCGGATTTCAATTTCTTTATTCCCTAGAGCCTCTTGCTCTCTCTTTTCTTCCTCTTCTTCATCAAAATCTTGGATGAACAATGTTTCTTTTCCTGGGGAATTGATGGTTGAATGTTTTGTGGGGATTTCTTCCCCTTCAAAGGAATTTTCCTTTTCTTCTTGCTTCCCATTCCCTTCATGACATGTTGCTTCTGGGCTCTTGCCATGTTCGGCTTCTTCCTTAGGCTTATCCTCTTCTTTATCTTCTTCTTCGTGTTGAGGAGGCATTTCTTCATCGTGCTTGAGGCTCTCTTCTTTCTCCCCGATTGGAGGTTCGGCGTTTATCTCCATTTCATCATTTGATTCCTTTTCTTCCTCAAGAGGTTGCTTCTCTTATTCTTCTCCAACATCTTCGAGTTGTTTAGAAAACTCTTCTTCTAGCTCTTGGTTAGAGTTCTCCATGATATACTTGGTGCCAGCATCTTCCTCATCATCCCCAGAGGATCTTGTTTCTTCTTCTTCGTGCACCACTTCATCAATTGTTAATTGCTTATGCTCTAGGCATTCATGATATTCATCAGCTTCTTCTTCTAATTCTTTGGTTGCTTCCCATGTTCATCTCTCCAATTCCTCAGAGATCTGCATAGTTGCCTCCATTTTTGGTGGCTTAGGAAGATGAGGCACTAGGAAGCCAGCAACAACTCTTGCCAAGACAGCTTGTACATTTAGATTCATTAGAACCCCAAAAAGCTCTATTGGGATACTTCGCATATGTTGAGCAAGAGCCTCTAGGAGTGAGATGGTGGGCATTGTTGTTGTTGCGATAGCCAGTGGAAGAGTTGTGGATGGAGACATGGAGAAGGAAGAAAGCGGAGAGGTAGTAGCAGAAGAAGAATCAATCACCATTACCTGTGCAATAGGTGGGGTAGAAGCAAGGTGGACTGATATATCCACTGCAGGAGGAGAAGAAGCAACCATCACTTGGGAGACCAGTGGGGGAGTGACCGCAATGGCAGCAACAATGGCAGCAAGGGTAGAGGTGGTAGGTGGTGACTTTGGCTACTTAGTTTATTCTTCCCCTTCTTAATGAAGCGGGTCCTCTACAATGACAGGAATTTCTATGAATCCACCTGCCTTCTTTTGCTTCTTTGAAGGCTCACCTTCCAATGCTTTTCTTGAGTATAATTTATGTTTAGGTTGGCATTCATCCAGCTCTTTTCTCTTTCTAGAATGGGTAGTTCAAGGGGATGATGAAGTTTCTCTAGAAGTAGTAGTGGTAGCAATTGCACCTTCAGCCCCACTCTTGGTCTCGTCTTCAAGCTCACCATATGTCAGAGTGGTTCCTTGTAGCTTTAATTGGGAAATCTACCCATTGATCCATTGCCTTGTCCTTGCCTCTACAAGCTTCATCAAAAGATCGAGGTCACTGACTTCTTCCTCATTCCAATCAATTAGGGGCAGCGATAGGTTGGAAACTGCATTGTATCAAGGATCAATTACTTTATTCTCCTCCTTCACTATTTGATCTAGCACAAGGAATAACTTGACCGTTTTGACAAAGTACATTGTCATGTGCATGCAGTTCCTCATCTATGCTTCTTTTTCATCCCTTCAATTGGCCCAAAATTCTTCAACGTTATGTACGTGGGTGTATTCAATCCCGACCATATTCTTGAGCTTGTCATATGGATCCATGCGTGACTGGGCAGTGTGGAGCTCTAGGTTATAATCCAGGACTTCCTTCTCAGAATACTCCACACACTGGGATGTGGGGAGTGCATACATTCCTTGACTAAGTGTGAGGGGATAAGGGATCCTCACTCTATTCTTGTCACTCAGGAGGGTGTGAGCTCCTTGCAATTGTCTTGAGACTTCAAGGAGTACCATCCGGTCATTCGGGTACCGGGGCAATTTATAGGGCCTCTCTGAGAAGCCCTCAGATCGGATGTAGGTAAACTTCAGAAATTGTATGAAAAAAAATCCAAACCAGCTGATGAAAGCATTACCACTATGTGAGACCCTTCTTTCAAAGTTACCTCCAAGCAGTCTAATAATATGGCCTATGAAGGCATCGTTGACCCGACATTAGTCCTTCTTGAAATTTATGTATTGGAGCTAAGGATACTTATCATATACCTTTAGTTCCCTGCATGGGGTCTAGCTTGGGGCTAAAAATAAGCCTCTATATTACATCTGGTCAGCTAGTAGATAGACCAAGTATGATGTCATGTAGAACTATAAAGTCCTCTTTACCGCCACAAACTGTTCATGCAAGCAATTACTAATCATGCCTGCCTAGTAGAATTTGGTTTCCCCTCAGAGGATTTCTTCCACGAAGTACAACATTCATTCCTTGAAGAAGGATGCAATTGGAAGGCTTATAATGCTTCTCAATAAAGTTACCAAATCATGGTAATCCTCGTAGAAGTCACTTCAGAAGAGTCCTTGGGGCACTTTGTTTACACTACCCCTCTTGTCCTTTAACTAGTATTGATTGATAATTTTTTTGCATTTTAGGGGGTCTAAATCCCATGTGGTTTTGGCATATTCCTTCGTTGTCTCTTCCATCTCATTGAAGGTAGGGATGTGAAAGGTTTTCCCTATTGATTTGGCAGACAAATCAGCTAGTGCATTGTCAACCCTGTCCACAATCCTTCTAGTATCCTCTTGATATGCCTCTCTACAGGCCATCACAAGCTTAGGAGCAATGAGAGTAGGTGGGAATCCGGTGGCCTTGGCCAACACATTTTTTTCTAATCCTTTTGGCATTTTTTGTTGTGGTGTTGACTTAGACCCTTTGCTTGAACTCATCAATATCAATATGTCCCAGATTAGTATCTAGGATCTCCCTCCAATCTGTGGCAACCTTTGAATTGAGGGGTTCCCATTGGAACTTGTATTTCATTTGGTCTTTATCTTTTTTTCCCCTGGGTTCCTTAGCTGACTTCTTCCCCTTTTCCTTCTCCACAATGGCCTCCGAAAGTAATGCAGTTGGTTCCATATATCCTGCAAATGAAGGGGTAGAAAACACATTCAAGCATAAAACAAAAAGAACGTTAGCCAAAAATCTACAAAATGATGTTAGATTAGATAATTTATCAGTTAACAGTCCTAACATTTCTTACAGATCAGCATTGGCTTTTTATTGGAGGGAATTATGACAATGCGGGCCTAGGGGTGTGGACTTCCATGGGCTAACAGACATTTTTGAGGCAGTTATGAACAAAGGGAAATCAAGGAACAGTGTCCCACATGTCTCAACCCACATCAATATTTGATCATTAGGTGGGGTCCACTGAGGAGGTCAAAAAAATTTGGTTGTGGGTCAAGTTCACTTAGAAGTTTTAGAGGCATTAAAATTGTCTTTTGGTCATGTGAGCCCAAGACAAGCGGAAGCAAGAGGTGGTCTGGCCATTTGAGGCTCTGTCGTTGAAAATGGCACAGGAAAAGCAGCATTCCGCCAAGCAGACCCGAGGCTTCGGTAGATGGTACCATGGTCTTCTTGAATTTTAAGCCCTTGCAGGTTAGAAGGTGCGAGCAAGTGTTAGATGTTTGTCATCTGGCATGATGGGGGCAAGATGGAGGTCTGCATAGAGTGGCCCACACCATCGAGTCCATAGGGGGTAGGCCTTACATGTTTGTTATCGGTGATTCCAAGTGAAATGGAAGAGTCAGGCTCTGCGTAGTGGGCTAATGGAGGTAAATGTCTATTCTGAAGCGACAAGGGCAGGACGAAAGTCCACGAATGACCATTCGCATGGGACAACCCGCATAGTTCCTAACAGTTAATCATTTTTTCTTTTCAATTTCAAATGATGGTAGCATGTTCAGGCTCCACAAGGTGGAGGGACAATTTCCCAAGGCTGTTTTGAATGGCTGACTAGTGTAGGAGCACCTGCCCAAGTGCCTAAGTGCAAGCTTATTTTGAAGGTTTTGGTTTTAAATCCTTTTGTTGTTTTTGGTAAGGTCTTTAATACCATCTAGATTATGGTTGAGGACTTTTTGGTTCCTAGATAGAATTTGAATAAATTGGAATCCTTTTGTGTGGTTGTTTCCTAAGTTATAGCAAAAGTTGGAAAACACACTATGTTTTCCAACAACATGCTTTTGGCCATTCTTAGGCTCGGGGAAGTAAACCTAACGGTTTCTTGGCATTGTAAAATCAAACTCTTGACTTTTCAAGAGGGTTGGATCTTTTTGTTGTGGCAGTCTTCATGAGAATAATCAAGAAATAGTGATTTTGTTGTGGAGAAATCTATTTTCCTTGTTCTTATTGGCGTGACAGTAGTTAGATGTATTGAATAGGTTGATTTGTGATTTGGATAGCATGTAGAGAAATCTCTTTAAGCACTTTTTTGGCACATTAGATAGTTCTTTCCATCATTTTCATTCAATTTATAAATTTATGTGTGTTTTGTTGTTGTTGTTTTGACTGGTAAATGTGTTGAAAATGGAGATTTAGCCTGCACTCCCACCGTACCAAGAAGTATGGAGACATTGGGAAGGTGGCTAAACTCCATTAGTGTGAATATTTTAGGGGTAGGAATCAGTAGAAGCTCAGTCAACATGCAAAAATACTTTTCCTAGGCGAGCAGACTATGCCCGGTTAGGGAAAGACAGTGTGTTGCACAGTCCTAACGCAGGGGTGATGAATACTCATTCAATGTAAAGTGTGTAAAGATTGCAAGGGACATTACAAAGGTTTGACAAGAGGCAGGATTCATCATCAATTCATTTGGTGGCTGAAGAAAGAAGACAGTCCTCTCTGTGTTCAAGAAAAGGCTTAAAAAGCCCTAAATTTCTTAAAATCAGGGTTAACCCTATGTACGGCCTGAGAAGGTCTGAAACCATAAAAATATTGAAGTGCTCCAAAATTGAGCCAAGGTTCTTTCTTTGAGTTTATGGTGTCCACCAAGCTGGAAGGAGTAATAACCTAAGACCCCAAGCTAAGAGACCTAATAGGGCTCATGGGCTACTAGCCCTCCTAAAACCCTAACCTAGGGTTTTGTGGCAGTGATAGAAGAAAGAAGGTTTGTGCTTGGATAGGAACTTTTCCTAGACCTTTGACAGATGTTTTTAAGCCAAATAAGCTAACTCACACCCCTGCAACAAGGTTGGGAAGAATGGGAGGTTGCCTAGTCTTTAAGTGAATTAAGGGCTAGATGGTGAATGTGAAGAAAAAGCACCAAGAATTGCTTGGTTAAAGCATTGTGAATGATAGCAAGGTTGTCTAGCAAGACTAGGGGTTCTATTACCAGGAATAGGACTTATAGTTCAGGGTTAAAAATATCCCTTAGGAGTTCTCAAGGCAAGGACTCAGAGCATTGAGCCAGTGATTGACTCAATACCAACCCTTGCCCTATCACTAACAAGCCACGGTGACCTCAACATTTAAAGCGCAGAGGATAACTAACCGGCATATGGAGGTCCATGGTACGAGGTATGCAAAGGGGCAACACTTAATCATTTAAAGCGCGGAGGATAACAGATGGCAGAGGTGAGGTCGGGACCCGATTGCTGGAAATGCATCATCATTTCACTATTTTGAGTTGGTCATTTAAATATCTGCGAAAGATCATCAAAAACTTGTAAAGGACAGTCTACATAAGATAGGTTATGTTGTGAAATTTTTGCACACACCCCACTGAAAGTAGGGACCCTCTTTTTGCTCTAGTTTTAACTGCCTTCTGGTCCTTTGATTATTGAATCTAGTCACTTTCGAGTGTCCTTGGATGTTCATCTTGTTTGCGTATATGATCCTCTCAGGTTATTCTTTGAAAATCTTAAGTTTCGGCACATATTCGGGTTTTGCTCTGTTTTCAGGAATTTCCTCCTCTGGCAGAATTCCTTGGTTTCCTTAAAAACCCGACAAGGAGGACTTTGTACTGCATGTTAGAAATTTCGGTCCTTCGTGGAATTCCACATCCACCAGATTTCTCTGAAATTCCTTTACATCCTCAGATTTCCAGAGTCTGTCCTGGCTTGTCTGAAGAACCTATGTGCTTAATTTGATCCATGCAAATTGTAAGGTTCTTGAGATTAATTTATTCAGCTGATGCTATCTTGGAAAATGGAATTTTCAGTCACTATGCTTATTCTCATTCTGCCATTGGTGTGAGAAAGCTAGTTTATATCTAGGTATTTCAGAGATATTTTGTTGCATTCCACTTCTTTGATTTTGAATTTGGGCTTTCTCTGTAACTAAACTTGGAATCGATTTAAGAAGCTGAGTCTTTATGCATTCCACTACAAATTTTGAGTCATTTCATATAATGGTGTCCTATTACATATTGGCTTACATGGATCATTACTAAAATCTTAGCATAAAAGGATCGGTTGTCCATTTAAATGCAAAAGGCTGAAATCCGATGATTATGGGATTTGTTTTTGTGTTTCAATACTAATCGAGTTTTGCAGGCTTTCAATATAGAACCAAATAGGTATATCATATTGCTTGCAAAATTTCAGGGATAAAGGTTGAGGCGATGGTATTAGCATTCAAAACTGAAAAATCTTTGCTACAGGTGATCATGATACAACAGGGATAATGGTAGGATGTGAGAGTGTATAATGATATGGACCATTTATACATGCAAAAAGTGCTTTCAGAGTAAGGCAATAATCATGTAGCTGGTACAACACTGATATATGGCTCGTTTGTGTTCTGAAGTCAAAGGATGCGAGCTCACATGGTTTTACACTTTAGTTTAGTATATTCGGAAGTTTATGAATTGCATGCTGCTATTAAGATCAACCCATAGCATTTTGTGCCACACATGAAAGGAAGATTTTGCTAACATCAACAATCCGTTGGGGCAGGAGCATGCACAATAATTCATAGTTCTCATGTATTAAGAAGATGGCCAATTGTGACACTCACAAAGGAAGGATGCATTGAAGGAGGTTGGAGTTCAACGACATCCTCAAAGATCGGCAAAAGGAATTAACAAAAGGGGTGGTGTTCAGAGAATTCAACAACACTCAGAATTCCTAAGAGATGGAGGTCCTTCGAAAAAATTTGACGGTGGGGGAATTCCCCAAGAGGTGAAAATCCACGAGAAACCTAGATCTCCAAAGGGATGAAATGTCGGAAGAATCTGCAGTAATCAAAATTTCCCGAGGAGGTCAAATTTCCCGAAGAGGAAAAATTCCTTGAAGGTGGAAAATCTTCGAATGCTCCAAATCCGTGAAGGATGATGATTTGTGAAAAAAATGAGCAAAACAGTAAGAAGGCGAAGTATGGAATGATAGGGTAACTTAGGAAAATGATGCATGAGAAAGACTTGAATTGTATATTTAATGGAGATCGGCTCTAAATAATCGGCGATTGTGTCAGTTGGCGGGGGCACAAACCATGAGGGAGTCTGTGATGTAACCCAAGGAGTTGATCACAATTTGATGTCACAAAGGGCTCTGCATAGGCGTTGAATCCTGTATTGAAGTCAAGGTGAATAACTTTAGAAGTTTCTTTGTAAGCGCGAGATTGTCTCGGCATGCTAAGTCTTACAATGAGCAAAAAAAACGGTGCAGGAGAAGGATCCAAGGAGTGATTAGCACGAGGAGTTGTTGTCATTCAGAGGATGTTGAAGGACTATGGAGCGATCATTATGGTGTGTATGGAAAGAACTTGCCAGGTCAAAATTGTGATGCCTTTGTGTTCAATGTTGGCGATTGTGAAGCATGAATATTTCATAAGAATTATGGTGATGAGATGCAAAGGTATGGAAAGGCCGTGATGGGAATGGAATTCGATGAATTTTTGTTATGTGGGAAGTTCGTTGGAGTTCCTGAGTAAGGAAAGATTCAGATGTGAAAATTAATGGACGAATGTCAACCATGGATTATGATCTAGAGCATATGGTAAAATTATTATTAATGAATTTGATGACTTTCCTAATACATATTGATAGGAGGATTTTTTGATATTGACATAAGCTCGATTTGATTATTATTATAATTCTAGATTTAATATAATCTTGTGTATTGACAGGGCTGGTACTTGAAACTTGCTATGAGGAGATGAAATTTGGAGATGCAATGCCAAATATTGGTAAGGAGGTCCCTTCACATGAAGTTCACACATAAGGAACCATGTTGAAAAGGGAGAATTTTCAAAATCTAGATTGTTCAAACTATTCAAAGTTACCTACATATGGAAATGTGCCATACATGCTGCCAGCAGGATATCTTAACCATAATTCAATGTGGAGCCCACTATGAATCAGTGCTCAGCTGTGTGCCAACTGGAGATGTAATTTAAATAATAATGACATGCGAAGCTGTTACTTTTTCCTTCCAATCAGAATTTCCTTCAAAATTTGGTTGGCAGAGTTTTGCTTCCTCATTGCTCCAAATTTATAGCTGATCTGATCCCATTGGATGATGATGTACTAGGAATTGTAAAACCCTAATGTGACTACTGGATGTTCTAGAACTACAATGTACGCCCTTGATTTGATTTGATCATGGCCATTGATTCAAGAATGTAAAATTTATAAAAGGCCAGGGCCTTCTCATTTGAAGCAGTAGTAGAAGGCGGAGGAGTAGAAGAATTAGACTTAGAAGCAAGTAGGGTAGTAAGGAAAAGAGCTAGTGCTAGGGGTTAGTTTATTTCTAAGAAAATGTTGTAAAATAGAATATTGGAGTTGTTGTTGTCATTGGATGATTCTTAGTTTATTTCTAAGCAAATGTTGTAACACAGAATATTGGAGTTGTTGTTGTCATTGGATGATTTGATACAATTGAAGACATTGTGATTTCTAGTGATCTCTTTGTATTGACTTATCTTGCATGGTTCTTATGATTCTATTTTTGAAATTGCTCAGGGTTATTCGATATATGTTAGATTTAGAATTAGAAGTGATTTAATGTTGTTTATGAGTTTATGCTTGAAGTGTTGTAGTGATTCCTGGTCCATACTTTTGGAATTTTACTAAGTGTAAATTGTTGTGTAAAGTTAGCGTAGACATTATATAAATGTGTCAAGTTCAATTGTGGATATTGATTCATTTCAATTGCTAAATCAAGGGTTGCATAGGATAAATATTCAAAACTTGAAAATCTTTATTACCTTAGAAGATTGCACTGTTCTTGTGAAATTGTAGGTTTGATCTAGGTTAAACAAGAATTGGTTTTGGGGAATTGGTCTGTTTCAAGCATCTTGTCATTTGCATCATTGGTTTTAGGAGTAATTCTAGTTTAATTCTTTTCTTTGAACCCTTATCTTTTGTTATTTCTTTTATCATTTGGGTTAAATTTAGGATTGAAGTATCATCATATTGTTAGATCTGATAAATTAAAGATTCAGTATTTGCTTGTAGTAAGGTCCCTTTGTGATTACCAGCATTTTCACATTTATCATTGAGTTGTTTATGCATTTTCAAGACCTGACATTAGAGACCTTTGGTTTATCTCTTGAGGCTTGCTGATAGAGATTTACCTTTCAAGAGAGATAGGATATTATATTATGTCTGAGTTGTTGTGCAGAAAACACCATCAACAGGTTACTTTGCTTTAAGCTTAGACGGCGACCGTGAAGGCGAGGCTCAATAGATGGAGAGACGAGTTGCAAAGGTCGTTGAAAATGAGAGAGCCAGGACAAAATCCCACAAAAAAAAGTTCGCAGGGAGAAACCCGCAATGGGCCCAGACTTAAGTGATTAGTGCAGTCAAGTTCAATGGGCAATGACTGGGGTAGGACCCACCCAACGGGAGGAGGTGATCAAATAGCCATTTGAAACGGTGAGGCTTAAAAAGGCATTCCACAAGTGGAGGCCCATGCCAATGGACCCAAGAGGGTCGAAGGACCTCTTTTTTGAGCTCATGAATTCTATCTAAGTTTAGGATGGCCAAGTTGAGGGGCCCTCCCATGAGGGGAGGACCAATGAAGGTGTTCATCGTTTCATAAAGTTTAAACGTTTTGAAGGAAAGGTGATGGAAGCAGTGATGTTGTGGGCCCGTAGGGCATGAATTCCCTGGTCCAGGAATGGCCACAGGACCTTAAGTTTCGCACACAGCCCATGGGAAATTCTCAACAAGTTTTAAAATTCTAAGAGGTGGATTTTGACCATCAAGGTGTGTTCCAGCTGGTTTCTAAGTTTTCTTTTCCAGATTTAACAACTTTCTATAGAATTTAAAGAAAACTAAAAATATGGCACATGGACAGAGGACTGACCTATAAAGCTCGATGAAGATGGGTGAGTAATCAACGAACAAAGTCTTTGAACCATAAACAGAGCTCGACAGGTGTGACGGTGGTGTTGGCAGAAGGCTCTGACAAGTCTTTTGAATGTTTGCAGGTGAAAATGATAGCTCAAAATGGGTTATTTATAAACTTTTAAGCATTTACTATAGGCCATTAATGTGGGTATGATGGCGGTTGTGATTGGTGAGCGCACATTTCAAAAAGGGTGGCAGGAACGGCGGGGTCCACAGAGTGGATGGCTCCCTAGACTTGGCCATTTCGAACACTGGGCAGAAGAATGGCCATGAAAGTTACGGGTCTTGTGGGGTGGGTGGATGGACTGACTCGGCCACCGCAAGGATGGCGAAGCCATAGCAGAATTCTGCATTAGGCGTCCCACGAGGGCGAACCCGCATTGCCCGGAGGACAACTTTGAAGGTTAAAGGAAAATAGCCAGGGAAATCCCACAAAGGCTTAAGACCTTAAAAAAATTAGGATAGTAAAACATGGTCAACTCAAGATGATTCTTCTAAGCCTCCTTGACCTCTTAGGTCTCAAAAATAGGGGGCACACAAAACAATGCAGTGATAAAACCAACCTAGCGATAAAACTAACCTAGCAAAGCAAAAAGAGAGGGTCTATGTTCTAAACGAGGCATGTGTGCTATAGGCACAATAGGTAATGTTGATAGTAATTTTTATTTCAAAATTGATTGTGATAAAGATTTGATTGTTGAAGTCTTTGTTGATGATATCATTTTTGGAGATGATAGTTTGTGCATGAAGTTTGTTGATGAGATGCAGAGTGAGTTTGAGATGTCTATGATTGGAGAAATGAAATTCTTTTTGGGATTGTAAATTACTCAGCTAGATAGAGGGATATTTTTATCTCAATCCAAGTATGTGAAATAATTTCTAAAGAAGTTTGGTATGGAAGATTCAAAGCTAGTTGGTACACCTATGGTGACCAGATGTAAGTTGACACAAGATGATGATTCTCCTAAAACAAATCAGACTAGATATAGATCCATGATTGGTGGATTGCTCTATTTGACTCAAACTAGACCTGCTATCATGAATGTCATGCATTGTTGCAAAATTTCAAGTTGATCCTAAGGAATCTCATGTGACAGTTGTGAAGAGGATTTTCAGGTACTTGAAGGGGATAGTTGATTTTGGCCTATGGTATCTGTAGACATGCAAAATTGGCATCATGCATTTAATTAGGTCATATTCATCCATTCATCAAATAAATCAAGTTTATTTGATTAATCTCTAAAGTCCTCCATTTAAATTAAATAAATTCATCTTTAGTATTAACATCATCCCCTTAGCTAAATAAATAAAAATATTTATTTAACTAAGTCTAAATCATTTTCCATCTCCTTTTGATTTATTTTAATCCATAAATCTAATTCAAAAATTCAAATCACCTAATCTTCACTTAAGTTAACTAAATCATGATTAATGCTAATCTTAATCTATGTCACATCCTCTAGCTTTTCCCACTTGCACAAATAAATCATTTAATTGATTTATTAAATCTTCTAATTTCCATCAACATGGCATAAAAGGGAAATATTCCCCCATTTCAAATCTCCCTCTCAAATAAATTGTCCCTTACAACATAGCATTAACCCCCCTCTTACATGTCCCCCACTTGGAATTTAAGACCCTTTCTTCTCCCTCCAACAAGTCAAATTTCAAATTTGAAAAAGCCACCTAATGTCATTTATTGGCACATTCATCAAAACATGCACATCCTTGGCCCATTCACATGGTAACAAGTGGATCCTTCCTATTGGTTGGGTTTTTCTCCCACATTCATCCCTTTTGCCTCTTCTCTCATCAAACACTTCTATAAATAGAGAGGTTATCCTTCATTTGAATCATCTGCAATCTTCATGCAAAGTTACTCTCTTCATATTGAGAGCTAATTTTGTCCACTTCATTGTCATAGCATTGCATCTTCATCATTTGAGCTTGTCAAGGATTGGGAAAGGGCCACTTTTCATATCAAAGTGGCACCAATCCAATATGGGATAGGTATGCTTCATGTTTTTCTTTATATGCTTTAGTTATCTTGTTATTGGACTACATTTCAAAGCATGTTGGATTATCTCATATGGATGTTGAATATTTGTTTTGTTTTGAAATACTAATCATGCTAATGTTGTGTGTTAGAATTTTAGCCATTTGCAAATTTTGATTTCCACATTATGGTGCTAGAGGGAGGGCACCAACTAATGAATTTCATCTCTATTTTACTTGTTGATGTTATATGGACAATATATGTTGATTACATATATCTACAGGCTGCATAAATCTCAATGATTATCTACAAACTGATAATGGTAGAAAATGCAAAATTTTGAATAGGGTGCCTTCAATACGAGGATAGAGGGTAGAAACACATTATGCTCAGATCTTTATAAATTAGGTGGAAGCTTGTGACAGGAACATTCACTCTGATTATATTTAAATTTTGTTTGCGTTGTCTATTTGTTCATGACATTGTGTGAGGATCTTCATCCACATTTACTCTAATTGCATTTGAATTTGTTATGTTCTCTGTTCATTTACTCATGACAATGCGCTTGCATCTTCTATGGATGCAATAATCGATGCCTAAATATAATATGCGGATTGGGGAATGTAGGGTCCGCATTTCTCACATAACCTGAGAAGCTTTTTTTATCATAGATCTAAGCAGTGTATGAATAGTAAATCAAATTGTAGGGGGCAACATCTATGCTTGTTTTTCTTGTCTTTCTCTTCAACACCTTATTCACCTCCATGGTCAGCGTCACTGTCACTTTCTTTTTTTTCTATCCACTTACACCATTCTCACGCATGCACTCTTCTTCACAACAGACATTCAAGCATTCACTTCACAAAACACAAGAAAGACAAATTCTTGCAGAGTTTCCCTAGCAACGCACCTAAGGAAGGTTCGATAGTGTACATTTGGTCATCCATACCTTGTTGCAATCTCCCATTTTGTTGTGGGCTAAGAGTTTGCTAGCAATAGTTGTGAGGACTAGTAACTATCTGCCAAAATGGATTAGTTTGAAAGATTTTTTTATTGGCATTGGGGCATTGCTTTACACCTAACAAATGCATTGACTTGAAAGTTTATATAACTACAAAATTCAGCCTTAAACCTACCAATGATATTTGCTTAAGGTTTTCTAACGCATCTTAACAATATTTTCTTGTTGCACAGGCCATCAGTCAATGTCTTTTTTTTCAAGCATTATGTCAAAAAGTTTTCCCTCTCTATGCTTCCACTTTCTTCGCTATTTTGTACATCTAAAAAATTGCATTTGCTTGAAATTTATGCCATGTTAAGTACACGCCTGAAGGTTTTTCATCTGCCATACAAATATGCTTTGCGCAAAATCCTACAAACAGCGCATTCCATGAGATAATTTCCTTTTAAGGTGTCATAAATCATTCACTCAATTTGAAGAATTCAATTATTCCTAGTGGACCATTTCAGAGGCAGCAAAACATGTGTTTCCAAATCCTAGCTCTACATATTTATCACCCACTCGTATGTTATTTGTGTAAGAAAAGAATAGATTTTTTCTTGGAGATCAGACATTTACTCTCATAAATACCATCTAATCTGAAATAAATGTGTATGGTGTAGGTTGGAGATTGAAATATTCTAATCTAGTTTTATTGGCTACAGATCTTTTTATTCAAATTTTTATACAGATCTTTTTATTTAGTGTGGAAAGTGAGATGACATTTGGTCAAGTGGGGGATGCACATTGCTCTTACTCACTTGTCATTTTTTGTATGCTTTGAAAGCTTAGATTCTTGTACTCTGATAGTGATATTGTACGAGTAAGTTGATACTAAGGATCAACATTAGCATACGCTTGAACTGATTTCACCTATCACTGATGCGGGTAAGTTATGAACTTGTCAGTGTATAAAAGTCAACTAGTTAATTGAGTTGACATTTTGGGCCTCCTCCTGTAAGCTCGTCAACTCTACATCGCCAAAGCTTCATCGCGTGGCAATAATTGGGATATTTAATGCTTGATGTTGTTTGAGATTGTGCCTCTGGACTCAGATTCTTTTTTTTATATGCTTTCTAAATGCTTACTAATACTTGTACAAAAGGGATCAAATATTTATATCTTTTGTAGAAAAGTGAAGCTTTGCACCCTTGGTGTTTATACCTTATGTTGGTTGGTTGAATTAGGTGGATATCCACAGATCTTCATAGTAACTTGAAGTTTTAAAAAAAATGGTTGAATTGTAGAGCATTTCATTTGGAGATCCTTCATACTGCAGAATTTTACGATTACATAGTTTTGTGGGGGTTCATCAAATTTTATTTTTTAGCTTTAATTTTCTTTTTTTCATAGCTACATTGCATAACGGGTATAATTGTTTTTTTTTTCCTTGAAATAAATCTTATTTTTGACAACTTTGTAAACTTTTTTGTAGGTTGGCATTGGGAGACAACGACAGTTTTTTCTCTCACATTGGAATCAAAGAACACTAAGCAAGATTAGAGTTAAGAAATTGGGCATTAAAAATTGAAATCAGCAAAGCAATTTTAAATGCTTAAGACTTTCATTTTATGCTTTAGTTTTCTATTTTAAATCAACTCACATCTTTTGGGCTCTAAAAAGAACATTTCAATATTTGCTACA
Source organism: Sequoia sempervirens (assembly GCA_007258455.2). Classification (NCBI taxonomy): domain Eukaryota; kingdom Viridiplantae; phylum Streptophyta; class Pinopsida; order Cupressales; family Cupressaceae; genus Sequoia; species Sequoia sempervirens. The sequence continues at coordinate 1,173,313,625 of VDFB02271358.1, read as the reverse complement.
AAGGGCTTAAAATGAATCTTAGGAAAAACTCACTAGATTTCGTTTGAGGCTAACAAATTGAACAAGGAAAATTCCACATTTGATTTGGTTCTATAAAAAGAATTCACTTGTGCTTTGTGGACTTAAAATGAACAGGTGTTTCTTTGTCTTGTAATTACTTACTCAAAGTAGTATCACTAAAAGGATGTATGCACTTCTCTCATGCCTCACGGCGATCTTGACAATCAAAAGGCCTTTTGTGACATTAAGTTGCATAAGTAATTTCCCATACATTTTCAATTTGGGTTTAAAATTGAACAAAAAATCTTGTGAGTGTGAGTAAACCTATTGTGTGTGTTCTCACGTTGTTTCTAAATGAAGGTTGATTGAACTACGAATATGTTTGCTTTCTTTTTTTTATCTTAGAGGGCCTACCTTGTGGTAAAAATTACTCACCCAAGGGAACAACTCAAACGGTAACACTCTAAAGCCAAGAGTATTTCCAGCTGGGCTATAAAAGTGGGTACTAGAACAAAGGCTAGTATCACACAGTTGGCTCTGATGAGAAGGGTAGCAATGGTCTCTCACCTCGATGGGTCAACTCCTACGAATGGAAAGTCTGAATTAAAACCCTTGTTGTAGAAAGGCCAAAATCCATATCTATTTGTTGGTGCAAGAACGATCATTCTGAAGTCGCCCCACCCTTTTAAAGTTTTTAGTAGAAATGGAATGTATGCCATGGGAGTTTCATGGGTACTGATGCTTGGCTGCCCTGAGAAGTGAGTGTCATGGAGGGGAGCCAGTGGGGTCAAGCATCTAACCATTTGCTAAAAATAAGTGTAGCTGGACTTGTCCAAGTGGGGACTCAACAAATATAGTCTTTCATATCCATAGGATTGTGCTTGTTCTTGGTTACAAAACACTTTGCTTGTTCGTAAACATTGGGAAACAAACATTTAACATTTGTCATCAAAAACTTCAAACCCTCTAGGAAGCAAATACAATTGACCAAATCCATGTGTTATTGCTTGCCCTTGGGATTTTATCCTTAGAGGTTTATAAGCACTTGGATTTATATCTCAATTTGCTTACTAAAGTTAACAATAGGTAACCCTTTCCTTGATTTCATCAAGGTTCCACATGATATACTTTGTGGGATGATAATAAGTTAAGACATTGGACATCTAGTTTGAAAAGTTGATCAAGAAGTGTTTGTGGTAAAAATAAGTCATTAAGCAAAGTTAAGAAAAAATTGGACCCCACACATGTGCTTGGTATCTTTTGGTCATATGGTTTTCATGCAAACATTTGTTTTTTAGTTTGAACCACTCTTAAGGAAAAGCGTGTTCTTCAATATCTTGGTCTTGTAAACAAGGTTCTCCTTAGGTTCGTTTAGGATCAAAATCAAACACCTCATTCACCCAAACATTTATCATCTCCATCCCACAAACAACTTTAGAGCTTTGGAAAAATCATTATCTAGACTTGGGTACATCCTTAAACCAAATCAAAATCATATGTTTAGTTAGGTATGTGTTGATGAATCCTTCCTCACATACTTAGCTAAATTATCACCCTTTTGAACGAATTCATCCTAAGATCACATCTAACATATTATGGTTTACAAGTTCATTATCCAAATCAAACCAATCAAAATCAAATCCTAAATTCCCTAAAATTTCAACACCCATATCATTCACCCCTTTCATCCTTCATCTCATCATTGGTCCTAAACACCTTAGAGATTCACTTTTGTAACAAGGTCAAAACACAAGAAGAACATGGAATATAAACATGATCCATACATCATGAGTAATCCAAGATAACCAAACTACCAAATCCTTACAATGCTGATTGATTATCAAAACTCACACTTATACAATCCATACATGGGATCATTACTTCTTACAAACCTCAATGGCACAACAAATGTGAGTATTCCCAATCAAAATTTTGGAACACCTTTCCCAATGGTAGATTTAAATCAAAATCCAAACCTAAAAATCTATCAACCAAACACTCAATGCATGAGTCTTCAACAAAACAACATCATCCCACCAAATCCATGCATGCCAAGTACAAGTTTTCCAAACATGAACATTTCAAATCCACACTTTGTAAACTTTGGGATAAATATGTTTGTAAATCATAAAAAATTTGTTCAAAATCCAAACAAATGTTAACGACTCTATGTATTGATCCAATTCAAGGTAACACCGTGCAAAATCAAAGTTACCCAAATCAAGGCAATGTGATTCCCAACCACAACAATGTTCAAGTTCAACCCATAATGCCAAATCTGAACATCATCCCAAATCATGGCATTGTCCAAAATTGGTTTTTCCATGATCCCATTCAAACACCACAAGTATGCACTCCAAATCTGCTTGAACAAAAACAAATCAACTATATCAAGGGTGTCAAGATCAAATTTTACGAGATCAAATTGCTTCACTTGCCAAAATAATTGACTCATTTCGCCAAGACACATATTCACTCCAAAATCAATACACTCTTCCATTGGTTGAACCATGTCATCAAAGCATTGAGTTGTGTCCACAACCACATCAAGAACAAATCTCCAATGTCAAGAGGCTGGATATCAAAATCGACAAACCCAATCACCCCATCTTGAAGATCAATCACCACATCTCCAAAATCAATCACCACAAGGTCAATTTAAAGTACAAATCTCACAAGGTAACAAACAAAAATACACACCACTTGGGAGACCAATCAAATCAGTCATGCAACAATTGGTACAAGAAAATATCATCAAACTCCCTGTTTATAAGAATTATCAAGAGCCCCTAGTTAAACCACCAGGGTATAACAAGAACTACCTTTCTGACTTTCACAAAGTAAAGGGACACACAACATCAAATTATATTCAACTCAAAAATATCATCCAAGACTTATTGATCAGAAACTAATCACTATTGAGGACAATGATGAAGATTCAACCACTAGTGATAGCATTGACAATCTCTCCACCACAATTGTTGAGAACAATGACCAAGACCTATCCATCAATGAGCACATTGAAATTTTTTCTACCCCATCTGATGATCAACTCACCATACATCAAGAGCCACTTTTTAGTAATCTATTTCAAGGAGTGTTAGAATTATTTGATCCTATTGACATAATCCATGACCCATTGACCAATGATCATGTTGAAAATTTCTCTACATCACCTAATGAGTTAGAGAACATATCTCAAGAATTTATTCCAAAGCATGATCAACATCTTTCACTAAGGTCTAGCAATGGTCCTTTCCAAGATATGTTGACACCCTTTGACCTCATGGTTATAGATATTGAAGGGATCCTCAACTTAACATTTGAACTAAGTCCACCCAAAGATCAAGAGGATATTGAGCCACTTCCCATGTCTAATGACGACATCCAAGAACCTTTTATAAGCAATCCATCCTTTGAAATTGACCCACGTCAAGAACTTGATCCAAAGCATGTCAAAATAAATTCTGAAATCATTCAAGATCAAGAATTTGTATCTCCAAGATACTACAATGATCTAATGGACACTCTCCTATCTATACAATATGTTGCAAATGATGATCACATCCACATAGCACATACTCCTCAATCTACCTGTGAGATGCTTTCTTTGGATGGATGAGTAGATGATCTTCATTCATAAGAGGATTCCTTTACTCCTGACATTATTACACAAAAAGAGTAGGTTATTGATTCCTACAGTCAAATTGAGTTGTCAACATTGGGATCAGATATATCCCAAATTCAGACTGAGGACATCATGTATGAAGATGTCTAGCATTATCCACTCAAAGAAACAAGTCAGACAGAATGGGACATTCCAGAGTTAGTAGAGTAGAAAATTGAAACATCATCTACAGTGGTCATTTATCAGAGCATGCTTACTAAACAAGACATCTCGAAACAAGCAGAATCAAGGAACAAAGGTGCCACTACCACTATACTGGGGGCAACTATGTCTCAAGAAAACATCAACATAGGGAGCATGGAGAATCCTTATGATGAAACTGATGCCAATACTATAACCAGCCATGTCATGAATCTTCATCTACCCATCACCCCATCCACGAATTGGGACCAACATCAAAAGAAGGATGTAAATCAAAGCAAGAAGAAAGTCATCAAAGGAAAAGTAGTGAAGCATGAAGGAAAAATAAAATACACGTGGATACCAAAAAGTACAAAGAAAGATTATCCATATCAAACTCCATTAGTCAAAGAAACTATGGGGAAAATTAAAAAGGGAAAAGTATCCATCAAAGATGTCCACAAAGGAAAAAGTAGGCTTCTCAAGCAACATACAAATTATATCAAGTTGTTGGTCCTAATTCCCTGCACACTTCTATATCCACCCATCATTGCTCATCTTCCCAAGTTTGGAGAGTCAAAGGTTCCAAACTATCAACCATTCCATCTTTTATTCCTAAACACACTCCATCCATGCCTCCATGCATAATAGCCAATTCTCACATTGACTAGGTATTGGAAGCCACCCTTCATCATAAGGATTTAGAAGGAATTCTATCGCAATGTGTGCACAAAGACAAAGTTAACTCTGGTATCAACAAAGCAAATCAAGAATCTCAAAAGTTTCATTCAAGTGCATGTATCTTGGCAAAGAAACTTCTTCAAGCAGGATATCAATGGAAAATTATGACAAAAGCATCTACATCAACACCACCTAGTGATTTAGCATGAGCTCAAAATATTTCACAAAAAAATAAAAATATAAAAACAAAAAATATAAAAATCCAAAAAAAAAAAATCAGAAAACGGATAAAAAAATAGTAAAGAAAAAAAATTGTCCTCTAGTGAAAACTGCATTGGCGACACTTTGGGCAAGTACCATGATGAAAACCTAGCAAACAGGAATCATGTGTAGAATCGAGCATCTATGTGCGCTAATTCGGGTGAAAGCATCTCGGCTCATCCATAATAAATCCAACATTCCATCCATCCCATCCATAATAAATCCATTCATCCATAAACCATTTATCCAATCCATTTTCATCCATCAACATCCATCTTCCAAATTATCTTGACCTTGATGAAAGTTTGGTGCACACTTTACACTTGCTTATGGTAGACATCTTGACATGAGTCATTTTCATTGATCCTATCCTACCCAGCATTATATGAGCCATGAAGCACTATCCAAATGAGCTTTCTTTATTCGAACATCTTATCTTAGTGTAAAATAATCCATATCCATCCATCCACACACCTATCCCAACATCCACCCAAGGAATTTCATACATTTCTAGACACTGGGGGAAGATATGTACATAATTCTTTGAGAATAAATCTTGACATATATCCTCCAACTTATGTGGTAATCCAAACATTAGAAAAATTTGAAATCAAATTGGTCAAAGCATTTGTGATCCAAAATCCAAAAATCACTAGCCCATGGCATGTTTTGACAAGAAGATGTTCCTTATCAAGCTTTATCTTTCATCGATTGTCAATCCAAACAATTAATATCAGTCGCATCTAGTTTTTACTTCAATGTCACATCAAATCATTCAAACATATTTTGTTCTAAATCAAGCTTCAAAATCCTTATCAGTCAAATCCAATCAATCCATCATCTTGGGATATCCTTCCCAATCCTTGTGTTGCTTAACACTATCTTTGCATTATTGTGTATCCTCAACAATGTTATCATTGTCAATCCCTCATCATCTTGGTATATCCATCCTAATCCTCGTGTTGCTTAAACACTATCCTTGCATTGGTGTGTATCCTCAACAATGTTATCATCATCAATCCATCAATCCAATCAATCAACCTTAGCTTGGTTTTCAAAAAAATTCTAAAACAAAGCACTGATATCGTCACACACATCCATATCCAAATCATCAAAATTGTGTGAAAATAAAAAAACATTGAAAATATATCAAAATCCAAAAAACATTGATAAAATCAGAAAATCCAAAAACATTCAAAACACATCAAAATCCAAAAACACTCAAAAAGTCATAAAAACATCAAAAAATGGAATCTGAACTACGTCGTCTCTGAGCTTAAACATAGGCAAGGTTTATCTTTGGTCATCCCCCAAGACACTTAGGTTAGTCCTTTAGGAGTCTGTCTTAATAAACTGGCAATCCATTTGTTCATATCTCATCAATAATCGAGTATGTGTCAGTCAAACTACTTGGTCTCTGCATGTATAATGTAGGCAAGGCTAATTTTTTGATCAGCCCCTGAGGCCCCTAGGATAGGTCCCTAGGTTAGTCTCTTGGTCAAAATTTTAGAAAATCTCAAAACATTGGAAAATTCAAAAATCAAAGCATTGGAAAAATCTCAAAAATACCAAAAAATAGCCTCAAAACATCAAAAACATCCAAATATTTGAAAAAAATCCATTTGTCCCATCTCACTTTCACACGCAATAAACATCACTCATAATAAAAAATCATCATCCCCAACCTTTGGTGAAACAATCGGAAATAAGTTTAGCAGTTCAAAAAGTGAACCTAAGCGTCAAAATCTCAAGTCTAGGTCAGTACGTAAACAAGTTAGTCAACTCTTTGTGTCAATAGCCTATCATCCAATCAGTCCCATATCAAAATCATCTAATATTGTCATGTCCTAGGATGCATCCTTCCTACAATGGACATCAACATCAGGCATCACCTTAGTTTAGTCTTGGCTAGAGGTATGAAGAACATTGACTCGTTTGTGTGCTTGGTCTTTTCTTTTTTATTTATCTTATTACACTCATTCCAATGACCTCTTGATGATGTCTAATCAAAGTGATTTAGAGAGAAAGGAATGGGGCATCGATCATTATCTTTTTGTTTGTTGTGCTTGTTGGACATTCTTGTAATATAACTTGGTGAATACTTGCTTTGTTAAGTGCATCCTAGCAAGGTGTCTATATGTCAAGTGTGAACAAGAATACTCCTATCTATTTTTCAAGCCAAATTCCATTGCACTAGGTACAACACCATCCTAGTTCTTTATACCTTGATGCATTGTATCTATGTGTGCTATCAAACATAAGGTAAATAGCCCTTTTAAAGTCCCAATTCCTGATAAGAAAAATCATCATCATCATCATCTCTCATAATGTTGGCTTGTTGAATCCTCTTGTCATAATCTAATTTCTTCTTTTCCATGCTAACATCATGCCATGTCAGTTAATCATCATCGCCAATGCATCTATCTTGCATCCACAAACCATCAGCATACTGCATATCATATCATATCATATAAGAAACACTAACCATCTCATTTGCATCATCATCCTAACCATCCATACCTCCATATTGAACCTCTTTATCGTGAGATTGACCCTCAAATTGAATCTTTCCAATCAATCTCGCGAGAGGGCAATGTACCAGTGTACTTCTATCCGCTAGGGCATCTGAAAAAAAAAAATGAATTTTGATTGTGGTAAGTTTATTCTTTGAACCAATGTTGCAAGTACATTGCTTCAAAGAGAGGAAAAATGTAGACATGCAAAATTGGAATCATGCATTTAATTAGGTCATATTCATCCATTCATCAAATAAATCAAGTTTATTTGATTAATCTCTAAAGTCCTCCATTTAAATTAAATAAACTCATATTTAGTATTAACATCATCCCCTTTAGCTAAATAAATAAAAATATTTATCTAAGTCTAAATCATTTTCCATCTCCTTTTGATTTATTTTAATCCATAAATCTAAGTCAAAAAGTCAAATCACCTAATCTTCGCTTAAATTAACTAAATCATGATTAATGTTAATCTTAATCTGTGTCACATCCTCTAGCTTTTCCCACTTGCACAAATAAATCATTTAATTGATTTATTAAATCTTCTAATTTCCATCAACATGGCATAAAAGGGGAATATTCCCCCATTTCAAATCTCCCTCTCAAATGACTTGTCCCTTACAACATAGCATTAACCCCCCTCTTACATGTCCCCCACTTGGCATTTAAGACCCTTTCTTCTCCCTCCAACAAGCCAAATTTCAAATTTGAAAAAGCCACCTAATGTCATTTATTGGCACATTCATCAAAACATGCACATCCTTGGCCCATTCACATGGTGACAAGTGGCTCCTTCCTATTGGTTGGGTTTTTGTCCCACATTCATCCCTTTTGCCTCTTCTCTCATCAAACTCTTCTATAAATAGAGAGGTTGTCCTTCATTTGAATCATCCACGATCTTCATGCAAAGTTACTCTCTTCACATTGAGAGATAATTGTGTCCACTTCATTGTAATAGCATTGCATCATCATTTGAGCTTTTCAAGGATTGGGAGAGGGCCACTTTTCATATCAAAGTGGCACCAATCCAATATGGGATAGGTATACTTCATGTTTTTCTTTATATGCTTTAGTTATCTTGTTATTGAACTGCATTTTAAAGCATGTTGGATTATCTCATATGGATGTTGAATATTTGCTTTGTTTTGAAATACTAATTATGCTAATGGTGTGTGTTAAAATTTTAGCCATTTGCAGATTTTGATGTCCACAATATCCTAAAGAAGATGACATTACTTTGAGTACTTCTACTGATGTTGATTGGGTAGGAGATGTGAATGACAGAAAGATTATTAGTGGTGGTGCATTTTTCTTGGGAAAGAAGCTGATTTCATGGTTAAGTAAGAAGAAGAATGTCATTTCTTTATCTATTGTAGAGGCAGAATACATTGTTGTTGCTAACAATTGTACTCAAGTATTGTGGATGAAGTAGATGTTGAAATATATTAGAGTTATGTATGATGAACCTTTTGCTATATTCTGTGATAATTCAAGTGCAATTAACATTTATAAGAATCCAATGTTGCATTCAAAAACCAAGCATATATCTATCAAGTTTCACTTTTTGAAAGAGAATGTGAATGAAAAGGAAGTCAGATTGGAGTATGTACCCACTAAGGAACATATTGTAGATACCTTTACCCATCCCTTTCCTAGGAATACTTTTGAGTATCTCAGAGGGAAGGTAGGGGTGATTACCCCTCCTAATCATAATTAAGATGCATTGACTTGCATCAGTTTGTGTATTTCATAGTCGTATCTTGTGATCTGGATTGATGTTGTGGTGGCTACTACTCAGGGGGAGTAGTCAGATGTTCAAAAATATGGTTCAGAGCTTGTGTGGAGAAAGATAATGTGTATCTTTGTCATTGATGTCAAAGGGGGAGAAGATTCATGTGAAAAACTGTGAAAGAGTTAAGGAGAAAAGAGTCAAAATCTAAGGGGGAGAAAGTGCTAAGAGAAATTATCATTGATGGTGTTTTTCACATCATGTGTTGCCATCAATGCCAAAGGGGGAGATTGTTGTATATTTCTGATATGTGGTCGTCATTGATGTCAACACTATTGGCACTAATTTCTTTAAGGTTGTATATGTCGAGGATATTGAGAAAATTGTAATAAAATAAGTTGCAGGTTAAAGGTGATGTAGTGAACTTCGGTATGGTGGCTAGCTCAGTATATTGATGATAAGAGGTTGTTGATTAAAGGGTTTATTTTCAAGTATATCTAGTTTATCCACATGAAGTTTCAGAGGTTCACATGAAGATTTGATTGAGTTATGAGTGTTTGTATTTTGATAGTTGTTATGTTGCTTCAGTTGGTGTTCCTAAAAGAAGATGATGTGATTCTAGTAATTTGAGTTGTTGTGGATACTTTTATGGTGATTCATGATGCTTTTGGATGTTTCTAGATTGTGCTCTATCTGTGTTGTTGTTCTACATTGATCGTTCTACTCGCAATTGGTGATTTTCTTCTGTGAGTTCATGATTTTCATGATCATGGTCGACAAGGTGATTATAGCATGTTGTGGATCTTTGAGGCATAGTTTTTTAAGGTTTTTCATATTTGAGGATTTTTTTTGGGTCCTTACTATGTTTTGGCTGACATTTTTTAGTTCACATTAATAATTTTTTTATTAATTTGGGCCGACAATTTGTAGACATTTTATATTTTGTTAAATCTGACATGTAGTTGATGTTATCCTTAGTTGCATATATATATATGGTCAATTGTTTATACCATTTGATGGCATGATGTGTGAATAATTTTCTAATCTTTCGAAGGAAAAAGTAAAGTGTGAAGAATAGTGAGCAAAAGAAAGTGTTTATGTGTTTAACCAGAACTATAATCAGGCATTAGAAGATGTTATTTTCTCAGTTCAAAATCTTCCAGATGTAATCCAAATGTGACTGTAAGATAGTGAGTCTTCCTTTGGGCAGTAAGCCTTTCGTATTTGAACAGTGAGCTCTAGGAAATGTGCTTGAATGCATGTGCATTCCTCATTTACAATACTTTTATACTTTTAATAAAGTATAATCTTTTGGATTAACCTCCACCATGGTTTTTCCCCTAACAGGGTTTCCACATAAAAAATATTGGTGTTATGTGTGTTTTTGATGTGGTGATGGTTTATGCTTTCATGTTTATTTATCATATCTGAGAATAAATTTTATAATTATAATTTTTGCAACAACTAATTCACCCCCCTCTCAGTTGTCTACCCTTGTGTTGCCAACAATCGCCACCTAGGGTGATTTAGTCCCAGTGGGCACAAAAATCAAAACTATTTTAATTTTCTAGCTAGATTTTATTCTCTTAACCTTGAGGTCTGCTTGAGATGTGTTATTTTCAAGAAATTTTGTAGAATCAAGTATAAATAAAGGGTTTTCCTCTCATTTTCAACCCCCAATTCATCTAATAATTCATTCTCAAGCAATCCATTCATTTCCAACCAATTATCAAGTCTTCATTGGAGCATCTACATGCATATCTTCATATTTCTATATCAAGGGTTTGGTGAGTTGTGACATTTCATGTTGTTCATTCATCATTCTCTCTTTATTTCATTTCATTTTCAAGGGTTTGATTACCAAATCGGGGTTTGACCAAGGCAAACCCCTATTCTTTAACCCTTAACCCTTTTCCCCTCTTTGCATATGTGTTTTGCAGGTCTTGTATGCAGATTTTTCAAAGAGAAAGGTGATAAAAGGTGTTGTCAATTCATCAAAGTCATTCAAGTCAACAAAGCCCTAATTGAAGCTCGGAGACCTCTCATAGCCCAATTTCTGAAAAATCAGAACCGGAAACCTGTCAAGAAGAGAAGTACAGACCAAGAGCTATAGGTTTCTATCCCAAAATTCCAAAAAGTTGAAGGTGGGCTAAGTCACCATCAGTGGTGAATTAGTCCCACAACCAGGCCTGAAAAGTGATTTTTGTATTTCTGGATACCCTTTTGGTAGATTCATGTTCCGGCTGAATCTCCCTGAAACAGGATTAAGCCACCCAGCTTGGTGTAAGTGTCCCAGTTGGCCTTAACAGAAAATTTTGTAGGATTCCAGAGCCTCTCTGCATCACATTCTAGTTTCTAGGTGCACCTTTCCAGCCTTGTTGATTTCATTTGTTTGTTCGCATTCTTAGATTATTTTGCATACATCACTATGTTTTTAAATAACTTGTATTTCTTAGGTTTTACATTAATAATTCATTTCCTTTATTATTTTATTGCATTTATACATTGCATCTAGGCATATTTCATTCATACTTGCATTGATTTTGAGTGGGGACATTACGCATTTTGGCCCATCTCTCTCCTTTTAGGTGAAAAACCCTAGAAGTGTTAGAGAGCATTGTGGGTACCAAAATCGGTGTCCACATTTTGGTGAGCCCAACTTTAGAACATTTTACTTTTGATTTCAAGTGCATTTGCATCCTAGGCATAACTTGCATCAACATTCCATTAGGTTTTTCATTGTTTAATTTGCATCCTAGGGTTTTTAAAAATTGCATTAGTGAAAAGCTCATATAGCTTACATTTTTGCATTTCCTTTCATTAAAAATTCAAAAAAATCTGCATTTTCATATTATACCTACATTTGAAAACCTAAAAATCATAAAATTCCATTTAAAAATTTTGAAAAATCTTTAAAAAATCACTACTGAGACTAATTCGCCACACTGGGCAGCTTAGTCCTCTTGCACATTCTGCACAGTATTTTTTGTCATTTTCAGACCATCTTCTGTATTTCTGTTTTTTGTTATTGCATCTTTGTTACAGTTTCTAGATTTACTGTTTTATTCCATATCTTGCACTTAGTTTCCTTTCATACATTTGCATCATGGCTATGTGTTTTAATAAGTTTTGGATGTCATTAAAATCCTTAGTTGGCATGTCAAGTTGTGCCTTTGGAACTGATCCTAATGAAATTGAGCTTCCTCATGCTCTTTCAACTCCTCATGAATGTCCTCCTTGTGATGTTGATATCATTAGATAAGATGATGAAAGCATGAATAAGTTCCATAACAAATTCCTTGACAATCTCGAAGCTAATGCATCATTTTATCCATCCATGAAACAACAAGACCTCCCTATAGTATCACCTCCTGATATGTTTGGTTATTTACATCCTGAAACAAATGAAGGACCTAAGTTCCTTCCATCAGGTGAACCTAGTTCTTCTAAACAAGCAACCCCTCAACCATTCTATGATAACAAAGTTACCAATACTCCAATCAACCTTGAAGAAACCTATGATAAGGGTTTTACCATTTTAAGCAAACAAGGATGTGACACAACAACTAAACATGACATTCATCAACTCTTAGAACAAAATCAAAAAGATGATAACACAATAGGGTTAGGATATCAAGATCCTCCTCATGATAGTAAGCCTCCTAGAGAATATTGGAGACTTTGTGATGATGGCACAGTGATCTTTGATTCCCCTCTTGATCTAAATGTCCCTCCTAAAGAACAATCACTATCTCATAACAATAACAAGGATAACAATAAAATCATCTCAGGACCTCCTTCCCTAATCTCCTCTCAAGAGGTTGGAGAATCTAGTAAATGCAAGAGGCCTTACAAGTTACAAAAACTAAAGTTTCCTCTTCGTCCACCACCTAAATGTGAAAGGAAATTGCAGATACTTCTAAATAAAGGACTCATACTATTACCACCTGTAATGCCAAGAAAGTGCACAAGACAAGATTAAAAGAAAACATGCAATACAAATCTAAATGCAAATCTAATGCTAAGCAACAAAGAAAAAAGGAAAGTCAAAAACGTGAACAAACTGAAACAATCTCACCAATTTCAAACGTATTTCCATGATTCATCTCGATTTCCCTTCTCCATTTTGCTTGTGTAGTATAATTGCCCTCATATTTTTCATAAGTTCATGCAAGTATAGTCTAAGATAGTGATTAGCAAAACATCGAAGATTCAAGATATGTGCTCTCAAAAGTCATAAGATTTCGCGAGTTTTCGAGAGAGATTGGAATGAAGAATGACAGATCAATTTATAGAAAATTGATTATTTGAACGATAGGCCGAGATCGAAAGATCAATGGACAGTTGAGATTGACTGATTAGACATGCATTCTGATAACTGTCAGTGATGACATGAGTGATACAAATTAGAAATAGAATTAAAGATTAAATAAATTATTTAATCTTCAAGTTTGGTATTCGAAAACAGAAGAAATATATCTTTGCATGACAAAGATAAAGACTAATTAAAGCAACTCTTGTTCGAATGCACACACAAGATTTAATTAATTAAATAGGAATATTTAATTAATCCGCATGTACACGCAAAATGAGTTAGAACTGGATGATTGAATGATTTGACGAAGAGATTACTCGAGAAAGCCACTCAAACATTAAAGCAAGAGTTAACTAAGCGATTTGAAATAGATCTTTGAGTTGAGTAAAAGTGAATACTTAGATAACTCACACAATTATTTAAATATAGATGAATGCGTTAAAATAGAATTTATGAATTAAATAATTTATTTAATTCAAGACTCGACATTTGAAGAATAATTAAATAAATAAGATTTATTTAATTAAATGATGAAGGGACTTAAATGAATAGTTAAATAAATAAAGAATTTATTTAATTATAGTTGAAGTATGGTAAAGAGTAAATTAAACAAGAATTTATTTAATTTGACAAGAAGAATAAGGTTAATTAGTAACATAATTAAATAAAAAGTGTTTATTTAATTAATCAAATAGAATAAAGAAAAGTGTGAATTAATTAAATAATTAAGATTATTTAATTAATAGAAGAAATGAAGACTATAGAGAATAATTAAATAATTGACATTATTTAATCATGACCATGAAGAATATGAATTATGAAGAATATTGAAGTTGCAGGCTTAGACCAAATTTCGATGTCTACACCACCTATGAATAGGTTGGTGATATATCCTAAAGATGCCAACATTCCACATTATGCATATCATTGTGTTCTTGGACATCGAAGTGATGAGTGTCGCCAATTGAAAGAAATACTAAGCAAGTATCACTTTGATGGTGATAATCATTATCCTATAATTCCATAAATGACCGCTGAACACCTCATCATGTAATAGTTGTAGAACATCCTATTCTCACTATTACATAACCTTTACCATTACCTATCTTGGCTCATTCTTGTATTGCACTTAGTGGGGGGAAGAAATATCTAGCCTTGTCCTAGTAATGCATTTTTCGTTGTCCCTTAGTTGTGTTATTCACCTTCTGCTTATACCAACTGAGATTGGGAGGTGGATGACTTGATCGATGGTTGACTCACATTCACCTTACTAGTCCTTTGAATTTTCTTTTTCTTTTCCTTTTGTGTGTTTGCATGTGCATAACATGTTCCCCCGTGATGTTCTATTTGATGTTCTCTATCTCTTGGTGTCATTCTTCTATTTGTACCTCCATTCTTCTATATGTCATACATTACTTTTTCCTTTTTCTTTTTCTGTCTTTTTCTTTTGGGGATGACACAAGGAATTGAGACCAAAATGTCTCTTTCATGTTGACCCAAAAGGCCCCTTTTATTTTTCTTTGTCTTTTTCTTTTGTCTTTTGCTTGTTTTTTCCTTTTGGGGATGACGTAAGGCATTGAGACCAAAATTTCTCTTTCATGTTGACCCAAAGGCCCTTTTCTTTTTCTTTGTCTTTTTCTTTTGTCTTTTGCTTGTGTTTTCCTTTTAGGGATGACGCAAGGTATTGAGACTGAAATGTCTCCTTCATGTTGACCCAAAAGCTTTTCCTTTTTCTTTCGCCTTTTCTTTTGTCTTTTGGCTTGTGTTTTCCTTTTAGGGATGATGCAAAGTGTCAATACATTCTATGTCTCTTCCATGTTGACCCAACAAGATCTTTCTTTTTCTTTGTTTTCTCTCTCTTTGTGTCATTCTTCCAGTTCTATGTATTTTGGGAATGATGATAGTTCTGAGCTCTTTACAAAACATTGCAGAAACAAACATACTGACCCCAAATCCATATATCTCTTATGTGTTTGGTGTTTTCATTTTGGGGGGGAACTCCTTTCTTTTCTTTTTCCTTTTTTTCACATGGCGTAGCCTTATTTGGAAACATATGACTTGGAATAGGGGCTTTCCAAGTTGTCTCTCATGTCTTCTTTCTTTCTTTTTGCATTTTTCATTTGCTAATTTAAAGTAATTTCTCATAGAATAGTGTGTAACAATTCCTTTAAAGTGGGGGCATACATTGGCATTATTCTTTTTCATTTTCCTTTTTCTTGGTTCTTAGTGTAGCCTTGTTACTTCATATGATGCGTATGTTGCTTTGTGGATGACATTGGGTGTGATGTCCTTCATGAGCATGATCTATCTTAGCATATTACATTCCTCTTGGTGGCTTGATGCAACGCACTGCATCCCCTAATTTGTGAATTTTCTATTATTTTATTGGTCCTCTCTTGGAGACATTAGACACAATGTTCCCTAAGTTAAAGACCTCACATGAACTAAGCAAGACTCCTTTGAACATCCTTTTTAATGTTGCATTTGTTATATGGCCACCTTGCATAACAAAACTTGCATGCATGTGGTGCCATCGTGTTTGTTCATGAGTTCCAAACATATGAAATTTTGCTTGTCTTGTGAAGCTCAAAAAATCATTTTCTTTTGTGGTGCCTTATTAAAGTTGTTAGGATGTATAAATTTGGTATGGTTGAGCAGGAAGCCCATTCCAAGGCATAACTTTCCCCATAGCCACCTACGTGTTTGTGAGTGCATACCAGCCATGAGTGTATATTCCTCACCTTTTGGGCCTTTTCACCCAATGGATAGCCATGAGTTTCGTTGCCTCAAAGTGACTATACATTTCTTTTTCCAGACATACAACCTAGATCTAATCCACAACGGGATGGAAAAATGATTGAATCTTGATCCGACTCTCTTTTCCTTATCTTTCTCTCTCTTTCATTCTTTTTCATCATTTTAATGTGTGTTCCTTAGTGATAATTTTTGGTTTTCCATGAGATCTTGATCCTGGGAGCTTGATCATCCCTCTTGATTATTGTTGTCTCATCTTACTAGCATGGGTGCATTTGGATCCCTCTTGATATGCATGTTGGGCTACTTTAGTGTGAATTTGATGCAAGTTCATCCTCTCATTAAAGTGGGGGCTTAATGTGTCACCAAAAAATGTATACTTGGACATTTTTATGCTCATTTGAGTCTCTCTTGTGGACTTTGGCTTGATTATTTCCTATATTTAATGTTGTAATGTGGTCAACACATTCACATTAGGTCTTGGACCCTTGTGAATCAATAAGAATTCTATGATGTCTTGTAAAAGTGTTGTGAAGTGTTGTAACCCACTTTCACACTTTTCTAGGACCCTTTTATTATAATTCACTTAAATAACCTCTTTTTATCACTTACCAAGTCTTATTTCAAAGTGTTGTAAAGAGTTGTAACAAACTTTCACGCTTTTCTAGGATTTTCATCACTAATTCAACCCTTTCTTATGTTTAAATGACCCCTTAATGCACTTTTTGGCCCTACTTAAGTTTTTTCGGAGAATAATCTTGTTAAACATCATTAAATACACTTTAATTACTCACACCTAGTAAAACTACCCTGGTGGGACCAAGTCGCCACCTGGGGCGACTTAGTCCCACTGGGCACAAAAATCAAAATTATTTTAATTTTTTGGTAGGATTTTATTCTCTTAACCTTGAGGTTGGCCTGTGATGTGTTATTTTTGGGAAATTTTGTAAAATCAAGTATAAATAAAGGGTTTTCCTCTAATTTTCAACCCCCAATTCATCTAATAATGCATTCTCAAGCAATCCATTCATTTCCAACCAATTATCAAGTCTTCATTAGAGCATCTACTTGCATATCTTCAAACTTCTACATCAAGGGTTTGGTGAGTTGTGACATTGCATGTTGTTCATTCATCATTCTCCCTTTATTTCATTTCATTTTCAAGGGTTTGATTACCAAATCGGGGTTTGACCAAGGCAAACCCCTATTATCTAACCCTTAACCCTTTTTCCCCTCTTTGCATATGTGTTTTGCAGGTCTTGTATGTAGATTTGTCAAAAATAAAGGTGATAAAAGGTGTTGTCAATTCATCAAAGTCATTCAAGTCAACAAATCCCTAATTGAAATTTGGAGACCTCTCATAGCCTCATTTTTGTAGAATCAAAACTAGACACCTGTCAAGAAGAGAAGTATAGACAAAGAGCTATAGGTTCTTGTCCTGAAATTCTTGAAAGCTGAAGGTGGACTAAGTCACCATCAGTGGTGAATTAGTCCCATAGACAGGCTTGAAAAGTGATTTGTGGATACCCTTTTAGCATATTCCTATTTTGGCAGAATCTCCTCGAAACAGGACTAAGTCATCCAGCTTGGCGTAAGTGTCCCAGTTGGCCTTAATAGCAAATTTTGTTGGATTCCAAAGCCTCTTTGCATCACATTCTAGTTTTTGGGTGCACCTCTCTAGCCTAGTTCATTTTTTTTGTTGTTTGTTTGCATTCTTAGGTCATTTTGCATACATCAGTATGTTTTCAAACAACTTGCATTTCTTAGGTTTTACATTAACAATTCATTTTATTTATTAGTTTATTGCATTTAGACATTGCATCTAGGCATATTTCATTCATACTTGCATTGATTTTGAGTGGGGACATTACACATTTTGGCCCATCTCTCTCTTTTTAGGTGAAAAACCCTAGAAGTGTTAGAGAGCATTGTGGGTACCAAAATCGGTGTCCACACAACCATAGCTTTGAATTCCTTAAATCTATCTAATGCATCTAATTTCTCTCTAAGAAATGTAACCCATGTATATCTAGAATAATCATCAATTAAAAGCATAAAATACCTTTCACCAAGTAGACTTCTTACTCTTGTAGGACCACAAAAATCTGTATGAGCTAAATCCAGTAGTCTAGTAGTGGATTTTTCCTTTGATCTATAATGATTTCTCGCTTTCTTTCCAAACTAACAATTCCTGCAAATAGCATTAACGGGCTTTGTAATTCTTGGTAAATCTCTCATAGCTTGAACAACACTAATCCTTGCTAAGTTATCAAAATTCATGTGACACATTCTCCTATGCCATAACCAGTTGCCATTAATCTGAGTCATAAAACATCATCCATCAACACCCTTAAGTTGATAGATATTCCCTTTAGATTTATTTCCTATAGCAATCAATGTTTTGGATCCTTTCTAGAACTCACATATCTCATCCTTAAACACAAGATCATATCTTTTTCTCCACATCTAACCAACACTCAACAAATTATGCCTTAAACCCTTAACATAGTAGACATCATTAGTATGATGCTTGCCATCAAAACTTACTAAACCTATCCCACATATTTTAGTACCAATATCGTCTCCAAACATAACCAAGCCTCCATCATATTTTTCAAGCTTAAAAAACTTACTTTTATCACCAGTCATGTGATGTGAACAACCACTGTCAACCACCCAAAAATTCTTCTCATGTTTAGCATGTAGGGCAGAGATAATCGTACCTTCATTTTTCTCTTTCTTTGGAGGGCTTTCTTTTACCTGTTTTAAAGAATTAGTAGAAGTAGGTTCATCGTTAATCGCCAAGAACAAGCATTCATTGTCATCAAGGTCTTCATATTCTAAATTGTCATTAGATATACTAGAATTCTCATTCACATAATAAGCTTTGTTAATCTTCTTTCCTTTCTTTTATTTCTCATATCTTTGTTTATTTATTTTAGCTCTTTCCAGAAACTTTGCAGCATAATGACCTATTTCTCCACAACTAAAGCACTTAAAGGGAAACTTACCTTCATACTTACTGGAGCCTTTCCTCATTCTTCTTACAAAGTTAGCTTCTATTTCATAAAAGTTTTCTTCATCTAGATCTTCAACTTTTGTAGCTTTAAAGGTAGTCTCTGATTTGCATTCATTCCTTAGACTCGGATTCCTCATCTCATAAGATGTCAAAAATCCCAACAACAAATCCTTAGTACAATTCATATAATCTATAGTTTGATCAATAGCACTCACCTTCTCACTGTAAGCATTAGGAAGAGTTCTGAGAATCTTCTTCACAATCCTAGTTTCATCTATAGTAGCACCAACTCCTCGCATTCTAGCCACTATCTCATCCAATCTTTGTGCATAAGCTTTAATATTATCATCTTTAGACATATGTAGAAGATCAAAATGTGTCTCCAAGTTCTGTAATTTTTCCTCTTTGACTCTTTCATCACCATCATGTGCTCTTTTCAAAGCATCTAAGACTTCTTTAGCCATTTTCAAATTTTGAACCTTAATTAACTTAGAATGTACCTGACTATTCTTTAAGATGAACTTTTCCTTATTATTCACTTCATGTGCTTTGATCTCTGCAGGTGTATTCGGACCATTAGTAGGAGGAGTGTAAGGATTTTTTAAAGCTTTCTCCACATCATATTTGCAATATTCTAGATATTCTTCCATCAATACTTTCCAGATACCATAATTAGTTCCATCGAACCTCGGATAATCAAAATTCATTTTTCCAACCATCTTGGACCTTCCTCAAGCAGTTAAGCTCTTCACCAAGGAACCTTGCTTTGATACCAATTGTTGAATAGGACAAATGAGAGGGGGGTGAATCAATTATCACATAATTAAACCTTTAATTCAATCACCAAAACTAATACTTAATGTTTCTTAAATGATTAATCATCAAATGCCAATGTAGAAACTCAAATCCAACACATAAACACAAGAACACCAGATTTACGTGGAAAACCCAATGAGGGAAAAACCACGGTGAGGATTGAATCACATTATAGAGAATACCAAAACTGATTACAAAAGGGTCACTGCTTGAAATAAGGACTCACTATCCAGAACAAGGACTCACTTTCCAACAAGGCTAAAACCTAGAGGGATCACTACCACAAAGATACAAAGAAGAAAGAAGACTTGTTACAGAGAGACTACAATCCTAATGCAAAAAATGATTCCACCACAGTCACTCGATCAACTTGCATGAATGATAGAGTTCACCTTCTAATCACTGCATCTGAAAACTCAGCATTAAGCTTTACACTAATCTCCCACACTCGCAACACACACACTTACTGAATAGAATCAATGTCACACAAAACTACACTTTCTCTTTTCTCTTATCGCTCTTCTTCTTCGCTCTTGTATATTTTGAATCACTAACTCATCTTGTATTTATACCATCTTCAACTTTGAAACATATCCAAAGTCGGCTATCCAAATCCAAATCCAAATTCAAATTTGGTCAGCACCAAAGCATCCTAGGGTGGAATTAGAATGAGAGTGATTCAAACACATGCTTCATAGGGACCCAAATAGATTGTACACACTTCATCATCCTCGAAAGTAGTATTTCACACAATGTCGGCCAAACTAGTGTAAAACACATAGAACCATTAAGCACGAACTTTCCAAATGTTGAAATTAACTTCAATACAATCAGAGCAACTCAAATTTAAAACCACATGTCATAAGACTTCATTGAAGAGAGATTTGGACGAACAACATTTCTCCTTAACTTCAACCAGAAATACAAAAAACCACAGTTCACAACTCATGAACACAACTTGCACTGTACAATGAACCAATAATCAAAAATATGGATATAACACCTTCTAACAACCATGAACAACATATTTGAAGCACACAACCACAAAATAAAATCTAGACCAAACCCCTGAGCAACCACTGAACACCTGCAACATATCTTTATTACAATTTTCTCAATATCCTCGACATATACAACTAACAACAGCTAGTGAATAACCAGTTGACCGGTTGACATCAATGACAACACCTTCAATCTTTCCATTCTTGCAACAAGTTCCAATAACTAATTTACCACCAAAATATAGATACAAATGCATGAAAATATGAAATCATATGTAATCATTCTAAGAAATTCAACCATGAAAGAGTAAGCACTTAAACCAAACAATCTATTCATTCTCATAGTAGGTAAAGGCTTTTTATCAATACATTAAGTGTATCAAGTCTTTAAAATAGATAAATGTAGAAATATTATATGAAAATAAGATATGGTGAACAAATATCATTAGTGAGCACTTCTAGAATAAAAATAGAGTTCACAAAAAAAGAGTTGTGGAAGCTCAAAATGGAGGATATGCTCATAGATAAAGAAATATAGGCTATTATTGTAGACAGCTAAAATGACTAATTCATTTTCATGTTCATTTTATTATTTTTTCATAAATTCCTTTATCTATATCAATCAAATAGTTTTTAATTATTTAATTAATTTATCATTTTCCCTCCAACATTTATTTTGGTCCTCTATAATTAAATAATTTTCAAAATTTATTTAATTAGTAACACTCTTAATAATTAAATAAATTTAAATTAAATATTGTTACATATTTTATCATTGATGTCAATGTTGTGCATGTTTTGCACACATGCCCCAGCTTGGTCAAGGACCCCCTCTTTTTGCTCGGGTCAAGTCATTTTGACCTTGCCTCATTTTGCACGACTTTGTTTCCATGCCCAAGTCGGCCATAAGCCTTAAAACGATCAATTTTCATGTTGGCCAAATTCACCTGGATGAGTTTCGCCAAGTCATTTTCCCTTGTGGGCCAGCTCCTACGGGCTTCCATTTGCTTTTCGCCCAGCGTTCGTTAACCCTTGTGGACCCGCATTCGTAGGTTTCCTCTTTCCATTTTCCATTGCACTTCATCGTTCAATGGCAGCCAAATCTCAGCGTCCACCCAATGTGCGGACCCCACACCCATGTTTGTTGCTGCATGGTTCATGATTCGTGGACCTGCAGTTGCGGGTCACCCTAGGCGGGACTTCGTTCCCATTTTATTGATTTCATAGTTGTCGACCTTTGACATCCACCCACACGGTGAGCTTCGCAATTGATCCTACCATCTTCGGAATTGCCTCAAATCCAACTGACCCATCGCTTCAAAATACCTAAGTCCAAACATTTGTGGGTCTTCACACACGGCTTTCCACCACTTGACCTTCATCGCCTAATGGATAAGCTCTATCGATTCCATGCTCTCCGGTGGCTCTGCCCTCACAGGCCACCATTTGTGGGGAGTCATTGCCCCAATTCCATTTACAATGGCCAACCTTCGTTGCCTCCCCGCCCTGTGGGCCCGTGACGCACCAGAGTCATTTCCTTACTGCGAACCTCAACTAGTCTATTGTCATTTTCACGATGGTACCCTTTGAGCATCTACCCACTAGTTGTCATCCGCACGCATTACCCCACATTCCCTTAAACAATGGCTAACTATGTGGGGCTCTCTTTGTGGGCTTTCGTCAGTGCCATGCCATTTCTTTGATGTACATCATACGATCGCGCTATTCTCTTCTCTCACAGGAGTCCACCAATACTCAAAGGTTCCCATGCTACTCAAATATATGCATGTCTATGCTAATAGGGGTGCTTAATGCACGTATGGGAAATTAAAGATACTAGGAGTGATTATATGAATGCCTTGGTCCCTGGTTGAACTTCACGAGAAATTGCACTCCATAAAATCTGCCAACATTTGGCTATGCAAACAAAGCACCACCTTTGATGGTTATTTAATGGATATTTTTAGTTGGGTGGAGTTTAAATTTTGGAGCCCGTGACTTAAACGATCGACCTCTCTAGCATCATTCTCTTTGTAATAGCAGACTCTTCTTTTACGAGTTTTGCATGTTTCATGGCTATTTTCCCCAACACTATTCTCCTGGCATCCACTTTCCGATGGTGGTGCTTGCGGATTCTGCTCCTTATCTCGGCCCTTGAATGATGTTCTCTACTACAACCTTTGGTGGGCATCATGCGTCGATAGAAAGGGGATGGTCAGATCTTGTTGTGCCACCTCGAATTTCACCAGCGCAATATTGGGAAGGAAGAGATTTTTGAGGAAACTCAGGGTGGTTCAACTGCCGCTATTGTAATCAAGGGGCATGAGACGTAATTTAAAAGATGATGACCCATGTATGATGACATCCTAAGGCAAGAGGAGGAAGGATTTCTAATGATCAGGATTTTCTTTATAAGATGTGCACACGTTCAAGATGGTCATTCATCATGGTAAGGTTTGTGGTGATTATGTTTTTGAATCAAATGAAATGGATTAAGATTAGGAGGGAGGAGGAATAGGTTCAAATGGTGAAACATGGAGGATGATGATTCTACGGGGCTTACTATGCAGATGGTGGCCCATATTTTGTTGTCACCTTGATGACATATACTTCCCAACCCTCCACACTCTTCCACCTGCAGCTCTTGACAGCATTCTCCCATGTAGGTTCTGCTCACGCGGGGGGTTGGCTACCCCATCACAGTTTTCTCACTGGCCATTGCTTGGTGTCTTCCCAGGCCTCCTCACCCATGGACTCCACCCATGCAAGATCCGGCAGTACCAACATCGTTCGCCATTCTCTATCTACATGATTGGACCATCCTACACTCCCGCGAGACTTTAAGTCGGCTTTGAGCCAACTCTTAAGGGCTAGAAAATAATGTAAGAGGCGAACAGTTAAGTGAAAAGGCTTGAAAAATACATGATAAAGGTTGGGTGGTGCATGGAATTGATTTTATAGAGGCTTGATTTTTTTATCCCGAGTAGTGATCAACGCGAGCAATATAGGGAGACAAGATGGTCAGTGGATTGTTAGGTTGGTGTTGAATTGTAATCAAGGAGTAGATGGACCAAAATAATTTTCATGAAGGAAAACGAACTTAGAGAAGAGGGAAGGTTGATAGGATGTAATGTTATCGATGTCCCTACATTGAATTTATGAATCCACATTTGCATAGTAGGTTATACCATCTTCAGGAAATGCACAAATATTATTATACAATGAGAGGGGAGACGAATGGCTTTATCTTTCGACATATTAGAAGGACGTTGTGTAGGAGCTATGGTGTGTACGACCTTTCTCCTCTTGCGATTGTCACTCACCTCACGTTGTTTTCTCCATGGAGTCCTACCTATCCTTACCCACGCTCTTTGATGGCTCTCCTCGCTGCGGGATCTGGACCCCCTATAACCTCTTCATTTGCACATGACAGGCATCACGGTCATGGGGCCCACAACGCGGGGCTATCCTCATTTCATGTTGTTTTCCTCATGGTGTTCTTCTGCCAGCTCTCTGTAGGATTCACTCTACATGCTCTCATCCAACCTTCCCGGGCTCAAGCTGCTCTCTTGCAGGGAGTTGACGCCTCTGCTATGGCTCAAAAGGAATCTTCAATGAACTAGGGGTGAGTTAATGGTGTTCCTTGGAGGATAAATCAACGTAACTCTTGCTAAGGTATTTTTAGTACCAACGAAACATAATCAATAGTTGAAGCCTGCAAACTGTCATGCACCCGCTAGTACCGTTTAAACTTGATACACACCCAAGCAGGTGCCAACATTATGGAGTATGAATACACTGACTAGAATCCCGCATCACTACTCTAGCTAAGATCGTCGTAAGTCTTTTCTCCAAAATGCTCTAACTCTGGTCTCTCACGTAGTGTGTACCCACAGATCAGGTGGGAAATGACTCTATCATGTGAACATTCTTGCAAATAGCTTCACTACTCTCGAGCCCGCAAAGCAATCTGTGATATCTTTCTAGATTGAGGAACGAAGTTCTTTGGGCCAGATGGACAAAATTATAGAAATCCCAAATGAACCGACCCATCCTCATGCCATAGTTGGGGTCCGAAAAGAAACATGACAAAAGGATCGTCACCAGATGAGTCATATAGGGGCCATTATTAACTTAGTAGCTTTTGAATACAAGAAACCTTGAAGAAGAGTGGCAATCGACCTAGTTTCATTCGTAGCCACCCCATGGGCATTGTAACTCAAAGATAATGATGCAATGACAAAGAGCTAGTCCATCCAACAACTGCGGAAATGTGTTTGGCTTGTGGGGTGTGTTACATGGAGGTTCATCCATGTTTTTCTATTTTCAAATGGCATCTCCACCTTGGTCACCCGTGTTTGAACCTTCGCCAGCATTCACACTCGTGGGATCTACAATCTCTATGCCCGTTTGTTTTAGAGAATGCTTCTTTACCCACTTCTCTGTGCCAACCATCATTCTCGAAGAATGATAATTTCATGACTTCACAAAATCCTTTAAGTTCCATCACTAGTGAGAAAGGATCGGTACATTAATGGAGATGAATTCAATAAGCAGATTTCCTAGATGGAATGAGAGGCATACATAGGTGGACACTAGGGAGAGAATTTTTAGAGCTCGCTTCTCACCCAAGGAAAAGGATGATGATGAGGTATAGGCTGAATATATTAAAGAATTGGTGAGCTCCCCAAAGATTGTTATAATTGTTTGATTGATGCTAATGATGGAGCTGGTAACTTCTTGAAAGCCAAAGGAGATTTCATGATAGGATGATTGGCCTTGTAATTGCGAATGATGATTTTAAGTTGTAAAGTTGGAGTGGACGAGCCCCTCAGTGATGAAGTTGGTTAATAACATTTGGGGTAGTTTAAGTAGGGGGATACTTGAAAATTGCACTTAAGGGTGAGGGTTCTAAAAATTTTATTGGAACCTCATTAATGATTACATCAATTTATGGCCTAATTGATTTTATTTTTTGTCCAGAAACTCATTTAAAGTTGTTTAGGTGGTCAGTGTGTGAACATTCGTCATGAAGGACCTACCATAGTTGGATGAGTGGAGGATACTATGTCATGAAGGTTCGCGTACGATGAATGTGGGCAGAGGTCTGAGGATGCTAGGATAAAGAATCTACTTGTCCATGAATATAGGCCAAGGGAGGGTTGATTTCCATAGGGATGAAAACTTGGATAGCCTACACCAAGGAAATCAATACCGAGAGGTTGTTTGCCCAAATTAGAGATAAATGGAATAGCATGCTACCTACTAAGCTTGCAAAGGAGGAAATGACCAAGGATCACCTGCGGGGCCAACCAAAATAAGGACCTTAATGTACATATGATGCATTTAAAGGAACCCAAATAGTGGTTAATTTGTTAGACGGGCTGAAGGAATGTTGCAAGTATATCAAGCAGAAGGCAGATTTCAAATAATTTCTGCTAAAATGAAAAGGGAAATCTGCTAAATGGCAAACTACTATAGCACCTGGGTGCTAAAAGAAAAAAAAGGAATGAGAGAAATATTGTATTTTAAATTGCTAGATAATGGGGGTAGGTGAAACCCTAATGTAAAAAAATTATGAGTCACACAATGTAATTCAATCCTAGCCATTCATTTGGGCTTTGGAAAACTATAAATAGGGGTCTCCCCTTCATTTGTAAAGGGGTTGGAGAGTTGGTGTAAAGGCATTCTACAACAATAGAGAGTTACATTGTATGATTTATGGATGTTTCTCTTGTGTTTCTTCATTATGCATACATAGCTCTACTTCCCTACTAGTTTAGTTGTTAGTTTCTTGAATGGAAGTGATGATGGTGTTTGTTGTTACTGTAATTGATGAATTTCTAGCTCATGCTTTTTGTGGTTTGTTGATGATGAATCACTTTGTAAAGCTATTATGAGCTTCCTTACTTCATTGTCGTAACTTAGTTCAATTGCATGTTCATGATTTGTGTATGCAATCTAAAAATTTGTAGCCCTTAGAAGATTTCACTGGTTTTGTGTAACTGTAGGATCCTCTTGGCCAAGAAAAACTCAATTTAGGGAGTTTGTCTACTGTAGCAGCCTCCACGATCATTGTTCATTCATAGTTTCAGGTCTAGGAACTTCCTCTCTTCCCTGCCCCTTTTTTTTATTTTTTAATAAGTGACCTAAGCTAAGGTTCATTGCACATTGTAAAGCTAAATCTGATGTTGAAATGGATTTCTAGACTATTGTTTGAACTTGCAGCAATTGAGTAACAATTTTTGCATCTTGAGAACTCCATTTGCAGGCCCAACTTCCCACACTTTGTAACTCATTCGTAAGTCTTCCTTGTGATTCTAGGAAATCACATGAATCAACTAAGGTATTCCAAGCACTATCAAGACCTAACATTAGAGAACTTGGGATAGTGTTCTGCAATTTTATTGTGGAAGATTTTCTTTCAAGAGAGGCGATGCACCTATGCATTACCTATGTCGAGGAGTGCGTAAAAAACATATCAACAATCAACAAAATGGAGATTGTTGGAGGTTTTGTAATTAATTTCATTATTTTCAATAAAGTGGTATTGTGGATGGTTGCATGTGATACAATTTGTGTGGTGATCAAAAGTGTTGTGAAGATATGGTTTCATCATGTTGATGAAGAATGTTGTAATTGTGATCTATAATGTTGAGAATGATTCTATTCTCTATTTTCTGATGTAAAAGAATGTATGAAAGGTTTTCATTTAGCTTGTGGCTTAGGAATTTGTATTGAAATACTCTGGAGAATGCTTTACATTCCTCTGCATTCGAAGATATGGTCTTGTGGTTTGAAAGGTGGACCGAAATAAGTGTGAAGCATGTATGTTCCTATTTTTAGTGGATGAAAGTTAGCATAGATGTTTCAGAGCTAGCAAAGTGAAGACTATGTTGTTGCAGTCAAGAAGGTTCAAAGAAATGCTCCACATTTCTCCATAGTTGATATTGTGTTCTTGTAGTGTGGAAGATGATCTCAAAATATCTATGTGTCTTCCCATTTCAAGTTTTAGGTGTTGAGGTGTACTACAAATTAGTTTTTCAATGTTCTATCTCAAGACTATGTGTTCTAGGTTTGCAATTGATGTTGGGTTCAGTGTCTACTTTCTTACACCAGCTTAATGTTACATGAAATTATAATTTATGAGGGCATGGAAATTTTTTTGAATATCATTTAATGCTTGTAATGTGATCCACATGATGTTATCTAGTCTCTGTGATATTGTTTGTGGTCTAGAGTTAATATTTGGAGGGTTAAGTGTTTCTTGGGATAACTTGGTATATTGATTTGTTTGCGCCAATTTTTTGTTGTGTGCACTAGCATGGGATTGTGTAAAAAGGTAAAATAGGTCCTACTTATCTCCTGGCTCGGACTGTATTCAATTCCCTCTTCCCTCAAATGTTTTGAATCCAAATTTCTTATGGTCATTGTATGTTTCATGTCATATGTTCATTTTGGCCAACAAGAAGAAACTTTTTGTAGCTTGCAGAAAATATAAATGGAAGATCAACTATGTGATCAAGAAGTTCGTGAAGTATTCAGTGAGTTTGATGTATGATTAATGTAATATGTTAAAATCAATGCACTAAAGGAAAAAGAATGTGTGTGAATGTGTGAAGAAGTGAATGAGTGAGTGTTGGAGGTGTTGGAAGAATATTTTTTATTATGTTGTTTGGAAGCATGAGCTTCGAAGCTACATAACGATGTGTTGCAGTGTTTTCATTGATGTCAACATTGTTGAGGAAGACCATTTTGATCAGTTCTCATAGGTTTTTGAGTTGTTGAGGAAGACATTTTTTCGTAGTGGTTTGGTCCGGTAAAGATAGTTGTAATGGGAAATTGACTAAGTGTCAATTCTGTGTATACAGTATTACAGTGCACCAATTTTTGGGTCCACACCACTCTGCAAATGAAGATTTCACTCTACACTTATAACATAATTTTGGTGGATGTTAGATGTATTTGATTCCAATATTTCATCATGTTTAGACAAGTGGTTTGAAAGCTTTGAGTAATAGAGTTCAACCTAGCAAATTACAATTTTTTTCAATATAGCACAATTGTGTGGGAGAATCTACACTTCTCCACGGATAATCTTTTGGCTTTGCACTTTTGAGGAAAATTTTCCAAATGGCAATAGAGTATGGATTCTAGTTGACATTGAGTTTTGAGGTCCACATGTCAAGATGTGGATACATAGTTGAAATATTTTTCTATTAGATCTTATGTCGTGCCAACCAAACACATTTGAAGGTACGTGAAGGTTAAATAAGTATTGTGGTCTAGTGTGGATCAATTATAGTTCCAGATGACATTGAGTTTTGAGGTCCACATGTCAAGATGTGGATACATATTGAAGGATTTTTCTATTATGTCTTGTGTCATGTCGACCAAACACATTTGAAGGTATGTGAAGGTTAAATAAGTATTGTGGTCTTATGTGGGATCAATTATAGTTCCATGTCGACCTATTGCAAGTTGTTTTGAGTTTTTTATCTTGGCATGAGACCTATGTATGAAATTGTTTGAGCTAACAAGTTATATTTTGGGTGTTACATCTAATTAGGCCGACCTAATTTATGATATGTTTTATGTGTATATATATGTTAGATCTTTTTTGTGTTTTGATGGATGACATGTATATATGATGTGGGTTGCAAATATTCTACATATGAATATCATCAAAGCAGAGAAAATTTAAGTTATAAATGTTGAGTTGAATATTAGAATTGTGTGAGTGAAGAGCAAGGTAGAGTGTTGAATCAAAATTAGATAAATTTTGCTTAATGTGGCTGAATGGGATTGCATTCATGCATATGTCAAATGCAATTGTAATAGTCCAAAATAGGTTGTGAGCCACCATCTCTCTTCTATCTTTTTCTCTGTGGATAGTGAGTCCACTTGCAATGAGCACTTCTATAAATAAACTATATATTGTGAGCTAACCCTGACCGTGTTTTTTCCCATTTTGGGTTTTCCACATAAAAATCTTGTTGTTCATGTGTTATGTAATGTTGTGAATGTTTCATTCTTTCTTTCTTCATTATAGTTGAATATGCTTTGGTAATTGGATGTTTAATGCTTGAATGGTTGACTAATGACTCACCCTCCTCTTAGTATTTTGGATGTTTAATAGGATTTAGTGAGCCGAAGGTAGAAGTAAATGAGTGTGTGTTGAAGGTAGTGAGCCAAAGGAAACATAAGTTATCAAGCAAATGTCAGAAGTAGTGAACTAAAGGTAGAAAAGTGTTGCGATGGTGGTTGATCATCTAAATTCATCAAGTTTTGTAATTTGTAGGCAGTTTTAAACTTCCTTTGGTTGAATCCATAAAACTCATTGTAAATCTTATTTTTCATTTGTGAGGTTGGATTTGACCAGTAGCTCCAAGTAGCTTTCTCATCGTGGATTTTCATTGTAGAGTTTTCTACTTATATCTGGTGTTGTGCTTTTTTTATTGTGCTTTGAATTCTTTATTTTTTTTGGTTGATAAATTTGAATTAGATAAATTGAGGGATATACTGATCTATACCCCTCTTAGTATATCAATGTGTTTTAACCATTGGTATCGGAGCTAATTTCCTTGGTGTAGCCCAATAGCTGAAGGAAGATCTTGGTTTAGAACACTTGGCTCAGAAATATTCCTCCTCCAAAGAACTATTGTTTGATGGAACTAACTATTCCTTTGTGAGTGTGAGGATGGAAGCCTAGCTTACTTCACTAGATTATGATGTTTGCAGAGCTGCAAAGGATGATTATACTGAACCTTCTCATCATATTATTGATGCTAATGCAAAGAAGGATCATGAGAGAAATGCTAAAGTAAAGAATGATTCTTTAGTGGTTTGACAAACTCTGAATTTGTTAAGTTGGTACAGTACAAGACAACCAAAGAAATATGAGATAAGCTCAAAAACCTCTACAAAGGAAAATTTAATGTGAAGCAAGAAAAGTTACAATCTTACAGAATATTCTTTGATAATTTGAAGATGAAAGAAGAGGAAAATATAGCTATCTATTTTCTCTAAGTAGACGAAGTAGTAAATGGAATTAGAGGACTTGGTGAAGATATAACTGACTCAATGGTTGTAAATAAATTTTTGGGAACTCTCCCTCACTAATTTGATTCAAAGGTCTCTACAATTCAAGAAGTGAAATATTTAACAAATCTTATCATGGAAGAGTTGTTTGGGTACCTCATTGCTTATGAGATGAGAAATGAGATTCAAGGTTCACACAAAAGAGAAGTTGCATTCAAAGTTGTAAAGATGCATCTGGTTCACACAGTGAATCTAATGAAGAAGTTCAACAAACTTTTTGAGAAATTTGAAGAAGGGATCAGGCAAGTATAAAGGTAAATTATCTTTAAAATGATTTAATTATGGAAGAATTAGTCATTATGCATCTAAATTTCCTTTTGGAGAAAATGAAATTAGTAGCAAGGGTTACAAAAGAAATAATTTTAGGAGGAATCTTCTTTCCAAGGAAGATTATTTCTCTTTAGAAGAAGAATATCATTGCTCATTAGATGATGATAGGAAAGAATCACTATTCATGGCCATTGTGATCTCTAAAAGTTCAAAAAAAATTGTGGTTGAAGAAGAAGGTGAAGTGGATTTTGAAGGTGAACTTGTTTCTACTCTTGAAGACGTAGATTGTGCAAGGAAAAAGAACAAAAGATAAAAGGCCTTGATTGAAGACAAGATAAATTAATGTGCAAAGCTTGAGAAAGAAGTCCTTTTACTCAAAAAGGAGTTGGAGAAAGCAATGTTTAGAATCCATAAGCTAATATCAAACCTCAAGGAAGATATCATCATGCAAGAAGTGTCTCCAAAACCATGTTCAATCACACATTTTTTGGTTATAATTTCATCTGCAATAAGCATGGTCATAAGGCTATAGACTACATGCCTAAAATTAATAGAAGAAATTTTATAAGTAGAAATTATCTTTCTCCTCTGGTAAATGTCAATATGACATGCCAAATTTACAACAATGTTGGGCATATAGAAAAATGTTGCAGAAGTGAATTGGAAAAATCAATAACTCAAAAGGTAGATAATGTTGAGCAATTCAAGGAAATAAACAATGAGGTGGAAAACTCAATGGTTGTCCAAACAACATTTCATGATCATGGGAAAACAAATTTGTGGGTAATTGATAATGGATGGTCAAGTCACATGACATGTGAAAAAATAAAATTCATCAATATAGTTAAGTGGAATGGTGTATCATTCAAGTTCGAAGACAACTCATCTACAAAGATTTGTGGAAAAGTCACTATAAGTGTTGATGGAAAATCCAAGACTAAAGATGTTCTCTATGATGAAGGTCTCAAGCACAATCTTCTCAATGTAATTTAGATGTGCATCAAAGGATACAATATTTTATTTCATGATCAAGGATGTGAAATAAGAGGAGAAAAATATAGTAGATTGGTGGAAAAAGGTTCTAGGATAGAAAGAAAATTATATTATCTAAAGGGTGTTAATGGAAGAAGTTGTCTTCTAGGACAGATAAGTGAAGGCTAGTTGTAGCACAAAAGGATGGGACATATCAACTTTGACAATCTTGTGAAGATCAACTCCATGCAAGAAATTAGAGATATGCGAAGGATTACCAAACCTACAAGTACCATGTGTAAGGAATGTCATATTGGTAAGCAGACAAGAACAAGATTCAAGACCAATGAGTATTCTACTACAAGACCATTAGAATTGGTCCATACTAATTTGTGTGGACCTACTAGGACAAAGAGTCTTCAAGGTGAAAGTTATTTCATGTTGCATATTGATGATTTCTCTAGGATGACATTGGTTACATTCTTCAAAGAAAAATCAAAGGCTTTCAGTAGGTTTAAGGTTTTCAAGTTGATGATTGAAAATGAAATTAATGCTAGAATTAAGTGTCTAATATCTTACAGAGGTGGTGATTCACATCAAATGAATTTGAGGGATTTTGTGAAGAGCATGGAATAAAGAGGCATTTTTCTTCTACTAGAACTCCTCAACAAAATAGAGTAGTGGAAATGAAAAATAGAACTATTTAGGAAATGGCAAGAACTATGTTGAATGAAGCAAAGTTGCCTAATGTATACTAGAAAGTAGCTCATACTGATGTTTATATTCTTAACAGAGGTTAGCTAGGAGTGGATAGCACCAAGACTCCTTATGAACTTTGGTATGGAAGACCAACAGCTATAAAATATTCCAAAATCTAAGTTGGAAGCAAATATTATATCAAAAGAAATGAAGGCTTGGGAAATTTTCACCCAAGATCTAATGAAGGAATCTTTCTCGGATACTCAACTAGGAGCAAAGCTTACAAGTGCTATAGTAAAAGGCTAAGAAAGGTAGTTGAGAGTGAAAATGTTAGGGTTGATGAAGAATCACATCAAGACACATATGAGTAAGAAGGTCATTGGTTAGATGAACCTGCCTGCTTAGAAGAAGAAGGAGGAGGAGGAGGAGGAGGAGGAGGAGGAGGAGGAGGAGGAGGAGGAGGAGGAGGAAGAGGAAGAAGAAGAAGAAGAATCACTTAGAAGATTAGATCATTAGAGATAAGAATGGAGTACAAACTAGAAGAAGATTGCAAGAACAAATTAATAGGTAAATTTTGCTTTGTTGTCAACAATAAAACTTAAGACTTTTGTTCATGCGAGCAAGGATGAAGGATGGATTCAATCAATGGAAGAAGAGTTAAATCAGATTGAGAAAAATAAGACTTGGAAATTGGTGACAAGGCCTAAAAACAAGAATGTAATGGGAACAAAATGGGTGTTCAAAAACAATTGAACAAAGATGGAGTAGTAAGAAACAAATCAAGACTAGTATACAAAGGCTATTCAAAGGTGGAAGGAATTGATTTTGAGGAAATATTTGCTTTGATGGAAAGAATATAGGCTATCAAAATGATTCTTGCATTTTATGTTCATAAATGCTTCAAAGTATATCAAATGGATGTGAAGTTAGCCTTCTTCAATGGTGACTTGGAAGAATAAGACTACATTGAGTAACTTGATGAATTTCAACTATCAATAGACCCAAGAAATGTATGCAGAATTAAGAAGGTGTTTTATGGTATCAACAAGTCCCTAGTGCTAGGTATGCAAATTTGGACAAGTCCTACTCTAGTAGGGCTTCAAGAAAGGTATCATAGATAGCAATTTGTATATTGAAATTATGGAAGAAATAATTCTAATTATTGTTGTGTATGTTGATGATATAGTCTTTGGTTGGAATGATGAAATGTGTAGAATTTTGTTGAAGAGACATAGAAGTAATTAGAAATGTCTATGATAGGTGAGTTATAATTCTTTCTTGGGCTTCAAATTTCTCAATCAAATGATTCATTTTTTCTCTCAAGAAAAGTATGTCAAGGAAATGTAGAAGAATTTTTGTATGGAGGATTGTAAACCAATGAGTACTCTAATGGTAAGAAGTTGGAATTTGAACAAAGATGATGAGTCGCCTAGGGCTAATCAGACTTTGTATAGGTCTATGATTGGGGGCCTATTTTACTTAACAACATCAAGGCTTGATATTATGCAAGTTGTCTGCTTGGTTGTAAGATTTTGATGTAGAGAAGGGGTAATAAATCTCAAAACAACCTTAAACAAGTGCCTTTGTTCACCAAAAAGTGGGTTTTCCTTCACAAACCCTCATTTCTTGCTTGTAACCTTTCAAAAAGGAAAAATTGGACTTATCTTTTGACTCAAACCTGATCTACAGAAAAGGAGACCCATTTAGGATACCTATTTTGAAATTCTTACACATATCCAAAAATAAAGGTAGGGATGCTTTGTATGGGGGGGCTCAAAATTTGAATGTCCTACTTCTAAGAGGGTTTTTTTTTAACTGTCTACACCCAAATGCAAGCAAACTTTCATTAGTAACTTTATCAAAATAGAAAAATATGAGAGATCCTCTAAAGGGTTTTTAGATACCCTCAAAAAAGAACTTTTTGCCAATTTTTAGAGATTTTTTATGGAGGGAAGAAAATTTATGGAATTTTCTTGTTTGTTGGAAACCCTAGGGCAGATTCAGACCTATTGTTACAACAAATGCCATAATTTTTCTAAACTTAATGAAATTTAACCAAACCAAAACAAAATAAAATCTAACTCCATTATCTTTCCAACCATACCACGTGAAAATCATAAAAAATTCCATACAAATCTGTACCACATGAAAGAACGAGACTGTTACAAGAAAAATGCACAGAAAATTTGCTCCAAATTGACTCTAATTTGTATTCCCATCTTTTCCAACCTTCCCAACCTTGGGATTCATGTTTACATTTATTTATTATTTCTCAAGTATTTTCAAACTACCAACCACCCACAACTAACTTTCTAATCAAATTTGTAACCTTAAAGCACTTTTGACAACTTTCACAATGACAACTTTTACAATTTTGACAATTTTTTGACATCATTTGCATTATGACTCCAAAACATTTTAAAATGGTCTAGAGTGATTCCAAATGATCATTAATGGTAAAAAATGACCTTATTTACATCAAACAACACAAAAAAAAGACAAAACCCCAGATTTGAGCATTTTGAGCATTTTGAGCATTTTGGGCATTTTGAGCATGAGGGTGCTCCTGCACCATACTCTCAAGGGGAAGAAAAACTCAAGTCCACTTGAATGCAAGTTTTCTCTCTCTTTTTGGTCTTCCAACTCTTCTACACTATTTCCTTGATTTCTTCTTGGCTTTTTCTTTGTGTATTTCACTTGTTTTCTTGAGGTTATTTTCTTGGCTCCTCTTCTTTTTTCCTTGTAAGGTATTCCTCTTTTGGCATCCTCCTTTGAACCTGATCTCTTTCAAGAGTCTGCTTCTCAATGAGTTGTATCTCCTTGTCTAAAAAACCTACACATACATAGTCCAATGAAAGAGTTGTATCTCCTTGTATCTCTTTGTCTCCTTGCACCAAAAACTCCACTTCAACACCCAAGAGATCCTCCATGTGTGCTACATTTGTATAACAATATTCATACATTGTATGTACTTCTCCTTCTTTAGACTCTTTTCCATCTTCATTTTCATCTGTTGCACCTATAAACACATACTCACACAAAGGCTTAGTTTCAAAAACACAAGATTTTCTTATCTCTTTAGATTCTTCTAGCACCCTTCCTTTCAACATATCTTGCAACTCATCCATTCGTGTTGTTATCCTCTTTTGCTTTCTTCTCTAAATGATCTTCTAGATAGGCCACTTTATCCACTTTCTTATTGGTAAATGTCAACCACTTTCCTGGTTTTCTCTCTCAAGCAACTATTGCATCTCAAGTTCCATTCTTTCTTTAATTTATTTTTGAATTTTTTCCATTTGTTCCAAGGTGTACCTCAACTCCATTATCTCTTGTTGCACATTTATCTGTTCTTCTTGTTAGGGTTAGAGATGGTAGATATCTAACAATTAAATGCAGATTTAATTAATAAACAGAAAAACTAAAACACACATAGAATAAATCATAACACAGAAATTTAACGTGGTTCACCCAATCCGGGCTACATCCACCAAACCGCAGCCATCCAATACTTTTATTATCTAGTGTAAAACCTATTACAATCTTGCGAATAATCACGTTTTTTATCATACTGTAATACCCATCCGAACCCCTTTTTAACAAGCTTAGAAGCTTCCAGATTTTAGGTTCTATAAAAGGGGTGTATAGTATACCATGGGCTATACATTATAGCATGATCATTCACCACATACCAACAATCTCCCACTTGGAGACTGATTCTAGATGACACTGCTACCATTACAGCTCCCACTGAAAATAAGTACCTTGGACCCTGCTACTCTGTTATAGTTAATTCAACCTTGAAGACCAACCGAAGTTGAAGAGGATCTCAGCTTCTCCCTTGTCACCACCTTCATAAACATATCTACTGGATTGAAATTTGTATGTATCTTGTCTAGCTTAACCTGTCCATCCTCCAACACTGACCGAATGAAATGATATCTCAACTGGATGTGTTTTGTTTTAGAATGCAAAGCAGAATTCTTTGCAAGATGTATAGCACTCTGGCTATCTATAAACAAGTAATTTCTAGCCTATTGTTTTCCCAACTCATCCATGAAAATTTGCAGCCATATCATCTTCTTTTCTGCCTCTGTTGCAGCAACATACTCTGCCTCTGTGGTGGATAAAGCAACCACCTTCTGCAATCGAGAAATTCAATTCACAGTTGTCCCACCAACTGTAAAAACATAAAATGTGGTACTCCACCTGGTATCTATATCCCCTGCCAAATCTGAGTCAACATAGCTTTTTAAATTAGTATTAGAGCCCCCAAAACATAAACAATTATTGGATGTACCTCTCAAGTATCTAAGAATCCATTTTACCGCATTCCAATGCTCAACTCTGGGATTACTCAAATACCTGCTAACAACTCCTACAACATGTGCAATATCCAGTCTCGTACATACCATGGCATACATTAAACTACCTACAGCTGAAGCATATGGTACTTTGGACATTTTTCTTCCTCCTCTTGTGTCTTTGGACACATATCCTTAGTCAATTTAACATGACTAGGCAAAGGTGTGCTAACAGCTTTTGCATTCTCCATATGAATCTCTGCAACACCTTTTCAACATAATTAGCCTGAGATAAAAACAATTTTTTATTTTTCCTATCTCTACAAATTTTCATACCAAGGATTTGTTTTCCTGCCCCCAAATCCTTCATAGCAAAATATTTTGCTAACTGTTGTTTTAGCTCACTTATGTGATCCATATTAGACCCAGCTACAAGCATGTCATCAACATATAAACACAAAATAATGTAGATGTCATTATCCAACCTCTTAAAATAAACACAATGGTCAAAATTACACCTGTTGTAGCCTTGCTCAGCCATAAAACTATCAAATTTCAAGTACCATTGCCGAGGTGCTTGCTTCAAGCCATATAAACTTTTATTCACTCTACACACTAGTTTCTCCTTACCTTTGACCTCAAATCCTTGTGGTTGTTCCATATATATTTCTTCTTCCAAATCACCATGAAGAAAGGTTGTTTTAACATCAAGCTGTTCTAAATGCAAATCTTCAGCAGCCACAATACTTAAAACAATACGAATAGAAGTCATTTTAACAACTAGAGAAAAAATCTCATCAAAATCAATACTCTTTTTCTATGCAAATCCCTTTACAACTAATCTGGCTTTAAATCTCTTCTTACCTCCATCCTCCTCTTTCAGCCTATAAATCCATTTGTTTGGTAAAGCCTTTTTACTTGCAGGCAACTTGCATAATTCCCAAGTCTGATTTTCTAGCAAGGATTTCATTTCTTCTTCCATTCCATGCTCCCACTGAACCTTGGTATCCACCTGCATAGCTTCATCATAATATTTTGGTTCACCAGCATCAGTTAACAAAATAGTATACAAAGAGGGATAGAATCTTTCTGGAGGTCTACTTAACCTTGAAGATCGTCTAACAGGAGTTTGTGGTATTTGTTGCTGTTGTTGTTACCCAGCATGAGGAACCACTGAAACATCATTGTTTGAAATATCATCCAACACTGCATAATCATTTTCTTTCTTCTCATGCTGCAGCAACAGATCTTTGTACAAAACTTTCTCATTGAATATGACATCCCTGCTTCTCACAATTTTTTGATTTTCAAAATCCCAAAGCCTATAACCAAATTCATCAATGCCATATACAACAAATACACATTTCTTTGATTTTGCATCAAGCTTGGTTCTATTTTCATAATCTACATGTGCAAATGCTTCACAACTGAAGGTTTTAAGAAAAGAATAACTCACCTTCTTACCTTTCCATGCTTCCTATGGAATACCACAACCCAAAGGATTAGAGGGACCTCTGTTAATTAAATAAACAGTAGTGTTTATAGTCTCTACCCACATTTTTAAAGGCAATCCAGCATGCAATCTCATAATCCGTGCATGCTCCATTATAGTTCTGTTCATGCACTCAGCCACTCCATTTTCCTGTGGAGTCCCTAGAACCATTTTATGCCTACGAATACCATTAGAGGAACAATAATCTTTAAACTCATTACTGCAATACTCACCACCATTATCAGATCTAAGACATTTTATCTTTTTACCTGTCTCATTCTCAACCAAGCTTCTCCATTTTTTAAAAGTTTCAAATACATCAGATTTTTGCCTAAGGAAATAAATCCATACCTTCCTAGTTGCATCATCAATGAATGTAACATAATATAGAGAGTCAATCGAGAGAAGATACCCTGAGCTGGTCCCCATATATCCATATGCACAAGCTCCAATTTCTCATCTTTCTTTTGCTTCCCATCCTTGAGAAAACTTACTCTCTTTTGTTTTCCATACACACAACTTTCACAGAAATCCATATTAACACATTTTAGACCTGATAAAACATTATTTGAATGAAGTACTTTCATACCTTTTGCACTCATATGCCCAAGTCTATTATGCCACAATGCTGATTCTGAGTCCACAACAACTATATGATCTTCTACCTGCTGAACTGTAGCAACTGTTCCTAAACATTGACCCTTTTTCATAACAATTAAAGTAGAAGAAACAGTATTACCTATACAAAGATTTAAGGTGCCTACTTTCACACCTTTTGCTACCACTAAGGCACCCTTTGTGACCTTCCAATTTTTATCACTAAATGTAACAACACAACCTTCATCATCTAGTTGCCCTGTTAAAATAAAATTTCTTCTTAACTTTGGAATATGTCTTACCTCACGTAGTAGCCAATGATTCCCATTTGCAACTTAATCTTGATTCTTCCCTTTCCAACAATCTGACAAGGTTCGTTATCTCCTAAATAAACCAGCCCAAAATCCCCTTGGACATAATCAAGAAAATAACTTCTATGGGGGGTAGCATGAAATGAAGCCCCTGAATCTAACACCCAAGAATCATCAAGATTATCAAGGGAAAGAGTCAAAGAATCCTCATCAGATTTATTAGTTACCACATTTTCCTCTTTACTTCCTTCTGCCTCCTTATTTTCCGAGACCGCCAATCTTTCTTCAAATGACTGCCTTACCACAATATCAGTAACTTCTTATCTCTAGATTGGGACCTTCTGTCTTTATTTTCCCTCAGAACTTCCCACTCCATTTCAAAATTGTTTCCTCTCTCCTTGTTCGGCCCCTCACTTTCGTATTCAAAATCGATCGCCTCATGTGGATAAACCCACTGAAGCTTTTCCCACGGATTTCCTCGCTCAAAAATAACACCAACAATATCATCAAATTTCAATATATTCGAACCAAAAAAAAAATTGCTAGCAGCCATTACCAAGCTATTCCAACTTTCAGGAAAAGAACACAAAATCAAAAGAGCCCTAACTTCTTCATCAAAGTTTACTTTTACAGAAGTTAATTGACTGGTGATGGTATTAAACTCATTTAAATGATCAGTAACTAACCCACCTTCTACCATTTTCATATTAATAAACACTTCATAAGAAATACCTTATTCAAAGCGGAAGGTTTTCATATAGCTTCGCCAGGGTTTCTACAACTCTTGAGTTGTCTTTGCTTTTGTAATATTGAATGCCACCATTTGTGTCAGGCATAAACGAATACTGCCAAGAGCCTTCCTATCCAAGATCTCTCTCAATCCTCATCAAACATTACTGCGGGTTTTTTGTTTTCCCTTCCAATGGCCACCATAAATCCTTCTGATAGAGATAGTCCTCCATCTCGCATCTTCATAACTGATAGTTCTGCCCATTAAACTTCTCAACCTTCTTACCCTCATCTGCCATTGCTCCCACTCAACCGTGAGACTCCCACTCAGCCGTGAGACCTTTCTACAGATGATAATCGAAACACAATCCACTATGATACCACTTGTTAGGGTTAGAGATGGTAGATATCTAACAATTAAATGCAGATTTAATTAATAAACAGAGAAACTAAAACACACACAGAATAAATCATAACAAAAAAATTTAACGTGGTTCACCCAATCTAGGCTACATCCACCAAACCACAGCCATCCAATACTTTTATTATCTAGTGTAAAACCTATTACAATCTTGTGAATAATCGTGTTTTTCATCATACCATAATACCCATTTGAACCCCTTTTTAACAAGATTAGAAGCTTCCAGATTTTAGGTTCTACAAAATCGGATTTTTTCTTTTTCATTGATTTTTCCCTTTTTTCGGTCATGATAGGGGCCGGGGTGTACAGTATATCATGGGCTATATAGTATAGCATGATCAGTCACCACATACCAACACTTCTTTCTCATTTTTCTTCTTCTTCTCACTTTTCTCTTTTCTCATCACTGGCTTCTTGCTTGTTACCTTTGTACTCTGCAAGTCTCCATGAACAAATCTTCTCAAAATTTCCATTCTCCTTTCTCAAGAAAGTCTCTTTCACCTTGCTTCTTCTTGTCTTCGTGATACCTCACCTAGGTTTCCTCCTTTCTTCATTGCCTAGTCTTTTGGCATCTAAGTTCTTGCTTCAACTTGCAAAAAGACAACACATACACTTCAAAAACTTATCTTGCTCATATCTTTGGGCTCTAATACCAATTTTATGTAGAGAATGGGTAATCAAACTCAAAACAACCTTAAAAAATTGCTTTTGTTCATCAAAAAGTGGGTTTTCCTTCACAAACCCTCATTCTTGCTTATAACCTTTCAAAAAGGAAAATTGGACATATCTTTTGACTCAAACCTGATCTACAGAAAAGGATACCCATTCAGATACCCATTTGGCCATTCTTACACATATCCAAGAATAAGGTAGGGTTGCTTTGTTATGATGGGCTCAAAATTTGACTGTCCTACTTCTAAGAGGGCTTTTTTTAGACTGTCTACACCCAGATGCAAGCAAAATTTCATTAGTAACTTCATCAAAATGGAAAAATATGAAATATACTCTAAATATTTTTTAGATACCCTCAAAACAGAACTTTTTCACTAATTTTTAGATATTTTTGATGGAGGGAAGAAAAGATATGGAATTTTCTTGTTTGTTGGAAACCCTAGGGCGGATTCAAACCTGTTGTTACAACAAATGCCATAACTTTCTATAAACTTAATGAAATTTAACCAAACCAAAACTAAATGAAAGATAACTCTATTATATTTCCAACCATACCATGTGTAGGTCATAAAAATTTCATACAGATCCATACCATATGAAAGAACAAGATTGTTACAGGAAAAATGCACAAAAAAATTGCTCCAAATTGATTCCAATTTTCATTTCCATCTTTCCAACCTTCCCAACCTTTTGATTCATGTTTACAAAATTTATTTATACTTTCCCAATCATTTTCCAACTACCAACCACCCACAACTAACTTTCTAATCAAATTTTTAACCTTAATACACTTTTGACAACTTTCACAATGACAACTTTTACAATTTTGACAATTTTTTGACATCATTTGCATTATGACTCCAAAACATTCTAAAATGGTCTAGAATGATTCTAAATGATCATTATTGGTCTAAAATGACCTTATTTACATCAAACAACACAAAACAATACAAAACCCCAAATTTGATCATTTTGAGCATTTTGAGCATGAGGGTGCTCCTGCACCAGATTTCAAGCTAATCCTTAAGAGAAGCTCAAGTGAAGGTTTTCAAAAGTATCTTTAGATATTTGAAGATAACTTTGGATTATGTATTGTGGTATCAAAATGGTAAATACTTTTCCCTCGGTGCATGTATTGATGTTGATTGATCTTGTAGTGTTGATGATATGATAAGTAACAGTAGAGGAGCTTTCTTTGTAGGAGATAGATTGGTCTCAAAGTTTAGTAAGGAATGGGATTCAATGTCATTTTCAACAAAAAAAGTAGAGTATAAATTTTTAGTATCCTACTACACACAAGTGTTGTGGATGAAGCAAACATTGAAGGACATCAAATTGATGTATGATGAACCCATTCCAATCCTATGGGACAATACAAGTGTCATCAGTATTTCAAAGAATCTAGTGATGAATTCCAAAACTAAGCATATATCTATCAAGTATCACTTCTTAAGAGAAAATTTTCATATCAAGAAGTAAGATTGGAGTATATGCCCACAAAGGAATAGGTTGAAAACATCTTTACAAAGGAACTTTCAAAGGAAACCTTTTGAATATCTCAGATAGAAGTTAGGGGTTATTGCCCCTCCTTCAAACTAGATGCATAAATGGTGCATTTGTCCAGGGGGGAAATTCAAGACATATTTTTATCCCTATATTGATGATGGTTATCTCTCAAGGGGAGCAAGTAGATGAATGTTAAGATTTGTGTAGACAGGGGAGCTTGTATATTATTGCATAGAGGAAGACCATTGCCCTTTTTCCTTGATGTCAAAGGGGGAGAAAATTACATATCTAGTTAGTGTTTCCATTAATGCCAAAAGGAAAGATTGTTGTAGATGTTGTCATTGATGTCAATATAATGTAGATTGTTATAGGTCTTATCATTAATGTCAGTATTTTCATTGGTGTCAATAGAGTGATATTATGGAAGGTTGTATGTGATGAAATCTGTGTGGTGATCAAAAGTGTTGTGAAGATATGGTTTCATCATGTTGATGAAGAATTTTGTAATTGTGGTCTATAATGTTGAGAATGATTGTATTCTAATTTTCTTGATATAAAAGAATGTATTAAAGGTTTTCATGTAGTTTGTGGCTTAGGAAGTTGTATTGAAATGATCTGGATAATTTTGTACATTCCTCTACATTTGAAGATATGGGCTTGTGGTTTGAAAGGTGTACTGAAATAAGTGTCAAGTATGTATGTTACTTCTTTTAGTGGATGAAAGTTACTGCATATGTTTTTAGTGCTAGCAAAGTGGAGACTATGTTGTTGCAGTTAAGAAGGTTCAAAGAAATTCTCTACGATTCTCTGTAGTTGATGTTGTGGTCTTACAATGTGTAGGATGAGCTCAAATTGTCTCTTTATCTTCTCATTTCAAGTTTCAGGTGTTGAGGTGTATAAAAATTCAAGTTTTCAATGTTCTATCTCAAGATTGTG
Organism: Sequoia sempervirens; assembly: GCA_007258455.2. Lineage (NCBI taxonomy): Eukaryota > Viridiplantae > Streptophyta > Pinopsida > Cupressales > Cupressaceae > Sequoia > Sequoia sempervirens. Next base: position 1,173,269,715 of record VDFB02271358.1, on the reverse strand, counting down.
TGTTTTGGGTTTGCAAGTGATGTTGGGTTCAACGTATGTTTGCTTGCACCAACTTAATGTTGCATGAAGTTGTAAAAGGAGTGCATGGAAATGTTTTTGAATATCATTTAATGCTTGTAATGTGATCTACATGATGTTATCTAGTCTTTTTGGTACTGCTTGTGTTCTAGAGTTAATATTTGGAGGGTTAAGTATTTGTTGGGACGACTTGGTATATTAAGTTTTCTGTTCCAATTTTTTGTTGTGTGATCCAACGTGGGATTGTGTACAAAGGTAAAATAGGTCTTGCTTATCTCCTGGCTTGGACGACATTTGGTTCCCTCTTCTTGTGGGTGTTTTGAAGCCAAATTTCTTATGGTAGTTGCACATTTCATGTCATATGTTCATTTTGGAGCTTATAGAAAATATAAATGGAAGATTATGTTTGTGACGAAGAATTTAGTGAAGTATTCAATGAGTTTGATGTATGATTAATGTAATATGGTGAAAGCAGTGGGTTGACCTGTAGAACAATGTGTGTAAATGTGTGAAGTGAATGAGTGAGTGCTAGAGATAGTGAGACAAAGGAAGAAGTGAATGAGTGTGTGTTGAAGGAAGTGAGCCAAAGGCAGTAGAGGTTATTAAGCAGAGTGCCAGAAGTAGTGAGCTGAAGCAGTGTTGTGGTTTTTGATCATCTAAATTCATCAAGTATTGTATGTTAAGGTTGTAGTATCTTTCTTATATAAGTGTTGTAATTTGTGAACTTCCTTTGGTTGACATCATAAAAAATTGTTGTAAATATTGTTTTTCATTTGTGAGGCTAGATTTGGACAGTAGCTCCAAGTAGCTTTCTCGTTGTGGTTTTTCCCTTTTAGGGTTTTCCACATATATCTAGTGTTGTGGTTTTGTGATTGTGCTTTAAATGCTTTATTTGTTTTGGTTGATAAATTTGAATTGGAAAAATTGAGGGATATACCGATTCACCCCCCTCTCAGTATATTTATTTGTTCTAACAAATATTTCTCTCCAAAATAAGTAAAACAAATATTTTATTTATTTCTCTAACTATACTCTTTTAAATTAAATAAATTCATTTATTTAATTTAATCTTATCCATTTACTAATTTTATTTCCTACCCTATCTCATTTTCTTATCCATCGATTCTTCTAATTAATCTCCACCATTGATCAAATATTGAGTGAAGCATATAAATATCCAATTCATTCACACATTATCCCTAGATCTAGTGATCATTATCAGGGGCTATCATTATCAAGTATTATCAAGATCTTGTATCTATCTACTACCCTTGAGAAACTATCTTTTCTATAGTATTATTGTTTATTATTTAATTTTATGCATACATCTTGGGCTTTATTGAGTGATTGTTGAGTGTGAATTTGGTACTTTCATTGTATTATTATTTTACATAATTCAAATTTTCATCATCCACATTTTGGCATACCCGACGGGACCCACATCCTTGATTTTAATAATATATATTTTTTAAGAAATCCAAATTTTTGAAGGTTACAAGTCCAAAACTACACATTTAATTCATTCTTCCACACATTTGAGCTGACCTAAGGCATTTTTGAGTCAATCTAAGGTGATTCTAAACTAACCTACAACATATTTAAGCTGACACACAACACATTTGATATGTATATTGTGTAGTATTTGAGTGGTGAATTTTTTTAGGTAATTTAGTTGTAGATTTATTCTCCTAAAGTAGTTTGTCATGCTTATGAGGTGACTTTCCATGATTCTAAGATAGTTACTCTTCTTTCTAAGGTGATATGTCATGCTTCTGATCTATTTTGATGCACTTCTGAGGTGATCTACCATACTTTTGATTTATTCACTTGCACTTTTATGATTGCATGTCGTGCTTTTAAAGTAACCTACAACATATTTTATTCATTCTAGTACACATATAAAATGTTTTGCACATCTAGTCATTATTCAATGAAAAATAGAAATTACTTTTAATTGATTATCAATTTGCATACATTTGGATTTATGACATCTTTGATAGATTTGACTAGTATCTAACCGAATACCTGAGTTACTAGTATTGGCAATCTATACTTTTGTGTTATTTATTTTTTGTAGGCATTAAAACTTTGAAATTAAAAAGGGTTGAAAAGCTAAGTTGGAGCTCTTTGCATTAGATCAAATTTCATTTTTCAAATCTAGCATTGGAAACTAAGTACCTTTGTTCTAATCACTTTTTCTCTTTTAAATTATAAATTAATTATAATTTCTTTATCATTTTTGCTATGTTTTCTTTAGATAATTCTTCTTGGAATGTCCTTTCATATTGGGAATTGGGTTCAAAATTAATCTTTCACATTTGGATTTGAACCTAAAATAAAACAATTTATTTTAATCCCGAAGATCTACTTACCTATTCTCTCCTCTTCAATCTTAGGTTGATCTTGAGGATCAAAAATAAGTGATCTTGTTTTCTTTCTTAGGAGGGTTGTCTAGGGATTTATCATCCTTGGGGATGACCTCAACTCTCATGTTCCAATGGAGTATAAAGAGTAGGGGGTTGAATCGAAAGACACACCTCTTGGAAACATAATATTATCAATCTAGGCTAAGCATTTAAGAACTTTATACCTTAAAGAAGTGAATTTGGAGAGTATGTTACCCTTTCCTCTCAGTTGTTTGACAATATTCTCTTTCATCTACAAATTAGGTCTCATGTGCCCTTGTGGTATATAGAGGATCCCCCTATTTGACCTTGTAAATCCTAGTTGAAAGTTTCTAGTCATCCTTTATTGTAGTATATTGATACATATATGCATGCAAATGATACAAATAAAATATGCATCAAATCTAGCCTAGATCAAACCAAATACATGCAAACCTCAAAAATATTAAATGTAGTTTTTGATGTGTTGATAGCTTGGATATGGTTACTCATAATTTTAACAGCATGATGGTATGATAAAGCAAGATTCAATATAAATTTGGACAACATTGTTGAAAATAAGGTGAAACTAAGCTGCAATAATAACTTTTGTATGTGTATTCAAATCTGAAAAGAAGATTAAAAAATTTGATTTAATGTATGTGATTACAAATTCATCATAATCAAAAAATCAAAAAATAAATATGACGTCATATTTACATGGAGAAACCCTTTCAGGAAAAAACTAACACATGAGAAAAGAGGATAAGTATATTATTTATCTTCAAAAGAGAGATACACCAAAATATAGTTCCTTTATTTTCTCCTACAACCTGGATACTTCCGTACACCTACAAATAAGAAAAGAATCTACTACCATCTCAAGGCTCCAATTTATAGAACTTTTGGGAGACAAAGCCATAGTGGAAAACCAAAATAAGAGGTGCTAAAACCACTTGAAAGATCCCATGCCCCATCCTTGTAAAACCAAGAGTCATGATAATAAATTAATTAAATGTGTAAAAGGCTTTAATATGGGTGCCTAACCCATAGCCCCTTCAACTTCTAGCATTCAGGATGCTTCGATGATTGTTCAACTTCCAAGTGGAGCACCAATGGACACTTATTTACCTCTAAACTTGGATCCCCACTCAAGTCTCTTCATATTCCCAATGTGCATGCCTAGGAGATAGTATTTTTCTCTAGTGATGTGTAAATTCCACTAGCATTAATTTCCCTCGTGAAAATGCAATTACAATATGCCAAAATTAAATATATTTCTCACATGTCCCCTAAGACACTTTCCAAGAAACATGGAGATAAATAAATGGCATAGGTTTACAAGGTAAATGTCACCTAATGTAATAAACATAATAGTATCATAAGATTATATTTTTCAATGGGACTAAAGGACTCTCATTTATTAAATTTCCAAGAGGGAATTCAAGGGCCAAAATAGACTAGTTAATGGATGGATAGGATTGAATGAGGATTAAGGATTGATTAAAAATTTCTAGTCAAGAGACAAGTATCACATGAGGGATAAAGGATAGGTTTAATATGTGCACTATGAAAATACCCTTATGTGAATGGTTAGGATTAAGAGGTGTGATATGAAATGAATGGATGATATGGATGATATTAAATGATATGGATGATAGGAAAGGGATAAGGACTAGTGACATGATGCCATAGTCACTGGTGAGGATGTGATGAGGCCTACTATTAGTTAGTTTTTTTCTATTTCAATACGCACTTTTAGACATCTCCAGATACGTATTTTCTATATATCCCTAAAACTTTAATATCTTGTATGATCATTATGCAAACTTGGGCCTAGTTTAAATTCTATGGAAATATGATAGATATTGCATGGTTAATATGTGGATATGTATGAAATGCAATGAATATTTGTGTTTAAGTCATGGTTATTAATATTGTGTAGATGGTGTGTGAACTAACTCTTTGCAACTAAGGAGAGAGAGCCACCAAACTCTAGCCCATAGTAGCTAGGAGGCACAACCTATAGCAAGGGAGTTTTAGATAGCGCTATAGGGGAAGTTAGAAGAATGAAACTACATAAAATTGGAGGTGTCTACTTGTTAGGACTTTTTTGAATCATCACATCATTTAATAAGACTACTGGAGGATATGAATTCTACCACAATTGGGAATCTAACGTGACTATTTCTACAGTCCATGTTTTAGTTTAAAACTGTTGTAGCGGAGTTATAGTCCTATTCCAATTTTTCTTCCTTTTTAGTTGTGTTTTAATTACTCAAACTTTATCACGCTCTATTTTTTAGGGAGTGTTGATTTATGATTAGATTTCTATTTCGAGTCCTTGTTCTAATAAGACTCCCTCACACCTATATGAATGGTTTGATGGTCGAGTTAGTTAGTTAGTTGAAATAGAGAATGTGAGAGATAGATATGTTTAGTTAGTTTCTTTTTTTATACAAAAAATGGTTTTTTTTTCAATCATGATCTTATGAATAAGATATTCCACAAGAATCTCTTTATATTGTGACATCTTGAGTTATGCAATGAAATATTTTCAGTTATTGTTATGTTAAATTAGTTTGAAGAGCTAGATTTGAGTTTACTTTGTGGTGACATCCACTTGAGCAAGGGCCACTCAAGGTAACTATTTCCCACTTTATTTTTTGTACTTTTATTTTTATTATAGTAGTTACTTCCATGATTATGTTTGTCTTAATCATATTCTTCATGTGGTGAATGTGAATAATATTTTTTCCTATATTCATGCATTAATTTTGTCCATGCATTGTCCTCTGAAGTTAGTCAAATTAGTTGAGTTAGCAAGTATTGGATAATTACATAATTCATTTATTGATAGTGAACTAGTCACAATCTTTAGTTGTAAGTACTCATAGCAATAGATTGAGAATTACTTCTTTTCACTGTTATGCAATTTATGATTTCAAGTATGTGTAAACACCTATGCTAGGATGATATAGGTAGTGAAGAATCTTTGAAAGCACATATAGTGCCAACTATTAAACAGGTGTAGGACAACTGAGAGGGGGGGTGAATCAGTTGTCACACAATTCAAAACTCAAAAAATCAACACTTATTAATTTCACAACCACACTATTATGTTATTAAGTAAGAGCATGAAATACAAATAACAGAAAGAAAATCAACACAATGAACACCAAATTTTTACTTGGAAAACCCAATGAGGGAAAAACCACGGTGAAGGTTAACTCACAATATAAAAGATTATAAAATAAAGGCTCACTATCGAGGGCTCACTGTCCAAGTACAAAGACTCACTACCTACATAAAGGACTCACTATCCAACAAAGAGGCTCACTGCCTATAGATACAAAAGAGAACAAAAGATCCACCACAAAAATTAATGCTAATTTGCAGGATTGCAGAAACCCTTATCTCACTGCCTTCAACACAATGGAGAACTGCTATCATAACTCATACACACACTTCTAATCTTATGATTTGTGGCTCACTTTCGTCAATTTGCATCAAATTGTCATGCATCTCTTTACAATTCGACTTGCTTTTATACCATCCTCAACCTTAGAAACTTTCTCCAAGGTTGGCCACAAAAACCTCATTTCATAAATTCAAAATAGGTCAGCAACTCAAAATTATCGTGGTGGAAAGGAATAAGAGTGGACCGATAAAATATTTAACCAAGACCAAAAAATAAAGTCTTTGATCAATCACACACTTCCTTAATTTAAATTTTATACTTTGAATGAAGTGTAAACACCAGGTCAGCCAAACCTAATGAAAACACAAATAAACATTGATGTACATGCGGACTCCACAACAAATTTCATTAAGCACAAAAATATACCTCAAAATCTTCCAGATACATCTGCAGCAAAACAAAAAACTTCAATCACTGAACACCTTTCACCAGTCCACCTGGACTGTATAAACTCACACTGAATTACTAAAACTTGACTTTTGGATCACCAAACTTCAAACCTCTTTGCCAAAGCACAAAAAAGACCTTCACAAGACATATCCCAGATCCGTAAGATTTGAAACGAAATAGCAAGGAACTGCGGAGAAAAACTATTTATCCTAGTCCACAGAAGATTAACTCAGCCAGAAAAGTTCACATACTGGTGAACATAACTTTCACACACCATCACACAAAAAGATAAAACTTAGAATATATCATCATGAGATCACCATTAACAAACCTTCAGATCTGCACAAGGATAGGATCAACACAAAATAAATGCAGAGCACATTCTGACTTCTCTTCTTTATTTAATTTTCTCAAAAGCACTTGGAAACTTATCAAACCAATACATTTGCAACACTAAAAAGATAGCTCCATGTACTCACAACATCTCAAAATCATCTCATCCATACATGTACAATCTGCAACATACTGAACTATGTTGACATCAATGACAACATTAATGACAACACCACCAATCTTGCTCATACCTGCAACACCAGCATCATCAAAATTTTATGTTATCCTTGATTAATAAATTAAATGAAGGTGTTTCAAGGGTTTAGTGGACTATTTAGTAGGACCCCCTCTGAATTGTGTGTTGACACCAAGTTTACTGAACATTAGTGGGACTCTACATTTTTGGTGTCGTTATCAGGGATGGTGCTACTTTCAAAGATCCGTTTCTACTATTTCAAGTTTTCATAGATTAGTATTTTTTTTCTAGCATTAGAACAGTTATTTTTTCACTCCATCAATACTAGAACATTTCACTAACATTGTATAGGAGCCATTGCTATACAAAGTCACACCTATTGTATGCAAAGGTGACGAGACGCCTTGGGAAGATTTCTCCCCATATCACATGAAGTTAGAGAGGATATTGGTGATTCCATTGATCAGAGCGAGGGTATTCCTAAAGAAAAATTTCCCTCTCACCAACATCCACTGCAAATACAGAGGAGACCTTCCAAACTATGGCTAATGCAGTGGTGGATGACCCACTAGAACATGTCACTTTTGAGTTCCCAATCACCAACCAAGAGAGAGAAATCACCTTGAAAAATATCCCTCCTTCAACATTGTCTACCTTCTATGGCTTGGTTACTGAGGATCTAGATACCTTCTTGTTTGAGTTTCATGTCATGTGTAGGAGTTATGACTACACAACTAGTGCAGGAGCACCTACTGGTGTTATGCCTCCAAGAGGCAATCTTGTAAAATTTTGAATTTTCCATCATGTAAAAGGTCATTTCAAATGTAATTGAGTCTCTACTAGGTTTCTAGGAGGTCAAATATGTCAAATTGCAAAAAATGTATTTTTGTTGCAAAACATGCAAAATTGCAAAAAATGCAAAATTGTAAGAAGTTGAAGGGTCATGTTGATTGGGAAGGTTTTTGGTCGGCAAGAATTTGAATGGGAAGTTATTCTAACTATTGGAAACATCTTTAAAAAGCATTGTAAAGGTGAGAAAAACATTGGAGATTGTATCTTGAAGAAGTTTTGAATAAAGAACCATGTTTTATGTAGTTACAGCATTTCCTTGCTTGTTTTGTAAGCACTGTATGGACTGTACAGCATTCTTGGGTTACAATATTAGTTGGTTTTCATATTACACTATGTTAGATCCTATTTGCAAGTGGTTTGAGGAATTCCCATCAAGTTTAGAGTAATTAAGAGCACATTTTCAAGAAACTATTTTGTAACCCTCAAATCAAGGGTTTTGAGAGTCTAAATTGAATTTAACAACCATTCCACTGATTTAGGCTTTGTGAATTAGTGGAATGGGTTAATGGAGGGTTTTTTAGTGTTTTTGCATGTTGGCAGATGTAGGGTAAGTGAAGATATAGATTTTTTGTTGTTGGTCCAACTAATTTTCAATGTTTTCCATGCAAGAATGATGCCTACAAGTTGTGATATGAAGAAATGACAGTGGTCAAGGCTGGGAGATAGTGTAGTTAGCTTTTATAGACCCAATTCAAGGTGTTTGAAGAAAAAACTAGTTGCTTAGAGGTTTGGAATGTATACTTTCAATAAACCCTCACTATTTGAGCATAATTCTAAGCATTGAGCAAGGGTTTTAAGTTTTGTTGCTTTGGTAAGTGATATATTTGCTAAAGATTGTGGATTTATGAGTTTTATAACCTGTTGAAGGAATTTTTATAGTTATTTGAGGTTGAGGAGTAATTTAGTGAGTACTTTCTTTGAAATTAGGCCTATTTGAGGCTCATTTGTTATGGGATAGTCATTTTTTCTGATATTATTTCCAAAAAAATAGTACCTTATTTTGAATTATGTTTAATAAGGCTGAAATGGGTCCTATAATATGTGATTGTATTTTAGGAACTCCACTTGGTTTGCAAGTTATGCCTGATTTAGTGTTTTGGACTCTTACAAGCAAATTTTATCTTTGGGTGGAAGCAATTGGGAATCTGATAAAATAGTGCTATAAGAGAGTGTTTTTTCTTTGTTTCTATCAAAATCAAGATGATTGAGGTGTATTAGGTTCTAGTAAGAGTTTAGAACCCTGATTTGAAGATTTGGTGTCTTTTAGCCATTTACAATCAAGTTGCAAACAAGTGAATTTTGGTGTTTTGTTCAATGATCTTCTCAAGTTGTGTTTTGGGGTCTTAAGAACCCTTAAAGTTTGTAGATTCTCTACATAAATTGGTATCAGAGCTGGTTGATCTAGTGGTTTGTTAAGTTGTTGGTTGTAGGTGCTTAATCCATCTTAAAGTTGCAGGAAGGAAAGTGAGGTGTGTTGGTTACAGACAAGGATGAGGTCTGTGTTCAGTGTCCTCCAACAGAGATTAAGTTGCAGAGAAGGTGCAAAGGGAGTTACACCACTGAGAGAAAGGGTGGTAGGTGCATCTTCCAGGATCTACTATTGGGTAAGATGGATGGTATGTTGAGGTTGTGTGATGAAGCAGTGAGAGAGATGGATATTTGTCTGAGAAGCACTTGAAGATTTTGCAGCCATTACAAAGTTGAAAGTTAGTTTGAAGAATGATTCAATGATTGGAAAAGATGAAAAGATGATCACAAAAGCAAGTCAAGAGAAGGTCAAGGATGAATTGATTGAAATAAGGAAAGAATGCTTACGAAAATTATGGTGAAAGCATAATAAGGAAAGTCATGTGTCCTTTGATTGGAAAAGAGGTTAGAGGGAAGTTGAATTCTATGATTTGTGAATCTGAAGGCACAAGAGATTATTGGGAAGAGAAAGAAAATGTAAAAGAAAAAGACAAGTGAAGAAGAACTGAAGGAAAAAGTTAGAATCAAGACAAAGGTAAGTGAAAGTTTCAAGTATGTAGCAAGAAGCAGTCCAAGATAGAATTGGTAAAGGTATGCAGGTGTGAAGAATCAAGGTTGATGCAACTCAGTCCTCAAAGGGACTTGAGATTTTTTTCCAAGCCGGTTGTTTGGTGCAAGAGCACCTTGTGCATTTTATGTCTCAATCAAGCAATCTTGTAAATTTTGAATCTCCACTCATGTAAAGTTTGATTTTCATCATATAAGTCATGTAAAGAGGTCATTACTAATATATTTGAGGCACTTGATTAGGTTTGTATGTGATTGTGAGGCCAAGTTCTCCAAAGTTGCAAATATTGCAATTATTGTCAAAAATGTAAAAATGCAAACAATGAAGGAAGATGAAGAGTCATTTATGAAAAGGGAAGGTTTGGTTGTTAGAATTTGAAGGGGAAGTTATATTAAATAGTGTAAACATCTATTTAAGGCCTGGTGAAGGCGAGCAAAGCTTTGTAGATTGTATTCTTGAAACAATTTAATAAATAAAAGTACTATGTTCTATAATTGCAATGTTCTTTTCTATTATTTATTAGTTTATACATCCTATATAGCAACATCAAGCCTTAAACTCCATTGTTTTTGGTAGAATAGAGATTTTGCATCCCATCAAACTTGATTTGGAGGGATCTCTTTGAGTTTTAGATCTGTTTGAGTCTATTTACAGTAAACCAGTTGAAACCCTCAAGTTAGGGGTTTTGAGAGTCTAGGTGAGATTTAATAACCATTCCACCAATGGGGACTTGGTAAATCAGTGGAATAGGTTAGAATAGGTTATATTTTAATATTTTTATGATTGCAGGTGTAGGGGAAGTCAGAATATAAAGTTATAGTTGTTTCCCTCAGAAAAATATGAGTTTTCCATAAAAGTTGATGGCTTCAAGTTAGAATATGTTGTTAATGCATTCAAGGAGGTTGGAAGTGAGTTTTTAAAGCTTTTTCAGACTATTTTCAAGATGTTTGAAGTATTGGCTAAGTGAAATAAGGTTGAGAAAGCTTAGATCCATTAAACCCCTATCTTAGTTCAAAATGACCTAGAGCGAGGGTTTGGTATTTTGGTGCATTATTGGGTCATTCAATCTCTCAAAGTTGTTGAATCTAAGGTTTTATAACCTGTTTCCATGCTTCCCATGGTTATTTAAGGTTTTGGAGTAATTTTTTTGGTACATACTTTGTAAATTAGGCCTATTTGAAGCCTATTTGTTGCAGATAGTCAAATTTAAAGGTGATCTTTTCAAAACAACTCTATTTGAATTTTTGATATGTTAAAGTATTCAAAAATGGGTTCTTGGAAATGTAAATTTTTTGTGGAGATTCAATGTGGTTTTAGAGAAATGCCCATTTTAGTAATGATGGACTACTACAAGGATTTGGTATCTTGGGTGTGAATGTTCGAAGAGTTTATGAATCAGGGTTTTCTGAGATTGTTATTGGCTTGAACCTGTCTAAAACATGATGTTTAAGGTGTTTTGTGAGTTCAATAAGTTTTTGGTTCTTTATTCCACTTTTAGTGTCTTTGAAGTAATGTGGAATCAAGTTGCAAAGAAGTGAATTTTTGGTGAATGATTAGTTGATCTTCTCAAGTTTTGTGTTTTGGGTCTTTAGTACCCTTGTAGTCTATTATCACATGAAGTTAGAGAGGATATTGGTGATTCTATGATCAGAGCGAGGGTATTCCTAAAGAACAACTTTCCCTCTCACCAATATCCACTACAAATACAGAGGAGACCTTCCAAACCATGGCTAATGCAATGGTGGATGACCCACTAGAACATGTCACTTTTGAGTTCCCAATCACCAACTAGGAGAGAGAAATCACCTTGAACAATATCCCTCCTTCAACATTGTTTGTCTTCTATGACTTGGTTACTAAGGATCTAGATAACTTCTTGTTCGAGTTTGATGTCATGTGTAGGAGTCATGACTACACAACTTATGCACATGGAATCAAGCTATTTCCACCAACCTTGTAGGATACTACCTTAAGATGGTTTATGGGTCTGGGGAGAGATTTTATTCCAGATTGGGATACTATGAAGACTAAGCTCCTGGAAAAATACTAGGACTATTATAGAGGGTTGATAGAAGAAGGGATGACATTTTTAGAATGTCTTAGAAAGAATATAAACCATTGGAGGACTATGTAGAAAGGTTCCAGTTCTACTTAAAGAAGAATCCACAAAATCGACTTTCAAAAGAATCCCTAAATTTGGTGTTCTTAAGAGGATTCAATGATGATTGCATGGATGCACTTAATCTTATTAGGTTAGGAGATGTATCACAATTACATTTTGAAGAAATTTGCAATTTTTTTAGAATCTATTTAGGAACCTTTACCAAGAGGACAAGGGGGGAAAGAACATCTTCCATCAACAAGACATCTAATGGAGTCTCAAGAGTGGAATTGAGTAACTTGTTGTCCAACATGAAAGAATATATCATAATCCATTGGCTACTCAATTGGACTCTCTACATGTGAATAAAAAGAAAGAAGAGGTAGAGGCAATCCTCACTGAATACTACCCCAACTACAGATGGAGAAAAGATAATTGTAAGTGTAAAAGGGTAGCAAGTATCACAGAGGATAGACCGAGGAAAATAGACTTTCAAGAACTAGAGGGTGAAGATGGAAATTTTTTCTACATTGCACAAAGGAGGCCATTGCAACCAAGACAAGGTATACCTCATGATCCTTTAAATTTTAATACACCATTTCTAGTTAGCAATCAAAACTTCTCTAGTTAGAACCCTCAGCCTTGGGAAAACACACAAAACCAATGGAAAAATTCCCAACCAAACTAGAACCAATAGAAACAACCCAATGGTCACAAAAAAAATTCAAGGATCTAACTACAACCCCCAATGGCCACAACAAAATCAATGGAAAAAGGTCCAACAATGACAAAATCAGAATAAAAATTACCAGCAACCCTTGCAGCCACAACAATAAGAAATCATGCCCAATCTAGCAAATCCATCCTCTCAGTCACCAAGGGTACCTCAATTGCTAGCCCAACCCGCACCTAACCCAAATAACAAGCATGTTCAACAGGCCTACACTAACAAGGCTATTCAATACCCTACTTATGGGTTAGAGATGAATGATGTCCACCTTAGGTAAGGGAAAACATTGGCTAGGTCTTCATCCCCTCAAATCACTAAGTTGGAAGATGAAGAACCCTCACCAAAAGCCTTGGAAAATCCACCTATGGAACTTGAGTCAAACCAAGTGAACCAGACCACTTCAAGTCTACAACCTCCCTTCCCTAAATGTTTAGCTATTCAAAAAAAAGTTGAAACTAACCTATTAAGACAGTGTTAGGATGTGTGTATAAAGATACCTCTCGTTCAAGCCATCAAGGACATTCTGATTTACTCAAAAATAGTGAGAGACATTTTTCTTAAAAGACCAAAGAGAAAGGGAAGGACCCTCAGACTGTACATGTCTAGGGAATCTTTATGAAATCATGTTAGGGAACTTCACTATCCCTAAATATACATACCCTAGAAGTGCAGTTGTGGGTGTTAAGATAAATGGTACCCTCATCAAAAACACCTTGATTGAATTTGGGGAAGCCATTAATGTGATGACTAAAGAGACAATGTAGCTATTGAAATTAGTAAACCTTAGACCTACACCCACTGTTTTACAGTCGGCAGATAGGTCAACAGTGAAACTTGAAGAAATCATTGAGGACTTGGTCATAGCTTTGGATTCATGGGAGTACCCTATGGATTTTATAGTACTTCAACCAAAGGCCAACCTTATAGGTTATCCCCTTATTCTAGGAAGACCATGGTTAGCAACATCTAATGCATTTATAGGTTTTAGGTCTAGAAACATGATTATCTCATATGAAACTATGACCAAGAATTTGGTCCTTTACCAACCAACCCAACATCATGCATATTTAGAGCAGACCATTTGTCCTACCCTAGATGAAGAAGACCATTATTCCTTGTAGAATCTCATGACCATTGAACACATCCCTTTGTTAAAAAAACCAAGATGAGGATGAGTTAATTGCACACCTTATACAAATTAACTATGGTAGGAACTCGCAGCAATAGGACTATCTATCATGTCTGCAAGATCCTTTACAAAATATTATATTTGTCAATTAATCAAAATCAGTATCTTAGATTTTCCATTCTTTATTGCCACAACAATGTGTCCTAGATATTGTTGGATTGGACATTTCATCCATACAATCAACATCCAAGACCTTAGAAAGCATGCCAGGTAGAATGTTGAATGTTAACAGTTAATTAACTACTGAACAATAGACTTCCCTAACCTATCATATCTCGATTTCATTCCTTGCATTTAATAATGTTGAGAAAATTTAAATATTTTTAAAAAAATGGAATTTATCATTTTTATTTATGGATTTGATAAAATGAAATGATGAATTGAAAATAAATATCATGCAAATTTTGTGATTTCAGAAAATTATTCCATAAGATTATTGGTTAAAGGTTACTAATAACAGGGCAAGTGTAAGAATGTGTGTGCAAGAATATGTTGAAAGAAAAGTCAAACTTAATTGAGGTACGAACTCTTAGCTAGATGATCACAGTAAGCAAGAATGGAATTTGGAATCTCTCACACACTACTGTAAACCATGGCATCTGCATTTGTTTGAAAGTTAATAAATATCATTATATTTGGTGTGAAAATTATAATTAGTGAAAGAAACGAATATTTATATTTAATGAAGTTTAAAATGCATTCTATCATATACAATTTATCATACAAAAAGCGATTGTATTATTTTTTTCTTTTGATGAATTTGAAAATAGAATTTTTAATGAGGAAATGAAATAAATAAAATAAACAACATGTATGTTTACAAATTCCTTTATAAAAATAAAAAGACATGTATATGTATGAATACACATATATATGTGTATATATACATATATATGTGTATATATACATATATGTTGAAATCATATATATATATATATATACATATATAAAAATTTATTCCCTCAGGTGTAATTTTATTTTTCTTTGAAAAACAATGAGTTTGTGGTTAAAATTTGTAACTCCCATAATGAATGGGATAGAGGAAAACCCTTCTCATATCAAAAAGAGTCAACGCTCAGGAAATGGAGGGGAAGTGGGCAGCTAGGTAAAGAATATGGAGATAGAAAAATTTAAGACCACTATCTCTAAAATTAGCAAGGAGATATTTTTGATCAAAAGGAGGAATTAAGCAGGGAATTTAGCAAGAAAAACAAGGGAAGATCAAGGGAGAATCAACAGAGGAGAAAAAAGCAAAAGGATTGAAAATTTGTTGCTAGAAAATATTGGAAAATCACCAGAATCACATAAAAGAGAGGTAATTTGAACCCCTCATTGATCTTTCCTTGAAATTGAATGAATAATTTTCCATATATGTTATTTTTAGGTTGTGTTATACATTTTTTGATCTAGTATTCATGTGATTGCCTCTTTTAATCGACTTATGTCAACCCGCACTAGCTCTGTTTGGACCGAAGCCACCACAGTGAGCTTTCATTTTGTTATGCTTTACATGCAAGGGTATCAATTAGATCCCCATGATGGGGTTTTACCTATATGCTCTTCTTTCTAAAGGTTGAGGTCATTCGACTTGAATAGTGTTAATGAATTTCTTTTATCAAATCTCTATGTAATGGTGCATTGGTTGCACAACACCCTATGGTGATTGACATATATTGTATCAGCATCGCCCTATGGGCATCGAGCTTAAGATATTCAAGTAATTCATATCACTTGATATTTCCAAATGGTGAATGACAAGCATCGTTCACATACGTTGCACCCACCATTTTGGTTGGTATTTTGTGACAACATCGAGCCCTATTAATGTAAGGACGAACTATGACTATCACTATTTTTTGATGTGTGCATTGCATCATACTCTGTAAAAGATAGAATGTGAAGAACAATGTTATCATTTTATGCATGTTAAAAAATTTGGTGTTATTTTGTGAAAACAATATTCGGACATCTCTGGCCACAAGATTATAATCTATATGATTCATCATGCAAATGCTTTCATGCATGTGTATATAATATATATACATATATTTATTTCACTATCAATTATTCTAGTGTATAACTAGAGTCGAAGAATGACCATACTCTATTCTTATAAGTATATTTGAAGGGTGCTTTGATAATTTTGTTGGCCAAACTGAGGCACCAAAGCTATCGAATAAAATGATGAATCTTTAAAGGAAATTGATAGCATGCTATCAACTTCATGATAACATGCCTATCAGCCACCCTTATGTGAAAACTCACGTTTGATGGAACAAAGCATTCATATTTATTTTTAGTATACTGATGTTCTTTTATAAAAATATTAAAATGGTATTTCCAAACTAAACGACAAATGGACATGTTGACCAGAAATAGACAAACTTAGAATCTGAATTGAAATTGATTGAAGGGATCTTTTGTTCAGATGAAATGTTATTTCTTTGGTATTGATTACTATTGATATTGTAGATCAATCTTGTTAGACAAATGTTTGTGGAATAAATGTTTTATTTGTATTTATTTGAGACTAGATGTCATTGAAATTTTTAAATGGAACATCTAAACAGGTTGATTTTTTTCTTTCTAAATATGGATTTTTGTACATAAGGAAGACTTTCTCTTTTCTATTCAAAATGTATACGCATATTTCAACTATGTTCATTTACGGGCATATATGTGTACATGCATAAATGCTTCATTTATGCGCGTGCACATACATGCAGTATACCTTATGATTCATCTTGATTTATTCATTGAATAATACTATTAGACTTTGATTGCAAAGGAAAGAACTATAGAAATATAACAGTATGGATTTGAAATATGTGTCTTAATAAAAGAAAGATGTATGATGAATAGATGAATAGATATACCTGAATTGGATAGCATATTTTTGGTCAAATATTAAAATGAAACGATACATGAATTCAATGGTAGACTGTAGCACACTAGAATATGATGCTAATATATGGTCTAAAAGGGAGGGATACCCCTTTGACATGATGATATTTTCTTCTAGGAATGGGTGCTAGAGAGTGTATATTTTCTTTTCCAAATCTAACTAGAGTTGCATATTATGCAACATGAACTTGGCCAAGCTTTGCAGTTATTTTTATCTATAGAACAAACTATTAATATTTATCCTCTCTCTTTTGTATTTATTTACTTTTTTAACATGGACCTTTCATATTCTAATAGTAGATAGAAATGCATGTAGTTAGGCACACAGATTCCACCTTGCAAAATTGTATCTCTTGCTAAGTGTTCCGTGCAGTTTCGAGTATTCTTCGACTGAATGAAGAATTTTGGGGAAGCATTGCTTTGTGGTTGGGTGGAAAAGTGCCTCAACCATGTTCTCATCCATCAATAGAGGTTATTTTTCATAAAG
The DNA here is from genome assembly GCA_007258455.2 of Sequoia sempervirens. Lineage (NCBI taxonomy): Eukaryota > Viridiplantae > Streptophyta > Pinopsida > Cupressales > Cupressaceae > Sequoia > Sequoia sempervirens. The sequence goes on along the minus strand of VDFB02271358.1, from coordinate 1,173,252,615 downwards.
GAATCATATTATAATTCTATCATGTATTTGTATCATTTATTTAAATGAAGAAATTGATGTAATAGGATGAAATTGATGTATTGAGAACTGACTTTGTGGCATTGAATTCCAAGTCAAACTTGTAAATTGACTATCAACATTTGGAAATGAATAGATATTTCATATTTATTTTTTTATTTATGGACATAAAATTGCTAAATGGAAATATCTATGGAATTTTTGTCATAGATTTAATATTCATAATGTCAATTTTAATTAATTGAAGAAAATCTAGTTGGGCATGTTACATAACCACTGTGTTGTAGGAACACGTAGTAACCTTTGCATCGAATTACCATTACATGAAGGGAATTGATCTAGACCAATGCATGCATAGGATCTATATAAATGATGGTTTTAAACCAATTATACAAGCCCGTAGGAGGATGAGCCCTATACTAAGAGATATAGTCAAAACTGAGTTACAAAAATTACTTGATGCGGGTTTTATTTATCCTATTTATGACAGTCAATAGGTGTCACCTCTAGTTATTATCCCTAAGAAAGGAGAGAAATGGACAGTATGTTTGGACTATAGATAATTAAACATAGCCACTAGGAAAGACCACTTTCCACTACCTTTCATTGATCAAGTGCTTGACTCATTAGTAGGTAAAAAGTACTTCTCCTTTATAGATGGATTTAGTGGCTATAACCAAATTAGAATAGCTCCATAGGACCAGGATAAAACCACATTTTGCATGCCCTTGGGGCACATATTCCTCTTATGTTCTTTCCTTTGGACTATGTAATGCTCCAGCCACTTTCCAAAGGGAAGTGCTAAGTATTTTCTCATATTTTTCACATGACACCATGGAAATCTACATGGATGATTTCACAACCTATGGAGAAACATATGATAAAGCACTCAAAAACCTAGAGAAATTTTTAAGAGGTTTCAAGAACACAACCTATCCCTAAGTCATGAGAAATTTTTTATGATGATGACCCAAGGGATTGTACTAGGACATTTTGTATCAAGTGAAGGGATTCAAGTGGATCCAAATAAAATTGAAATAATCTCCACACTCCTTGTGCCACAAAAATAAAGAGATGTCTAGAGATTTCTAGGACATGCAGACTACTATAGAAGATTCATTCAAGACATTAATGAAATTGTAGCACCCTTACTTGTTATACTCATAAAGGATATATAATTTGAATGGACCATAGAATGCCAACACTCTTTTGAAGGACTTAGATAGCACTAACAAAAGCACCTATCTTGAGAGGACCAAATTGGAATTTTCCTTTCCACATACACATAGATGCTTCTGACTTTACCATAGAAGCAGTACTTGGAAAAAAGGAAGGTAATAAGGAGTATGTCATATACTACATTAGAAATAATTTACAAGGGGCGGAACTCAACTACACCATCACAGAAAAAGAAATGTTAGCAATTGTCTATGCAATTAACAAGTTTAGGCACTATATTATAGGGTACCCAATCTTTATTCACACTGATCACACTGCAATTAGTTATTTAATGAACAAATCTATGGTTAGTGGAAGACTTGTTAGATTGTTGTTATTGTTTAGGAATTTGATATCACCATAGTGGAAAAACCCGATAAGGAAAATGTGGTGGCAATTTTTTTGTCTAGATTGCCAACTCAATTAGTAGAATGTGTTATTGATGATTCTTTTCTAGATGAACATCTATTTTCTCTAACATTGCAGACACCTTGATTTTTTGATATTGTAAATTACCTAGTATAGGGTAGATACCACCTCATTTCTCCCCTAGAGAGAAGAGGCAGTTGGTGCATAAAATTTTCCCATACTCCTGGGTAGTAGGTCATTTATTCTACACAAGTCTAGACAATATTATGAGGAGATGCATGAGAGAGTGTGGGGTCTATGACATCCTCAAATCCTACCATGATGAACCATGTGGGGGACACTTTACAACCAAGAGGAGTGCACTCAAGATTCTCACCATTAGCTATTATTGGCCAACTATTCATAAGGATTCAGTGAAATATACAACGAGCTATGACAAATGTTAGAGGATGGGTAGACCAACTAGGATAGATGAGATGCCTTTGCAACCATAGTTCACACTAGCACCATTTGATAAATGGGGGCTCGACTTCATTGGCCCAATATCACCAACATCCAATAACAAGGAGTATATCCTAGTTTACACAAATTATCTAATAAAGTGGGTTGAATTCAAAGCATTGCAATTTGCAAGAGATGGTAATGTATCAAAATTCTTATATGAATACATACTCACAAGGTATGGAGTTCTAAGAGAAATAGTGGTAGATCAAGGTCCATAGTTCACATCAGATCTAATTACCAAATTGGTTAAGGAGTATGAAATAAGGCATAAGAATTCAACACCCTATTACCCCCAAGCCAATGGGTAGGTGGAAGTAACTAATAGGGAAATTGAAAACATCCTAACCAAAATAGTGAAAATTCATAGAAAATATTGGGTAGCCAAGTTACTTGAGGCATTATGGGCCTATAGGACAACATGGAAGACAACAACAGGCTTTACACCCTATGAGTTGGTGTATGGTAAAAAATAAGTTCTTCCCATTGAATTTGAATACAAGACATTTAGGATAGTAGTTGATCTGGATATGGACTTGAAAATAACACAAAAGGAAATACTACACAATCTAAAAGGATTGGATGAGATAAGAATGGAGGTCACGCATCACATAGAGATTATTTAGAAATAGAGAGTAAATGGCATGATCAATATATAAAGACAAAGGAGTCAATGTAGGTGACTGGGCTTTATTATATGACTCAAGGTACAAATATTATAAAGGAAAGCTTCATACAAGGTGGTTAGGACCATATGCAATAGATCAAGTTTTTCCAAATGGAGTAGTCAAGTTATAGACCATAGATGTTGTTAGATTTTCACTATTGGTCAATGATCACCTACTAAAAATTTACAAGAAGCTAGCACAAAAAGATGATTTTATCATTGCCCTAATACAACAATATGGACCACACAATGCTTCAAATAAAGACATTTCACAAGCCACTAATCATGGAAAAGGTATTAATCTTGATAAAGACATTCTAATAGAAAACAAGGATACAAAGGTACACAATATAGGTTCTACACATGCTTCATTAGATGAGCTACATAGCTCGTCTACTAAGGTCAGCCAATTATAATTTTCTATCACCTACATATGCACACACTTCACCAATGATATAATCAACAATTTTTTTTAAATACACTCCAAGATGCAATAGGGACCTATAGCTTTATGAATAAAAGCTGACACGGTTTAGACAAGGACCTGTTGTTGAAGGTACCCACAGCACATGGCAGTCAACAAATTCAAATTTTTCTACCAACTTAATTGCATGTCATTCGCATACATTACATTTCTCCGTACATGTAGCCAGATACCTATCATATCATTTCATTCATTCCATCCCATGACACATTCCTCAATTTCTATGCATTCATGAGATCATTTCAAATCCATAAGAAGTACATTTCATAACCTTTCCTTACCACATCCCACCTTTTCATTTCATCCATCATTTATTGCAATTAAGCAAACATCAAATCGTAATAACGTTGTAGACACTCCTAATCATCTTCACACAAGATGAGTTCAATTCACTTCATGTTGATAGGTACACATTCTAATTTAGCATAATTAACATAGATTGTAATTGTTTTCAATTTATTTGCATTTAATTTGAAATGCTTCATACTCATTATCTTATTTCCACTATATGTAATTAAACCTTCAGCCTAGTAAAGTATAATTAAGTGAGGTCACTAAATGAATTTAGTTGGGGGGAGAGTACATTTTCCAAGGTTTTCATTTTCATTTTCACCACCAAACACAAAATACCTTTTACCTTTCTACAAAATCTATTCTCATCAATTTCCCAATTCTGAGTCATAACCTAAGCCCAATCTAAGTTGTAACAGAAAAAGTATAAGCAGTTGGCAATTGGATTTCAAGAATTCAAGTATAGAAGACAAGAAGGATTGGTGAGGTTAAAATTGTGAGTTGAATCTATAAAATTTGAACAGAACAAAGTAATTTACCATCATGGGAGGAGATAATATTTGAAGAGAACCTTTTGCACACCAACAAATATTAGAAGATGGGATAGTCTTGCCAATTTTCATAAATGTAATATGGTTGGACTATTTTTTGAGTTCATAGAGTACAATGAAGCTATGATAGAACAGTTTGTAGAGACACTATAGCATGATGAAGCCAATGTCTGAGGGCTAAAGGTAGATGCTTCGGAGGCTACAATTGTAGAGATATCTGGTCTACCAAGAGGATTTGAATTTCTTATCAGGGAAAATGTAATAGTTACCAGGGAAGAATTCAGAGAGCCTGGTGAGAATTTTGAGTCGTCATCCCAAGGTACTAGAAGACTATCACTACCATGGGTATGGTCTTCTACTACCTCTTATATTGTCAAATGTCTTACATATGATGGTAGACAATCTCCTATGTATATTGTGCATTTCAAAATTTTGAATCACCTTCATCATGATATAAGGGTTAATATGCCCAATTTTCTTTATATCATGTTAAAGAGAATGAGGTCTGAATACAAATAGAAAAGAAACACTATAGCCATGTCACACTATTATTTAGTTACCCTACTTTTGAAAATAAGTCTAAGGGTTCAATATACGTAAGTCTCTTGGGAAATATTTTTAATTTGTAACCATATTAGCAATATTCTTGAAGAACCAACTGTTCCAAAGAATTTAGAATCACCTATTGCATCATTAAGGGAAATTCCCTCTAGTTCACCTATTGTTTCACCTACCTATAATAGGGGAGAACCAAAGGAGTAGAGTTTGCAAAGGTCACCACCTACAACATCTAAGCAGCCTACAATAGTGGATGTCTAGGAAACCCCAACTTCTTCTAAGACACCAAAAACAAGAAAGAGGAAAGGTGGACCTTCCCTTGCACCCAAGAAAGTGCAGAATAAGAAGGCCACCCAACCAAGGCATTCACACTTCCTGAAAAGGAAGGGTGTCATGAAGGGTAGTGTCAAGAAACAGGAGGAAAATATTACTGTGACAGTGGAAGATTTAGACTTACAAGACAATGTTTCTAAGGATGTGTATACACCTATTAAAATAAAATGGTATGCTTCAACCACCTCTGAATCTAACTCAAAGGATATTTTTATTGCTAATAAAACAAGAAGAACCCCACAAAGCCATGGCAATGAAGGTTGTGCATATATTGGGGTTGGTTATGATCAAACTTTTAAATAATATGATATTTTGTTCATAGAAGAAATAAATTTAAATGAGTTACAGGAAGCATTAGAAAGGATTAAACAGTTAGAGGAACTAGTGAAAACATATGAATGGAGAGACAAGGAAAGAGACTTGAAGATTAAAGAGTTGGAGGAGAAACTTCATAGCTATGGGCATGGTTCTATATTGGACTTGCTTGCACAACTTGCCATAGTAAAGGCAAGAAATAGAAAAATCATAACTGCAACCAAAGGACCCTCTGTTACAAAGATTCCAACTTATCATACCACTATGCCTCTAGGCTACCAGTTGTGGGAGGTAACTCAGGAATTCTCCCAACAAAAAGAAAAATGGGAGAGGGAGAAGAAAATAATGGTTTCAGAACATACCAAAGTACTAGAGAATAAAGAAACTATATTGAAAAAGTTAGCAATTAAGGTTGAGGAAATAGTAGATAAGGTTGCTCAAATTGTTAAGTGTGGACCTCCTGCTAGAATATAAACATTTTTTTTGCAAGAAAAAATTCTAAGCTTTCAATTTAGTCAGTTGATTAGTAACTTTCCAATTGCAATGAGTAGAAATTTTGACTTTCTAAATATTTTTTTGATGCCACACATGATGTATAAGATCAGTTATGTGAATTCTATCTATATAATTATGTTGTGGCAGATGATACAAAGTGGAACCCATTACTATTTGTGGATGATTTACAAATTAGGGCACTAGCTTCATACTTCAGAAATGAAATGCAGAGGGGTGAGATTATGTAGGACTATGTAGAGAGGGAGAAATAAATTTCTCTCTAAATCATAAAGGAATCTAAGAATGCCCATAAAATAATAGATGAATGGACAAATATTATGAAGTATAAAGGTGCAGGTAGAGAGATCATGAATTTGAAAATAAATGATTATCAAAGAATGCAGAGGTTAATAGTAGGTCTCCATCATTCTTATCAGTTTATACAAGAAAGATGGGATAGTTTAACCCCTAAGTTGTAGAAGAAGAAGCCCCACTCTATATATAACTTTATGGCTATACTTGAAAGAACCTAAAGGTATATGAACATTGCAAAAGACAAAGCACTTGAATGGGTACCTTTGAATTTCTCTCCACCTATGTTTCTCTACCCAGTACCACATTGGATAGGAGAAAGGAAGGAAGAATGGGAAGAAGTTGAGGATGTCAGGTGGAAAATACGTTCATGCTATTGAGGTTTTTACTTGAGACAGCGAAAAGGAGTGGATGTGATAACAGACCTCAAGAAGATGACCTTGCAATACAACGTCTAGTCTTCAAACCGCTTTGCTTGAGGACAAGAAAATGATGAGTTGGGGGGAATGACGAGGCCTACTATTAGTTAATTTTCCATTATTTCAATATGTGCTTTTATACATCTCCAGATACTTATTTCCAATATATCCCTGAAAATTTACTATCTTGTATGATCATTATGCAAACTTGGACCTAGTTTAAAGTCTATGGAAATATGATTATGATATGATAGTTATTGCATGGTTAATATGTGGATATCTATGAAATGTAATGAATATTTATGTTTAATTTATGGTTATTAGTATTGTGTAGATGTTGTGTGAACTAACTCTTTGCAACTAAGGATCCATAGTGAGTAGACTATAGCCCACAACAACTAGGAGGCACAGCTCATAGCCAAAGGGAGTTTTAGACAGTGTTGCAGGGGAAGTTAGAAGAATGCAGCAATTGCATAATTGGAGGTCTCTACTTTTCAAGATTGTTGTGCATCATTACACCATTTAATAAGACTACTTGAGGAGAGGAATCCTGCCACAATTGGAAATCTAACGTGACTGTTTCTACAGTCCAAATTTTAGTTTAAAACCATTGTAGTAGAGTTACAACCCTATTCCAATTCTTCTTCCTTTTTAGTTGTGTTTTAATTACTCATACTTCATCACACTCTATTTTCTAGGGAGTGGTGACTTATGATTATATTTTTGTTTTGAGTTCTTGTTCTAATAAGATTCCCTCACACCTATATGAATGGTTTGATGGTCAAGTTAGTTAGTTAGATGAAATAGATAATATAGCATATTGATATGTTTAGTTAGTTTTTGTTTTTGCACAGACAATGTTTTGTTTTTCAATCATGATCTTATGAATAAGATATTCCAAAAGAATCTCTTTAGATTGTGACATATTGAGTTATGCAATGAGATATTTTTAGTTTCTATTATGTTAAATTAGTTTGAAGATCTAGATTTGAGTTCACTTTGTGGAGACAGACACTTGAGCAAGGGCCACTCAAGGTAACTATTTCCCACTTTATTTTTTATGCATTTTTTTTTTTTACAGTAGTTACTTTCATGATTATGTTTGTCTTAATCAAATTCTTCATGTGGTGAATGTGAATAAGATCTTGTCATTTATTCATGCTTTAATTGTTTCCATGCATTGTCCTTTGAATTTAGTCAAATTAGTTGAGTTAGCAAGTATTGGTTAATTACAAAATTCATTTCTTGATAGTGAACTAGTCATAGTCTTTAGTTGTAAGTACCTGTAGCAATAGCTTCAACATTACCTCTTTTCACCTTTATGCAATTTATGATTTTTCAGTATGTGTAAACACTTATGCTAGGGTGATATCGATAGTGAAGAGTCTCTGAAAGCACATACAATTCCAGCATCATCAAAATTTTACATTAGCCCTAGTTAATAAATTAAATGAATTTCGTTCAAGGGTTTAATGGACTATTTAGTAGGAACACCTTTGAATTGTGTGTTGAAACCAAGTTTACTGAACATTAATGGGACTCTCTAGGATGGTAGTTAGGTATGCCCCCTTGAGAGGACATGCAGGTTCAAAGAATACAAGAGTTCTCTTGAAATGGATGGGAGGAGTAGAGGATTAAGGATAATAGGATAGAGGAAAATAGCTAAGGATAATGAAGATATGAATGGGCAGGGAGGATGGATGGTCATCATGCTAAAATGGTATAAGAAACTTAGATTTGATATTTTACTTGATGTTATGCACCTTGAGGTATAAGGAACCATGATGACTATGTGTCAATTACATGATAAAAAAGATCAAATGAAAAAGTATTCCTTATAACACCATGATATGGAAGACCATCATGCCCTTGTGGTAATAGAATGCAAATACCACATGATAAATGCAAACAATGATAACACACATAATAAACTAGAAATCAGCACAACAAAAAAAATCAAACAAGGACTATGCCCCTAGTTAAGCTAAAAATAGACTGATTGAATGATTTATTGATGATGGTGATGAGGAAAAAATTTAAAAGATAATAAAAATACATACCCCAAGGATTATATTTTAGTGAAATAAAAACATGAGGATTGGGGAGGATACATCCCTATGATGATAATTTAAAAATGGATCAATAGATTTCAGCTGATTTAGATCAAAATGATGGGTTGCTTATGGATGATGAGCTAGATTTCAAGATTAGATTACATGGATTATGATGAATTGCATTAGATGGATAGATTTAGGATCTTGGATTGGATGGATGGATTATACTGATAGATAGATGATAAATGGATTGGATGGATAGATATAGGATAAATGGATTATATAGGATGGGATTGGAGGGATGGATAGAGGATAAATAGATTGGATAAGATATGATTAGATGGAGGATAAGATGATTAAGATAGAGGAATGAGTTCGAACTAATGACAAGGGAGAATCAAGGATTTGTAAAAGATAGATGGAGAGATTTATTAGGTAGGATATAAAAGGATTAACTAGATGGATAAGAGGATGGAGCTCCAAGGACTATGTTGCAAACAAATAAGATACTCCACACTAGATGTAGTAGAATTATGGATGAAAGATGGCGAGGGATACATGAGATGGAAGGATAGTACATAAGGGATATGGATGGATAGTCCATTAAATTTTTTATTGCCCAAATTATGCATGGATATTTTTCCCCTAGGCTTATCAAAATCAAAGGAGGGAGGGAGGGCGGATTTGGATAGGATGGAAGACAATAGAATGGAAGATATGGTATGAAGGATAATAAAGGATATGAATAATGTAACATGGATGGTGTATGGATGTATTTCCCCTAGCCCTATCAATATAAAAGGTGGGAAAGGATGATGAATTTGGTTAAGATAAAAGATGATAGGATGCATGATGCAAGTGAAGATCTATAGCCTTGTCAATATCAAAGGAGCGAAGGGAGTATGGAGTTGGATAGGATGATATATATGGGATAAGTAATATGGATAAGGTGTATTAGATAGGATACATTATGTATATGGGAATCCTTATCCTTGTTACAATCAAAAGAGGGGAAAGGGGATGGAATCTAGATAGGATAATGGATAAGGGGATGAGGGATAGTGTAAGGTGTGGATGAGATGTGGTAGGTAGCATGGAAAGAGATTTCCCCCAAGTTTAGAGTGCAAGAGGATGGGCAGCTACACATGACACTTGTTTTCTAGTTTTTCATCATGGTACTTGCCCAAGGTGCCACAAGAAGTGGCTTTCACCATTGGAAAAACTATTTCTCTTTACTTTTTTCTTTTATTTTTTTTCTTTTTGGATTTTTGGAATAGAAAGGATGGAGAAGGATGAGGATAAGGATAAGGATAGTCAAATTTTAAAGATAGTTGATGGATGATAGGGAAAAAAAGGAAGGACTCAAGAATCTAGTTTCATGGATGGTATCCCTTGATGTACTCCATTAGGCCATGGAAATTGGAGGTATTCTCATAAAGGTTAGTGGAATAATCGTAAGGGGGGTGAAATGGATAAGGGTCTATACAAAGGATTGGATAAGATGGATGGAATGATGGAGGGTAGATATTGGATAATGGATGGGGGATTGGAATATTTATGGATGAATGGATGAAGATGTTGGTAAAATCAATATTGGTACACACCTTGACGAGTGGTGGAGTTGTAGAGGAGTAAATTTTGAATTAAATGGAGTGGTGGATTTTGAGACATAGGGGCCCAAAATAGAATGAGGAGATGATGGAGGACTAAGGATAGTATATTTTGGGACATAAGGGCCCAAAATAGATTTGGAAGATGAAGGATCATTAGATGGAGGATTGGACAACTTAATATTGGGTGAAGTTATTGGATTAGAAAGTTTGGATGCAATTTTTTATTGTCCTTTAGGATGCATTTATTTTATGAGTAGTTTTGGAATCCACATGGTTTTATTCTTTTATTTTTTCTTGATAGTCCTTTGTGGCCTTTCAGATTTATATTTTTTCTTTTGGATCATATTTTTCTTTGTTTTGGCTTGTGTTTTTTATGGGACATGTTGATCCTTGTATGTATGTGGATTTTTGGACTTATCAATTTAAAGTTTGGGATCCAAATTTCTTCCAAGTGTAATGGGATTGGTCGATGGAGAGAAATTATATTGAGGTCTTATAGATGGGTTTATGTAGGTATGTTTTTGAAATATCTTTAAGTATGTGTTCCTTTGTTGATCTTGAGTGGGGCTATAAGAGGATGGATAAATATGATGAAGGGTTTTTAAAATAGGAGTGATGGGTGGTGGAATGTAAGGACCCAATATTGATGGAAGGTATGAAGGACTTGGTTTTGGGACATAGGGAACCAAAATAGATGGAAGGGATGAAGGATTGGGCTTTGGAATATAAGGATCCAAACTAAATTTGGAGGGTGGAGGACATGAATATTTGTACTTAAGTGGAGGGATTTTGGTTTTGGGAGGAGTACCAATTCCTTGAGCTTGAAATTGGTAGTCAATGCCATGATAATTTTATTTTTATTTTATATAGATGGGTTCTAGTATACCTTTCTCATGGTGGCATAACCCTTTGTCTTGATAATACATAGTTTGAAAAATATTTTTTCCAATGGGATACTTGTTGTTTTGGAAACAAAATGTGAGTCCATTTTGAGGGGGGTATGACATGGAAGGGATGATAGGCTCATGGAGGAAACCAGATTGGATGAAGGTAGAAGAACCCATTTGATTGGTGTGGGGTTCATGGGTAGCTTGGATAGGGGTGATGCAATTTTGTGGAGGATTATGATCATGACATGGAGATGAAAGAGTGATTTGATCTTGAATTGGGGAGGGATCATGTGATGGAGTGGATGGTATAATTTTCTCTTGATTATGATATGGAAGGGGATCATGAAATGGAGTCAAATGGGTTTCTTGATGATTAGAAGGGAGAGAATCATTTGATGGGATGGAAAGTGTGATTTGATCTTCATATAGAGAGGGATTGTGAGCTGGAGTGGAGGGGAAGGGATGATGAGAGGGGAGAGGATCAATAGAAGATGTTATTTGATCTTGATTTGGAGATGTATCATGTGATGGAGGGATTCTTTGATATTGAGATGGATTTGGATCATAATATGGAGTGGGAGGGGTGTATTTATCATGAGAGGGAAGATGATCATTGGATGTGGTAGAAGATGTCCTTTAATTTTTATTTGGAGAGGAATAATGAGATGGAGTGGAAGGGAGGGGATCATAAGATGGAAGGGGATCATCTTTGATGTCCCCAAAAAAATGAAATCATGATCAAAGAATTGATTTTCATATATATCATGATCAAACATAGGATTATCATGGACATCACAAAATTTGGATAAGTGGATGATGGTGTTTGAACTTGTAAGAGAAAGGGGGATTTTCTATTCAAGAGTCTCTTCATTCTCAAGAGAATCCCAAGGAGTGAACTACCCTTAACTACCTCAAGCATTACTCAATGAATAAATTACAAAGAAGGTTGTATAAAGGATATTTATTCAAGAAGACTGCTTCAAAATCTAAGAGAGTAGGGTTTCAAGATCTCTAACTCAAAAGGAATAGCTCTCAGCCAAAGGACTATAGTTTGGTATTAGTATTCCATCGTGGCGCACTAGCGTCCAAGGCAAACAAAGAACCAAAACCTTGAACAGAGATGCTAAGATCACAGTAACGTGCTCAGACTTGAGGTCTATTCAACAAAACAAATAAATAGAAATAAATAAATGCTAGAAAATATAGAGGAGAGCCAAGAAAGAACTTACAATCATCCAAGCACTCGAAACCATTCTCCAAGTCTCACTTTGGCAACCTGCACACAAGAAAAATGAGGAAAAATGTTGGGGATATTTTGGGGCTTTCCATAGTCAAACCCTTGTTTTGGTGTTCCCACCTCCATGAATAGCAAAATAGATGGAAAAAAAAAATAGAGTAGACAAATAGAGGGTGGTGAAAATAGTCCTCACTCAAGGAGGAGAACCCACACCATAGAATAGTAAGTAAACAAAGTAATCTATTCACAAATAGATACAAAACAAGAGAGTGTTACCAACAATCCTTAGCCCCCTCTTGAACACACAAACGCACCGTTGAATGTTGGAAAGAGAGATTTGGATCTTGGAGGAACCTCAATCTAGTAGAGCTTCACTCATAGAAGATATATTGCAAGGAGAAGCAAAGAATAGAGTGAAATAGTAAGAGTGAAGTCAAGAATGTGAGAGAACCCCCAAAATGAGAGAAAGAAAGGTAGTTTTTTTGTTGCAAGGGCGAGAGGATCTGTTACACTCAGAAATTTGACTATAGGGACATGTGTCATGAGTCAATATTCCAAGATTCCTCATTTCAAACTTGTAAATCACCAGGACACTAGTGCATCGTGTAGACGTTTGCATTTCGCACAAGCATCCAACTCATCAGCTTTTGGGAAAAGAGGTGGCAGACTATTGTCACTTCATCATTGGTTCTCATGGGGTTGGAATCATGAAATTTTTACCCATGAGGTTCTTATGATAGATGTGCTTAGGTGTAATAAATGCAAGGCTAAATACAAATATGTTGAATTTCCCCTAAGGTGCGATTTTGTGACATTACATTTTTTCCCCCATTTTAGTGGGCTCAATTTTGGGAAAAAACAGTCACACTAAATTAGAAAAGAGAAAAAACATGAAAACTTAAAGAATTTACAAATTTGTGTACTAAAAGGATACTATAGAGGATGCAGAGGTCAAGCAAATAGGTACAAAAGATTCCCCTAGCAATCGAACTTGACAAACAGACATCACTTGTCATGAAAGCATGTGCAAAATTTGATTCTATAAAACTCAAATTTTAAGTTAGTCCAAAAAATTCATACGAAGCTAGCAAGGCGAGAAGAATGATTAAGAAAAAATTCAATGGTTTGGAAGAAAAATATGGTAAAAAGGTGACTATATGCCCCCTCTTGAGTTTTCCCCCAACTGCTAAGAAAAATGGGCCCTGGGGGGGGCTATATATACCCAGGTGAGCCCCTAGAAGGGTCATTTTCACTATTCATCATGATTTTTGTTGACTTTTGTGAGAGAAAAGTTGGCAAAATGCCACATGGACAAGAGTACAAGGATCCTAAACTAGACCAGCTATGATGAGATGTCACCGAGGGTCTCGAGCTAGACCAGGTGAGTCTTCAAACATTGTTTTTATGTATTTTTTGAGATTTTTATATAGATTTTAGACAAAAGCATAGTGCAGGTGTCCCATTTTTGTGCATACATCCTCCTCACACATTGACATTCCACCGATGCGTTGGGGACCCATACGTGCGCTAAAGTCTACCAGGTGTGATGGCGTCCATCCAACTTTAATGGTGGACCTAGGATGAAATCATGTCACGCAAAAATCTATGTGGAATGTCTGCATCTCAAAGGCGCTACTTAGCAATTTTCAATTTTTTTTGGATCAAATATTTGACTTGAATTTTTTTACTTTTACAGGACTATCTAGAGATTAGGGAGCATCCCAACGAGAGGGTAATATGTCTTGTTTGAGACCAGTACCAATGTTTATCTGAAGATGAGGAGGTGCTTCTATGGTGGATTGGCTTATGGCATATTTATTGCATGCTAGAGATGCTATACCATGAGCATATGTTGATGGCACTGATGGAGCAGTGGGATTCCACCACGTTGACCTTCCACCTCCTGATGGGTGAGATGAGCATCACTCTAGAGGACATGCATTACATCCTTATTCTTCCCATCCATGGGCATCGGGTCACCATAGATGATACATGTTCCATGTAGGGGCAGGCAGATGAGGTCCAATACTACTCGGGTCACACTAACAGCGATGATGGGATCGGCCATATATACACCCACTGGTTCAAGCAAGGTAGTGTTGTGGTGCCTTTGTTATGATGGGTCATGGTCATCACTGTGGCCACACAAGTCACAATATATGTGCAAGGCTCTCACCTTCACGAGGACCTTGTGCATACTATCAAACAGATGGAGCAGTACGGGACGGTATTTGCGTGGGGATACAACATGTTGGCACACCTATACCATGAGTTCCAAGTAGGTACATGCATTACAAGTTTCAAATCTTGACCACATGAACCTTGTTATAGGTGTGGGCCTTCTCTCACCTCACATGAATGTCTCCAGTCGGGTATCCCCGGGTGAGGGATTACTCAATTTTGATGGCTTGCTAGTATGAGTTGATCAAGTAGTGAAGGCATGGGAATCTACTATTTTGGCATCTATATTTTGATACTTTAAGGTTAGAGAAGATCATATGGTAGCCCTACCAATGGTTTTAGTGGTTTAATGATAGCAGGTATCTCAGGAACATGCAATGAGATCAATTTTTGATAGGTCACACAGATTTTGTTATCATGCCCTCTTACTAGAGGAGGGTCATGCATAGTCATTTAGACCATCCCTCCCATGGTCCCTTCCTATGCACAGGCTATAAGGAGCTCTATGCATTTGGGAAACCATTGGCAATCTTCAATCATAGACATTGTCCCTTCCAACGATGATGCAGACAATTGAGACCAACCAAAGGCGCACTCGATCGATGATGTCGACATGGCCAAAGGCTTTTGGACCTAGTGGTTGACACATCACCCTGCACTAGTCTTTCCAATGGATGCTCTGAGGAGAATCCCATCCTTCAGGGTTTTGCACCACCACTATAGAGGTCGAGGCGAACAAACAGAGATAGAGGGTAGCAACAACAACAATAGGAGGCGATGGTAGGTATAGTAGAGGTGAGGCCAAGGTAGTGGTGGAGGATGTCCTCTCCTCCACCCACTATCCCAGTCTCAGCAATAGTGCTAGCACCTTCCATCGATCTAGCGGTGGCTCTATGGCTCTGAGAGCAGCACCTAATGCAGGTGACATAGGTCCTAACATTGCTCCACCTCCTAATCCACACTAGCAACAAGGGAACCTAGGTATAGTATTTGTTCAATGTTGTTTCATTTTAGTACTTTCATTTTTTCATATCATGTATATGCTTTCATTTTGGTTTTGTGTATATACATCTCATGATATTGATGGTTCTCTTCTCTCTATGATTTATGTGGACACGTGAGGATGGACTTGGCTTATAGCTCAGTGTATATTAGAGGTGGTCCTTGTCATGCTAGTCCAGGGGTCTATCCTAGACATGTACTATCCAATCTTAGTGGGGAAAAATTACCACCTCTTTGATCCAGTCACACATCTAAGGATGGCCTATGAGAAGGGACCGAGTGGAGATCGTACAATGGATTTCTGATGCTACCACCCCATATTAGAGAAAGACCAAGTGTTAGGGGAACTACGGGTTGCCCTATCTAAGCAAGATGTGGTCGTGATGAGAGCAGATAGTGTCGAAAAGGAATGTGATGCTCTATAGAGATAGATCGATGACCTTGCAGGGTATATGGTAATTCTGATGCCATCAGGAGACCAGTAGTTGTAGGATGCATTGAGGCAAGTTGGGCTTCAGATTTCCTCCCTTCAGGGAGAGATCATAGGGCTATGTGTAGCAGTATCCATCCCTCGATTGCATAAGTCCCGCTATGTCTCTATCATCCAACCACAACATCAGCAACCACCAAACCCAAAGGGCTCAGGGAGCCACGCACCCAGGGAGTAGAGATCCATTTTTGTAGTGATGATAGATATTTTATAGATCATTTTTTTATGTATAGACATTGATACACATATACAATCAGCACCTTTTTTTATGATAGTGGAACAACACTATAATATAGGGGGATTCGCTACTCATGGATCTCTTTGTTCAAAGAGCCTCACGGGGTGAACTGCCCTATATTACCTCAATGGAACAACACGAAAGTTTTAGAATCTAAAAGAGCAGGTCACAAAGATTTTCTAGACAAACTGACTAGCTCTTGGCCAAAGGATGTCAATGCAAAAAATGGACGACAGTGTGGCGTGTTGGCATCTCAGAGGTGTGCTGGAGTCTTGTATGGACCAGAAAGTGAGTTTATCTCAAAAAATGTTTAAGAGGCTACTTCTACTCAAACTACTAAGAAATCTTAAAATGTAGGAAAAGAACTAAAATAGAGTGAAGTAAAACTAATAAAAATAAGAAGAAAGGAAAGAAATACTCACAACCACATGAGTGATGAAGCCTCCACCAAACGAATGTCTTCAAAACCTACGTTTGTAAGATCTGGAGAGAATGTTGAGGCTGTATAGGGGTTTTCCTTAGTTAAACCCCCGTTTTGGTGTTCCCACCTCCACGGATAGCCAAGAAGATAAAGAGAGTGTAACTAAAATGGAAAAAGTGTGTGGTGAAATAAAAACTTACTCAAGAGTAGAGCCCACACCACCAAGTAAGTGTGTGATAAAAGAAAACCTTGCTTGAGGAGGAGAACCCGTATCACAAAAGAGGTGATAAAAGCAAACCCCACTCGAGGAGGAGAACCCGTATCACCAAGTAAGTATGCAAATAGTAGTGGGATATGGAATCCCAAGATGCTCACAAGCATGAAATGAGGGAGACGGAGTTGCAAAGGGTGTTGTAAATAGAGCTTGAGAGAGCTTGAAGCTACTACAACAATCTATATGGAGTTACACAAGAAAAAGTTGAAGTGTAGAAGGCTAAAACCAAAGTTGGAGTTAGGCCAGAAGCTGGCAGAATGGGGCTAGTTGTGGAAGAAGTTATTAAAGATCCAAAATGAGTTGAAGGGATGACTTAAAAAGAAAGAAAAGAAACTTCTTCAGCCATTTTCGAGCATCCCTAGTCGTTACCACTGACAAAACCCGCTAACCAGTGGAAAACATGCACAAAAACGCTCATTTGAGCTTTGAAATGTCACAGGATGTTAGTGTGGTGTGTGAACATCTACGCAACGTGCTAGTTTCCAAACACGTCATGCTACAAAATGATGAAAATGGGAAAAGCACCAAGTCTAATGGAAAGCTGACACACAAGGGTAGTTGCTGAAAAGGGGTGTTGGAGCATCTTGAGAGGGGAAAAAGGCTGATGCACGAGCTAAAATGAGCCTACTCAAGATGCTAAGGGAGTGGACACTAAAGCGGATGCAAATACATAGGTGAAATTGCAAAGGTGCAATTTTACTCTTATACAAACACATGTACATGACATTTGATATCTATATACGTGAGATACCAATTCTGATATCATGGTGTTCCTTATTTCATGTATATGCTTCTTTATATTCATGTATGATTATCTAATGCATGTTGTATTTATGGATGTATGTTAAATTAGATGCTATCATGATTTAATAAACACACACGGATGTATGTTAATTAAATATAATGATGGTCCAATTGCCTAACCAAAATATGCAATGTAATGCATGGATACATAGCATAGTAAAACACACACATGTATGTCTCTCTCTCACACACATAGATGATTACATCATAACACAAAAAAAAAATCATAATGTTTTTGATGAAGAAATGTCAACATACATGATGCTACAACCCCCGAGGGGGTGAACGTTACATATGTGACACATAGACACTACGTGTAGTATCGATGAAGGTGCATTACATTAATAGGATATTTTAGAGGTGTCCCATCCATAGATGAAAATCCATAGGCACCAGAACCATACATGAAAATGAAAATGTAAGGGCCTAACCAATTAGGACTAAACTTTCCCTTTTGATTAGCCGGCACATTTATATTTCTCTGATTCTTGTAGATAACTAGGTCACCTACCTTGAAAGTCCTAACAAGAACACCTTGATCATACTTCCTAGATAGCAATAGATGATAAGCCTTAAGGTGGTTGAGGATCTGCAATTGGCACTCATCGAGCATCTCAAGTTGATGCAAAAAATAAGAATAGTAAGTCTCATCATCAATTAACCCTTTAAGGGAAACCTGCAAGGATTTAATTTCCAACTCTAAAGGCATGATAGCTTCAGGATTGTATACGAGGTTGTAAGATGTTGTTCCCATTGCCATACAAACACTCATGCAATAGGCCCACAATGTGTACATCAATTGAATATTCCAATCCTTACAATGTTTATTCACTATTTTCCAAAGAATGAGCTCAAGAGTCTTATTAGATGCTTCTACTTGGCCATTGGATTGAGGATAATAAGGTGTAGAAAATCTATGTTGAATATGAAACTTCTCCAAGAATTGCTTTACTTCCTTGTTCTTAAATTGGGTGCCATTATTAGAAACAAATTTGGAAGGCAATTTTAAGTGAGCAATGATATTATTTAGAAGAAAGTTACAAATAGCCTCAGTGGTCGTGGATCGAAGAAAAATAGCTTCAACCCACTTTGTGAAGTAATCGGTAGCAATAATGATAAAGACATGTCCTTTAGAAGGAGTTGATATCTTCCCAATAATATCCAACCCCCATTTTATGAATGACCAAGGAGAGGACTGATTTTTCAATTCTCGAGCAAGAGCATGAATAAGACAACTATGTTGTTGACATTGCAAACACTTGAAAAAATCAAAGGAATCTTGTTCCATCATTTTCCAAAAGTATCCCATGTGAATCAATTTTTGCACCAAGGATTTACCACCAAAATATCCACCTCTAGAACCCAAATGAGCTTCCTTAAGGGTAAGGGGTATTTCCGCTTTAGTGAGACATCGAAGAAGTAAACCGTTATAATATTTTTGATAAAGAACATTCGATAAGAGAACATAACAAACTAAAAAAAATTGTATCCAAGTGCAGTCATTTTTTGTTGCATCATAGGTAAAATTTCTAGTCTTTAGATAGTTGTAGATGTTAGAGTACCATTCTCTCAAGTCAATGTGAGAACACACAAAAGCATCAAATTCAGGTTGATTGAAAATAGCAAGAGAGTGAAGAATATGATCCATGAAGTAATATTCTTTCATAGCCCTATCTAAAGGCACCAAGGATGTAGCACTCACCATGGCATCTACATGTCGATTTTCCCTCCTAGAGACATTGTCTATTGTGAAAGAAGAGAATCAATTAAGCTCTAAAAAAGGTCTCGATATTGGGACAACTTACATTGCTTAGCTCGATAAGTTCTCATTATTTGATTCACTCAGAGACACCATGTATATGGAGATGCTTTATGTTTAATGTGATTGCGGCAAGCAAGCTAGAAATAAGGGCTTCGTACTCAACAATGTTATTGGTGCAAGTAAACTCTAGTTGAAAGGAGAGAGGGTTCAGCTTGCCTTCAGGTGAGATTAACGCTACACCCACTCTAAAGCCAGTCTAACACCTTGATCCATCGAAATACGTCTCCCATACAAGATCGTGACTAATTGTGAAAATATCCTCATCAAGGAAAAATTCTAGACTAGGGAAGGAGTAAGGTGAAGGAGCATTTTCCAATTGATCAGCAACCACTTGACCTTTTATCAACTTTCTAGTTATGAATTTTATGTCGAACTCAAAAAGAAACATTACCCACTTCGCTAACCTTCCAGTAAGGTCAACACTAGAAAACAAATGCTTTAAAAGATCACTTTTCACAATGACATGTGTATCAGCATGAAGAAGATAATGTCTTAACTTTTGTGTTACAAAGATGAGAGCAAGGCATTGTTTCTCCATGGTATTATAATTAGTTTCATAATCAACAAGGACATGGCTAATGTAATAGACTGATCTATCTCTTTTGGCATCATCATACTGAGTAAGCAAGGCTGCCAAAGCATATGGTGATGTGGCAAGGTAAAGAAAAAAGTATTTATCCTACATAGTTGGCATTAATATGGGAGGATTGGCTAGATAAGTTTGTATTGAATCAAAATATTTTTGGCACTCCTCATCCCACATAAAGCAAACATCCTTTTTCAATAAACAAGTGAAGGGAAGGGTATGATCAACCAATTGAGATATAAATCTATGAATTGCATGAATCTTCCCTTGTAAACTCTACAATTCAGAAATGTTCCTAGGTGGACTCTTGTTAACAATTGCATCAATTTTATTCATGTTGACTTCAATTCCACGATGAGAAATTATGAATCCCAAAAAAAATCCTGCTTCCACACCGACGACACACTTAAGAGGATTGAGCCTCATCTTATAGAGTCAAATCCTTTCAAATATGAGACAAATATTCCCCATGCAATCTTGACGAGTTATAGGTTTCACCAAGATGTCATCAACATATTCTTCTAAAATTTTATGAATAAAATCATGAAAAATTAGGGTCATTTTCCATTGGTAAGTCGTGCCTACATTCTGTCACCCAAATGGCATGACCACATAACAAAAGGTACACCAAGGGGTAATGAAGGTCATCTTATACTAATCTTTTAGGTTAATACAAATCTGATTATAGCCTAACAAGCCATCCATGAAATATAACAAGGCATGGCTTGTAGTTAATCCTACAATCATATCGATATTAGGTAACAAGAAATCATCTTTAAGAGAAGCCTTATTGAGGTCATGAAATTCAATACATATATGAATACGACCATCAGGTTTACTAATAGCAAGAATATTTGAAATCCAAGGTGAGTAGTCAATTGGATGGATAAATCCTACTTTTAATAGCTTCTCTATCTTAGTCATAACCAACAAAGCAACTTTGGGATTGATCTGTTAGATTTTTTTCTTAATAGGCTTAACATCAAGATAGAAGACAATATTGTAAACAACTATAGACTCATCAATATCAAGCATTTCCTCATACGACCAAGTGAAGATATCAAGATGAGAATGTAAAAGGTTGGAGTGATCCTTAGCTTCTTTAGAAGTAAGGAATTTTCTTATCTTAATCACCTTTTTAGAGGATTTAGGGTGCATGAAAACTTTAGTAGTATCCCCCTTAAGGAGGGGACTACGTCTTCAAGATGAGAATGTAAAAGGTTGGAGTGCTCCTTAGCTTCTTTAGAAGTAAGGAATTTTCTTATCTTAATCACCTTTTTAGAGGATTTAGGGTGCATGAAAACTTTAGTAGTATCCCCCTTAAGGAGGGGACTACGGTCTTCAAGATGAGAATGTAAAAGGTTGGAGTGCTCCTTAGCTTCTTTAGAAGTAAGGAATTTTCTTATCTTAATCACCTTTTTAGAGGATTTAGGGTGCATGAAAACTTTAGTAGTATCCCCCTTAAGGAGGGGACTATGGTCTTCAAGATGAGGTATCAGGACACCATCATCAACATTAGAAGAGGAGCAACCTCATCCATATCCAAAACAGATTCTCTAAAGTATGCTTGCTTATTTATTCAAGTGATACAAGAATCGTCACTTATGGTGAAAGGAAGGAAATTGGGAATAAGCACCTAAGAATTATTCTGAGGAAATACATCTAGAGGAATTTCATCAGTATCTATTTTATCCTCTATCAGTTCAAGATGAACTAAGTTGAGAGGTTCAATAGAAATCATGTTAACACTCCACCATGGTTTTTTTGCAAGTCAGGATAATAATCATAAATTTGTATTTATTCATAAAAAACCTCCACAAGGTTCAAAACAATCCATGATCTCGTGCATTCTAACACATAGAAGAGATATGAGGACATATAAAGTAATCTATTCATAGCAAAGCCTCTTATCATATCATCTATCTGGTCACTAATTATTGTGGCCCAGTCTAAGTACTGTGTACCTCCACAAATTACCTGCACAAAGAAATATATCCATTCCTCAAAGTCATGCACATTCATATTTCCCCTTACCCAATGAAGCAACACAATAATGTAAGAGATTTCCTCTCTAAAATGTGATTTATGCACTTTCTTGGGAAGATGTGTTTTTCCCTTCTTTAGTGGGTCAAACCACTCCTTAGCAATGCAATTTCAGTAATATCACTTCTCTAAAAAAGAACCTTGAGACAAAGTAAAATTGAAATGGCAATAAACCTCCCTTTTTGGTAATCTAAAACATACAGTAATTGTAGCTCTAAGGTTATCAAGAGATTATTGTCCTTTGTGCATATCTCCCTCGTCATTGGGTTATAACAGGCTATGCATTCCAATACTAATTCAGTGCATTGTACTACTACAAGAAATGCAGTAGCTTCTAGGAGACCACTCTCTATTAGCCTCTGACTAATTGGGTTCCTATTTGGTCTATGAATTCTCACCTGAAATTCATTTAAATTGATATTCCCTAACCTTGTGTCACCAACTTTAGGCAAAGAACTATCAAGACCAGCTAAATTTTCATAGCCCAAATACTTGTATCTCATTATAATAGGGAATTCAACAATGTAAAATGCAATTATTAATTATCAAGATGATTCAGGAAAACCTCTTTACCTGATAATATCACCCTTCCCTGCTTCAAATCATTCTTTTAAAGTAGATTGTAGGTTTGTTCTTCTCAAATTCCAGAATCACACTTTCCCAAACATAATGATTATGTTTAAAATGGTGGCTTAATCTTACACAATCAAGCATTTATTTCATCTACTCTAGTACTGACAACCTTTAATGCTTGACACATGTCACTTGGTGAAAATATTAGGTAACCTTGGTACACTTTAGGAAAGTTAGATATTTGAACAGCTTTTGAGAATATAGTCGGTGATTGATAGGGTTTGAAAAAAATACCCGCTCCAACAAATACTTCTTTACTTTCCACCTTAAGTGATATTGTCACCTTTAAGTTGGGATAAAGCATGATTAGGAAATGAATGTTAGCTCTAACATGAGTTTGAGAAAACAACTCAAACTTTACTTACTTTGTGATGACCTTTTAAAAGAAACAACACTTCACAAAATAGAAAGGTTATTAAACTCATGTGTATGCCGAAATAGTTCAGAAATTAATTCAAAGACTGACACACAAAGGAAAAGACTTAAAGATAAGGCCAGGTCAGGAAAAAGGTGAGTTATGAAAGTCATCCAGTGGCTGACAAGGTTTGAAACTTGACCAAAGGACTGATGACTAAAGGTGGATGTTTTAAAGTTTGAAGGATACCCAAAATTTTAAACATTTAAAGCTAAACTTAACACTAAGGCAACAGTTTGTAAAATATATTGTTTTCCAAGTATTATGACAAACTAAGAAATGATGTGAAGATCTAGATCCAAATGAACAATTTCTAATATCAAGTTGCTAATTTGAGTGAATTGAATTTGATGGTTTATCGTTTGATTTAAAAATTTGATCCACCTAAAGATAAATGATGATTTTGATGATTCCAGTATGAAGTTAAAAGTCACAATTTCATTGTTGTTTTGAATAACTCAAATTATCACCATTTTTTTTTTCAATAAAACCAAGTCTATTAAAGGTCTGTTTGATCATACATCATATTTTGAATATTTTGAACTTGTATTTTTCAAACATACAAAAGCATGTCACTACTCAGACAAAAGCATGTCACTATTCACTACAAGAGCATGAGGATGTTTTCAAAAGTGCAGAGATGTCTATAAAGGTGTATCGATTCCCACAGAAGCACTGCACTATGGAAAACAAAAGCATTGAATTGAAGTTACTTAAGTTGACTCTAGAACAAAAGTGGGGTGATGTAGACAGAGACACAAAGATGTAGAAAAGGCAATGTTTTGATAAAAATAGAAGCACTGAGATGCATACAAAAGCATGGCACTGTCTAGAAAAAAGCACTATAACTTGTTCAAAGGTTAAAATTTTGCAAATTTTTCAGCATGTTTGATGTTTGTTTTGTGTTTGATTATATTTGAAAATGATAAAAATATAATAAACAATGTATTCAGCTAACTCAATTGATATTATATGCTTTGTGTGTGTTCTTCCACAAGTCCATGTGCTAAAAAGTTTTACAAGGTCTCCACAATAAAACACACCATGAAGTACAACCTATTTAGTGGTATTACAATGATGTCCAACTATAGTAGGCTCACCACACTTGTATGTTAATTTGAATCCAATGAATGGGTAAGTAGGGTATACTAAGGTCATGTACCACCTTAACACCCCTTGCCTTGAAAGAACTAAGTTATAACAAGACACCTTATAACCTCAACCAAGGACAAGACATGGTGAGTGACTTCTCGTGTTGATAGCACCACGATGCACCACTATAGAGGATGTTCAATAGGTCTTGTGCTTCTAAAAAATTTGGCTCATAGTGGGTGGAACTTTGTGAACATCGTTGACTACTTAGACATCTCCTCGTGTTTGGAATCACTTGGGACCACTAGCGAAAGTCTAGTTAGTTACATGTGCAGATCAAACTACAACTTTCACTCTCATCCAATTTCTATAGCACCAAAAAGTGTCACTTGAGGTTGAACCCTAAGGTGATGAAATCCTTAGGAAAGCCTCCTAACAATAAGGGAAGGATTCATGTTACTATGTTCTCATCACCCAAGATCACATGTAGCACAAGGGGAGAGGATAGATAAATAATTCCTTTGGCTAAAATGAAAATAAAATACAAGTTAGGAGTATTTCTCTTCACCCAATTTCACACAAGACATGAGGGGATAGGATACATAATTCAACCTACCAATCATGGAAGACATGACAAACAATTGATTTGAATTGTACCAAGTATTGAAATGTTCGATTCAATTTTTAAAGCACCAATTAAAATATGCGAGTTGTTTTGTTCAATTTTAAGCACCAAAGGACAATGAAGAAGACATTTGTTCAATTTTAAACACCAAAGTAAATGTTACAATTTTTGTTGTTCAATTTTAAACTCCAAAGTAAATGTGAATTCATTTTAATGGACCAAAATTGAAAAATGAGTCCTAGATTATAGCTCTTCAAAATAAATGGTAATAAAAACTTTTTTCCACATGCCACATTTTGTAATAGTTAGCTCTATCAAAAAAAAATTAGGAAACAATAAATGATTAGAGTAAGATCAAATCCAAATCTCAAATGAAATTGAAAAGCTAAATCAAACAAAAGTGTGCGACTGTTCTAGCAGAAGTGCAAAAATTATAATAAAAGTGCAAGACTATCAAAAGACAAAGGCATGGCCCTTTAACAAAGGCACAAGACTACTCTAAGATACAAAACTGTTGAGATTTGAACAAAGGTGTGGATCTTTGACAAAGGTTTGAACCTTTACACTTGCATATGTGTAGACCTTTAACAAAGGCATGGACCTACCAAAACAAAAGCGCTATGGTGTTCCTGCAACCTGTAAATTCAACAAACTTCACAAAAAAAATAGATTAGATAGGGATGTGGGCCCCACCAAGCATGCCAATATGTAAGAAGAACTCGCCTAAATATGTTTGCATGGTAAGTTTAATTGATCAAATAACATTCAAATGCAAACAATTAGGATCTTAAAACAATAAGAAACTAGAAGATTATGATCAATCAAATTCCATACTCAATGAAATTAAATTACACAATACTAGAAAGACTCGATTCAAAAGCATTAAACATAATTTAAAGCAATTGAACCTAAACTAGTATGTAAACCTCCCAATCCCATTATGGATTGAATCAAAGTTGGTGTGTTATGATGTAGATTGCTCAAACTTTCCTAATCCATTATGCAAAATCTCAATTCCAAGTGATTAATTCACAAATGCTCTCAAAATTCTCAAATGTGAGTGCTCAATTTAAGAGAGTAAGGGTTCTATGAAGATTGTGAATGAATTTCATGTTGAAAGGTGAAGTATTTATAGATTTAGGAATATGATCAATGGTGAGGATTCAAAATGATGATCAAAGGATGAAATTGAATTGAGGATGAAGACATGGATCAAGAATGGATCAAATGGTTAATAATCATGAGACATGGATCAAGGATTAGATCAAGGGTCACTAATCCAGGAGAGACTCAACAATATTTAATTTTATGAATTGTGTTGGAGATATTTTGAGTTGGAGGGAAGAATTCAAATTTGAAAAGGGAATATTCTTTGTGCAAGTTAGAGGATTGGAGGAAAATTAGTTAATTAAACAATTCATGAAAATCATTTAATTGTTCAAGTTGGAAGAATTAAGAAACTTTAATTAAATAATTGGGAATTATTTAATCAAAGAGGATTATTAGTATTTAATTAAATAATTTGACATTATTTAATCAAAAGGGGAGAAAATGATGAATTATTCAATTAATAGGAGAATAAGGTGGATTTAACTAAATAATTGGACATTATTTAATAAAACAAAGGAATTAGGTGAATTATGTGAAAATTGGTGTTAATAAGCGAAATTAGGTGTGATATACTTTAGACGTTTTTAGGTGTCTGTACATTTGTTGCTCATCAAAGCAATGTACCTATTGTGTTGCTTCAAAGAACTAATACTGCACAAATCAATTTTTTTTTTTCTATTTTTTCTTGATTCCCCATTGTGCCCCAGTGGACAAAATGAATGATGGTATGTTGTCCCCTTGAGAGATTGAGTGAAAAAACTGACTTTCGGGTTGATATCGCGACATGGCAACAAGAGTGGTTCAACTACATAAAGGACAAAAATAAGTCCTAGAAAGGCTCAAATATTGACTTGGGTGCACAAAAGGCTAGAAAACTAAGTTTTAGGGTCAAACCCTAGGTTGAGGAAGGTATATATGCCTATTTTGAAGAAATTCCCCACTCATTTGCACACATTGCTTTGAGAAAACTTGAGCTCTAGAGAGATCCCCATGGAGAGTCACTACATAGACCCTATAATGATGGAGTTCATTATTCATGCCAAACATTGAGTTGATTGAGTCTATGAGTTCCAGTGCCCTCCTGGTTTAGGTGGTTGGGTATGTACTTTAAGAAACCTTCCTTGCACATTTTTCTAGATAGTGAAATGTAGCATAGAAGTTAGGTGAAAAAAGTGACAAAGTTTATTTCAATGCACCTTTTTCATTGATTTTGCACTTTTGTCAAACAAAGGAATTAGGTGAATTATGTGAAAAATGTCATTAATAAGTGAAATCAGGTGTGTGATATGCTTCAGACATTTTTAGATTTCTACAGCCATCAATCAAATTCATCATGAGTAGAACCAATTATCCTTAATTACCTTGACTAGGTTTAAAAAACCTTTTGATTGGAAGTTGAATCCCTTCGAAAATTCAAACCAATATAAATACCTTTTTAATGCTTAAAACACTGAACATGTGTCACTATTGCAGCCCCTTTTGAATTTGAATTTCATATGTTGATCTAAAAAGTTGTGACACAATGGATGGTCAGCGAGTTTTCTAAGCTTACCACAAAAATAAATTAATTTATTTTGATGAAAATGTGGTATGTAGAAGCCTTGTACTGCAATGAGAAAAAAACATGTTTCCCTTGAATTTTCTATTACCTAGATATCAATGCACTGAATGAAGATAATTTTATTTTCAAGAATGTGTTGTAATGAAAACCTACTATGTGTCCATCTGTGAAGAAGGTCGGGGCTCAACACATAAGTAGAATGCATTGAGGATATGAAAACATGGTGAAAATAACTTATGCACTCAAATTTGAATTTGGCATGCATCTCATCTCTTCCTGCTACCACTTAGCATATTTTCCTTATGCACTAAAGACATAAAAATTATGATGTAAAGGGCTTATGTGCTATAATGAAGATGCAAAAAAATGTCACAATACTGTGAGTTCACAAACATGATGGGGTAGGCAAAGAATAAGCTTACAATCTTGCATAATCTTTACACATGTTCAAGTGGGGCCCAAAGGGAATGGTCACTTAAGTTGCCCTCTATGCATGTGCATAAAACTGACTAGGCAAGTAAGCTAAGCCTAGGAACCAATAAAAGAAAAAAGTAGGCGGGAATGGGCAACAACTTAAATAAGTATATGACCAAGGCATGCAGTCAATAATAAAATAGAAGTAAATTTTAAGGGTATATGCAAGGGTTTAGTATTTTATAAATTTTGCAACTTTACATTTTTGAAAACCATTGCACTTTCTTGACAAAGACCCAAAATTTTGCAAACATGCTAATAGTGGCTCTTGTTTAGGGAAATTGGATTCAATGAAGGAAATTGAGAATCTAGACAACTCTTAGGAACATAGCCCAAGGCCAAAAATGCAAACAAAGGGAAAAAAGAATGCACAAACTTATTTACAAATAACCTAGGGCTTGAAAATTTAGACATTTGTTTTTGTGGCTCTGAGAATCCAAAAAGGTAAAAAAAATAATCTTCATTTTTCAAAAACCTTTTTCTCAAAATAATGTTTAGATTCTGATCTAAAAACACAGTCACTTACAGTTAATCCTATTCATGTCAATCTACAATTTAATATCAGAACTTAATAGAAATTTTTCATTATGTGAAAGACATGTATCACATTTATCAAATAAATCCCTTTCATAATCAATGTGACATCTCTCATCAGCAGGATCATTGTCATACACAATCACTTTCCTATTTTGATCTTGAAATTGAAAAATTCCATGTAGCCTACTTGAAAAGAACCATTATGAGAATTCTTCTCATCATTTATTTGCATATCAAATTTGAAACTCTTGTAAGCATTAGGCTCAATAAAAATATCATGCCCCACATATGGTATGCAATCCTCTTGTGTAATAAAGAAAGAATGTTCACACACAGATATCTCCTTCAACTAAATTGTATCACAAGCACATTTATCTCCTAAGAAATATATCTCAATCACATTATTATATTACCCAATAATATGAAAACAAGATATATCAACATCCATAATATCATTGTCCATGTTTAAATTTTGTCTTTCAAAAAAGACATCAATATCCCATGCATCAACAAAACTTTCCATCTCAAGTTCAAGGACAAAGTCAAGCTCATTCTTCAAATCATCATACAACCCTTTGTGAAATGTTTCAAGTGAAGGCTCAAATAATTCAGAATTTAATCCTGAGCCAAATTTCTCATAGTGACTATTCATGACACATTCACTGTTACAATGAGTATTGTAGTCAACATTTCCTACTACTATATCAACATGAATATCTAAATCATTTTCAATATTAACATTTTCATATTTAGCATGGTCAATAAAATAATTAATAGAGAAACCTATAGCTTCATTTGCATCATCATCCACTGGAAATTCTAACCCATATCCTTGAAGTTCATCATAACACAATACTTTCTCGTTAAGGAGTGAACACATTCTTTGAACAATATGCACATTAATGTCTTCTTCAGATGAAGTAAAGGCTTCTATATCAACCACATATAAGTAATCATGAGTAGCAGAAAGATAATCAGGCTCATAGATATCACACTCAACATCATAATAAATCTTATCATTACATAAACCATGCCTAGGATCTTCAAAATGAATTCCTAAACATTCACTTTCAAAAACAACATCACTGTCCTACAATGGGTTATTTGTAACACTCTCATTATTTTCATTGGTTGAGACATGACAAGGCATGACTTCATGCATTTCTTTTACTTCTTCACATATTCCATTTAGATTGTCATGGGTATAATCTTCACCTACATATACTTTGTTTGTAAGTTGATCATAAACATTATTTTCATTTACACAAGATGCATCTTCATTCTCTAACATACTCCCTCCATCCATATGCATCATATCCTTATTTTTTGTATATCTAGCAATGGGAAAAATGTGATCAGCATTTTGATATATCACACTTCTTGTACAATCACATTTGATTATTTCAACAATCTCTATCCAATCATATACTTGATCAAGCTTATGAGGTTTTGATTTTTTAGGTAGAGAAATTAAACCTAGCTCAAAAGCTTCACAGAATAAATCAATGCACATTGAGTCTTAAGGTCTGCAATATTTTTTGATTGTTAACAAAGTGTCTAAAAACATTGCAAACAGATCATATGGTGATTATTTATTATGTCTTTTTATGTCAAACAATGTCTAAATAAGAAACATAGGATCAATACTACCCAAATTCTACTCATAATTTATCTAGAGTTCACCATGAGTTGCACGATGCAATGATAAACTAACTATGGATTAAAAAATCCTTAAAGCTCCCTTTGGGTGATCATTGATAATTTTGCATCGGCTCTGGCTCACACCTCATATGTTTGAATATTTTTGGGCCCCTTTTGAAGCACCATCACCCCCTTTCTCCACGTGTCTGTCGTGTGCTCCTTGGAAGGTTTTCTTCCCTTGCTTATCTCTTGAGCCCCACCCTTTTTCCATGTGTCTACAGCGTGGGCCCTTGAGGGTCCTCTCTCCTTTGTTTTCCTTCAAACTTTGTTTGCGTGCCACACTTCATCATTCCATGGGAAACCTTTTGGTGGACCCTACCATTCAATGCTTAAAACGGAGACTTCTCCATGTGTCATCTTCGTAGGGAATTTGATTGCAAGGAAGGGAAGAATGAATGTCAAGCCCACCCTTTCACCATGTGTCCTAACAAACTCTGTGGGTGGCCAACAAGTGTCTTCATGGGAATTTCGCCACTTCCACTTTGGGACCACATTCATCATTGCAAGAGGGCACACCTTGTTGGAGGTGACCGGATACCATGTTTTGGAATATTTCTATTGCAATGGCCTTTGGGAATCATTGTGACAGACATCATTGCTTGTGCCTGGGAATCTTTTTGGTTATCGGCTCTCTAGTGGTGGGTGATCTATATATACTGCTTCAACTCTCCAAAAAATGGATTCGCATAATACACAAAAAAAATATTGAAAGATTGTAGGCCTTTGTATTATTTTTTTATCATTGCATTAAGACTCACAGACTGTGCCAATTTGTTCGACCTCTTTGTTTCTTAGTTAATTGACAAGACATTATACTGAGTAGTATATTTACAAGACTTCTATAATTTCAATATAAATTTGTTGATTCAAACCATGTCTTGAACTCTTCTTTTTAGTGAATGTATATGGAAGTTATCTTATGTTATTTGATAAACTTCTTGGGTTCTTCATCTATGCTTTATTTTTTATTTTTGGACATGCAGATTGTTGAGCGGGCCCTTAAATCTCATCTGAAAGGAAGATTTACCGTGCCCATACTTAACTCTTGGTGCATTGCCTTAGATTAGATCTTATTTTAATATATCTACTTCATTTTCCCATTCCAACCCCCCAATTACAGAAGGAACCGGCTTCTTTAAAAAACCCGAAGGTTACTCAGTTTAGCACAATTGGTCCCCCAATAACTGAGTTTCTGATAAGGCTGTTCACCTAGCAATTTTAGGCATCAATAGTTATTTTTCTGGCATGCCCAGTGGGACTTGTTTAAATGTATCTAAATTAAAAGTGGGTGTATGAGCCATAGACCTATTACTAGATCCCAGACAACAAACAACCCTAGCCTACTAGTGCCACCACTGGTAATAGTACAAGCAAGAACCCATCTAGAAAACATCTCGACTCCTCCACCAGTCTCGCTACCAATGGCTAACAGAAATTTTGTAGCATGGGACACCAAAATCCCTCTCATAGCACTAGTAGCACTAGTCATTTGGGCTCCTATCTCAACCTCTACTTTAAAAGCTTTACCAAAATTCATCGGGGAAGGCGCAAAAACACCATCTAATCATCTACAAGATGTGCCAGACGTGTGTTTGGTGCATCGTGTAGCCAATCAAAATGTATCATTGAGATTTCTTATAGCCTCTTTCAAAGGCAAGGCACTAGATTGGTAACGCACTTTAGAAGCCAATATTATTGATACCGATGATCAACTCGAAGATCCTTTCTACGAGTGGTTTTCAAACAACAGAGATTGGTCTTTTTTATTTCAACAGCTGGCAACCATAAAGCGGGCTCCTTAGGAGGCCATGACCGAATTTAATGCCTAGTTTCACACAACTTGGCAAAGGATCCATTCGGCAATCTATCTGCCTACAAATTTGGAATTCATGTTCTATCTAAATTCTCTCAACACCAACATTTCGATGATGATCCAATCCCTTGGTGGGAACATCTTGTTAGATGCATATAACATTGTTGTTAAGGAGGAGAATAATTTGATCGACGAAGAAAAGCTACCGCCTTGACCCGCTATGCCTATATTTGCAAAGTTGTCGATTCCTACCGAGGAGATAGCTTCTACCAGTGTGTTTTCTCCTCCCTAATCTATGCGTGCATATTTGAGCGCGTCATAGAACATTGCTTCTACGTCTAAGTCTTCAAAAGATGAGATGAGTGATGTAAAGGAGTTGTTACAGAACATCTCAAATGAAATAACTACTATCAAGCGGAACCAGTCCATGCCCCTGAAGCCAGCTTACCAAAATTACCATGGCTGAAGATCTTCCTACTAGCAAAACTAGTTCCAAGGAGGTGTGAGCATGAATCTACAGGCTCAAAAAAATAATTAGATAGTGTTGGTGCCTACTCTACTGCAAAATATTCACCCAAGTTTGAATAGAGAGGTGGTAGTGGGGGAAAATAATCTTGTTGATGATATCAATCCTTGGTGATTCCCCTACAATGAAGCACACATGCCCTAAAATTTCCCGCACGGAAATCTACAACAAAGATTGGTGTTAGATTCAAGAGGTTATGTATATTTCTCTCCACAAATGGAAAATGTAGTACTCGCCATGCATATGCAAGGAATGTCCCTAGAGAAAGAAACATATATAGCTCCTAATCACACGTCTTCTCACAGATGGAAGAAGAGGAGGCGGTGTTCGCAAATGATGTGTCCACATCAAAGACCCCGCAAGTGCAATTAGATTATAACACTCACTTGAAGAGGAGATTTACAGGAAAATCAGTTGTTCCACAGCCCAAAATTGTTCCCGACCAAGCTCCTAGTACCTTCGCAATTGCATAGCAATCTCAGCCACACAAGGAGATTGTTATAACAAGGCCTAAGGAACAAAAGTCTTTGAATCCACTACCATTCAATGTGGTGGAACAATTAACAAAATCCTCTGCTAATGTATCTCTTTGGGATATCTTAGCTATTCTGAAGCAAAAGTCATTGATACAGAAGGCCCTACTGGAAGATGCAAGCACGGAGCCAACAAAGCAACCATCCAAAGGAAAGTTCATTATCCATCACCTCAGGCCAAAGTTCTCACAAAAAATGAAGAGGAAGCCTCTACTAAAAGTAAAGGTAAGCCTAAACCAAAAGCCTTCTTCTTGACTCTCATTGTGGGTAAGAAGTTGTTGCACAATTCTATGATTGAATTTGGTGCTAGCACCATAGTCATGCCTAAGCAAATAGTTGAATCCTTAGGAATTAGATACGAACCTTTGAATAGAGATGTTATGCAACTTGAAAGGTTGAAACTATAGGTGTCATCAAGAACCTCCCCTTGAATCTGTTCTCCTGCCCTAGTATCACATTTCCACAAGATACCGTGATCATTAACGTTCTTCCCATGTTCGGTCTCTGCTTATCCTGGAGTTCACTTCCAAGATAGGTGGATATCTTTCCTTAGATTGGTCACACTTGATTCTTTGGACGAAGCATGGAGCTAAAATGAAGATAGTGTTTGAACCTTTGCATTCAGAACATGTAGCAGATGAAGCCATAATCAACTTTGAGGCTACGCATACCTCTATCACCAAATATGAAATGTATTGTACTGAGTTACTAGAGGATGAGAAGGTGACCAAAGACCGGATGGATGAAGAAGAGGTCCTCTTGATTGAATTTATAGAAAATGATCCTTTCAGCAATTATCATGCCACCGGATTGGGAACTTATGTCATTTATGATGATGATCAAGTAATTTCGAAGGTCGAGAAGGAACCGGAGTATGGTCAAGCCTCAGAGTTGTGGACACTACATTTTGATGGAGCAAGATGTAAAGTTGGTGCAAGAGCCAGGATATGTTTGACATCCCTATCTAATGAAAAATAATTGCATCTTTTCACTTTTAGTTTTCGTGTTCGAACAACGAAGCTTAATATGAAGGCCTTGTGCAAGGTCTAAGTCTTACAAAGCGGATGGGCGTTAAACAAATAATGGTGTTTGGAGACTCAAAGCTAATATTCAATCAAGTCCAAGGGGTCTCTGCAGCAAAGAATGTCCACATGAGATCTTATAGACATAGATTCTAGGACCTAATTGAAGGCTTTGAAGCGTTCAATATCCAAAAGGTCCCTAGAGAGAAAAATGCTGCTGCAAATCGCATGACTGTGATAGGATCTCAATTTGACCTGATTGATAACATACACTCTGTGAGTGATTTTTTGACTGGAAATCCTAGATAATGACCAAAGTTGGTGAGTGTTCGAAAGTGATGAACACATCGCCTCATTCATTCAGCATTCAAGAGAATTTGTTAATCAACTCTAACCAAAAATTGCAAAAGCTTATGAAGGGAAAATTATTCAACTGAGGTCCAACAAGCTTCCAAAAGGACTAGTCACTCTTGAAAACCCATTTGATTATGACGATTCAAGGAATGACAAGAGGAATTTTTTAGCGGACAAAAGTGACTATGCAGATCTTTAGGTCGGGGATGGAAGGAAACTTAAGGTCAGAAAAGATGTTCTGCAGCATGATAAAGAAAGGCTCATACATTTTTTTGAAAAATATGGAGTAGTAGCTTGGTCATATGATGACCTCAAGGGCTATGATCTCGAAATCATCCAGCATACTATAGAACTGACGAAAGGAGAAAAACCTGTCTGCCAGAAGCAGAGGCCAGTGAATCCAAAGATTGAGGCATTAATGGCACAAGAGTTGACAAAGCTAATTTACTCCTGGATCATCTCCTCAATCAAGAACAACACATGGGTGTCCAACCTAGTTCCTATCTAAAAGAAGAATGGAGACATCTACCTATGTGTTGATTTTTGGGATCTAAACAGAGCATCCCTGAAGGACCACTACATGTTGCCTTCCATGGAGTCAATCTTGCAAATGGTGGTTGGCTCAAAAATATTTTCTCTGTTGGAAGGCTTCTCTAGTTACAACCAAATCCGGGTCAAAGAGGAGGACTGACACAAAAAAATATTCACTACCAAGTGGGGAATGTTCACCTATGAAAAAATGCCCTTCGGCCTCTCAAATGTGAGAGCTATCTTCCAATGAGCAATGGATATTGCCTTCAAAGAATTGATCAATAAGATCATCTTGATCTACTTGGATGATCTAATGGTATTCTCTAAGTCAAAAGATGATCATTTTGATCATTTTGAGATGGTTTTTAAAAAATGCTAGGAGTTTAGGATATCCCTGAACCCAAAAAGATGTGTTTTCAGAGTTTCCCAAGGAAAAATATTGGTACATGTAGTGTTTAAAGATGGAATTGCAATCAATCTGGAAAGGGTGAAGGAAATCAAGGAACTTCCCCTACCAATCAACAAAAACGGAGTTCAGTCCTTCCTAGGAAAGGTAAATTTTGTAAGAAAATTCATTTCTAATTTTGTAGGATTAATTAGGCCTATTACCCTGATGCTCAAGAAGGATCAAATGTTCAAATGGAAAAAGGAGGTGAGAGAAGCCTTTGATAAGCTCAAGGATGCTATTTCTTTAGCTCCTATTCTAGAAAACCCAGACCTATCAAAGGACTTCATAATGTATGTATTTAGTGGCAAATCTAGCATCGCTACTATTTTAACCCAGAAGGATGATGAAGGAAAGGGAGAACATCCAATAGCCTTTCACTCTTGAACCTTTAAGGATTATGAGATGAACTATAAATTTTTTGAAAGGAAAGTGTTCACCATCATTAAGGGGCTTAAAAAGTTATAACATCTCATATCTTGCAACAAGGTGATTGTATATGTCACGCATTCCAGTGTGCACAAGTACATAATAGAAGGAGAAATCACAAAAAAATAACCAACTGGATTACTAAGATCCTCAAATATAACATTGAGGTCAATCTCACAAATATCGTGCAAAGAAAAGGATTGTGCGAGTATTTGGCACGTGATGAAGAAGTGGTAGATGAGGAGGAACAACCTGAGCTTTTTCTAATGAACGAATCTATGTCTAAAGGCTACTGGTTGGTAGATAGAATGAGATTCATGCATACTAGCAAATATCTGTTGGGCCTTCCTTCTCAAAAGAAAAGATTCTATAGATTGCAGAATAGCAGATATGTGCTCATTGAAGGGGTCCTTTTCAAAAGGAACTTCAATGGTGTTATTTTGTGGTGTGTCACCTCAAAGCAGGCACAAAAAAAATTAGACATATTTCACAGCAGTCCCACGAGCAAACATTTCTCCGCAAAAACCACCGCCATCAAAATTATGTGTTGGGTACTTCTAGCCTACATTGTTCAATGACTCACACTCTCTGGTTAAATCCTACAAAGATTTCCAATTCTTCACATGAAGGAGGAAAAACTCAACAATTCCTTTGAATCCGCTAGTGGTTGAAGAACCCTTCACGCAGTGGGGATTGGATTTCATCAAAATGATTAATCCCACTTCTAGCACTGGACATAAATGGATCCTCATGGCCACAGACTATTTCACCAAATGGACCGAGGCCATGCCCCTGAAGAATACGACAGAGGCAGAGATTGTGAACTTCCTCAAGGAACTGGAAACAAGGTTTAGCCCGCCAAAGACCATCATCTTCGATAACATGAAGGCCTTCCTAGGTTCAAAGGTATGTCAATTTTCACTTAAGCACGGCATATTCCTAAAGACATCTTTGAACTATTACCCACAGGTAAATAGTCTAGTTGAGTCGACTAATAAAAATTTAGTTTGACTCATTAAAAGAATCAAGTCGGAGCATCAAAGAGAGTGGCATCAAAACATTAAAGCAGTGCTCTGAGTAGACCGAATAACCCCCAAGCAAGTCTTAAAGACTTCTTCGTATGAGCTAGTATACGAGAAGGAAGCATTATTGCCTATATCTATGGAAATTCTCGCACTACGGCTACTTAAGTCTCTAGAGGTGGAACAAAATGGAGCCATGGAGGTCCGGTTGGATGAATTGTTGGAGGTGCAAGAGAAAAGATAAAAATCCTTAAAAGCTATGTGTAACCACCAAAAGGTGTTTAAAAAGTGGTTTGACAAGAAGAACTTCGACCAAGGTCTTAAATGCGAGGACTTAGTGCTAAAATTAAATGAAAGAGTCGTAAAGCCTGGCCAACATGGCAAGTTTGATAGTTTGTGGCAAGGCCCTTTTCAGATTATTCAATGCAAGCAACATAATGCATTTGAATTAGAGAACATGGAAAAAGAAGCATTGGGAATTCCGGTCAACAGAATTTACTTCAAATTGTTTAATTAGCTTTACTAATCATTTTTACCAATGTAAATATGTAATTATGTAAATTTTCTTTGTGTTTTTGTTTGGTCGGTCTTCATTATATGAAACTCATAATACAAGAAGTAGAGAAGAGTAAAAGGGACAGAAATTTGACAAAAGGAGCTTTATATTCATTATATGGTAATATATACTTTGGAACATTACAATGCAAAATGGCTCTTAGGCCATGTTTTTCGGGTATATATATTAAAATATTTAAGACATATATACAAAAAGTGGAGGAGAAAAGTATTCATTCATTCAACAGGATCAGTTGGGGCAACAAGAGCTTCATCTTCAACTAGGGCAGCAGGTTCAACTAGAGCAGCAACGGGAACAGCAACAGGTTTAGCAGGGACGGCACCAACAAGTGGGGGAGGAAACACCAAGTTTTTGAATTCGGTATACCACTCCACATCATAGAAAATTACTATGTTATAGCATTTCATTAAGAAGTGGCAAGCACAAGAAACCCTTTGGCAGTGTTCTCCAATCATCATAATGTGAAATCCACTCAAGAATGGCACCCAGGGCACCACTGCATCCTCTTCAATGTGTCAGCAGAGATCACTTGTTGTGGGAAGACCAAGGCCATACACTGCATTCATCACAACTTTTCCAAGGCCTCTAAGGTAGTGCTTTGGGAAGATTTACATGGTGAGTTGCAGTATCATCTACTTGGGCACTTGTATGTCAAGCAAGGAAGCAACAACATGAGAGAAAATATCAGTGTTTACCCTATACTTGTCCTCATACTCTATACAGCCCCCCCCCCAAAACCCATTTCATTGCAATTATGGAAAAAGAATGCTTATTCTTTGTCATGCATTTCAAGTGCCTACTGGAAATTTCCACGAGGAAATTTTCCTAAGACCTATTGTTGGTTAGCCAAATGGGAGTATCCATTGCCTCTATCAGTAATCCCAATCACCAAGTGTAAATTTTGTTGTTATCCTTAAGTCTATTTATAGATGTAGCCAGGGCATAATACATGTGATAAGCATGATGATGATCAAGAGAAAATTTGAAAATCCCACTGAGAGTAAACTCAAAAATCCCACCAAATGCAAACTCAAAAATCCCACCAAGTTGTGTTTGTTGTGTATAAATTGTTGCATGCAAGTTAAGAAGAAGTAATTAATTAGCTTAAACTGGTGGCAGGCACAAGTGATAGTCTGCATGGTCAAGTGCTAATGTGTCAAGTTGTGAACGCTTTTCAATTCCCAAGATTAATTCAAAATATTTTGTGTACTTATTACACCCATTTTCCTAATCCTTCTTTTTAAGTTATTAAGTGTAAAAGCATGTGAAAGGTTTTGTATGCCTTTAATCACCAATTCAATTTCCCAGGAGATGGCACCATAGAACATAATGGCTAATCATCATTATGAATTATTATCTTTTCAAAGGAAAACAATTCATTTTGCATGCACGAAAGAGTCAGTGGTACGTACCGAATTTATTGCTTGAAACAACTAATATCTCCAACTCCAAGTTGATAAAAGGCTAAGTGTTTCATGCAAAAGAATAACACTGAAGAGTTTTGAGTACACAGTTCATTGCAAAGAGTTTT
This sequence comes from Sequoia sempervirens, assembly GCA_007258455.2. NCBI lineage: Eukaryota > Viridiplantae > Streptophyta > Pinopsida > Cupressales > Cupressaceae > Sequoia > Sequoia sempervirens. Next base: position 1,173,213,498 of record VDFB02271358.1, on the reverse strand, counting down.
GAGTGCACATTTTGCTGAAAAGAACCCAAGTGAGTTGCAGAAAGGTTGAGCGTTCGCAAAGGTCTATAGAATCCTGAAATGGCCCAAAATCCTCAAATGGAAGCACAAAGTGAGGCAGTTCAAAGCTTATTTGATGCCATGTTAATGGCGCGAATGGCCAATATTTTCGATGGCGTCTCTTACGCCTCACCTGGGATGCCTGGGAAGCCAAAGTGGCCACACATGCGAGTCATAGAGAAGGATAATCATCGGAACAAGGCCTTGATAGCAGAAGAATGGGATAATATTCACGACCCTATCCTCAGAACTAACCCTAAGATTCTTAGGGAAGCAACTTGTGAGAGAATGAAAAAGACCGATACCCAAGAGTCTTTGGTGTACAAGTTGTGGTTCTGTGGTCTCCCATAGTATATGGTCCCCTTGGTGCACCACTACCCGTAACTAGTTCATGAGTGTGCTCATCATTTCAATCTGGATACTAGCACCATTAAAGGCTGGAAACTAAGGGTTGTGATCAGCGTGGAAGCTATTAGGAAAATGTTATGCATCCCTACTAGAAGGGGAACAGAAAGAATGGAGAGATTCACTGCAGCGAACTCGGAAGAGCTCTAGATGACCAGAAAGTATGCTCTAAACTTTTATATTCAAGAAACAAAAAGGCCCAAGAGAGATGCAGCAAAGTCGCCATAGTTTCTAGTTGCACACAACTCTTTCAACTCGGACTTGCAAGACTCCTTCTCTATGATGGCTTTTTTTTGTGGCATGGACAGTGACAAGGATGTTTAGGGGTTTCAAATGGGTTCGGGTTTTTAGTTGAGAAGACAAAATTCTTTATTCTAGTATGACTTCATGGAGGTCATTGTTCGGGAGATGTTGAACCAATTCAAGGAATACAACACACAGTTCAGGTTTAGGTTTTCTTCTTTCCTTACTCACATGTTTTTGCACCAAAACCCTGATTTCTTTAGAGACTGTATGGGTTTGTATATTTTTAATGAAAATTCAGAAAGAAGGTCGATTTCTATGTGGACTCCCCTCCTTTCTGTAACTTATGATTACTATGCATTCTCTGATTTTTTTCCTGACTCTGATTTTGTGAGATTTTAGTAAGGAGGGCAAGGGTTATCATTTCTCCACTGAGCAAATAGGGTGGATGCAGGATTTTATTCCTCCTTGTAATGGGTTCCTTGGGGAGGATTTCTCATTTGTTAGGTTGCATGGTTTTATCAAGGAACCATTTTAGCTCCCATTCTGCATCACAAATAGGGTGTTGACCCTTGAGGTATTTCGGTAACTTGTGATTATAGACATCAGGTTTTGTGGGGGAAAGCATGTGAGGTTTTTTCAAATTCCCTTTGAGCTTCGGTACGGTAATAATGGTAAAGAAGCAGACACATGGTCTGCTAGAGGCGAAGCTGGCTCATCTAGGGCTGGTATTAATTTGTAACAAATGGGATTATAATCCCGATAATGACTTAGTAGATGTGAAAATTAAGGTGACTCATAGCTCCCAACCCTACTGGGAAGCTTAGCAGAATCCACAATCAGGGGACTGGGATGATTTATTTGTGGACCTAGCCTATGTTCCTACTGATGATAAGAGGTTTCCATGGCTATCTTTCTATTTTCCTTTGGCCAAGCCCAGTGACAAGTGTAAAATTAGGGCCACCCTTTTCAATCAATTGGACAAGAAATGTCAATGGAGTGAGGAAAAGATTGCACACTTCTGGATTTATCATCAAGAGACTAGATTCCTTGATGCCCCTTTCTAGGAGCCAGACATGGATGATAGATTTGATGATCTATGGAACATAGGGCATGATGATACTGATGCAAGTGGGGATGAGGATGTAGATCCAAAGGAAGCGATTGCAATAATGAAAAGAAAGGAGGGGAAAAGGGCCTAAACACAAAGAACTAGTAAAGTAGCAGAACGGCCCAACAAAGCTCCACTTAGTGCGCAAGTGTCTGCATCATACTCAAAAGCCTCGCTACCACACACATGGGCTACAAAGAGACCCAAGGCAGACCTCCAATCTCAGGAGGTCATAGAGGTGGACAATTCTACACCTGAGAAGAGGTCGTGCACAGATGCAACTCCTAGAGAAGGCTCACAAGTAATTGCAATGAGCCAAGGATCGGAGCCCGCAACAACTCAGGTATCTTTTTGTCCCTCTCTTCTCACTTCACAATCTTTGGTTAACCCTGTTGCCTCTGTGTCTCCCATTACTTCGAGTGTCGGTCTTTCCTTTTATGCTTCCACGCCCGCAGGAGGTTTCTCTCAATTCTCCCAAATTGGACAAGCAGCTTTTACTCTCCCGCGACTTGTTCCATCTTTTCTCAGAGCCCAATCTCAACCAGCTATTACAAATCCTTTTGCTCCCACCACATTAGCTCTGACTTAGACCAACCAATAGATGGTATCCTCTGCATCTCCACTTCCACCACCACTCCCTATGAGTCCTTCCACCACTTCCCAAACTAGACCTTCGCATAACATTCCCACGTTCTCCCCATTGACGATCTCTCTACCAAAGAAGACATCATCCAAGACCACAATGATCTAATTCCCTTTTTTCTCTTCCTCCCAGTGCACCCTTTGTCGATGAACAAATTAATTTTCCAATAGAATTTTTTGCGCAAAATAACAGAACTAAGGAAGCACAGGCTATCAGAGCACAAAAGAGAAAAGAAAAAGATGCAAATCCTGTCAAGCCATGTGTGTAGACCCTTTTTAATGAAGTTCAGGGGTCATTACATTTTGTAACCATGACTCCCAAAATCATGAAACTGCGAGGATAGATGCAACTTGAGGATTATACAATTCATGTTGTAGGGATCGATCTACATGTAGCTCGGTTGTAAGACAAAGTTGAGCAAATGGAGGAGACCCAACAAGTGGTGACTACTAACTTTTTGAAGCAAAGTCGCCAATTGAAGAAGCGGGAGGAGGAGCTCAAGATTGTTAAGGAAAGAATGGAGATCCTAGAGAAAAAGGAAAAGGCTAAGGATGCTGAAATTGCATGCTTGTCTCAACAAGCATAGGAAGAAAAGGCCAAACTTTAGGAGGAAATTGCAAGGTTTCAATCCCAAGATCCCAACCTAGTTATTGAACTACAACAGAAAAACTAGGAGCTCCAAGATCAACGAGATCAGTTGGAGTAAGAAATATAGTAGAAGGACAAGGAGCTTTAGGACCAACAAGCCCAATTCGAAAAGTAGATCTAAGAAGTAAGGCTCTCCCTAGAAAAGGAATCTAGATCCCAAAGCCAAGCTGAGGAGCTATTACAAAGCAAGGATGTTGAGTTGGAAACTCTGTAGGAATAGCTCTCTGCAACAAACAAGAAAAATGAAGTGTTGACACAAGATGTTCGGTCAAAGGAGATGGAGATAGATCTTTTGAAAAATCCTCCTCAACCCCCTGCTCCTCATTTGGATCTCCTTTTGGTAGCTCAACAATTATACATCTCCTACTACAAGAGAGTCAAATCTTTTTGTTTGACCATGCAACTAGCACTCTAATTCATGGTGGACACGTTAAATTTAAGCAAGGAGGTGCATGGAACGATTGAGCAGGTTCCATAATTCATTGCAGAAAGGGTGCCCGAGGCTGAAAGGTTGTTGGAAAAATTGTACATTGTGGTGAACGCAAACTTGGTGAATGCAGGGATTAAAGATCAGAGGTCAGCTGCCAAGAAGGCGAAATAATTCATCTGTTGTCATGCGTTCATCCTCCAGGCTAGTTATTACTTAGCAACACTGAGTCAGACTATGAACAATATGTGAATGCAATTCTCCCATTTGACTCAAATGGTCTTGCTCTCCCCTTTTCTCTCTGATGATTCAGTGGCCATGGAAAAACATATTGCAACAAAGATCAAGAAAAAGCAACGGGATTTATCTACTTTTTAATATTTCAGGAAACCTCCCATTGTGGTGGACATAGAATATTCCACCCATCAGATAGTGTGGCTTCTCTTTCAACTTGAGTCTGGGACAGGGATCTCTATGGAGCTTCCCTTCAAATAAATTATTGATCTACACAAGGTGCGAGAGAATCTATGTGCCTTATCGATGCCATCTGAGGTTAACTGGCTGCCTCTACAGATTTCACTCTTGAAGCTCTGATCATTGTCCAATGGATAAGGCTCTAGTCTTCACACTAGAAATTTTGGGTTCCCATTCTGCAGGCGAAATTCCCCTGATAGTCACCAAAAGTTGTGGATTAAAAAATCCTTAAAGCTCCCTCTTGGTGGTCATTGATAATTTTCCATCGGCCATGGCCCACACCTCATATGTTTGAATATTTATATGCCCCTTTTGAAGCACCTTTGCCCCCTTTCTCCACATATCTGCCATGTACTCCTTGGAAGGTTTTCTTCCCTTGCTTCTCTCTCAAGCCATGCCCTTTTGCCACGTGTCTATAGCACAGGCCCTTGAGGGTCCTCTCTCCTTTGTTCTCCTCTGAACTCCACCCACGTGCCACGTTGCATCATTTTGTGGGCAACCTTTTGGCAGACTCTACCAGTCAACACTTGAAATAAAGACTTCTCCACATTTCTTCTCTACAAGGAATTTGATTGCAAGGAAGAGAAGAATGAATGTCGAGCCCCGCCCTTTCACCATGTGTCCTAACCAACTATGTGGGTGGGAAACACGTGTCTTCATGGGAATTTTGTTGCTTCCACTCTAGGACCACATTCATCATTGCAGGAGGGTGCACCTTATTGGATGTGACCGGATACCATGTTTCAAAATATTTCTATTGCAACATCCTTTGGGAATCATTACGACAAACATCATTGCTCATGCCTGGGAATCTTTTTGCTTACGGGCTCTCTAGTGGTGGGTGATCTATATATACTACTTCAACTCTCTAAAAATAGGTTCATGGAATACATAGAAAAAATATTCAAAGACTGTAGGCCTTTGTATTATTTTTCTTATCATTGCATTAAGACTCACAGACTGTGTCAATTTTTTTGGCCTCTTTGTTTCTTAGTTAATTGACAAGACATTGTATTGTGTTGTGGTTGTAGTGAGTAGTCTATTTACAGGACTTCTATAATTTCAATATAAATTTTTTGATTCAGACCATGTCTTGAACTCTTCTTTTCATTGAATGTATATGGAAGTTATCTTATGTTATTTGATAGACTTCTTAGGTTCTTCATCTATGCTTTCTATTATTTTTGGACATGCAGATTGTTGAACAGGCCCTTAAATCTCATCTGAAAGGAAGATTTACCATGTGCATACTTAACTCCTGGCACATCGCCTTAGATTAGATCTTATTTTAATATATATGCTTCCTTTTCCCATTCCAACCCCCTAATTACAAAAGGATTTGGCTTCTTTAAAAAACACGTAGGTTACTCAATTTAGCACAATTGATCCCCCATTAACTAAGTTTCCCATAAGGTTGTTTTCCTAGCAATTTTAGGCATCAACACTGACCATAAAAATAGAATTATTATTACCTTGACAATCATTTTTATTGTTTGATCCATATGTTTCATTTGCATGAAGTATGTTAGTATGACCAATACTTGCATCCATGTATCCTTTTGACATTGAATATTTTATATTATTTTCAATATCCATAGCTACAACATATTCTTGATGTAATAATATTATTGAATCAAGTTCTTTTTTTCACCCTCCTCTCTTCCACTCCTCTATTTTGAATTGCCTACGTGCATGGTGGATGCCACTTTGGGGGTTCCCCATGGTCCCCCTCCCCTGTCCTCTTTTGACTGAGTTCTTGCCTCAACACATGTTGCTCTGACAACCTCGAGGGACCCTCCCTTGTTATCTACTATTGTTGAACTCGTGCTTCTGGTTTCGACTATTGAAGATGTGTCAATAATCTTTATCACTCCAAAAGTAAAGGGTTGGAAGAATGTACTACTTAACTTGAGTCCGACAACAAAGAAATCTCATCCTCTTTTGGATGTTGTGATTTCTTCTTTTGGTACTGAATTTTCTATCCCTAAATCCATCAGCGATAGGATTGTTTCTTCCATGGAGAATGCGGTGGTGGGCAATTTTTTCTCTTTTTTCCCTATTATGGATATGGTGAGAAGATGGTTGACTGCTAAATGGTTCCTCAAGGGTAGTGTGGAAGTTTGTGACAAGGCTGGTGGGCTATTCTTGTTCAAATTCATGACTTTTGAAGATCTACTATCTGTTCTCTCTTTTCGCCCCTGTGTTGATGGGAAGCATGGCATGTCCCTATGCTACTAGAAACCTGGCTTTGACCCTGCTATTAATATCAACAAACTGGCCCCCATGTGGGATTTTTTTCCAGGACTGCCTCTAGAATATTGGGATGACTCTGTGTTCCAAAGCATTGATGATTGGATGGGTCACTTCATCACATCAAACACCATTACTAGAATGAAATCCAAGTTAGTGTTTGCTCAGTTTTGTGTTAATATTGATATTAACAAGTCGTTACCCAACTCTATGGTGTTGTTTTGTGCTAAACCCAGGCATCTTATTTCAAACTGTAAGTCCACAGTAAAACATAACCATTGTCCTACTGAACCCTCAGTGGATGACCTCACTAATAGTTATCCTTTCAAGTCTGATCTCCTTAATATCATTGACTCCCTAACCAAATCTAGGCCTTCTATTCTAATGGTCCCTAAGGTTTTGATTGTGGAGAAGGTTTTTGATGACTATGCTTTGGTGTTGTGTGTGACTTCTCCCAGCAAAAATTTATTGGAAAAATCTTCTCCAATGTTACATTGTGTTTTAGAGGCCCATGTGGCTTCGTTGGTAGAGATGGTGAGGGTTTTATTCCCTAACCAGGATTTGATTAAGGATGCAGAAGAGGGAGAAATATTGAGTGTGATTGTTAATAAGAAAGGCTCTGGACCCGGATAGATAGATATTGCAGCCTTGTCACAAGGCCAAACCAATGAAGATGAGGGTTGGAAAAATCCAAAGAAGAAAGGTAAAAAAAGAAAGCAAATGTAGGGGGGATTCCAAACCTAGAAGACCCAACTAGAGACAAACCAAAAATAGGGAGACATCCAAAGAGATTGTTATTGGCAAACATAGGACATTGGAAGTGTCTTAGAAGAAAGTGTCTAAATGAAAGTCCTATCCTGGAATGTGAGAGGGCTAAATAGCCCCCACAAATAGCTATCCCTAAAGAATTATGTGTGGGAACACAAGATAGATGTATTGTTGTTACAAGAAATTAAAATGAAAAAAATAAACTTTAAACATATAGCTAGGTACATTTAGTCGAATGCTCTTTATTCTTGTAGTGATGTGGATGGGGTTTTGGGTGGGTTGTCTGTGATGTGGGATCCTAATAGCCTAACTAGTTCTAAAATATTCCAAAGTAGGAATAGTGTGGGGATCTATTTCTCTCACTCTAGATCTTGGTTTCTGATTAACATCTATGCCCCCAATATAAAGAATACAAGTAAATTCCTTTGGCAAGATCTCATTGACTAGATATAGAATAATAGTGGGGCCCGTTGGTTGGTGGTAGGAGACTTCAAATATCCTTTATACCCTTTTAAAAAGAGTAGGGGACTAATTGGATATTATGATAGTATAACTAAGCTGATTTTCTAAGTAATACGAGGTTGGTGGACATTGACTTACATGGGCCAGGACTTCACTTGGACTAATAGGTGTATGGGGATAGTCTAATCTAGGTCAGACTTGATAGATTCCATTTCTCTCCTAATTGGATGGTTTTACTTAACTCTAATTTTTTGGCTTTTCCCCAAACTGTCTCGGACCATAACCCTCTACTACTAGTCATGAACGATCACTCTATTGTTGGTCCTTTTTCCTTCCAGATTGAGATCATGTGGAATCCCCACCTAAACTTCAGGAATAAAATTGTTGATTGGTGGAATATCCTTGTACATGGCTCCCCCATGTTTAGGGTATTCCATAAAATCAAGTATATCAAAAACATGGTTAAAGGTTGGAACAAGAGGGTGTTTGGAGATGTTTTCCATCAAAAAAGAGTGGCATCTGATAATATTAGGATGACGCAAAAAAGGATGGAGGGAGATGTTAGTCTTTAGAATTTCCAACAAGGAAGAGATGAGCGCATGGAATGGGAAAAATTCTTGAGAAAAGAGGAGATATTCTAGAAGCAAAAATCCAGAGTTCAATGGTTGAAAGAGGGTGATAGGAACACTTCTTTCTTCCATGTTTCGGCCCTCAAGCATAGGAAAAGGAAATAGATAACAAAAAAATATGAAAGATGAGTTAGGAGTTGAAGTTACTACCCCTACTCAGATTGATTTATTGGCCTTTGGTTATTTCCAACATGACTTATCTTTGCCTATTGTTGCCCCAAAATATAATTTGGAAGACATGTTATTGGACCCCATTATTTCCTCTCTATCATGTGATGATAATGATAATATTATTAGTGTTGTCATTCCAAAGGAACTCAGGTTAGTTGTGTTCAATATGGGTACCTACAAGGCTCTGGGACCTGATGGATACCCCTGAATTTCTTCCAATTATTTTGTGGCATTGTTGATGAGGACTTAATTCTTGTGGCCAAGGACTTTTTCAAGTCTAGAAAACTACTCAAACAGTTGAATCACACCTTCGTAGCTCTCATTCTCAAAAATGATGACCCGGAGACAATGTTCAAATTTTGGCCTATCAGTCTATTTAATATCTTTTATAAGATCTCCAAAATTCTGGTGAACTACCTGAAACCTTACCTAGAAAAATGGTTAGTCCAATCCAAAAAGGCTTTATCCTTGGTCGTCATATCATGGATGTTTTTATTGCCAATCATGAAATTTTGCACTACATGGACAGATGTAACAATGCTAGTATGTCTTTTAAACTTGACATTTCAAAAGCATATGACAAAGTCCTATAGAGTTTTCTACCCAAAGTTTTAGCTAAGATTGGATTCAATCAAAGTGTGATTAACCTTATTTTGGAATGCACCACAACTATGAAATATTTTTTTTTGGTCAATGGTGTTCCCCATGGGTTCTTTAATGCAAGGAGAGGTATAAGACAGGGTGATCCTTTGTCTCTATACATGTTCCAATGGTTGTTGATGTTCTAAGTAGGAATGTTGCTAGAATGCTATCGGATGGCTCTATTAAGGAAGTTAAACCAACCACCACCCTGGAACCAGCTATCATACAATAGTTTGTCAATGATACCATCTTTTTCAGAAAAAATTTAGTTGTGGAAGAAACAAAATGGAAATTTTTCCTTAACAACTATGTTGCTTGTTCGAGCAAGTGCATAAATTACAACAAGAGCATGATTTATTTCTTTAACAGCACTCTTGTTCTATAGAACAAGGTGACTACTATTCTAGGTTGTGTGAGTGTGGCCCTTCCTTCAATGTACCTAGGTATTCCTCTTACTATTAAAGAAGTTACTCCAACCTTCTGGAATTTTGTGCTTGAGAGAGTTCAAATGAAACTGGCCGAGTGGAAAGGTTCAATCCTTAGTCATGTTGGTAAGCCACAACTCCTTATTGCTGCCCTCCAACGGATATCAATTTATTTTTTATCTATATTCAAAATTCCTAGATACATAGCGGAAAATTTTGAAAAAATCCAAAGGAACTTCCTCTGGTCTAGTACAGAGGAGAAAAGAAGTTGGCATTGATTAGTTGAGACAAGCTCTACCTTCCTAAATCTGGTTGGGGGCTAGGTATAAGGAAAATCAAACCTACCAACAAAGCCTTGCTTGCAAAGGTTGGATGGGACCAGTTAAGGAACAAGAAGGATTGGTGTAGGCATATGAATTCCAAGTACCTAAGCAACTACTCCTTAATCAAGTGTCTCTTGAATGAAAACCCAAGTGGTTCATTGGTTTGGAATAAAATCTACAAGATGAAAAATTTGCTACACTCTGGTCTGAGATGGAAGTTAGGGGATGGTAGTAGCATTAGTTCCTAGGAGGACCCCTAGCTGATTGAAATACCCCTTTCCCAATCTAATTTCAAGAATTTGATGGGGCCTGCGAGGCTATACTTTGGAAAAAATGTTAATGACTACCTTTGTGGTCTTCATGGTTCTAGGAAGTGGAAAATGTTAGAGTTGTGTTTCCCCCTCTCCCTGGAATTAAGGTTTTTGGCTAGGTCCCTATAGGACATCCTCTCCCTAACTAGAATTCCCATCTCAAATATGGAGGATGTTTTATATTGGGTTAAGGAACGCAAGGGAAACCTCTCTATTAAGTTGGCTTGTTTGTTTTCAAAATAGGGAAATCAAAGTAGATTATGGAAACAAGTTTGGAACAAACATTTAACACCAAAAACTAACTTATTATGGTGTACGACCTGCCACAAAAGGATTATAACTCAAGATAATTTAAGGAAAGGGGGATTTAAAATCCTAAATAGATGCATGTTATGCAAGAATAATGAGGAGTTAGTTGGCCACCTGTTACTCCACTACCTGTTTGCTACCAAAGTCTAGGATTTGTCTTTTGGTAAATTGGGGATTCATTGGACCATGAATGGTGACATTAAGAGTTTTATAGAAAGATGGTCTAGCCCTTTTCACCATCCTCTCCCTAGTGAGATCTGGCTTCAAATTCCTCCCATCTTTTGTTGGTGTTTATGGAAAGAGAGGAACAATCAAATTTTTAGAGATATTGAAAAATCCCTAAGGAGGTCTTTGGTATTGGGTTCAAACTTGTATCTGAGAATGTCTCCTTATATGATTGGAAACCCCTAGATAAAGCTCCTATAGTGTGGGAGATCAACATAGCAAGCTCATGGAACAAAAATTGGTAGATCAACTCCTTTGATAAATCTAAATCTCTGGATAGACTGAACAAAGTTTGGAATCCTCTGAATATCGATTGGGACAAACTTAATTTTGATGCGGCAAAAAAAGGGAACCTAGGGATGGCTAGAATTGGAGGCATTATTATGGAATCTAAGGGTAATTTAGTGGTCAGGTATGTTGGTGGTATTGGAATACAGACTTATATGATAGTGGAGGCTAGAGTGGTTCTCAAGGTATTGAAATTGTTGTCACTCTTGGTATTAAAAAACTGCATATTGAGGGTGAATCCAAGATGATGATTGAATCTATTAATCATGGTCTTTGTCATGGGTGGAGTATCAAAGACATACTCTTGGACATAAATTATTTGATTTCTAAACTAGAAAGGAAGAATCTGACACATATTTCGTGAGGGCAATTAGGTGGCAGATGCTCTTGCCAACCTTGGTTCTTCATAGATCCTATCCAAATGTTGAAGAAGACTCAGGGCTCTCCCTATGAATATACAAGGATTTATCCTTGATGAATAGAAAAATATTACTGTTAATGATGGTAGCCAACTTTGTTGATTTGGGCGGGTACATGTGGCTCTATACCTTTGGGCCTTTGACGATGTGGAACAAGCAAGATAATGTGGAGAGGAATAGACGAGAAGTTGAGTGATGTTTTGAAATGATGGTGGTGAATGGTTGGGATCTCCAAAATATTTATGGATAGTCTTGTCAAAAGTACCACAATTCAAATCACATTTTTAGAAATGTAAGGCCAAGTGTATCTTCAAATTTTTGGCTAATTATTACCCAATCAAGGTTATCATGGCTTTTAGCTTAAGTTTTTTGTACTTAAAAATGATTTAATATGGCCCCGAGACCATAATTTTTAAGAATGTGTGCAAGGCCAAAGTTATCCCCAAAATTTTGGCTAATAATCATCCAATCAAAGTTATCATCGCTTTTAACTTAAGCTTGATTTACTTAAGAAAGATTTATTATGGCCCCACAGCCATAATTTTCTTGGAAATGACCACGGGCTTGTGTGAATATATGGAATCCTTAATTAGGAATTATTTTCCTTATTGGTTTGGCAATGGCGATAAATGGGTGGTAAAGGTTATTCGTTTCCATTTTGAAAATATGCTCTCTGGTTTCTTGGGTAAGTTTCATCATTAGGTGTGAAGAGATGGGAGGTGATAGGGTTTGGACCGAGCCTGGTTCCTATGATGAATTCCATAGAGACCCTATCATTTGGCACATTTACATGGACAGAGGAATTGTGCCTCTTATGGAGAGCTTGGTGGGTCACAATGAGAAGCTATCGATGTAATTTACTAGTTCTTAGAGTGACAGGAGAGTCACTATTGGTGGAATCTCCTTTGAAGTTAATGAGGAGGTTATTGCTAAGGCAACAAGCCTATCCTGCACTGGTCAGAAGCTCAAGAAGCACAATAAGGTGAAATATTTAGATATCCTTAATGCTTTCTTCTGGGAGAATGAGAACCTTGTTAAGAAGCACTTGGGTTTCGAAAGGGAGATGCTACCAAAGTTGTGGGATCAGGTTTGCTTAGCTATCATGAAGTGTGTTACTTTAGAGGGGAGATTTAAAGTCTTTTATTTCTGCCATCTATTGTTACTTAACCATCTTAGGCACAAAATTCTTATAAGTTTTCCTTTTTTTCTACTTTCCTCCCTGGAAACCTCAATTAAGGAAACCCTTAATTTTGCTAATTTGAAACCTGAAAAGCCACCACCTCTACCATTATACTAGGGCCTTATACTTCAGCTCTACCATTTTCATTTGGCACTCTACCCCCCAAACCTATCTCTGTTGTCCATGGTGAAGATCAAGAACCATCTGACCACTATCCTGAAAAACCTTCCCCTACTGCTTCTATCAGACCAAAAAGGAAGAAACCCCCTGTGGACTATGAATCCAAAGATGTTCCTAAATCCAAACCCCTAGCCAAAAAGAATAAGGGGGGGTGGGTTTAGCCTAGTCTAAGGTGGTAGTCAGGCTTTGTGAGCTAAAAAATACCCCCACTAAGAAGGAAAAAAATTGACAACCAAGACCACGAGCAAAAAGGATAGTGTCATGTGGAGATGCTAATCATGGACAGCGAGGGAGGGAGCCCTGTGGTGGTGGTGAGTGTAGATGTTAGGACAGAGAAAACCAGTGTTAGGTCTCAAAGGTTGGCCAAAAACAAGAAAGAGGTTCATGTTGATGAGATATCTAAGAACTTGGATCAAATCAGAAACAACAAGGCATGTAAGCGGTAAGATATTGTTGAAGAAATGGAGGAGTTTGTCGAATGCCCCAATCACTTCCCAAAATTGAACAAAATTATTAATGAGGATTCTACCACTCAATCTTCGGATCACATGGCTAGGGAGGAGGAGATGATTAAGGTGGAAAATGAGAAGGATGAGGATTTCAAAAAACTACTGGCCTGAGTGAACAAACTTGAACAAAAGTTTACTTGGCAGATGTGCTTCATGATATAAAAAAAATCATCCACAAGTCCACAATCACTCTCTCTGAGGTTCTCAAACAGGAAGTGGATAAGAAGACTGAGGGTGAGGGACCTAAATGGGTTGGTGATGATGTATTTATTCTTCTCATTGAGAAGTGGGAGGGATTATCCAAGTAGTGGATGGGTCTATGTTTTGGGTGGTGGGTCTTTCCTCTCCTGTCAGTTAGTTGTGTCTGTATGTTTTTTTTGGTTTTTTCTGTTGTTTTTGATCTGGGCTTAATGTTGCAACTTTGGAATTGGTCTCTTTTTGGCCCTTTGGGCTCTATGTGTAAAGGGTACTACACCCTATAAATGCAACTTACTTTATCAAAAACATATTCTTGATGTAATGTTGCAAGTTCCTTATTTCTATACAAATAACCCATTTTTCATTAAATATACTAAGGTAAATAATCAAACACATTGCATGATTCGCTCTTATGCTTTTTAGAATATCTCTTATTGTATTTGAAAATATCATATTGAAGGTTGGAACCAATTCATCCACCTTTTTTTGAATTTCCATGAATTTGCAAATTACTAAACTTACATTTACTCTTTCACCAAAATTCTCAACAAATAATGATATGAATTCTTTTCAAGATGAAATAGAATAGGATGGAAAATATAAAAACCAATCTCTGAAATCTTCCCTTAGAGATGAAACAAAGAGTTTCATGACAACATCCTTAGTATATACATCACAATCTCCAATCAAGTCCACAAATTCTTTAAAGTGTTTATATGTTGATTTAAAACTCTTTCCATTGAACTTTGGAAAAAATTTCCTAACATCATTAGGAATAGGGTTTGGGAAATTATGGATGCCACTAATATTTAGTGCTTTATACCTTCCAACAAAGAAGGGCCTTCTCTAAAGATATGATTGTTGTTTTATCATGACATTATAGCTAGTAGAGGAGAACCAAAATGGTTATACATATTTGCAAATGAAGATGTATCCCCTCTACAACTATCTACTTCTCAATACCACTTTATCCAGTTCATTTAGTGATATTAATCACTTAATATGGGAACAAAAAAAATTCTAGGATTTTCTTATAACTGACCTTCTTAGAAAAAATTTCTTCTTGAAGTAAGAAAAAGATAAAATATCTAAAGTTGTATTGTAGTTGTTATAAATATTCTTTTTTTAACTGGAATCCTTGTAAGCCTAAAATCTTATTCAACATTCATCGGGTTCATTTATAGAGTCACCACCTCTACAAAGAGTATAAGATCTTTTAAGCAATGGAAAGCTCCTCAAAGATAATTTTCATTCCAAGTTCACTCCACCAACAGAGTAACTTTTTGAATTTATCAAATTTATACTATAATACTCTCCTCCAACTTATGAAAGTCCTTAATTCTTATGTCTTTCCAAACTTTAACTTGTTACATGTTCTTCATGAAACTATGATCTCCTATAATCCTTCTTAAGTAAATAATCCTCAACATAGTCTTCTCATCAATTTGATTATTTAGAGCCACCGCCCACAAGGGGAGAAGGACTAGAGACCAAAAAACCTACATAGCAAGTAACTTGCAACTCTTGATAGATACTACAAGTGGGTTCTCCTTATTCAAAAATACAATAAATCCCTAGTATCTAGTTACCAATCTATTGGTTGTTTTTTGAGTTTAGAACTTGAAAATCCTCTAAAGGATAGCCAACTCTTATGCTCAAGGACATCAAGATCAATGGCCAACAAACAAGAGACATATTTTATAAAATTGTTCTCATCTACACTTTAGGCTCTACAAAACCAAGGTGGGTATCCCTTAATGATACTATATGTAGATATTCAGCTATTGGTGCAACACAGTGTCTAGCAGATAAACTTCACACTAAATACCAAGGGTTTGTATGGCTAAATTCATAAATGGTACACCCCTTGTTCTCATTTCAGTCCTGACTTAAAGCTGAAACAAAAATAAACATAAAACTAAATCATAAAATGGTTGGTCGATTAATATTTGTCTCTAAGGATCCAGGGGAAAGAAAATAATGCAAGATCAGTGCCTGCCTTGGGCTACAGATTCATATGTTATAAATTGTATATGACATAACCAAAAATATTTTCATGGTCATCTAATAGACTATCACCTTATGATAATCCAACCTGCACAAGCCTACTATGCAACCATAATTAAAAATCCCTAGAAAATAATAACATTCCCATTAATTTATGGTAAGCATTTACTATATCCCTTGGACAAAAAAGAGAACATTAAACTAACTCAAGACAAAAAAAATGTGCTTGAAAAGCTGATATAACCCTTGAATACATAGCTTAAATAATATATTTCAAAGTTAGAGATAATTGCATCAATAGTATATATTTATATAAGTTGTGATTTCAAAGTCCATAGGCACTACCAATGTAATGACTAACATAGGCCTTCACCTTTGACATTCAAAAAATTTTGTACATAGCCTTCTTCCTTGGCTAAAACTATAAACCCTAGACCTCCCAAACCTCTAAACCCCTGACCTCCCAAACCTTTGAACCCTTTAAAATGAATATAATACTTCCCTTTATAGTTCAAGCATAACTTAGATGATCAAACATTGAAACCCTAATTTAATTAAGGTTTACACAAATAATAAAATCCAATTAAATCACAATATCTAATCTCAATCATGTATAGCATCAAATTTTAGATATGTGTAGAGAAATCCTAAGCACAAAAATTTACTTCTCAGGGCTAGAGGAAAGGAACCTCCCCAAATTATGCATCAAAGGACACCTGTAGGGCACCATCATTTAATTTTGTTGCCTAGTTTCCTTGGGATCATGGAAAAACCAATGAGGGCAGTGGGAGATATTGAAATCATCCTTTGTAGAGTCACCATTGAAACTACCTAAGAAATTAGATATGATCCATTGATCAGATTCATTGTGAGAAAAATAAATGATCATTACCTTGACTAGGTTTGAAAAACCTTTTGATTAGAAATTGAAGCCCTTTGAAAATTCAAACCAATATAAATTCCTTTTTAATGCTTAAAACACCAAACACATGTCACTATTGTAGCCCCTTTCAAATTTTAATATGTCCCTTGAATCTTCAATTGCCCAAGTATCAGCGTGTTGAATGAAGAATATTCACTTTGTAAGAATGTGTTGCAATGAAAACTTTCCATGTGTCGGTCTGTGAAGAATCTTAGGGCTTAGTGCATTCTAATTATGTGCCAAGGATATGAAAACATAATGTGAAGAACTTATGCACTAAAATATGAAGTTGACACATATCCCATCTCTTCCTGTTACCACTTAGCGCATTTTCCTTATGTGTTGAAGACATGAAATTATGGTGTAAACGACTTATGTGCTTTAATGAGGATGTGAAAGAGTCATGATACCATGAGTTTGAAAACATGGTGGGGTAGGTGGAGAATAATCTTTCAATATTACAGAATCTTGATGCCTGACTAGGTGGGGCGCAAAGGGAGTGGTCACGTAAGTTACCCTATACTCATGTGCATAAAATTCACTAGGAAAGTAAGCTAAGATTAGGGGCAGGTAAAAGAATGAAGTAGGAGGACATGTGAAACAACTGTTAGAATTGGATATGGAGATATCCTCCCAAGATCTTGAGGCCAAATGGAAAGCACAAAGAAAGAAGATTTGAATATGATTCAATGATAATATGTTGTGTACAATGTAGTAGAAACCCCTTGGTTATATAGCCAGGGTGACATACAAGATGTCATAAGATTATGACAAGTGTCTTAATCATATGACATGAGACAACTTATCACACTTACCTAGGTTCACGTGTGTTACAAGTTAAAAGATAAGATA
The DNA here is from genome assembly GCA_007258455.2 of Sequoia sempervirens. Classification (NCBI taxonomy): domain Eukaryota; kingdom Viridiplantae; phylum Streptophyta; class Pinopsida; order Cupressales; family Cupressaceae; genus Sequoia; species Sequoia sempervirens. The sequence continues at coordinate 1,173,196,420 of VDFB02271358.1, read as the reverse complement.
ATAACTAATGACAACTAACACCTTCTAGAAAGATTCTTTCCTAGGACTTAAGTAAACTTAACATGTAAATAAGTCCCCTAGTAATGAATTAAATAGGTACAAAACTTTATTTACACCAACAAGTGGGAGTTAATGGTGACTCCCCAACAACCCCAAGAATAGTTGCTAGACCAAAATATCTTCCACAAGAGAGAGAATGGCAAGAAATCTTGCTTCAACAATGCAAGATTGAATATTGGTTGAATATGCTTAAATGTACATGATATTCCTTGCTTATAAAGACAAGGTAGAGAGATAGGATTAGACAAGATCATGACAATTGTCTTAATCCTATGACATGAGACAACTAACAAACTAAATACCTAGGAATCAAGTATTACTAGCTAGATAAGATAAGTTCTAGAAAATCCAACCAAGACTTCTAGAAATAATATTATATCCTAAGTAAACTTAACATGTGAATATGTCTCCTAATTACCTAGTGAGTGAATTAGCTAGGTACAAGACATTAATTCACACCAACACCCCCCCTTAACTGCAACTTAGGGAGAATATTATTATGCAAACTATGTAAATATGAAGGTGAAGATGGGTCCCAGCTACAAGGCCATGTTAGGTACCCATTTACAATGCAAATGAAAATGCAATCAATCTCTCACAAGCGGAGAAAATGAGAAAACCTAGTGGGACAAAAGTCCTCTCTAAAAGAATGAAGTATCTAAGAAATTAGGTTGTTGAAGCAAGTAAGCTAAGATTAGGGGAGGGTAAAAGAATGAAGTAGGAGGACATGTGAAACAACTTAAAGAAGTAGATGAATGATGTAGGTAGTAAATAGTAAAAAAGAGAATAGAAGTAAAGTGCAAGGGCATATGCAAGGGTTTAGGGTTTTAGCAATTTTACAACTTTGTAATTTTGACAATTATTACACTTTCTTAGATAGAGACCCAAAAATTTGCAAACATGCTAACATAGCTAAGACCCATCCATGCATTCATCATTGGTAATTTCATCATACTCCCTAAGATGCAATTAATGGGGGTGTTAGAGTAAAAAATATAATCACCTAATAATTAGGTCCCTATTCATACTATCATTCTTAAGCTTACTTAGATCATGTACCTTTTTGTCTCAAGTCATATGATTAAGACACATGTCATGGTCTAATTTAATCCTTTCCTAGGTTTTATGTTATGGTTTATTTATCCTTTATCAAGCATTTATTCATTGTATATTATAAAAATTAACATTTTTTTGTATCAATAGAATTCCTAGACTTAATAGCATATTATTAATTTTTTTCTATTTTGTGATAAAAAAAATTGGTTTTGGGTGATCTATGGGAGCTATGGGGCTCAATCATCAACTCCAACACAAATCTATCAACCAAGGATACTAGTATGGGTCGATTACGCTTGATCCATGATGAATCGAAGCATAACGTAGCCACTAATACTCAATCTTCAAACAAGATCATTCAAATTAAAGATAAACTAAACATTTATTGAAATGAAACATTCTAAATATAAAAACATTGAAATGTCTATTCTACCCCATTTGAAACTTATCTTGTTTTGAAATTGGTGTCGTGTTGTGAAATGACAACCCTTTCCCAATCCCGTGATCGAGCTTGTTTCAATCGCATTCTATTAAAAAGAATCATCGAAAATAAGTTGCAAGGTAACTTTGGTCTTCCTTGTAGCACCAGCGCTTGGGTTTGTGACATGGTCTAACCACCTCTTGTGGTTCTTAACCGAAGCTTGTATTGGGCATTGATGGGTCGATCTTTTGGTGCAACAACAAGTCCAACAATTGGTATAAGATTTGGTCACCGGTTCAAACCCCACGCTTGTGTTGGGGGGAATTGTTGCAAGGTGTGACCCTTGGTCTTCCTTGCAGCACTAGCACTTGGGTTTGTGAAATGGTCTAACTGCCTCCTATGGTTCTTAAATCTAAAAGCTTGTATCGCATCGACAAGTTCATCTTTTGGTGCAACGGAAAGTCCAACGTAAAACCATTGCAGATAAATGGATGAAAACATGATTTATGCTAAATTGAACATGATGTAAGCTAAATTAACATGATTTTATGCTAAAATTGATCTAAATATGCAATTGCTAAGTTAATATAAGCTAATTCTAAGCTAAAAGATCCAAACCCTAATTTATAAACAAACTAAGATGGATGCAAGGAAGCCATTAATGGAAGCTTAAAGCTAATATGCAACTAAAAATGAACTAAAATATGCTAAATGTGAGCAAAGTGTGAGTGTGAGTGTGAGTGTGGGAGTGTGAGTAAATTCAACAACATAAATTTGTGCAATTGAGATGGATCCATTTGTCTCCAAATAGTGTTATATTTATAAGAGAGAAAATGAGAAATAAAGGGTTGA
>VDFB02271358.1:1173117018-1173193931 GCA_007258455.2 Sequoia sempervirens | reverse complement strand
TGAGGCAAAAAAAATTTGCCCATAGAGCCGTACAGCCCCAAGTCATCATTATGACAGCAACGGTATGATTTTTCTGAAAATTTATTTTAAAAAATTGATTGAAAATTTTCAAAAAAAAATTTAGAAAAATTAAATGTGTGCCGGTAAAAATCATTGTAAAAGTTTTTATTAAAAATCAAAAATAAAAAAAGGCAGATAAAGTCTGCAGACTACGACCTGCCACCTGCAGTGTACCTGCAGGTACCAGTTGACTGGCAAAGGCCATGTGGCCTTCAGCCATGGCGCCTATCGCCCCCTATTTCCATAATCCGGCGACCGTTGTTTTCAATAACTGACGGCAGTTTTGGGTAAATCCGACGATCTCTTCACACCCGACGGTCAGCAAAAATTCTGGCAATCTCCAATAGAACCGGCATTTGAATCATCCATCGGCGGCAACTAGAATATTCCATAGGTGGCAGACGATTCCCCCAAGATTCTGAAGAATATTCCATCGGGTCAAATCAAAGTGTGACGTCTGACTCAACTTCAAATTTAAGCCAAAGAAGTGAAGAATATTCCAACATGGGAGCATATTCTTTTTTGATGGCCGGTGGACCATCAAATTTAATCGTGTGGATTGCTGATGTCATCCCTGCGTCAGCATTTTCAAAAAAAAAATTCCCCTCTCACTGTTAGGCTTTTTGATTTTTTAGTCCAACTTTAAAGCCTCATATCTCAGTCATTTTGGCTCATTTTTTTGAGAAATTTTTTTTTATTTGGGCTAATTTTTCATGCTCTACATAGTGGTGCAATCAGAATTTGGTTTTGGTGTCTAGTGTTTCCAGAAATTGCAGATTCTCACAGGTGTTGCTGCTTTGTCCTCATTTTAGGAACTTCGGGAGCTCATATCCTACTCCTACGGTAACATTTTTGGGTGTAGTTTTTTTTGAAAGTGCATAATTTTTTGTGTACTTTTTAGTGGTATGATCTGATTGATCTCATTTTGTACCAAAAATTGTACTTGATTCTGTGGCCTATTTTGGCATTTGCATGTACCAAGATCAAAGACCACCTTGTTGTTTTTGGCAAGTGGCAATGTAAATGCACTAAATATAAAGTGCCAAATTAGATATTGCTTGGAGGGTTTCTTGATTGAGTAATTTTGGGGGGTAATGTTGCAGTGATTGCTTGCATTCTTTTGCTTGGTTTATGTTCTTGCTATGGGGAAATCTCAAATTGAACCCCTAAATCCACATAATTATGCTACATGGAGAAAATCAGTATGGAGCTATCTCATGATGAAAGGTCTAATAGGTCATCTAAAGGACACAATTCAAAAACCTATTGATGCTAAAGAATTGGCAAGGTGGGAGATTGATTGTGAGAAAACACTTGGATGCATATGTTCATTAGTCTCATTTGATTTGGAATTTCATATTGAATCATGTAATACACCTAAAGAGGCATGGGAGACTTTTGAAAAATTATATGGTAAAATAGATAAGATTAGAGGTTATCAGATTGATAATGATTTGATGAATCTTGATCCTAAGATTTTTGACCACATCCAAGACTACATCTCCAAAATCAAGCAATTAAGAACACAATTGAAAGAATGCAGTATTGAAAAAGAGGATTTATAGTTGATTCTAAATGTGTTATCCAAGCTTGGTCCTAAGTATTCAGTGTTTGTTTCTGGCTTTCATACCCATTGAATTTCTATGGGAGCATCATATGTTGATCCTAAGTTTGATGAATTTGTAGATCTCCTAATCCAAGAGGAAGCTAAGTTAATGAACATGGGTCTAATCAAGTCTTCCAAACCACAAGCATTGGTGGCTAATGAGTCTAAGGTATAGAAAGAATCAGGGAATCTTGATAAGAAGCAAAAGAAGAAAAAGAACAAGCCACATAAAGAATCAGAATCCTCATCTTCAAAAGGAGAAACATCTAAGAAGGAGAGGCCTTTTGTGCATATTGCAAGAAGGATGCACATGAAGAACATTATTGTTATAAGAAGGATATTGATGAGTTGAAGAATATTCTCAAAAGGAATCACATTGATTTTCCTTCTAGAATGTTTGAATCTTCTTCTCCTTCTCTTCAAAATAGTCTAAAAATGACAAAGGTCAGCATCTATATCAAGATATAAAGGACAAGCTCTTTTGTGCTCTTTTCGGGTCTAGGATCGTGGAGATGGCTTCTAGATTCAGTAGCATCAAATCATATGGCATCTTCACAAACTATCTTCTCTTCATTTCAACCTTATTCTATGTCTCATATCTTGATGGGAAACAATACATACATGAGTGTAATAGGGAAGGGATCTATTAGCATTGGGGACAACACTTTTCAGGATGTCTTGTGTGTTCCTCATTTGATGAACAATCTTCTTTCCATTTATCATATTACACATGGTGGAGATGGGAGAACTGTGGAGTTCACTCCTAATTCGGTTATCATTCAAGACTTGGAGACTCGAGAGATCATTGCTACTGGGGTGGTTGATCATTCATCTTGATTATACACCTTTGCACAGTTTGCTTCTAATGATGACATTGTTCCTTTGACTATTGATCACATAAACCATGATTCAGAGGAGATATTTGGATTTTTGAACTTGGGAATTCTCACATCAGATCCAGTCCTTGAGCCATGCATTTCATCTCCTCCATCTACTATTTTACCTGATGATGCTTGTGTTGCTACAGTTTTGGCTCCTAGTGATTCAGTGCAGTAGGATATACATTATCTTCTAGATATGGCTACTTTGGATGGCTTCGTGACAGGTATTTCAGACTTGTTTGTGGAGTCTCATCTTGCAAATTTAGAAGACACCATTGATGAAATTCATCTTCTCTTTGATAGAGAAGAACCTTCTTCAGTTGTTGTGAGGGAACACCTTGACCCTCTTGTTCATCCTCTACATGATCATTCTTCACAGATTGGTGTGAGTGTGGATTCTTTTGGACAACATTTGGAGGAGGTTTTTTTGTCTTTAGAGGGGATATCCTTCTCTTTGGATTATTTTCTACATCAGTCTCTACTAGATGTTGGATTGTCATCTTCAGTAGTGTGGCCTAGAACGCCTGTTTGGATTGTGTCAGCTTTCGACATTAACATGGAGACACTTAAGCATGCTTCAAATACATCATCATACATCATCCATATTTTTGATATCCTGCATACATCCATGGTTTTTTTTCTTCCTAAGGGGAGGAATGTTGTTCGGCGAGATTGGATCATCTTCAGCATTCAATGTCGAGCTTCTACCATCATTGCAGGAGACTCAACATTAAGGGGGGGTTGCCTTGTCTCTCTTCTACTTCTCTCTTATGGGGGGGTCTTTTTCCTCACATGGGGTTTTTACCTTCTCATTCTTCATTGAGATTATTTATATTTTGTATTTCATCTCTCTTTGGGGAGGAGTTTTGTCCCACTGGGTTTTCTGTCCCACTGGGTTTTCTCCTTTTCTCCGATTGTGAGAGATTTCATTGCATGTACATGGGTACCTAACATGGCCTAGTAGTCGAGACCCATCTTAGTGTCATTTGCATAATAATCTGCTACTTCCTAAGTTGCACTTAAGGGGGGGTATTGGTGTAAATAAATTCTTGTACCTAGTTAGCTCATTACTAGGGGACTTATTTACATCTTATTTAAGTTTACTTAGGTCATAGGAAGGAATCTTTCTAGAAGGTGTTAGTTTTCATTAATTGTTATCTTATCCTTTGACAACTACTACATGTGAACCTAGGTAAGTGTGATTAGTTGTCTCATGTCATATGATTAAGACACTTGTCATAATCTTATGACATCTTGCATCTCACCTTGGCTATATAACCAAGGGGTATCTCTCATTGTAAACAATCATCTCATATCATTGACATTGAATACAGTCTACTCTTGTCATATTTGTTGATGGGTGTTTTGTACACTTTCTCAACACAGACAATACACAAGTGCACTACCTCTCTTGAAAGGAAATCTCCAATGGCAAGTTGCTAAAAATCTCCCCAAGGTCTCTCGGGTGTCAGGTCATGACTTGCATGGAACTCCTCAGCTGATTTTGATGTGATTTTGTTGGTAATCACAGGGCATGCTTACGTAGTTGGATGTGAGGTAGATCTTCAAATCCGAAGCTTCTGGGATGGAGGTCAAGTTTCACTTTGCTATAGGTTCGGACAGCGGTTCAAAACTTTGATGTTTCTTTGCAATAGTTTGTGGTTATGGGTGCAACAAGGGATATTTCAGAATCAATTGGAACTTCTTCAACATGCCCAATCATTGAGTCACATGTGGAAGAGTCGGATATCCACTTGATGTCATTACGGAATAAAATAGTGCTAAACATTGTTGATGGGTTTGGACCTTGTTTTAAAATAGTATCTTGATACACGTCTAATTCCTCACGTTGTGATAAATAAATATGTCCCACTGTGGTATCACAAGTATTGTTTACATTTTATGTAGTGTTGTTGTAATGGCAGAGCAGCGAAGGAACCAGGGTTTTCATAGGCACCATGGCCTGCAATACGAAGGAGGCCAAGCCTGATGGCCTTTTAATAGGAAGAAAAGAGGAAGCTCCAATAATGCAGGGAGGCATAATAGCTATGCCAAGGCTTGGCAGGCTCCGGGCAATCAACACGATAGGTATGGAGGTTCAGGAGGGTTTTCTCATTCTTACATGGGAGCAGCGAATAGAGGTGAAAGGTTTCGGTCTGCATACTCGAAAGGGCGTGTGGATTTCAAAACGCTGGACAAAAAAAAAATTGGCGTCCAAAGAACCTGACAGAGAAGGGTGAGCCAAGCTAGGTAATAAAAAAATTTCTTCACACTACTATGGTTACTCTTTTGGTTGATAATAATGAGTGGAATGACTCTGTGAGTACGTTTAAAGCACATGCTTTCTTTGTGTGCTGGGGAGGGCATTGGCCGGCACTCACCAAATTGAAGGAGTGGTGTGATACAAACTGGGGAAAAGGGTGTGATGTTAAAACCTTGGAAAATGGGTTTTACCTAGTGGTTTGCCAAACAAATCGGGACAAAGATTGGGTTTTAAGAAGTGACTCTTTTTTGATGGATGGTCAAAGTCTCTATATTTTAGACTAGACCCCAAATTTTGATCCGAACAAGGCTAAATCTGAGGACTCTAAAGTCTAGATTGGCCTGAAAAATCTTCTGCAAGAATATTGGGATCAGGAAACCCTAAGGAATATTGGAAACAAACTGGGTATCTTTGTAAAGTCAGAAATAGCGGTGGAAAAAGCGGACTGTAGTATGTTTCCAAGGATCTGTATTTTAAGACAGATTATTCATCCTTTACCGAAAATGATTGAGCTGAAATCTGGTGAAGGAATATGGTGTCAGAGCTTGGAAGTGGAGGAGCCTTGTAGGATGGTAGGTAATGGAAGTGTGGAGATCCTGGGAGTACAGGCTGAAAAAGGAAAAAGTGTCGTTCAAAATATGCCTGCGGAGGAGGTGATTGCTCTTACAGAAGCTGTGGCTGATGAAACTTGGCGATTATTAGAGGAATTGGGATCTGTGGGGTTGGTTTTGAAAGAGTCAAGTAATTTTTTAGATGAGGACTCCTCTCTATGGGAGAGCAGAAGAAAATAGGAAATTGTTTATAGTCATGAAAAAGAATGTGTTTTGAGTACTCATAAAGTTGTTTATGAGGGTTTGTGTCCGAGGGAGGCTAGAAGGTCTGGGGAGGGGTGGAAACAGAGTTAACTCTTGCTACTCCAAACAGATTCACTATGGAGTCAAATAAAATAAGGAAAACTGAGCTGGAAGGGGTTTCTAAAACTCTCTCATCTCTTAATGGGGAAGAAAAATGCATGGATCAGGATCAGAACTTTATAAATAGCAGTAGGTGTGAACATTTTGAAAATCCTGAGGATGAATGGCCCCAACATTTCTCAGTACATGGAAGTAGGGATCAGGTGGTTGAGTTGTTACAAGATGATGGTGAGAACCCAGAGGGTTCTGATGGAGTAGTTTTTAAGGACATTCCAATTTCCCCTATTCAAAATTTAGACAGTGCCTTTGAAGGAGTAAAAGACAATGGGGGTTCTTTGGAAAGTTCGGGCTTCGTTTCAGCTTCAGATTCGGAGGAGGAAGATGAAGATTTATTGGGCTTTAAGGATCAAATCAGGTTAGTGGAGAAAGGAACGCTAGATCAATCTTCTGCACAGAATAGTAAGGTCAAAGTGGGTGAAAAACGTAGGCATGGCCCTAAAACAAATAAGATGCGCCTTGAAATAGTTGGGAATGCAGCTGGTCAAAGCAAATTGAGATCGGGAAAAGGCTATGCCTTTTCCTGGCAGCCATGAAAATCCTTTCGTGGAATGTCAGGGGCTGCAATGCCCCTGACAAAATTTGTTTGATCAAGCGTTGTTTTGATCAAACGAGGCCGAGTATTGTGTTGATTCAGGAAACTAAAATTAAGGAAAAGGATTTTGATAGCTTTCTAAAATGTTTTGGAAAATGGAAAGGGTGTCTCTCTGGGGCTGTTGGGGCCTCTAGTGGCCTCGGGATTTTATGGGAGGAGGATCTAGTGAATGTCAGAGTGGAGAGACAAGAACGTAACTGGAAATGGGTGAGTGTGGTTTCAAAACAGCTAGGGGCCAGTTTTGATATCATCAATGTTTATGGCCCTTCTAGTGGAGCTCAGAAATTTCAGCTATGGTAGGAGGTCTCTTTCATTTTGAATGTTGAAAGGGACATAATCTTTCTCTTAGGGGGAGACTTTAATGCTATCCTTCAACCATCTGACAAGTTGGGTGGCGTTTGTTGGGCTAGTCAAAGCCAGAAGGATTTTAGTAATTTTGTAATACAGAATGGGCTTATTGAACTTCCTTTCAAAAATAGGGTCTTCACTTGGATGAATAGGCATAGTGGTTTTCTGAACATTACAGAAAAACTTGATCATTTCTTTTTGGCTGGGGACTGGGCGAAACAGCATTGGTTATGTGAAGCGGAGGTAATTCCCATAACTGGTTCAAACCATTATCCGATAGGTCTAAGAATTCAAGAGGAGTTAAAGCCAGCTAGATGCCCTTTCAAGTTTGAAGCAATGTGGTTGGGGGTGGAGGGTTTTCAGGAGCTTGTAGTTGATTGGTGGGAAAATGCCCCGGTATGTGCTGGTTTCAAAGCTTTTGTTTTTGTAAAGAAGCTTCAATTTCTAAAGGAACAATTAAAAAGGTGGAATCGAGAATCTTTCAAAAATGTTTTCTCTGAGAAGTTAAGGATGGAAGAGGAATTAAAGACTCTTCATTTGAGAATTATTGAAAATGGGATGTTAGAAGAAGATTTTGAATTGAAAAATATTTAAACAAGTCCTATTCTGAGATCCTTGTTCGTGAAGAGGTTTTTTGGAAGCAGAAATCAAGGGAATGCTGGTTAAAAGCAGGTGACAGGAACACAAAGTTTTTCCACAATTCAGTAAAAGTGCACAGAGCTAGCAATAAGGTTTTTGAAATCAAGAACAGTGAAGGTGTGGTGCTGAAAGACGAAAATCTAATAGCCAAAGAAGCTGTGAATTTCTTTTCAAGTTTATGTAACGAAAACAGCAAAGATGTAAATCATGTTGGGAAGATTCTGGAAAACATTCCTAATTTGGTGTCAGATGCACAAAATATCATGTTGATGGATAAAGTCTCGTTAAATTAAGTCAAAAAAGCTATTTTTGGGTTGGGGGGAGACAAGGCTCCAGGTCCAGATGGCTTCCCAGCCTTTTTCTTCCAGAAATTCTGGAAAAATTTTGCACGACATATGGGAAGTGGTGGAAGAATCTAGGAGGAGTGGTTTTGTGTTGAAGGACCTGAATAATACCTTTATTGCACTGATTCCAAAAAGACATGAGCTGGTGTCTTTTGATGATTTCCATCCAATTTCACTTTGTAATACAATATACAAAATCATTTCAAAGGTAATAGCCAATAGGCTTAAAAAGGTTTTCCCTCGGTGATCTCGGTTGAACAGAGTGGTTTCTCTCCAAACAGGTCAATTTTTGAAGGAGTGATTGTGGTTCACGAGGCTATTCATTCGGTAAGGATGGCAAAGGTGGAGAATTTTATGGTGAATTTGGATATCAAATGGGCTTATGATGAAGTGAATAGGATTTTTCTCTTAAAAGTCCTAGAAAAGTTTGGTTTTTGCAGAGAGTGGGTGGCCTGGATTCAGAGCTACATCAGCACTCCTCGTTTCTCTGTTTTGTTAAATGGGAGCCCCCAGGGCTTTTTTGAATCCAGTAAAGGCATCAGGCAAGGAGATCATATCTCTCCTTTCCTTTTTATAATTTTAGTTGAATCCTTGGGGAGGTTGATAGTCAAGAAAAAAGGTTGTGGGCAGTGGAAAGGCATAGTCGTTGCGGAGGGTATTGATCCAATCTCGCATCTACAATTTGCAGATGACACTTTTCTAATGGGGGATGCTTCCATTAGGGAAGCACGGGTGATGAAAGCCTCTTTAGATGAATATGGGAAGGCCTCCGGGCAATGCATCAATTGGCGGAAATTTGAGATTTTCTTTTTCCATGTCCCCATAGCAAAACAAGTTGAAATTTGTAGGATATTAGGTATGCGGGTAGGCTCACTACCTAGTAAATTTTTAGGTATTCCTCTATTTGGGGGATCTAACAAAGCTGGTATTTGGAAGGATTTGGTGGACAGCTACTTAAACAGATTGAGTGGGTGGAAAAGTAAATGGCTAACAGCTGTTGGACGACTACTCTTATTAAAAAGTGTGATCTCAGCCATTCCTGTATTTTCCATGATGTGTCTAAAAATTCCAAAGAAGGTGGTGAATTCAATTGGGCAGAGAATAAGGAAGTTTTTCTGGAATGGGGCAAATGATCATGATAAAATTCCCTTGTTAGCTTGGGAGAAAATTTGTAGATCAAAAGCTAAGGGTGGGGCTGGTCTGAGAGATTGGCACCTAATGAATGAAGCCTTAGGTGCGAAGTTGGTCTGGAGTATCTACACAAACCCTGATCTGTTATGGGTTAAAATCTTAAAAGCGAAATATTTAGATTTGATGGAGGATATCAAGATTTTCACCATTAGAAATCCAGTTAAGGGTTCGGCTATTTGGAACTTTATTGTTTCATGTAGGTCGGTGATTGTAAATCACATCACATGGCAAATAGGGGATGGCTTAAATGCGAAGTTCTGGGATGACTCATGGAATTGGTATCCAATTCTTAAGGATGTTGAAGGGGCATAGGTGCTAAGACAGTTTTTTATCCAAAAATGGGGTGACAAAGTTTGCAACTATATAGAACCTAAGTGGGGTCCTTTGGGCCAGGAATGGGGTTGGAAAGATGTTAGGTGTGATGAGCTGTTGGAAGTCCAAATTCAGAAAATGAAAGATTTTTTTAGGGGGCATCATGTACTCCCAACAAACACTGCTGATAAAGTGGTGTGGTGTGGATCTGTTAATGGGCAGTACTCGGTTAAAGTAGGATATCAGCTCTTGGACTCTAATGAGGAGGAATTTTTCTAGGCAAAAAATTTGTGCTGGAGTAAGGAATGCTTGCCCAAAGCTGGTGCCTTTGCCTGGCTGGCGGTGAAGGGTAGAATTCTCTCAGGTGAGAGGAGGAAATGTATGGGTTTAGCTGGGCCAACTAAGTGCATCCTCTATGAAGAAGCGGAGGAATCTACAGATCACTTACTTTTACATTGCAAAGTGGTAACCTCATGCTGGGATTCCCTTCGGTTGAAACTTGGTTGGCAAAGCCCCTGGAAAAATACTTTAAAGGGTGTATTTGAAGGATGGCCACGTCCTTTTGGCAAGTCACTCTTTTCAAGTGTTTGGTTTGTAAGCTCATTATTTGTGATTTGGGAACTTTGGAAAGAACGTAACAGAAGGATTTTTGAAGATAAAAAAGAAACAGTTACTAGAATCAAAAATAGAATTGATCTTGCAATAACGGAAGTGGTTAATGCGGTTGTGTCACAACTTCAGTACTAAAAATTTTCTTATTCAGGGGAGGATAGCATGTTCCAATGGATGTGGCCAGCGCTAAAGGTTAACTGTGGGAATATGTCGGTGGGAAAAGGTGAAGCTCATTTTTCACAGAAAATAGTAGTATGGGAAAAACCAAAGGATGGTTGGTACAAGGCAAATTTTGACGGGGCTGCAAAAGGGAACCCTAGCCGCTCTAGTGCTGGGGCTATTATTCGAGATAGCCTAGGTAATTTGATAGCTTTTGGGGCTTGAAAGCTGGAAGATGGGTCTAATAATGTTGTGGAAGCAAAGGCGGCCCTTTTGGCTATTGTTTTAGCGAAATCGCTGGGGGTTAAATATTTACACTTAGAGGGTGACTCGCAGGTAATAATTCAAGCAATAATCAATGGTGGCACTTCGGCCTGGCACTTGCAAGCATGTGTACAAGCTATCATTGGGCTTCTAAATTCTTTTGAAAAGTTTGAAGTCATATCCGTCGAATGGGAAATGGTGAAGCTGACTGCCTATCCAAATGGGCGACATCATTTGATGTGATTGGAGAGACAAGGAAGGAGGACTTCCATTAGGTGGATCTATCTGATTTCTAGTTCCTTTATTTTCCTCGTTCTTTGGTTGTGTTCATCGTGGAAGTTGTCATCATGAGTTTTTTGTGTGCGGTGAAGGAGGACGGTTGCTTGTGGCATGCCTTAATGCGAAGTACTTATGGAGGACAAACGGTTACGATGAAGTCCGAGGGTCTGTATTTTGGTTGCAGGTTGAAAGGCTTCAGATGTGACAACTTGGTTGATCTGCGCTGGCATTTGGGATGGTTGGTTGTGTACTTTTATAATGCCTGGTTAGGAAATTGTAATATTCTATGTCCTCCAGGATCGTATATCTGGTGCTGATGTCATAGGGTTTAAAGCTTGACAGGGGGCAGACGGAAATAATTGTTAGCTTTTGAATCGAGAAGAATTTTCTTTATTATAAATAAATGTTGCATTAAGTTTGCATGTCAACTCTGTTTGTGGTGAAAGTTTTAGTGTGGAGTGCGGGAAGTTTGGTGTGTTGGTTTTTTGTTAAAAAGCTGCGATAATGGAAGCAATGTATGGTTTTTCAACAAAGCTCCAGCAGCAAGGTTTCTTTGGCCTAGTATTGAAGTTCAGACTGAAATACCTGTTGAAAAATCTACAAGATGAGGTGATCGAAGCGGTGCTGGAGACACTGGGACCGCATTTCATGGAGGCTACCCATCAAGGACATCTGAACACCGACATAGCTTCGATGTTGTTTGCGTGGGGTATGGAGTTGAGTGAAGAAATCAAAACAGTAAAATGGGTATTGAAATCTTTGTTTGAGGAGGAGTTGTTAGGGAAAAGGGAGTCACTGGTTGAATGGGCAATCCCGGGGAGAGGGTATGATGTATCGGAAGGCATTGAGGATATGGATGAAGCCACAGAGGAGGGTCTGATCCCTTTTGTGAGGTGGCGGGGAGGAGTAGATAGGGATGAGTATAAAATGGAAATCCTCTTGGCATGGGAGAACCTAAAACTGTTGCTGCGACAGCTAGAAGAGGAAGAGAAGCGGGTGGGAGGCGACATGTCAAATAGGCTTCCTAGGCGGAGAAAGTTTGGGAGCAGGGGATGAGCTAGGGGTGGGAGAGTTGTTCGACAGGGGTCTTAGAAGGATTGTTTTTAGCTATGAAAGTTGGGGCAGAAACTTTTTGGTAAATGATATGTAGCGCGAAGGATATGAAGGCTTGGAGCGAATGTAGTCAAAGTACTAGATGTGCACAGAGGGAGCTGGAAGGCGAACGACGCTGGTGATAGTAGTCTTTTTTGCAGTGCTGATGGTGGAATACTCAACAAGAAAAAAAATTTATCCACAGTACTATGTTATTAGATGCTTCTTGATATGTATTTACAGCAAAATCCAAAATTTTGTATGAACTTCGGGCAAAAAGGGATATTCTGGGTAGTCTGGGTGGCGCTCTCCGTTCAATGGATTGAGCTTTTGCTATCAGGCAGAAAGGCCTATTTTTGGCTCTGTTTCTGTAATTGCTCTTTTTTAATATTATTAATAATATAACAAGTTTACCGACCAAAAAAAAATTATTGTTTACATTTTTTGAGGTTAATGCCTTTCTTGAATCTTTTTCTTTTGCATATCAAGCATAGGGTTTGTGTAAATTTTCAGATTTTCATTCCCAAATTTTTGATCAACATGAATGTCTCCTTGTTCAATAAGATCTTCTATTATATGTTTGAGTCTAAAACAAGTTTGTGTGTTATGGCCTTTGTATCGGTGAAATTCACAAAAAATGATCTTCTCTATAGTTGTGAGGTTTGACTTGTGGCTCTTGATAGTTTGAGAAATCTGGGAGTGTGATAAGATTAGACTGTATCAACTGCTTCAACACATCCTCCATAGGTTCCCCTAAGGAAGTGAATTTTCATTTAGGAGCATTTTTTGTTCTTTGTTGTCCACGTTGAGAGTTTGTAGCATTGATCGTTGGTTGATTGTTTGGTGGTTGCGCATATAGTTGTTGTGTGTTCATGGGTTGGGTTTTTTTTTGTCTAGGAGCAGTTAAGACCACCTTTGCATCAACAACACCATCACTAGTAACATTCTTGTTCTTGGCCCAATAGCAAGCTTGTCATTGTAGACATGAAAAATTAGCATTATGCATTCAATCAGGTTCATTCACCAAGTAAATCAAGATTATTAAATAAATCAACTTGTCTTACATCATCCCTCTAATTAAATAAATCAAGCATTCATTAAATTGAAATCCAAATGCATATTCCATCCTTTTCTGATTTAAATAAATCAAATATTTAAGTCATAAAATTCAAAATCATCCTAATCATCATTAAGCTAATCTAATCCTAATTAGCCTAACCTAACCACCCATCACATCCTCTAGATATCCCCACTTGCACAAATAAATCAATTTATTGATTTATTAAATCCAACATTTTCCATCAACATGGCATCTTTGAGGAATATTCCCTCAAGTTTGAATTCAAAATCAAGTGGACATGTACATCCAACAAAGCAATTAATGTCTCTTACATGTCCCTTGCAAAGTTCAAACTAAGCATTAACTCTCAAATTCAAATTTTAAATTTCCCCCTCTTGGGCACATTTCCCAAATCTTGCACATCCCTCAACCTATGACATGCTGACAAGTGGCCTCTTTTCATTGGCTTGTTCTTTATCCCACATTCATCCATTTGGCCATGCTCTCATCAAAAGAATCTACAAATAGAGAGCTTCATTCATCTACAAATCCTCCACAATCTTAGCATTACAACTCCACAATCTTGCTCCACATCATTCATGTAAAGTCACTCTCTTCAGGAGAATTGATTTTTCCCACCATCACTCCATCTTCAAGGCATTTCATCATCTAGCTTATTTATCAAGGATTGGGAAAGGGCTTCTTTCCATAGAAGCACCAATCCACTATGGAATAGATTATTTACTATGCTCCTTAGGATTTCAACTAGTTTGTTTTGTTATGTTTGTAGAGCATAAGTGATTATTTCATAAAGAATACCTTTTTATTTACTTTCTTTTAACTAACTTCATGATGATATACATGGAATAGAGTTTAAGATTGCAGATTTAAAATGGTGTTACATTTGGCATCCACCGTGTTTTATAGAAATGAATGAATGTCCCAGCATGTGATGCCTTGTTCGTAGCCTTAAAAAATTTTATTTTGTGCTCTTTGTTTTCAGCGTGTGTTTTCATCGTGTGTTTTCAACTGCTCATTTTGAAATCAGTGGTCAAAGAAAATATGTGAAGAGAGGATGTGATGCCCTGTCAGCAAATAAATGCTGGAATACCCCACTATTTTCACATGCCAACACTGTCTCATGAACTCGGCTTGCATTAATGTTTAAGCTATGAATGAGATAGTGGAGTACAGTTCAGAATGGTGGGAGTCCATTGTTAGATGTTTCATTTATCCGTGCATCTTCTCCATGCATCGTCAGTCAAGGTAAAAACAAATCCCAAGAAATTTGATACACTACTTTCTGCCAATGTGTCGCTATCATTTGCTCCTACTTGCTATTATTGACATGACATAACATTATATTCTTGTCTGATTTTTCTTGTAATGCAAGTTGTCTTTACTTTATTCAAAAAAAAACCAAAGTCACGTGGCAACCATTTCTATTTTTACTAATGGATTTGTAAATCAGAGTCTGGTATTACATGAGGTGTTGTTGCAGCCTATGGCAGAGGCATTTGAACATTTGAATCTTTGAGTCAATCTTTCATACTATGGGTAGTTCACTTAGATAGAATGCAGCACTGCATTCCCATTTCATTTATAGTAGGGCATTCAGATTTCTTTCAGACAAAATGTCTGCACCTCGAAGAATACACAGTAAAGCATGGTTGCATGAAGAGAGGTGTAAGTCTAATGCTTGGTGCAATCAATGCTTTCCATGAGGTGACATTCCTTTGAGGAATTTTGTTCTAACGCCTAGCGTAGTCAATGCTTTTCATGAGGTGATATTTCTTTAAGGTATTTTGTTAAAAGGCTCACATACCTACATGTGTGTTTGCTAGAGTGATTCTATTTACAGAAGAAGGTTTGCATTTTATCTGACTCCACTTTATATTTTGCGTTGTCTTTTATGTGTCATCCTGTGCATTGTATTATCTCAAGGATTCCAATAGTAGTTTGTAGCATTGTATGCTTCGAGTCATGGTATCCACATTTTTATCGAGGTTTGCTCTATTCATAACTGTGTATGCTTGCTCTAATGGAAACTGCCAGGTTTGTGCTTTCTTTTCGTTGGCTTTGATCAAATAAATGAGTTTTGACTGGATGTTGAAGAAGCCCATATTGAAATACAGTGGAATTCTTGTTGGGTATTGACCATAAGACCTGATTTCTAATAGAGATTTTATTTGTATGTAGTTGTTGATCTCGTGCTCTACTGCAGGGGACTATGGACCTGGTCTCTATTGTGGTTCATGCCCGACTATTGGCGTGTACAGCCCAGTTTAGATTTGAGTGCAAGCTACAAGAGCCACTTCTATAGTTAATGGCTTGTCGTACAACAAATATTCATGGTTAACAACCCACAATTCTTTTTCAATACTTGGAAAGCAATCTTACACTCGAACTCCAAGAGTTACATTCTACAACCAAGAAGATTATGTGACTAATCAGCTAAATAATGGTGTGAGGGGATTCATACTGGACATATATGATTTTCTTGAAGATGTGTGGTTATGCCATTCATTTGGAGGGCAATGTTTGTAAAGCATAATCTTAATGCTCGCATCTAATCTTAATGCATGTTTGTAAAGCATAATCTTAATGCTCGCATCTAATCTGAAGGCGTACAAGTATTTATGTTATATTTCACTATGATTTAACATTTATAATATACATTTGATATTATCATAAGTTGTGGTAGGTGCATCATAATTGTTGTAGTTGGCTTGGCTGTGGCATCATCCACTAGCAAAGGCGGTGGAATTCAGTTTTATACATGTTGATGGCGTTAACCTGAAAGTTTTTTTTAAGCCTATCAACATATCTATTATGCGCCTATCCTCCAACAGAAAATGCGCCTTCTCTATGCTGTCATTGTCATACAGGCTAGGAGGATGTTGCTCAAAGGCTGATGAATTTGGCTTTACACTTGCCAGCTAGACATCAGTTTGAAGATTGTGAATGGTCGTTGGTTGTACATGTTCCAATGGAGTGTAGCTTGAAATTCTTGCCTCATTGGGCACGGATTTTTCTTGCTAATTGCATCAGCTTTGGAAGCTCTTAAAGGTGCCTCATCTCTGCATTTTTTTTTATCCTCTCAAAACCTATTCGCAGAGTTTTAAATTTTTTTTATGATTAACCTCGTCGACATTGATTGTTATTATTCGATTGCCTTTTAATCTTGTTGACAACAACTTTATTTGTTTGTTTCACTGTGTGTTGGATATTCACAAAAGGATTTGTAAGCCGGGTAGGGAGGATGCAAGAACCCACTGACATCTTATAACAATACTATGTGCGTAGTCTGTGAGAAGCCTAGACGAAGAAAGAAGCAGCGTGGCAAGGTTGCGTATAGCATATGGAGACCGCAAATCTTGCTTGAGATATTTTTTGAGTTCTCGTTTGCTTGGAAAACACAAAACACTTAATCACTCTTTGGAGGATGACTTCCCCAAATCTCAACTTGGAGTGGGGGCGATGTTTTCTCATTAATATCGCATTTAAGTCCAATTTCTAATTGATAGGGTGAATTTGATTTTTTTTCATTGACTATTGGAGACCTCTCATTAATATTATTTATTGGGCTTACCAACTCGAAGGTGCATAGAATCTAATCTCTAACATTACAAAAACTTTGCAGTGATAAGTGTAATTTTTTGTAAACGTGATCTATGATTTATTGATTCCTTGATATATATCTCATTGCTAAGATTTTTTACTTTGATTGTAGGATTGGAATCAAGAAACAATGATGGTTGCTCTCATATAGGAATCAAATAAATGACAGATTTGAATCAGAAAGTGGGGACTTGAACTTGGAAAAAGCATTTTTTAATGCTTATTGCAATAATTTGAGGCATTCATTTTCTGATTTCGTCTTCTGTTTTAGGACAACTTGCCTTCAATTTGGATTTAAAATCAATCACTGTCTTGATCTCTTCAAAGTTGGCTAAAATTGAACATACAAACTAACTAGACATTGTTTTTTGGGACTAAAATTGAACAAGACAAATTTCACACTCAAGTTTGGTGCTTTAAAATAAATTCATCATTGCTTTGAGGCTAAAAAGAACAAGTGTCTAAGTTGAGTAATTTTTGTCTTTGGTGCATTTTGAATGCGTATCCTCTCCCCTTGCACTTCGTGCAATCTAGGGTGAAAGAGAAACAATCAAAATGCATTTTATTGCTTTAAGTCACCTTTAGAGGGGCCTGCCTAAGAGACACATCCGAAAGGAGAACTCGAAGGTGACTCCAACCGGTTTTTCATTCAGGCTGGTATATAAATGGATAAGACTAAACTGTCAAGTCCTCATGGTATGTAGGCCTTAGCCATACAGTGTCTTTCAGAACGAGGTACTATCGTAAAATGTATAAGAGCCCCTAATAGGATTGATTAAAGCCATTAGTGGCTTTTTGGACACTCACAAGGTGCCATGTCCCTGATGTTGTGTCATTAAGAACCTTGTTTGTAGTTGCCAACCAGTCCATCCAATGATTTTATCAAAGTGGTGCATTGGAACTTAGATTCCAAGAAGTTACTTGCCATGTCCGATCTTGGTTGAAATATAGAGGTTAAGACTTCATTCTTAACATACCTTTATATTTTGTCCTTGGTTGCATGTAAAATCATCTCTTCTACTACGAAGATCATGAAGCAAGCCCACCAAGAAAAATGTACCAATTGAGCTAGGATGTTATATTGCTTGTGAGTCAGTTTGAAAACACAGTGCTTTAATTGAAAACATTGGAAAACCAACTTTCAACATGAGCGTCAAATCTCAAACCCTTTAGGAGAAACAAATATCCTTGAACAAATTCACATGTTATTGCTTTCCCTTGGGATTCGTGTCCTTAGAGGCATCTAAACATTTGGATTTCATCTCAATTTGCTTCTACTAAAGTCAACTTTAGGAAACTCTTGCCTCAATTTCCTTGGTTTCCGCATAATAGACTTTGTGGGATAAGGGGAAAGTTGAGACATTAGACATCTAGATTCAAAATCTAATCAAGAGTGTGTTTGTGGTAAAAATAATCCATTAAGCAAAGATTAAATCAATTGGACCCCACATGTGCTTGAATCTTTTGGTCATATGGTTTTCATGCAAACATTGGTCTTTTGATTTTGGAATTACTCTTAGAGAAAGGCATGTTCTTCATTATCTTGGCCTAGTGAACAAGTCCTTCTTACGTTCATTTAGGATCACATCAAAAGATCCATCCAAATCCCAAACATTTATCAAAATCCATCCCACAAACAACTTTAGATCTTTGGAAACATCATTCTAGGACTTGGGTAGATCGTCAAAATCAAAATCACCTTGTTTAGTTAGGTGTAGGGGAATGCATCCTTTCTCATAAATTTAATTGAATTAGCAATCCTTTGAGAAAATTCATCCTAATATTACATCCAACATCTTAGGGTTTACAAGTTCATTATCCAAATCCAATCAAACCAATCAAAATCAAACCCTAAGTCTAGCATTGATCCAAAGTCCCTAAACGTTCATCACTCATATCATTTACACCTTTCATTCCTCATCTCGTCATTAGTCCTAAGAACCCTAGAGGTCACTTTTGCAACAAGGTCAAAACACAAGAGGAACATGGAATATAAACTTGATCCATACATCATGAGTAATCCAAATCAGTTGAACTTTCAAAGCCTTACAATGCCAATTGATTATCGAAACTCACACTTATGCAATTGATGCATGGGATCGTTACCTTCTACAAATTTCAATGGCACAACAAGTGTGAGTATGCCCAAATCAATGATTGGAACACATTTCCTGATGGTAGATCTAAATCCAAACCTACAAATCTACCAACCGAACAATCAATGCATGAGCCTTGAAATGAACAACGTCATCCCACCAAATCCCTACATGCCAAATCAGAATGTACCAAGTACAAGTTTTCCAAACATGAATCCAGCAAACTTTCAGATAAATATTTTGCAAATCATACAAATATTGTTCAAAGTCCAAACAAGATGATAACGACTCCATGCATTAGTCCAAGTCAAGGTAAAACCATGCAAAATCAAAGTTACCTAAATCAAGACAATGTTCAATTTCAACCTATAATGCCAAATCTGAACATCATCCCAAGTCAGAACAATGCCCAAAATCAATTTTTTCATGATCCCATTCAAACACCACAAATGTACATCCCAAATCTGCTTGAACAAAAGCAAAATCAAGGGAATCAAAATCAAGATCAAATTTCGCTAGAACAACTTGCTTCACATGCCAAACTAATTGAATTATTGAGCCAAGAGATATCTTCTCTCCAAAATCAATACATTCCTCCATTGGTTGAACCATGTCATCAAAGCATTGAGTTATATCCACAACTGCATCAAGAACAACATCTCCAATGGCAAGAAGTCAGATATCAAGATCAACAACATCAACAACAAACCCAATCACCACATCTCAAAGATCAATCACCACACCTCCAAAATCAATCACCACAAGGTCAATTTAAAGTGAAAATATCACAAGGAAACAAGCGAAAATACACACCATTTGGGAGACCAATTGAATCAGTCCTACAACAATTGGTACAAGAAAATCTCATCAAAATCCCCATCTATGTGAACTATCAAGAACCAGCCATAAAACCGCCAGGGTATAATGAGAAGCACCTTTGTGATTATCATAGAATAAAGGGACACAAAACATCATATTGTGTTTGACTCAAGAAACTCATCCAAGACCTAATTGATCAGAAGATAATCACTATTGGGGGCAATGATAGCATTGGAAATCTCTCCACCACGACTATTGAGAACAAGGAGAAAGATCAATCCATCACTGAGCACCTTGAAGTTGTATCTACTTCGTCTGAAGATCAAATCAACATACATCAAAAATCACTTTTCAATCATGATCAAAAATGCACCGATAATACCCAACAATGATCCAATTCAAGAAATGTCAACATCATTTGACCCTATAGTTGAAGACATTGGAAATCTCTCTACTGCAATTGTTGAAAACAATGTTCAAAATCTATCCATCAATAAATATTTTTTCGCCTCATCGAACGATGCATCAACTAGTGATCATGTTGAAAATGTCCCTACATTACCTAATGAGTTAGAGGGCATATCTCAAGAATTTATTCTAAAGCATGATCAATATCTCTCACCAAAGTCTAGCAATGGTCCTTTCCAAGATATATTGACATCCTTCGACCTCATGATTTCCGATATTGAAGGAATCTTCAACTCAACACTTGATCCAAGTCCACTCAAAGATCAAGAGGATATTAAGCCACTTCCCATGCCTAATGAAGATATCCAAGAACCATTTGTAAGCAATCCATCCTTTGAAACTGACTCATGTCAAGAACTTGATCCAAAGCATGTCAATAGCAACTCTGAAATCATTCAAGATCAAGAATTTGTATCTTCAAGATACTACAATAATCTAATGGACACTCTCTTATCTATGCAAGATGATCATATCCATGTAGCACATACTCCTCCATCTACTCATGAGATTCTTTTTGTGGATGGACACGTAGATGATCTTCATCTTAAACAGGATTTTGTTACACAAAAAGAGCAGGTTATCAATTCCTACAGTCAAATAGAGTTATCAACAACAATATCAGATATATCCAAAATCCAGATTGAAGACATCGTGTATGAAGATATCCAACATTATCCACTCAAGGAATCAGGTCAGATAGAATAGTATATTTTGAAGTCAGCAGAGCATCCAATTGAAATAACATCATCTGCAGTGGTCATTTGTCAGAGCATGCTTACTGAACAAGACATCTCAAAACAAGCAAAATCAAAGCATGAAGGTATTACTTCCACCATACTGGGGGCAACCTCATCTCAAGAAAATGTCAACATAGGGAGCACGAAGAGTCCTTATGATGAAACCGATGCCAATACTACAACCAGTCACATCATGAATCTTCATCCACCCATCACCCCATTCACAAATTGGGACCAACGTCAAAAGAAAGAATTGAATCAAAGTACAAACAATATTATCAAAGAAAAGGAAGCTGAGAAGCATAATGGATAAATAAAATATGCATGGATACCAAAACATACAAAGAAAGATTATCCCTATCAAACTCCATCAGTCAAAGAAACTATGGGGCAAAATAAAAGAGGGAAAAGTATCCATCAAATATGTCCACAAAAGCAAAAGCAGATTTCTCAAGCAACGTACAAGGTATATCAAGCAGTTGGTCCTAATTTCATGCACTTTATCCACCATCATTGCTCATCTTCCCAAGTTTGGAGAGTCAAAAGATTCCAAACTATCAACCAATCCATCTTTTATCCCTAAACACCTCCATCCATACCTCCACACATGATATCCAATTCTCAAATTGACCATGTATTGGTAACGACCCTTCATCATAAGGTTAGAAAGGCACTCTATCACAAATACCCACAGAGACGAGTTAGCGATATCAGCAAGCAAATAAAGTCCCAAAAGTTTGCATTCAAGTGCTGCGTATCTTAGCAAACAACTTCTTAGCGGGATAGATGGCACATTATAAATGAGGCATCTACATCAACACCACTAGGTGGGTCAGAATGAATCTTTCAAGAAAAAATAAAAATCAAAAAATTGAAAATCAAAAGAAAAAAAATCAGAAAAGGATTAAAATAGTAAAGAGAAAAAAAATTCTCTAGTGAAAACACATGGGCGGCGCTTTGGGCGAGACTTGATGAAAACCTGGCGAGGCATCATGTGTAGAATCGAGCATCTCGATGCGCCAATTCAGTTAAAGCATCTCATCCATCCATAATAAATCGAGCATTCCATCCATCTTAGCCATAATAAATCCATTCATCCATGAACCATTTATCCAATCCATTTTATCCATACGCATCCATAGTGCAGAGTTATCTTGATCTTGATGAAAGTTTGGGGCACACTTTACACTTACGGTAAAACATCTTGACATGGGTCATTTTCATTGATCCTATCCTATCCAACATTATCTAAGCCATGAAGCATTATCCAAATGAGCATTCAGTATCCAAATATCTTATCGCAAGATAATCCATATCCATCCATCCATACACTTATCCGAGGATCCATACATTGCTAAACACCGGGGGCAGATATTTACATATTGCTTCGAGAATAAATCTTGATATATATCCTCCAACTTATGTGGCGATCCAAACATTGGAAAATGTGAAATCAAATTGGTCCACCACTTGTGGGAAAGAATACAAATCACTAGCCCATGGCATATTTTGACAAGAAGATGTTCCTTATCAAGTCTTCATATTTCATCAAACATCAATCCAAACAATCACTATCAGTTGCATCTAATTTACACTTCAAACATCACATCAAATCATTCGAACAAATTTTGTTCCAAATCAAGCTTCAAACTCATGATCAATCAAATCCAATCAATCTATCATCACCTTGGGATATCCATCTCAATCCTTGTGTTGCTTAACACTATCCTTGCATTGTTGTGCATCCTCAACAATGTTATAGTCATCAATCTTGATCAATCAAATCCTTGCATTGTTGTGTATCCTCAACAATGTTATCATCATCATCAATCCATCAATTCGATCAATCAACCTTAGTTTGGTTTCTAGCAAAATCCCAAAACAAAGCACTGATATTGTCACACACATCCATATCAAAATCGTCAAAATCATGCAAAAAATCTAAAAGCATTCAAAAAATCAAAAAACCCAAAAACATCCAAAATATCAAAAAATCCAAAACAAGTCAAAAACAGAAAACATCAAAAAACATTGGAATCCGAACTACGTCGTCTTTGAGCTTAAACATAGGCAAGGCTCATCTTTGATCAGCCCCCGAGACACAAAAATCCAAAAACATTCAAAAAACCAAGAAAATCCAAAAACATCCAAAAAACATCAAAATCCAATAACATTCATAAAATCTCACAAAACCCAAAAACATTTGAAGAATCGAAAATCAAAACATTTGAAAAATCCAAGATACCAAAAACAGCCTCAAAACATTCCAAAAACATCAAAAACATCCAAATATTTGAAAAAATCCATCCATCCCATTTTTCTTTCACTTCGAAATAATAATCATCCATAATAAACTGATCGTCACCTTCACCCTTGGCAAAACAAACAGAAACAATCACATCAATAAAAAAGCAAACTTCAAAGCGTAAAAATTGAAGCAACATTAAACGCAAAATCAAACTCTTGATCACTTTCAAACATGTCAATCAACCTTATATCAACAGCCTATCAATCAACTTATCAAACCATCATCATCCTATACAATGCATGTCCTAGGATATATCGTTCTGACAATGGGCATCATTTTGGATATCACCTTGGATTCTTATCCTATCAAAACACATCCCTTTGGCTGAAGGTATGAAGAACATTGGCTTGTTTGCATACTTGATCTTTTCTTTTGATTTATCTTATTAAGCTCATTCCAAGGACCTCTCGATGATATCCGAATGAAGGATTTAGAGAGATAGGAATGGGGCAACGATCATTATCTTTTTTTGTTGTGCTTGTTGACGTTCTTGTAAAATAACTTGGCGAATACTTGCTTTGTTAGGTATGTCCCTAGCAAGGTTTTTGTATGTCAAAGTGTGAACAAGAATACTCCTATATGTTTGTTGAGTCAAAATCCATCCCACTAAGTACAACGCCATCCTAGTTCTTTATACCTTGATGCATCCTTATACATGTGTTATCAAACATAAGGTAAGTGGCCCTTTTAAAGTCCCAATCCTTGATAAAGCAAATCATCATCATTTATCATCATCATCATCTCTAATAAAATCTCATCAGATCATGGACTTGATTGGATCCTCTTGTCATCATCTCATTTCCGCTAACATCGGAATCACAATGCATCCATCATGCATTCATCGCATCCACGTTGTCAGACATACCACATATCATTCATATCATACATAATAGGAAACATCGATCATTTCATGCATTGCATTTTGCATCATCATCATAATATAGATCTATTAATCTAAGCACATCATAAAATCATATATAAATCATACATTTTCATAATCATAGCATATCACATCATTCATCTCATCCATCTCACATCATATCATCATTTAAGTTGTTTAAGATAATATGGATTTGTTATTCTAAGCATCTTAAAATCATCTCATTTGCATCATCATCCATAACCATCCATTTTGAACCTCTTTATGATGAGATCGACCCTCAAATCGAATCTTTTCACTCGATCTCTCGGGGGCAATGTGCAGTGTACTTCTTTCCGTTGGGGTATTCGAAAAATCAAAAAAAAAATTGGAATTCTAATTGCGACAAGTTTATTCTTTGATCCAATGCAACAAGTACATTTTCAAAGGGGGAAAATGTAGAATGCAAAATTAGCATTATGCATTCAATCGGTTCATTCACCGAGTAAATCAAAGATTATTAAATAAATCAACTTGTCTTACATCATCCCTCTAATTAAATAAATCAAACATTCATTAAATTGAAATCCAAATGCATATTCCATCCTTTTCTGATTTAAATAAATCAAATATTTAAGTCATAAAAGTCAAAATCATCCTAATCATCATTAAGTTAATCTAATCCTAATTAGCCTAACCTAACCACCCATCACCTCTAGATATTCCCACTTGCACAAATAAATCAATTTATTGATTTATTAAATCCAACATTTTCCATCAACATGGCATCTTTGAGGAATATTCCCTCAAGTTTGAATTTAAAATCAAGTGGACATGTACATCCAACAAAGCAATTAATGTCTCTTACATGTCCCTTGCAAAGTTCAAACTAAGCATTAACTCTCAAATTCAAATTTTAAATTTCCCCCTCTTGGGCACATTTCCCAAATCTTGCACATCCCTCAACCTATGACATGATGACAAGTGGCCTCTTTTCATTGGCTTGTTCTTTATCCCACATTCATCCATTTGGCCATGCTCTCATCAAAAGAATCTACAAATAGAGAGCTTCATTCATCTACAAATCCTCCACAATCTTAGCATTACAACTCCACAATCTTGCTCCACATCATTCATGTAAAGTCACTCTCTTTAGGAGAATTGATTTTTCCCACCATCACTCCATCTTCAAGGCATTTCATCATCTAGCTTATTTATCAAGGATTGGGAAAGGGCTTCTTTCCATAGAAGCACCAATCCACTATGGAATAGATTATTTACTATGCTCCTTAGGATTTCAACTAGTTTGTTTTGTTATGTTTGTAGAGCATAAGTGATTATTTCATAAAGAATACCTTTTTATTTGCTTTCTTTTAACTAACTTCATGATGATATACATGGAATAGAGTTTAAGATTGCAGATTTAAAATGGTGTTATAGTCATTAAAACTAGTGTCCATGGTTGGGTGTCTTTATACACTTATGTTTCCAGTGAGATTAGGGCCCCCCTCAATGTTAAGGGCTCTAGGGACAAGCTAGATCATGAGATTTTCTACGTTTTCAAGTGGAAGGATAGATCTGGATCTAGATTTGCTATGATAATGCCCACTTATTGTTCATCGGGAAGTGGCCACTTGCTTTTACTAGCTCTCTACCTCCATCATTGCAAGAAATTGGAAAAATATTCTCTGTTTTGTTTGAGAGTCTACAATTCCTCTAGAATTACGTCTATGTTAAGATTAAAGGAGAAGTGATTGATGAAATTTATCAGTAATTTCTTGGAAATTTTTGATACCTAGAGGCAATTGAGAAAACCAATCCATGGTAGGACTTATTAAACTTTGCAGGAAAAGGTGCATCAAATAGGACTCATTATAGGCGACCTCCATACACATGACATTGAATTCTTTGATGTGGTCTACAGGACCTCCTCTCCCTTTGTATTTATCAAATTTGGGGATTTCAAAGCTAGGAGGGAATGATACCATTGTGATGTTTTGATCAAATGGATAAGGACATAGGTTTTGTTGTGTATGGGGCTTCTTCATCTTTCCCATTTGGAAATCTTGCATTTCTTGTGACAACGCCTTAAGTTGTGATGCTAGATCATCTTGCAAGTTTGGTGGAGGAACATACGTGGTGTATTGTGGGATGGAAGATGGGTTATATGCGAGATTCTGATATGATAAAGTGTTATATGGGGTGTATGGTGGTGTGAGATTCTGTGAAGGTGATTAAGGTGTAGATGTGTATGTTCCCAATGCATTTGTATTGACAATGTTATATTGAAGATTATAGTAAGAACTTTTTTCTTGTTGTTGTTGGGTATATTATTGAGATAGTAATGCTTGATGTTGATGTTGGGCCACAAGGGCTTGTTGTTGTTGGGCTTTCTATGCTACTAAGGCTGCTTGATGAGCTTGATGTTGTTGCTATGTTGCTAAGGCTGCTTGATGAGCTCGATATTGTTATTGTTGTTGTTGTGCTGCTAGGGATGCTTGTTGTTGTTTTTGTTGTTGTTGTGCTACTAGGGATGCTTGTTGTTGTTTTTGTTGTTGGATGGCTTGCTGATAAGCTGTTGTGCTTGTTG
Source organism: Sequoia sempervirens (assembly GCA_007258455.2). Taxonomy (NCBI): domain Eukaryota; kingdom Viridiplantae; phylum Streptophyta; class Pinopsida; order Cupressales; family Cupressaceae; genus Sequoia; species Sequoia sempervirens. The sequence continues at coordinate 1,173,167,757 of VDFB02271358.1, read as the reverse complement.
TAAAACTAGGGAATGTGCTTGCAATGTAGGATGAGTTGGTTGTTGGGACATCTATGATGGATTGTGGATGTTGATTTTTTGAGTGGGTAGCAAATTGGTGATGAGATTTTGGGGGTTCTCGTGGTTCAACATTCCTTGTAAGATGGAGGAATGTAGGTTTGAGGTCCCATTTGATTTTGCATGATGAAGGGGACCATGGGGAAAGATGAGGATGGTGCCATTAGATTGTGCAATGGGAATGTGATGCAACCATGGTCAGAGGGTCATCAAAGAGAAATATTTGGACCATGTAGCAAGAGTTACACAATGGAAGCAACATAGAAAATGGAGGCAAATACAAATTCAAGCATTCTTATTATCGAAAAATTTGATTACAACTAGCTGACAACATCTGGGCTTATAGATTTGGCTCGTACGCCTGATTACAACATGCTTAAAATACCATCTTCCTACATGCTCCTCAATGCGAGCAAAAATCCTACAGAGCAAATCTTATCTTTCTCTAATCTCTAACTCTACTATCTTCTAATGATCAATTACAATGCTTTATATACATTCGCAAATCTAGAAACATCCACGTCGGCGGCCCAACGATTATTACAATCTCTGATTAAAGAAAATGTAATGTGTGTGTGCATATGTCGGCCTCAAATTTGAATTAATCCTCGGTGAATGCATAAGATGAGGTGTGGACGTAAATTAAGGTCGAGGACACTCCATAGAACAATTCAAATCACACTGACAAGATCTGCAAGATACGGAAATGATCCACAAGTGATCAAACTAGCCGTCAGATAAGAAAATTATTTTAATTTTGATTCAAGAAACTGCCACATAATCCAAAAGTGATAACTTTCTAAAAAATGAACCAACCACACTTAAATCTTGGAATAAGGAAAATAAACATGTCCACAATGTAAACATAGATCCACAAGGTCTAGTGAGAAAACATGAAGAATTACCAAATCTGCCAACTTGAACTAAACAAAAACTGAAACAAAGACAAACTGGAATGAAAATATTTTTGGGTGATGCAAGATTGCCACAACCCAAGGATGCTCCTGCATCAGACACCCCTCATGAGAAAATATGTTCCATGAGAGGAACTCATGAACATCGGACTACGTTCAGGATGTAGATCCCATGCTCATTCTAGATCCAAATGTCTTCTCTTTTTGTACTTCTCTTCCACCTAACCTCTCTTATTTCCTCTGTCAGATCCTGCAACTTCTTCTCTTTACCTTCCTTTCTCTGCCTCATACCTGCACAAGGTAGTAAGGGAAATTTACCACCACTCACCTTATTTTTCCCATTTGATCTACCTCTTCTACAAGACTTCATCTTATCTATTATTTTATCTGCAACCCAAGTCTTCTACTGCATAATTATTCCTTTACATTCTTCCAATTCCATCTCACTTTTAGATTTAGCCACAAGGTTCTTCTTCAAATCCATGCCATCCTCCAGTACAACCTCTAAATCTCGCTTCTCAACTCTGCAAATCTTCACAAGACTTAAGTTCCTCACTTCCTCCTGCTTATTCTTCAAGGAAGCCAAAGTAAAATTGTATCCATCCTTCTCTACAGTAATCAGAATCCTTCTGCAATCATATATAACTCCTCTATCAAACTACCAGGGCCTACCCAACAAAACATGACAAGCACTTAGATAAAACATCACACAAAACTTCATCTCTGAAGGGGCCAATATTAAAGTTCACCCAACATTGTTCTTTCACCTCCTTTACATGATCATCTTGTAACCAACTTATCCTATAAGGACAAGGATGCAAAAACCTCTTCAAAACAAGTTTCTCCACCATCTCCTCAGATACCAAGTTATGAGTACTTCCACTATCCACAATAACCTTACAACACTTACCTCCTGATTTTCAAATAGTCCAGAAAATATTCTTCCTCTACAAAGCCTCAACCTCTTCCCTGCTCTGCCTCATCAAGATTCTCCTAAGAATAAGAGATTCTCCCTAGTCTAGTTATATCCCATCTTTAGTTACCTACTCTTCATGTTCCATACAATTATTTTTTCCATTTCATTTACTTGATCCCTCAAAACACTCAAAAGATTGATGTCCAATTTCTCCACACTTGAAACATTTGCCCAAGAATTCCTTGTTGCCATTTCCTCTCCTTTGTACCCTCTGATTCGATTCTTTACTCCACTTAGATCTTAATTCTTCTTCACTTGTCAGCTTCTCCTTGTTGCTGCTCATCTTCTTTTCTTTCCCTCTAGGATTATTTTGTTATCTTTTATTCACTTTGTCTTATGCCTTAAGAGCATAGTGGTAGGCATCTTCGATTGTGGAAATCCTCAACATACTCATCTCATCCTGAATGTTAAATCTAAGGCCATTTATATACCTTTCCACCTTCTCCCTAGTCATCTTTTAGTGCCCAAATCTAATTGTCATCTTGTAGAATTCCTCAGTATACTCTTTAACACTCATGTCCTTTTGCTTCAAGTTCTACAACTTCTTGAACAATTCCAACTCATAGTCTTCTGGAATAAACTTAGCCTTCAGCCTTGCAACCATCTGTCTCCACCAAGTGATTCTTGTTTCACCATTTTCCACTTTATCCTTTTGCAACTCTTTCCACCATAAGGTAGTATGTCCAACTTAGTTTGTACCAACCTAACCCTCAGTGTGTCTCTAATATCCTCAAGCTCAAAATAGTCTTCCAACTCTCCTATCTAGTCTATCAATTCTTCCAGATTCAATGTACCAGAGAAGTTAGAAACCTCCACCCTATGACTTTTACTTACTTGTGCCACTACTCTCAACAATCTCTCTTCTCTCTCATTTGTCGGTCCTTTAGCCTCTTCAACCTCAAATTTTTCTGTAGCCTCATCATATTCATCCTACGATTCAAGGTTTCTCCTCAAACCACCCAAGACATTCTAGATCTCATTCCTCATCTCATTTCTAAAGTCCTCCATCATCTTCTCTATTCTTCTAGGGTTCATCCTTCTCGGTGGCATCTCTCTCCCTAATCGGTGCAACTGCCTCAGCTTGACAATCTAACTATAAGGTTTCAATTGCCTCTCACTCGGTGATCTATTGAACACACTTACAGCCTACCTCAAATCGGTGATCTTTTCACCCAAGGAATGCCACAAGGACCGCAACCCACTCAAGGTTCGCAACCAGCTCTCATCTCAAGATTCGCAGGTTCACACCCTACTCTAATACCATCTGATGTAGCCATGGTCGGAGGTTCCTCAAAGAGAACTATCTGGACCATGCAACAAGAGTTACACAACAAAAGCAACATAGAAAATGGAGGAAAATACAAATTCAAACATTCTTATTATCAGAAAATTTGATTACAACTAGCAGGCAACATCCAGGCTTACAGATTCGACTCACAAGCCTGATTACAACATGCTCAAAATACCATCTTCCTACATGCTCCTCAATGTGAGCAAAAACCCTACAGAGAAAATCTTATCTTTCTTTAATCTCTAACTCTATTGTCTTCTAATGATCAATTACAATGCTTTATATACATTCACAAATCTAGAAACATCCATGTCGGCCCAATGATTATTACAATCTTCGATTAAAGAAAATGTAATGTGTGTGTGCATATGTCAGCCTCAAATTTGAATTACTCCTCGGTGAATGCATAAGATGAGGTGTGGACCTAAATTAAGGTCGGGGACACTCCATAAAACAATTCAAATCACACCGACAAGATCTGCAAGATACGAAAATGATCCACAAGCGATCGAACTAGCCGTTAGATAAGAAAAATATTTTGGTGTCGGTTCAAGAAACTTCCACATAATCCGGAAGCAATAACTTGTCAGAAAATGAACCAATCGTGCTCAAATATTGGAATAAGGAAAATGAACATGTCCATGATGTAAACATAGATTCACAAGGTCTAGTGAGCAAACATGAAGAATTATCGAATATGCCAACTTGAACTAAATAGAAACTAAAACAAAGAAAAACTGGAATGAAAATATTTTTGGGTGATGCAAGATTTCCATGACCCAAGGATGCTCCTGCATCAAAATGACACACTAGGACCTTGAGTCCATTGATTAAAAGGGTTTTCTTGTCCCATGTCTTGAGGATTTCCTTGTGCTAGGGATCTAAACAAGGTATTACCTGAGTTGATGGGATTCATTACCAAGGGATTGTTTTGGGATGGGTTGATAATAGATGAGATAGATGTGGATGGTGGATTGACTTGAGTATTTTGGGTAACCACTTGTTTTGATGTATCAATGGGGTTGTTGGAACCACTTGCTAAGGGTTGACTTGGTGTGAGAATGTTAACTTGCCCCTATTGTCCTGCTTGAGGTACTTGGTTTGCATCACCTTGCATAACGTTATGCACAATTGGGGTATTTGTGATGATGGATGAAGATGGCTACGCTCGAACTATCTAGGTTTTTGTGGCATCATGGAATGTAAGTGGTTTTCCAAATTTTGGTATCCAACTTGTGTTTTCGGGAAGCTTGTGGTTAATGGAATGGTTGTTTTATGAATACCCAAAGTTGTGTTTGTCCCTAGACATGAAGTGATACCAAGGTTGGTTCCTAGCCTAGTTACAATACTATATGTCAATGGTTGACTTGGCACAAGGGATGGAGTTGGTTGAATCATAGATTAGGTTAACCCTTGTGTCAAATTATGTGTGCGAGAAGTTGGATGATTTTGTTTGTACTCAAGGAGTTCTTCTTTATTAAGTTGAAGTGGATTGTTTGTGACATCTTCTACCTCATATTGTCCTAATGGATCTCAAGGTTGTTGTGAGGGGGTAGAATAACTCCTTGGATCAGATTCTTGTGAGTTTGGATCACTTGTGGTGGATGGGACTTGGTTTTCTTCCATGATTCTCTTGTGTTGTGATCTTGTGGTTACCATAAATTATGGGTCACCTTGAGAGAGTTGTGTTGATATTTTTAATGTTTAAACTCTCTAGTTGACTCAACTTCTAGTAAAAGAGACACTCAGTCATTTTGGAGCAATGGTGATAATGTGGGATGAAAAGATGGATGATATGGAGAGTGATCTTTGTAAACATTTCGGGACAACACTTTTGATTGAAGTTTGATTGTTTGATGTTTGGATAAAGGATGTTTATTAACTTTTGAATCTTTAGGGTAGACTCGTGACCTTCAAGATAAACTAGTCCAAAGATGATAACTAACTTAACTAAATGCATGGAAAAGGATTCATTTCACATAAAAAGTAGCTAAGTTAGGGGTTGGTTTGATAAATGTCTAAGTCCAAAGTGTTGGTGTATTCAAAAATTTTGTAAAGTTTGGTGAAGTGAAAGATGAAATTTGATGAAGGGGTTGATGAAATGTTTGACCCAATGTTGACCTAGAATGAACCTTTGTTTTCCAAGACCAAGGTAGTGAGAAACATGCTATACCTCTAAAGTGATAATACTCCAAGAACTCAATGATTTTGGTAAAATAGGACTCAAATGATTTTGGAAATAGGACCCAATGATTTTGGTAAAGTGAAACTCAATGATTTTGGATAATGGAACTCAATGATTTTGACAATAGAACTCAATAATTTTGGACTCAATGTTTTGCAATATTTTCTTTGTCTCAATTTTTCTTTGGGGGGTCAACAATTTGAACATACATCAATGTGGGGTGTTTATTTTATTTAATCTTGGTTTAATGAGGTTATTTTTACCACATACACTTGTCTTGATTATGTTTTCAAACTAGATGTCTATGTCAAAAACACCATAAACTTCACAATGTCCAATTTGTGAAAAGGATGAAGTTCAAGCCATAGTTGCTTATGTTAACTTTGGAAAATATGGATTGAGATATAAGTCAAGATATTGAGAAATCTCTAAGGATAGAAATCCTTAGGACAAGCATTAATACAAGATTATTTCAAAAGGTATCCATATTTAAGCCAAAGTGTTTGAAAATTTGGGGAAGATAATGAATGTTTGTTTTGTAACATTTTAGAACCAAGTAATGTATCAAACTGACTCACAATAATTTACAATCCTAGGATAAAATGGCCATACTTGTTGAGTCCCCACTCGGATTTCTCCAAACACTAAGACATTTAGAACAGTTAGATATTTGGCGACATTGGCTCCCCTCCACGACACACACTTCTCACGACCACCAAATCTCAAAATCTTGAAGATCCTAAGATCCTAAGGATTTTTGTATTTCAAAAATGAATAGTACAAATGTGGGGTGGCTTCAAAACGACCGTTCTTGCACCAAAAAGTATTAAGGATTTTAGATTCTAAACAATGGTTCATAGTAAGGGCTTCCTGATCAAGGAATACTATGATAAACTCCCTAAAGAGGTTTCAACCCTTAGAATAAGGGATTTTCACATCATAAAGATACTAGGGGAGAGCTATCATGTACTACTTCTCGTTGATCATAATTTTCATCGCAACCGCACATTTTTATAGTGGTTCAAAAGAGCTTGGCTTTAGCTTGTTACCGCTTGGGTTGTTCCCTCCTTTCGAAGCAGGGAGGTAGGCCCTCTAAAGATAAACAATAGAAAGGAAGTACGCTTGTAGTTTGATCATCCAAGTTCACATGAAACAAGGAGAGAACACACACCATGCATTTTCCCTACACTTGCAAGGGGTTCATTTTTAATACGAAATGAAAGATGTAGGTGATTTTGCAAAGTGTTAAGGAATGTTTCTGTTTCTTAAGATCGTCAAGTGGCACAAGAGAATTGCATGCACATCCAATAGCAATGTTGTAAATCAAAACACAACAAACACTCATAAATTTTAACACCTCAAAGCAGTGATGAGTTCGTTTTAAGCACCAAATGAAATGTCAAGTTGCCTTGCTCAATTTTAAACCCAAAAGAAATGATAAAATGAGGGTTCAATTTTAGTCCTGTTTGAGTGTTCATTTTAAAACTCAATTGAAAGTTTAGTGAGTCCTAGAGTAGAAAGTAAAAAATCATAAGAACTTGGGTTATAATTTCCCCAAAGCGTCAAACGCTTGTTACAATCACAAATTCTTAAGATGAGAATGTTTTCTTCACTTTAGCTCCATGTCATCCAACCTACAAAACCCTGTTAGTCTAACAACCAGAACGATGTTAGAAGTGTGTTAGTATTCTGATAAATTGAGAAAATTTAAGCACATGCTGAAAAAACGATCGTAAAACTTCTTACCCAAACTGGGTGTCACTATTTTTTATAACATCGCTCTAGTGAAATGGGCGTCACTATGCAGAAAGAACAGAGAGCATGATAGTGTCGCAATTTTGTCGGGCGTCATTGTTTGAAAATCTTCGGTACCTCTATATTATATTAGCATCACCATTTATTTAATCAATGTTTGTGCATTTAATTGGCATCATAATTTGAAATTGAGATAGCATCGCTATATGGCGAGGCCCTGCAAAGTGCATCATTGTAATTGATTTGGGCATCACTATTTACTATAAAAAGAAAAATGAACGTAATTCGAGATAGAAATTGGTTAAATTATCGGTTTTCCCTCCTTCTAGTGCCAAAATGTAGACCAAGGATACTAGTATGGGTCGATTATGCTTGATCTATGATGAATCAAAGCATAATGTAGCCACTAATACTCAATCTTCAAACAAGATCATTCAAATTAAAGATAAACTAAACATTTATTGAAACGAAGCATTCTAAATATAAAAACATCAAAATGTCTATTCTACCCCATTTGAAACTTATCCTATTTTGGAATTGGTGTCCTATTGATGTGAAACGATGACCCTTTCCCAATACCGTGATCAGTGAGCTTGTTTAAATCAATTCTATTGAAGAGAATCGATGAAATTGTTGTGATAAATGGATGAAAACATGATTTATGCTAAATTTAACATGATGTAAGCTAAATTAACATGATTTTATGCTAAAAATTATCTAAATATGCAAAATATAAGCTAATCTAAGTGATATTTAAGCTAAAAGATTCAAACCTTAATTTATAAACAAGGTAAGATGGATACATGGAAGCCATTAATGGAAGCTTAAAACTAATATGCGACTAAAAATGAACTAATATATGCTAAATGTGAGCAAAGTGTGAGTATATTCAACAGCATAAGTTTGCAATTGAAAGATGGATCCATTTGTCTCCAAATATTGTTCTATTTATAGGAGAGCAAATGAGAAATGAAGGGTTGAGATCAAAAAGATCAATCAACGATTAAGGATGGAGGAAATAGGAAGCATGGATCATGGATTCTCATTAACGGGTGAAAATGCAAAATGGGATTTAATCAAGGGTTCACATTTGTTCCAAACAAACACACTTTTGACCTGCACACATAGGTCACAAAGTGACTTTCCCAAGAAGTCACAAGTTTAACTTGCTCAAGAAGCCAAGTGAGAATATCCCTTTTTCAAATCATTGGAGGAGAGAGAATATTCTATGGAATATTTATGGGTGAGGAAATAGATATTTTTTTAATTAAAACAAAGTTTAATTGTGCAAAAGGGGAGGGAATATTCCATGGGAATATTCTCCTTTTTGAGGAAAATTAGATTAATTGTTAATTAAACATGGTTTAATCATACAATTATGGAATTAGAAGAATAAAGTGATCTTCATTAAATTAAATGATTTAATGAAAGGGGGAAAGGTGAAATGACATTTAATTAAATAAATTAGGGTTATTTAATTAAATAAGATGACTTAGGGAATTAAATTAACTATTTTGATTTATTTAATTTAATGAGATGAAATGTTAGCATGAAAGGGGGTGAATTAACATGATTAAATGAATTAGGTTAATAGATGAAAATGATGCAATTAATTAATTAATTAGCAAGGACAATTCAATTAATTAAGCGAAAAGAGGATGGGCTTCGAGAGGAAATGATGTTAGTATACCTGATTCGAGTGTATGATATCATTTAGGACATTTTTCAGTGTCTACAAAATCATTAACACAAAAACGCTTCTATAAAATAAATATTTCCAATGAAATTATAATCTGGCCTTAACATGGATACCAACACTCTTATTTGAGGTGGAAATTATACAAGATATGACATTCTTCTACAACATTGGGAAATTAAAAAAAAAATCTTGTGAAATTTATCAAAGAAAAAATGAGAGTCACATATCCCATTCCATGCTCATCAAGACCTCCTCAAAAATAAATCCAATACTCTAGGTTCTTATACCAAAATTCACTCACAATGAACATGTACAAGATATGAATAAATTTATTCCAAGACTCTTATTTATATGCAAGAGAGAAACAATAAGAGAAAAACTTACTACAACATTATTTTATTACATGCAAATGAAATAACTATAATAACATAAAATCAAGACTAATTTAAACCAAAGACATGAAAACCTCATAATGATGTATATGATGTGTTGATAGATTGTATGTGGTTACTCCTAAAACTAACAACATGACAATAAGATTTAGATGATAAATTATTAAATAGACAACATGTAGTTAGCCTTAGTGTGGATGATCAAATGAGATGATATTTATTCAATTTAGAGAGTTTCTAATAGAGAAATCAAGGGCCAAGATGCATTGGTTAATAGACGGTTGATATTTATTAAGGATTAGGGTTTGTATTGTAGTTATAATCATGTGATAATTATCCCATGAGGTGTAAGAACTAGATGTTAGGAATGGAGGGCTCATAATTGATGAGAGCTCTCAAACGAGGGGGATTTGACAAATTTTAAAAGGGTGTTTATTGGGAAATGTGGATAGGAGGTCAATGGTGGGGATTTGACATAGGAAATCTAGATGGATAATATTTGGTGGGATATTTAAAAAAGATATCTTGGGAGGAAAGATTTGATTTCTAAAAAAGATAATATTTATCTTTTGTGCACATTCCCAAGGAGGTGGGGGAATTTAAAATTAATATTTATTGAAAAGGGGATCATTATCACATGTGTACATCATTAGGGATTAATTAATTGATTGATTTATTTGGAAGATTTGAGGGGATAAGGCTAGAATTAATTAAATAAATATAAATTTATTTATTTAAAGGTGAGGGATAAAGGTGAAGGGTTAAAATTAATTAAAATACAATTTATTTAATTAAGGGCGAGGGATAAAGGTAAAGGATGGATTAAATAATGATAAATATTGATTTAATTGGCTAGGATGGGGTAAAGTGAAGTGGTCAGGTATTATCAGATTTAGGTGTCTACATTATACCCCTCTTTGATATGATGTCATAATGAATAAGTGGTGTTGTATCAAAGAAGAATAAAAGTAGTAGGTAGAACAAGATGAGGAATAGTGGCATGATTCCATGGTCATTATAAGGATGAGGAAGGATAATAAGGAGGGATTTTAGTATGCCCCCTTGAGAGGACAAGTGGGTTCAAAGAACATGGGTGTTCTCAAAATGATGGGAGGGTTGGAAGAAGAAGGATAAAAGGACATGGGAGAGGATATATGTAAGGATATAGGGATGATTGAGAAATGGATGAAGATGGAGGATAGGTGAAAATCATGCTATAATGGTATAAGCAACCTTTATTTTATATTGTACTTGATAAAATGAACCAAGGTATAAGGAACCATGGTGATGATATGTCAAGTACATGATCAAATAGGTCAAATGTAAACATATATACCTTATGATACCATGATATGGAAGATCATTATGCTCCTATGTAAATATGGTATAGATACCATGATAAATGAAAACAATGATAACACACACAAGCAACAATAAAGCATGCACAACAAACCAAAATAAACCAGGATTTTACCCCTAGTCAAGTTGAAAATTAATTGATTGACTGATAATAATATAGAAAAGTTAACAATAAGAAAAATGTGTAGGTCCTAAGGATTATGTTATTAATGATAAGAACAACCCAAGGATTGGGAAGTGTACATCATATGATTATAATTAGATTCAAATGGATCAATGGATTATTAGACAATTTAGATGATGGGATAGATTGCAAGATTGGATTGCATGGATTAGGATCGATTGTATTAGATGGACTACTTTGGGATGGACAGATTTTAAATATTTGGATTAGATGGATGGACAAAGGATAAATGGATTGGATTGGATCAGATTGGATTTCATGGACGATTAAGAAGGGGATATAGTGTATATGATGATTTAGATAGTGGAATGGATAGGAACCAATAACAAGGAATAATCAGGGTTTAATAAAGAAGGGAAGGCTGAAGGAATTCCTTAGATAGGATATAAATGGATTGAGTAGATGGATGGTGATGGGAGATAAAAGGATGGTAGCTGGAGGATAGGAGGATGAAGCTCCAAGGACTAAATTGCAAGACAAAGGGGATGATGGATGAGACAACTTATCCCCAAGTGTACATAGATAATTGATCTTATGCATGATTCATATTTTCTAGGTTTTCATCATGGTACTTGTCCAAAGTTCCATAAGAATTATTTTTAATATTGGATGAATTATTTCTCCTTAATTTTTTATTTTTTTGATATTTTTTGTATGGAATTGATGTTCAAATTATATTTTTCTAGTATTAGTGTCATGGTATGCCAATAGTGACCTATATAGAGGATTTTCCTTGCTAGGATCTTTGCACTTACATACAACCTATGGATATTAGTGTGATCCTTTTATTTTGGGGTTAGCCTTATCCAAATATGTATATCATGGTAGAGTACCATGAGAATCCTTATGATAAAGTGCTGTTTCCAAGACATGGCAGATTTGTGAAGTAGGATTTTTTTATTTTTAGTGAGATGCTGGATTGTGATGGGGATGGTAGATGTGGATGGATTATTTGGAATTTGAGATGTGGGATTTTTTATTTTCCAAACTTAGGATGGAGGATGGAGTTTATATTTCATATTAGGATTCTCTTTGGAACCAACACTTATATGCATCTTACATGATGGGATCGATGACCATTTTGAAAAGGTGGACACTTTTTATATGTAGGAGGGCTCTTTTCTTGTGGCTCCACATTTTCTTTTCTTGGTCTAGTTTTCCTAATGATCCATTTTGACTTTATGTTTCCACTTGGGTTTATGGATTCAATGGCCTTTGACATTTTATTTTGATCTTTTTATTTGTAATACTTTTTTTTATTGGTCCCAATTAGTGGGTGGTAATGATAGTTTACAATTTGTATGGGAAGAGTATCAATAGAAGGCTTATGATAAGGACTACACATGGCCCTTATTTTTATGTTTGTAGTGGATGAAATTATGTCAATTCAGTTAAGTCATTAGTGGATGTGACTCTGTCTGACCACTTTCCCATTTCTTTTCATATTGAATGGGAGACGCAATAGCCTCACACGTGTAAAACTCAATTCTTTTTTAACACATCTTTGCTCTGAAACAATCCTACCATGGCCCACATTCATAGAGTGTGGAATCTAGGGTGCAGGCCAACTCATCATACAGAATGGATTACTTGTGGAACGATGCTATCACACGAACGGCCAAATTTTTGTGTATTTATAGGCACCAACTGGCTATCTTTTATCAACGGTCTTACGAGGCTACCACCGGTGACCTGTGCTCAGCTACTGAGGCTTTGGCGGCCAACCCCTTTTCCCCATCATTGCAAGTCAGGGTGGCAGAATTAAGGCACCAAAAGGAAGTTACAGACAATTATGTTGCCAGAGGTGCGTAGATCAAAGCCCAACTACATCAGCTAAAAATTGGTGATTGTGCCTCCAAATAGTTTTTTTGGCACTGTGTGCTAGGCACTCATCCCCGGGCATTAAAAAAATCAAAGATAGCATACAGGTGCTCTCTGAGCTCCCTAACATTCTCCAAGCCTTTATGCATCATTATGAGTAGGTTTTCACTGCACAGGAACCCATGCCTATGCGACAGCAAGCCCTCCAGGATTGCCTTGTTGTTGTGCCAAATAAGCTTTTCTCAACCCAAAGAAATTTTTGTGATCAATTGTTAACAATTGATTATCTCAAGGAAGTTGTTCATTCCATGGCTAATGAAAAAGCCCCGAGAATTGATGATTTCCCTCATGAATTTTACAAGGCCCTTTGGGACTGTGTTGGGCAAGATTTGTATCATGTTTACTTAGAGGATTTTCATGCCAATTTCTAGGTAACTTAATAAAAAAAGGCAATATAAGATTCATACCTAAATCTGGGGATCCAGAGGATATTTGCAACTAGAGGCCTATCACGCTTATCAATGTCTCCTACAAAATTATTGTCAAGGCTTTGGCTTTGAAGATCCACCATCTCTTGCCTCAAATTGTGAGCCCAGAGCAAACAAGATTGATCAAATCCAGGTTCATTCTAGATAATATTATTGTTGTTTGGGAAGGCATGGAATGGGCCAGGTGTTCAAACCAGAAAGCCATTTTTGTTAAAATTGATTTTTCCAAAGCCTATGACCGCACTGAATGGACTTTTATTCTTGCTATGTTGCAAGCTTTGGGTTTTGGGCCTAATTTCATTCAAGTTGTTCAAATATTTTTTGTGGATTCCTCTACTTGTATCACCATTAATGGCCATCAATCTTCTACCTTTGGTCTCTTTCATTCCATTCGGCAAGGGTGATCGCTTGCCCCCTCCCTATATGTGCTTGCGGCTGAAGGATTTGGCTACCTCTTGGCCAACGTGGTTTTCCAATAGTGTGTCAAGGGTATTTCACTACCTAACTCTCAGATTCAACTGGTTAATGGCCATTTTGTTGATGATTCTTTCCTCACTCTCCTGGAGGAAGAAGAAAATATTAAAGTGGCTTTGGATTGCCTTAATACTTTTTGTCTTGCCTTCGGTTCTACCATTTAGTGGCACAAAACTTTATGCTACAGACAGTCTATTTTTCCCACTCCTCCTTGGTTTCAACAGTATAATTGGAAGTGGATTGGGCCAGGAGAAATTTTTTGGTTCCTGGGAATTCCCTTTGCTTTCCAGGCATCTTTGACTGAGTTATGGCAAGTTGTTCTTTCCAGGGTCGAACAAAAGTTTGCTTACTAGATTACTAAGCCCCTCTCTTTGGCTTAGAAATTCTAGGTGTGTTCCAAGGTGCTTGCGGCTACCCATGTTTATTATTCCTCCTATTGGGCCCCGTCAAAAGCTGCCTACGACAAGCTTGAAAAATTGCTCAAAGATTTTCTTTGGGCCTCTGTTGATTCCCACAAAGGGTTTCACCATGTTGCCTGGGAATCCTGTTGCCTTCCCAGAGATTCTGGAGGACTTGGGTTGCTCTCCACTCAACGACAAGGGACTATCTTGTGTGTCAAATGGATAATCCATGCCCTTACTAGCGATGAGGCCTAGAAAATTCTTCTCAAACATTGCATTCAGTCAGGCTTTCCTACGCATAGACCCGCCTGGAAGGGGATTGGTTTTCAAACCCTTTTGGTCATGGAGGAACCAATCCAAATTGTGGGGAATTTTGTGGCTAAAAGCATTTGGAGAGCCTGGGAGGCAGTTAAGCCCTAGCTTCGCTGGGTGGCTTTGGTTTTCGTGATGGGCTTTCACTCAACCAACAGAATGTTTGGTGGTCGCCCCTTTTTGCTAGCAATGGTCAGTCGTTGGCTAAATCACCTTGGCTTAAGGCACTCAGATTCCACAAAAACGGTATCCAAACGATGCAACAAATTTTTCATAGACCCACAATGCGTATCATGCAGTGGGAAGAATTTTGTGCCCTATACAGGCTTCATAACCAGGACCGTGCTACTTTTGATGGTCTGGTGAATGTTATTCCTGCAAAGATGCTTCATAAGGTTGGAATTGGATTCATGACTTCTTTTGGCCCTTTAGGTAAAGCCTTTCTCTTGGCATATGATTTTGCTGGGAGACTAGCCCAAATTCCTAAAGTATACCTAGCTTTGGCACACTTTCAGGGTGGAAATCCTTTTCAATATCTAGAAAGAAAAAATGTCTACATATTTGCTCATTCTCAAATGGATATTAATGTTTCATTATATACTAAAGCTATTATTTGTTCTAATGTGCTCTTATAGATTCAGGTGCAAGCTAACAAAGTTGCACTTGAAGTGTTGCTGGACCACTGGGGCAATGCCCAATGTACTGTTGCTTGGGTGCTTGTTTCGCCCACCTCTTCCCGTGGCCGGTCACCTTCTCGAGGCTAGCAGCATAGTGGTTTTGCACATCCCCGCTCTCCTCCTCGATGGGATTCTTGCCCTCAGAAAACTTGCTCTCCTTTGCCATAAGCTAGCCGGGGTGGCCCTCTGGCAGTGCTTTAGGGAGCAGCGGTGGTGGCTCCAAGTGGCCCTGTTATGACACTCCTACTTTTGGCTCTGGTTGGCCAGACTCTGATAATTTTTTCCATGTCTAGTGCTTGCAATATCACCTTGGCGAGGATAAAGATAAAGAGAAGGAAAAATATTTGACAATGGTTGGGGTCCTCCTCCTGACATCACTCTAGACCTGCTAATGTATGGGGGAAGAACATGGATGACAAAGACCCTCCTGGCTCTATTAGCATTGCTTTGGCCGCTTAATGGCCCTTTTTATATGTTTTGTAATCATGGAATTTTGGGCTCAGCCCATGTGACTGGTTTAATTTTTTGGTTATTCTGGGCACTGCCCATGTGACTCTCGGGGTGTTCCTTCTTACCACCCACTTTTTTTTGTGAATATGTAACTTTATCTTTATATTAATATAGATAGCTACCTATTCATCAAAAAAAAAATTATGTCAATTATTAGGGATGTATCACTAACATCATTATATTTTTTATTGGAGAATAATTGAGACCTTGATATTTGGGATTTACAAAAAAGCATATTTTTTAAAAAATTCCTTGCTCATTTAGGCCTAATCTATTAGAGTTGGCTATGGCTGCCAAGATATTGAGACCAAATGGAAAGCACAAAGAGAGAGAATATGAATATGACAAGAATAAAAAGTATTCTTATCAATATAATTCAATGATATGATGTGATGTACAATGTAGTAGAAACCCCTTAGTTATATAGCCAAGGTGAGATACAAGATTTCATAGGATTATGACAAGTGTCTTAATCATATGGCATGAGACAACTAATCACACTTACCTAGGTTCACATGTGTTACAAGTCAAAAGATAAGATAACAACTAATTACAACTCACCTTCTAGAAAGATTCGTGGGGCCTAAGTAAACTTAACATGTAAATAAGTCCCCTAGTAATGAATTAACTAGGTACAAGACTTTATTTACACTAGCACCCCCCCTTAAGTGCAACTTAGGGAGTAGAAAACTATTATGCAAATGACACAAAGATGGGTCTTGGCTACAAGGCCATGTTAGGTACTCGTGTACAAATGCAAATGAAATCTTTCACAAATGGAGAAAAGGAGAAAACCTAGTGGGACAAAACTCCTCCCCAAAAGAGAGATAAAAGATACAAAAAAGAAATGCTCTCAATGATGCATGAGAAGGCCAAAACCCCATGTGAGGAAAAAGACCCCCATAAGAGAGAAGTAGAGAGAAGTAGAAGAGAGACAAGGTAGTCCCCCCTCAATGTTGAGTCTCCTACAATGATGGTAGAAGCTCAACATTGAATGTTGAAGTTGATCCAATATTATCGAACAATGTTCCTCCCCTTAGGAAGAAACAAAACCAAGATAATATGCAGGATGTCAGAAATATGTGATGATGTCTCTAAAGCATGATCAAGTGTATCCATGTCGATGTCAAAATCTAATACACTCCAAATAGGAATTCTAGGCCACACTGTTGAAGAGGACAATCCAGAATCTAGTAGAGATGAATGTAGAACATGATCCAAAGACAAGGATATTCCCTCTGAAGACAAAGAAGCCTCCTCCAAATTTTTTCCAAAAGTATCCACAGTCATGTCAAACTGCAAAGAATGATCATGTAGAGATTGAACAAGAGGTTCAAGGTGTTCCCTCGCAACAACTGAAGAAGGATCTTCTCCATCAAAGAGAAGATGAATGTTATCAATGATATCTCCCAAATCTATCATATGGAACTTCACAAACAAGTCTAAAATACCTGTCCAAAATCCATCCAAAGTAGCCAAATCTATAGAAACACAAGCATCATCAATTGCAACAGTAGATTGAGGAGATAGAATGCATGGCTCAAGAACTGGATCTAATGTGAGAACTGCCAAGTTCAAGAAGCCAAATGTCTCCTCTGAATCATGGTTCACACTAACAACCAAAGGAACAATGTCATCATCAGTAGCAAAATCTACAAAGGTATACAACTGAGATAAATGATCAACCATCCCAGTAGCAATGATCTCTCTACTTTCCAAGTCTCGAATGATGATTGAATTAGGTGTGAACTCCATAGTTCTCCCATCTCCACCATATGTAATCTAGTATATGGAAAGAAGATTGTTCATCAAATGAGGAACACACAAAACATCCTAAAAAGTGTTGTCCCTAAAATTAATATATCCCTTCTCTATTACACTCATGTATGTATTATTTCCCATCAAGATAGGAGACATAGTACAAGGATGAAAAAGAAGAGAATATAGACTACGAAGATGCCATATGAGGAGATGCTCTTGAATATAGAATCCATCTCCTTGATCCTGGACCTGAAAAAGCACAAAGAGCTTGACCTTTATTTCCTGATGTAGAAGCTTGACCTTTGTCCTTTTTAGAATATTTTGAAGAAGGAGGAGGTGATTCAAAAATTCTAGAAGGGAAATCAATATCCTTCTTATAACAATAGTGTTCTTTATGTCCATCCTTCTTGCAATATGCACAACTAGGCCTCTCTTTCTTAGATGATTCCCCTTTGGATTAAGAATGAATTGATGAGCCTTCTCATAGCTCTGATACCATGTTATACTTGGCTATGGCTGCCAAGATCTTGATACCAAATGGAAAGCACAAAGAGACAGAATATGAATATGACAAGAATAAACTGTATTCTTATCAATATGATTTAATGATATGATGTGATGGACAATGTAGTAGAAACCCCTTGATCATATAGCCAAGGTTAGATACAAGATGTCATAGGATTATGATAAGTTTCTTAATCATATAACATGAGACAAGTAATCACACTTACCTAGGTTCACATGTGTTACAAGTCAAAATATAAGATAACAACTAATGAAAACTAACACCTTCTAAAAATATTCCTAGGAGCTAAGTAAACTTAACATGTAAATAAGTCCCCTAGTAATGAATTAACTAGGTACAAGACTTTATTTACACCAACATAATCGTCATCCTTGATATTGCATTCTTTCAAAGATATTTTTTTTGATGGAATATTTGTTGTTTTGAGAAAAAAATCTAACCTGTCATTGTGTGATTGGACATCATAAAAAAAATTATCTTTTCATGTATAATAATCCTACTTTGACAAAATTAGAAGGTCCTAGCTTATATGATATTATATTTTTATCCTTGGTTATGTTTTTTTCTCTTGATCATCTAGGATGTCAATATGATCCATAGTAGCTTCTCGATCACCCTATTTTATGTGATCCATGTCATTTTTTATTAACTATGTGTCCAAGGAAGGTGTTAGAGTTAATAGGTCATCACCTAATTAATTAATTGATAAAAAATAATTAATTAGGTTTTCTTTTAATCTATTACACTTAAACTTCAGAGTGATTTTTATATATTTAGGTCATATTATCTCATAGCATAGGATGAGGACACTTGTCATGATATAATATAATCCTCACCTAAGGTTTTCTTTTTATTTTATAAGCATTTTTCATTCATTATAATCTTTCATCCAATTGTATTCAATTCAAATCAATTAAATACATAAGACATCATGTTTTTATGGATCAAATCTCTCCTCAAGGTTGTATAGCGCAATATTCTTTTTCTCTCCATGTGATGGGTGTTTTAGTTGTAGGTGGTTTCTAAGAGCTATGGGGTTAAAAATCAACTCCAACATGGTATCAAAGCACCACATTTTTGAATTCATTTCTATTTTCTAAGATATCTAGCCTTGAGGAAAAAAAATCTCATCTTGGAGAAAAGCAGACATCATCATTGAGTCTAAAACAACTAAAAACCCTAAGATTGCTTGTCAATTTTCTTAAATTGGAGTAAAAAAATAGTAATAGGAAAACCTTGTACATAATTCCATACAACTAAATGGATCCATACATTTGTATAGTCCCATACATCCTACCTTCATTAATACTTACATATGATGAAAATTTGAATTATCTAAAATAGTAATAATGCAATGAAAGTACCAAAATCATGCTTCAACAATCACTCAATGAAGCTCAAGATCTTGGCTCATAATGAAATAACAAACAATATCATAATAAGGACCTTGATTTGCTCCATTGTGGTTTTCTCTTCAAAGTAACATAACCATGAAATCACAATAATAATATGATCTGGAATGATAATGATAGATGCTCAAAGATGAATTATACCTTTTTATTGATAATGATAATGATGGCTTGCTTGCTTGATAATGATAATGCTTGATTGCTTGATAATGTTCTAGCTAGGATATTGATAATGATATCTCTATATCATAATGTAGGCTAGCTAGGAGATTCATAATAATGATGATCTAGGGGATATGAATGAATGAAGTCTTTATATTTATATGCTTCACTTGATATTTGATCGATTGTGGAGATTAATTGGAAAGATTAATGGATAGGAAAAATCAAGATAGGGTAGGAGCTAAATTTAGTAAATAGATAAGATTAGATTAAATTAATAATTTTATTTAATTCATAAAAGTGTAGTTGGGGAGATAAATAAATATTTATTTTATTTATTTATTTTAGAGGAAAATATTTAATTTATTTAATTTGAGAGAAGAATGTTAGCTAAATAAATATATTTTTTTAATTATTTAATCATAGTGGACCAAAGATAATTGAATTTGATTAATTTTGAAGGAAAATGAATTAATTAAATAATTAAAAACTATTTAATTATTATAGATGAAAAGAGAGGACATTAGCTCAATTAAATATTTAAAAATTATTTAATTAAAATAGATAAAAGAATTGATTAAAACAATGATAACATGACATGATAAAAATGCATTAGTCATATTTAGGTGTCTATAATACCTACTCACAATTGCAAACATCCTAATACAATTCGACATAATTCTAGTTTTCTAGTTATTTTCCAAAATTTAAAAATTTATAAAAAAAAAAAGGTTTTTTAGGGTATGAGTTGTACCTTACATCTTATTAATACAAGTCTACACATGCATGGCTAGGTCAATTTAGAGTTTTCATCCCATTCATTGTGTGCTCCATGATGACACTCAAATATTCAATCGATGGTTGCACAACAAACCAATGGTACAAATCTACCAACATCATTCCAACTATTGGTTGAAAGCTCTAGAAACTCCTCGACAATGGTTTAAAATTAACTGATGGTTAGATCATTTCCAACAACAAAAAAATTGGTGCCCTTTACTAACATGAAAATGTAGACTATCAATTTTAATGGAATCTCAACTATTTTTTGAACTACAAGAATCTTCTAGGTATATTTTAGCCATATAAAATATTTTGGTGATGTTATTTTTTGGAACCTAATATTTTTTCAGCACCTTAGGTGTATATACTGATGCATAAATAATCCACTATTGATGTTAGTGTGACACTAGCATAGTTTCTTTCCTTGGCCCCTTCACCCATTCAATCATTCCAAATAGGGGTTTTTTTCTTTTAGTCATAACTTGGGTGTACGATGTTAAATTTTCACAAAAAAATATATTATCAAAAAGGTAGTTTTGTATGTTTCCTAGTGGTGCAAGTCTCATCATCAAATTTTGTTGCTAGTATAATTTATCACCTATTGAAGTCAAATCATCTTTTTTGGCCTATGAGCTCCAACTTTTTTCCTGTATCTTTGATTTTTAGGATTCTTGCGACATTGGAAAGGTATTTTAGATCTCTTTAGATCTATTCATGCACTTTTTCTAGAATATGCCCCAACTATTTTTTATTTAGTATTTTGTAATTTCATAGTATGGTCAATTGCATGGGCATCTTAGCACCTAGAACTAATTTGTTTGCATGAAATTACTTTCTTTGATCTTCCTTATATGTATTGAGTTTAATGGTATCTATTTTTTTATTTGAGGAGGTGCATGGGTTTTAATGCAAACAAGATTAAGGGGTCTTTTCAAACTACCTAGTCTTGCAATCTTAACATCTCATCCAACCCATATTCTTGCACACATATCAAAGACAACATATATTTTGTAACAAAATCTAAAAAATATCTTTATTATTACTTTAATATGTACATTCATACAATAAAATTCCTCAAGAACAATTACATATAGTGAGGATTTCAACAAGAAATAAAATTCAAATTTTTTAAAGGGTTTCCAAGCACTTCATGCCTTCAAATCTTCAAAGTCTCTTTCCTTCAACTTTCTTGGATTCACTCCATTTCTGTAAATATAATTTTTCCCTTCATACTACAACTCTCATGGTTTCCTTGAACACATAAAACACACCTACAACTTTCTTCTTCTATTCCTCTCCTCTTGGAAACCTAATTTTTTACACTTTCCTTCATGCAATCCTCTAGAGCAACCTACAAATTATTTTCTCAAAATTCTTGTTGTTGATTGTTGATTCTTAACATATTTAAATGTTGTATTATATAGAGATTAAAACCCTTGTGAGGCACCAAAATAGGCACCCAAATCTTGTTACACCTTGTTAATTTACTCAATTACTTTTACCTATATGTTCAAATGTGGATTAATGCATGAATTATGTCATTATGGTATTTGACAGCTAAGTGAAATGAATGAATATGCAATATGATGAAATTAATTTTAAATGCTTATATGATTTTTAAGTTATATTGTGAATATGATTTATATTTTATCAACTAACTACGAACATGTTTCTCTAAGTTGGATGCGGGAAAGTTCAAGCCCTCTAAAGGGGGAGGGAGAGTATCACCCAAGAGAAGATATTGGTATTGGAATGTTTGGTTTTTCTATCTGATTAGATGCACACACTCACTCACTTAGGTTATTAGAACCTCGTCAAGTCAATTTGAGTTTCATATTGGTAAGTGTTAAACCTAAGTTGATTGGGTTATGTGTCGTTAGGGAAAATATACCTCTATCGTTAATAGTCATCTTTGATCATCAAAATTAAGTTAATTTATAATATCTTTCAAGAATAATAATGATGCACAGACATTGCACTTTTGGTGTCAAAATTTTTGGTTTACTTCTTGGTTTTCTATTTTCCTTTGTTCTTCTCTTGTCCTTTTGTGACATGTGGTGGATTTAGTGCCTTGTTTTGTTTGAGTGTTGTCTTTGGAGTTTGATTGGTAGCTTGAAATAGAGGACTTGACACCTTTTGTGTAGAGGGAAAAAAAAGGCTCTGCATAGAGGGAGGACAATTATGTGAAAACTGATCCAAGGGAGACAAAAAATAAAATGGTTCTTGGATGAGGGTGTTCTGGTTGTGGAAGAGGCTAAAGAAAAAGAAAACAACAAATATATCACCACTTTTGTGAGTCTTGAGAGCTAGTAAAAAGAAAGAAATTGATTGGAAGGAAAGAGGCTGAGCCAGGAAGGTTGTGTTTCTACGAGAGAATGGATGGGTGTTTGGAGGAAAAATGTTGAGCCAAGAAAAGGCATTGAGCAACTGTTTTGAGGAGAATTTTTTTTGCTTGAGAGATGTCTTGGTTAAGAGAATCGAACCATTTGGAGGAATTCGGCCTAATCCAGTTTGTTTTGTTTTTGGGAAGTCAGTGCAAAGCAGAAATTGATGGCTTTTGGGGGAAAAAATATTGTGCGTAGATAAGGAACAATTTTATGGTAAAGAGAAACCATTCTATGAATGGAGAAAAGGATGATTCTGGAGGTTGGTGTTCTGACTAGTTAAGTGGGGAATCGATGGCAAAGAATGAAAAGGAAGCAATATCTCCAAGTAGAATCGTGTGGTAGAAGAGAAGGTTGACTAACTAAGAATCCAAAGTTACCAGTTCTTGGATTATGCATAGGTAGCTATAAACTTTGTTTCTCTATTGTGCAGCGTAGGCACTGATTCTGTTTCACTGAATAAGCAATGGAATGTGCCTATTTTCCTTTCTTTGTTGCCCTGTGGTGGGTGTTTGTCTCATTGAACAAAGAATGAATTATTTGCATATTTAATGTTGTTCTTTGAATGCTTAAATTAGCAATGTTTTTGGGAGGTTTGTGTCACCTCTATATTGTATAGGCCCAGTTTTTTGCACAACATTATGTAGAAAGATTTAATTGCATTGAGTGACTATGGCTAAGTTCTATCTTGAAGTATTTCAATTGGTCTGAAATTGAATAAGGCAGTCGTCATTTATGGTATCAGAGCATCATGTGTGAGAAAGGTGCTATCAAATAAATATAATATGAATAATAAATATTAATATATATATTCAATTTAATGCATATATACATAAGTATGTATATATGAATATATGTGGATAAAATAATATTAAAAGGTAAATATAATATTATATTTTATTTAAATTATAAGTCATATTATTATGGCTAATTATCGTTGGACCACGCTGAATTATAAGGTCTTATAAAAAGAGCATTTTAAAATATTGTATGGTGCTATATCTTAGTGCAACTTGGGCAAGATTAAATTGTTATTAAAGCCATGTAGTGGTTGGAAATGCACATTTAAAAACTGTTTTATCAACCATGTGAAGGTGGCGACTTGGGGATTAATTTGCATATGTTCCTATTAAAATGGAAGCCCACAACTTGGGCAAAAGGTAAGTAAAATATTTTGAAGGAATTTTGACTGCTAATGTGCCATTTAGGGAGACTTTTTCTACAACAATAAACTACCAATAGCAAAATATTGGGTCACCCAACTAGCTGTGGAAATGAGATGAGGTAGTCAACTTAGTTTTGATGTATTTTGCAAGCTGGAAACTACATTATGAGATAGTTGCATTCAACATATAAGTGAGTGGCATTGTTTGACTTATTCTAATGCTAGTCCTGGAATTCCAAAGAGCATAGTTGACTGGTTTATTATCACACCTAGTAGAGTTTTTGAGTGGTGGCAACTATTGGAGATCCATTTGAGCCCTAAGTTAAATTGATTTATATTATTAGTGTAGTGTAGAAAAATGTATTCCTTTACATTTTCTCACTTGTTTGGGCCCTCCTAGTTAAAATGGACTTAATTATGCCTTATTTTGGTGTTGTAAAGTGTACCCCTTTACACTTTCAGACTTATTTAGGCCTCCTTTAATTAATTGAGCTTATTTTTCCTTAATTGGACCCTTAATTCATTTACCAAGCCTATTTTATTATATTTTTTGAAAAGGAAACCTGACATTCATTAATACCTAAACATAACACTTCTCACTGAGCAATGTGTGTCCTAGGTTTAGGGACCTATGACCCATTTTCCCATGGGCGAATGGGTCCTCTCTTAGACCTAGGATCTAAATTCAAATTATGTTTTTGGCAGTATTTTAATGTTTTCATATCTATCAGATTTTAGCTTGTGATATTTGAATTTCGGGAAATTAAGGATACATATCTATAAATATAAGGTTATAATTTCACTATGTTTCACCTAATATTTTTGCTAGCAATTTTCAAGATCTAAGAGAGCACTTTAAAGAGCATTTCAAGAGAAATTCAAGGCATTCAAGAGTAGATTTATTGAAGATTTATTGCAGCATTCAAGATCCAATTGTCATATCAAAGTAGCAAAGAAAGCTAAGTATGGGAATATGATATTTATCCCAATGAGATAGTGCCTTGTATATTGTTACCAAACAAGTTTATATTATATTCCAATAAGAAGGTTTGAAGCATAATAGAAGTGGAAATATCATTAATATCTTTGAGAATTATATAATTACATAATAAACCAAGATTCATTATTATTACCTATTGATTAAAAATCATGTATCCTAGATAGAGGACTTTATTCTCTCGTTATTAATCAAAGTCCTTAGTGCTAGGAGATTTTAAGGTACGGAAGCATAGATAACTCTCAAGTAGAAAATATTCTCCTACATGGCTATAAAATGATCATATATTTATATATGAGAATATGTGTGTCAAGAATATCTATATACAGACAAACGTAGGTACCCTACATAATTATGCAAAGGATAACTTGGAAGAAACCTGTGAGCAATCTTGAGATTAGTTGGATGGTTATCAATTGAGTTTTTTTAATAAAAGGGGGTAAAAAATTTATTGAAATCATGAAAGAAACATTACAAAGGGATCAGGGAACCCATAGGCTCCCAAGAAAGAAAGAACAAGAACAACCATCCAAGATGAAAACCACCATCCAAACAACCCCAAACACCTTAACCCTCCATATCATTAGCAATGACCCTCTCTAATTCATGACAATAATCAGGGGATAACTATCCCCACCCCTCAACCTTCCAATCATTCGCATGCTTCGAAGCCCACTTAGCCAAAAAGTTAGTAACCCTATTCCATTCACGTAAAATGTGGGAAAAAGACACCACTTCCAACATAGAGCACATCTATAGAATTTGTTGAAACCACCATCGCCAGCTACCAATTAACCTCAGCCACCTTTTGCTCATGCAACATATTAACAATAATATGTGAGTCAGATTCACAGATAATCCTATGCCAACCCAAAGCACAAGCACGCTCAATGGCTCAGAGAAACATCAACTCCTCCATAAAGTTATTAGAATGATGTCCTTTATGGATGGAGAAAAAGAAAATAATCAAGCTAGAATAGTCTCTTCCAACTCCACCAATCCCAGCAGGCCCAGGATTAGCCCTAGAGGATCCATCTGTACTAATCTTCAGAATATCTGCTAGAGGGGGTAACCATCTTCCAACCCTTTGAACCTTATTTTTAGCCCACTTACCTCTTCTGACACAAGCAGAGTCAGAATTCAACCCCTACAAGCCCAATCTATTCACAATATCATCATCACTCCTTTCCAAAGGATAAGTCACTTCACATTTAGCTTCCACCATATCTTGGATCATACCAACAATTATGTGCCAAACCTGTTGAACCATCAGCCTATCCCCACAAAAAATCCTACAATTCCTTTCCAACCAAGTTTTCCAAAGGATGAATGTAGAACCAATGCACCATACAATCTGGAGGAAAGAGGCCTAGGCAGGAGGTCTTCCCAGACTACTCCATAACTCAACAAGGGAAAAAGCATGAACACAAGGATGTTTCCAAACACCCCACCATAAATTCCAAAGAAACATAGAATAAGAACAATGAAAAAATAAATGGGAAGAATCCTCCTCACTGTAGTCACACAAAACACAAAGAGGGACCCTAGAATCCCCGTTTTTGAAGATTATCCCAAGTCAAACGTCTATTCTAAGCTATATTCCACACAAAACAATTACACTTTGGTGATGAAAAATTGTTACACACATGTTTCCACCAAGGGACCTCCACCCCTCCAAACTTATGAAACAACAACTCCTGATACTGACTAGCCACAGTGAAAGCACCCTTAAGATCCAAGCTCCAAGCTAGAATATCCTTATCCCTAAGGGAGTTGCATTGTCTACCAACCAAAATATTTTGAAGCTCAACACAGTCCTCCTCCAATCCAACAATAGGCCAATCGCATGAAACCTTCAACCTAGCCACCTCCATCAACCCATAAGGATAAGAAGTCTTAAAATCGATCACCCTTGACCAACCAACCTCCAAGAAGCGTTAGCAAAGATTCAAAAAATTAGGTTAATGGCTCAAAATGGGGGGAACCAAGAATCAAACCAAAAGAGATCCTCATCCCCCTATTACATATCCAAAACAAGCCCTCCTTGATCAGCGCAGTCCCTTTCTTAAGTGTTCCCCAAATCATAGAACATTTCCCCACTAGAGGATACCTAGGAATCTCCTCCTTCAAAACCCCTGCCAGGTACTTGTGAGATAAAATCTTGGCCCATATATGATCCTACTCCACACACCACTTCTAGTAAAGCTTTACATCCAATGCCAACCTAGACCATATCAACTGCCACAATCCAAGACCCCCAAACTACTTCGGGCTACACACAATATCCCACTTCATCGAGCTCCACTTAGAAGAGGACAAGCTTCCGACCCATAAGAATTGTCTATCCAAATAATCCAAATCCTTCACAAACCCAACCAGAGCCACCTGGAGCATGCATCTATAAATAGGAAGAGCTTGCACCATAGATTTAAGTAGTTAAACATGGCCAGCAAAGGTCAACCATCTATGAGTCCAATGATTAGCCTTCTAATGAAACTTTTCCAGAATATTCTTCCATGGGTCCCTAGGAAGACTACCAAAAGATATAGGAATTCCAAGATAAGTTAAAGTGGGAGAACTAATATAAAACCTCAAGATATGAGAAATCCTTTACTAAAAAAGCTGCAGAGTATTGAAGAAAAAAATGGAAGATTTATCTTCATTAATACTTTGACCAGAAGCAACAAGATAGATATCCAAAGCCTTGCGCAAATTCATAGCTTCTCTGATCTTAGCCATACACATGAAAGTAGTATCATTTATAAATTACAGGTGAGATTGAGGAGGCAAACCATTTCCCCACACCCATCCCTGAATCAAACCCAACTCCAGATTATGTTTCACTGCTCTCCCCAGACCTTCTGCAAGAAGAATAAATAAATAAGGATAGAGAGGATCCCCTTGTCAAAGGCCTCTAGAAGCACTAAAAAGAGAAGAAGGCTCACCATTAATCAACACCGAGAAAGAAGTGGAAGTAACATAGCACATAACCCACTAGACCCACTCCTCAGCAAAACCAAAAGCAATAATAATTTTTCGCAAGAAAGACCACTTAACTCTATCATAGGCCTTTTCCATATCTAACTTGATGAACATAGCCTTCTCTTTTAAGGATGCCATAGAATGGATAGTTTCAGTAACAATGACCACCCCATCCAGAATTTCTCAATCCTTTATAAAACCACTTTGTTCCTTAGAGATAATCCCTCTAAGCCATTGCTTCAACCTTTCAACAATCAACTTGGAGATTATTTTATAAACCACATTACAAAGGGAAATAGGTCAAAATTGACTTAGCCTATCCGCCCCCTCACATTTGAGAATGAGAGAAAGAAAGGTAGAGTTCAAAGCTCGCAACATCTGCTTATTCCTCTAAGACTCACAGACCACCTCCAATAGGTCCAACTTAATGATATCCCAAAATTCCTGATAAAATTCAACTAGAAAGCCATCAGGGCCCAAAGTTTTTCCTTTCTTCATTTGGAAAATAATAGCCTCCAATTCCTCCAAGGAGATAAATCCCAAAATATGTTCATTCATCTCACCAGTAACCAAGGAGGGGATACAAGATAAAACATAGTTTTCTTCCACCAAACCATCTTGTGAATCCTCTCTAAATAATGAAGCAAAAAACTACAAAGCTTCTCTAGACATATCCTCTAAAGAAGATAAATGCTCACCCCTATCATTCACAAGAACAGACATATAAGAATTACCATGTCTCCTGGATTTCACCGAATTGAAGAAGAAACAGTGTTTTTGTCTCCCTCCTATAACCACTCAACGCGAGCCTTTTGTTTCCAATAAATTTCCTCTTGCATCTCACACTCTTCCAAAGCTTTCAAAGCCTTTGCCTCCTCCATGAGTAAATCCTCAAAAAGACCAAACTCCCTTATCTCCTAAGTGATGACATCCAAGTCAGCTTGAGCAACAACCTTAGCATGATAATATTTCCAAAACACTGCTTGTTCCAAATTTTGAGTTGATAATTCACATATTGCAGCAGTTTGGAAAAAGAATACATAGTAGTGTCATAAGCAGGTGTTCCCCTTTGCCACCATTCGACCATATACTCCTGCAGGGAAGAATCTCTTAACCACATAAGCTGGAACTTGAAAGAAGGGGACCAAGCAACATGCTCTAAAGTAGCAGATAACTTAATAGGCTAGTGATCTGAGCCCCTCCAATCCAAAATCTCAGAACAAGTAGACCACCATCCTCCAATCCAAAAACAAGAAACCAAGAAATGGTCAAGTCTCTCAGCAATAAAATTCTCTCCCATTCTTCTATTGTTCCAAGTAAACTAACCATTACGGGGCTTAATTTCAACCAAATTTAAGGAAGATATGTTATCATGAAGAAGAAAAGTAGAGGGCTCCAATCTCACAATTCCACCCTTCTTCTCATCCAACTCAATAATGGCATTGAAATCACCCGCAATAATCCAAGGTAAAAAAGGAGCAAGGCTCTGAATGAAATTAATATGAGACCACAATAACTGCTTACCAAGAAAATCAATAGGCGCATAGATGTTTGAAAGGATAATAGTTTCCCCCCACTCTAGACTCGAAGCAACCACAGAGATAGAAGAATTGGACGATATCCACCAAAGAGGATGAATCTTCAAAGGGTTCCACAGGAAAGCCACACCCCCTGCATTACCCTGAGCCCCAATACATTGGCATTCACCCTGCCCCCACAGCTTTGGCAGAAAACCAATCATACTTTCAATAGATAACTTAGTCTCCTATAAAAAAAGAACATCAGGAGAATGAATTTTCACCAATTCACAAACAAATTTTTATCGAGGGCCATTGTTCAAGCCCCTTACATTCCAAGAGAGGACGATCATTTCAAGAGGGTTAGAAAAATGGGAATCTAGGGTCTTAACAAATCCTAACTACACCAAAGTATCCCCCATCATCTTTATTTTTTGCAATTCCTTCTTTCTCCCAACTTTGGAAGAATTCTCAGCAACCCCTTTCTTTTGATCTTTCTGAACAATTCCCAATGAAGGAGAAGCCTTACTTCCTTTCACCGAATCAAACCCCACTTTCACCAATGGAGTAGAGATCTCTCCCTCCCCCATCTTTGTATCTGCAAGAGGCTCAAACCTCCCATGAACCACCAAACTCATATCCATTTCCATTTACACAACACCAGCCTCCTGGGAAGATTGGTTGTAATATGGAATAATACCTTCCTAAACCCCTTCTGAAACACCCTGATCCATAAGCATCATGGATTCACCTCCTACTAACTGAGATCATCCAAAACCTCAAATCTATTAAAGGTATCTCCTTCCTGACACTCCTTAAGAGTCTTCTTTTGACCATGATTCTTATTACGAGCCTTAACAGGAATAAAACTCTCCTCACCAACAACCTCACCAGGAATGAGGTCTTTGCCTTTTTCAACCCTAGGAGGATTGCGAGGAGGCTGAGTAGGATGAGACTCAAAATATTTAGACTTCGGGCATCTTCTTTACAGATGGCCATATTCATGACATAGATGACACTGAAAGGGCAATGTCTCATAATCTAGCTACTACACCCAAGAATATGAACTCACATGAATTTCTAAAGAATCTGGAAGAGGGTTATTTAAATCCATTTCCACACAAATGCGAGTAAAATTCATTACCTTTCTATCTTGATTTTGTTAAGAAGGACCCACTGGTTTCCCCAGCAACAAAGCAACTTGATGCAAGATGTCATTGTGCTAACATGCAATTGTAAATCTAGGGAGACATACCCACACCGAGACCCGATTTGGAAGTGCCTCTGAAGGATCAAAACCCGCATGCTAGGGTTTAATAAATAAACTAATCTTGTTGTGGAAATAAAACCCACCTTCGAACACTCTATTACGATATGCCATGCAATTAAAAGTTGCCATTAAGTAACTGTTTGCTAACAACATTATTTCCATCTCTCCCTCTGGGGACCAGGTACAATGAGCCCATGACTTCAAGAATTGGAGTGAAACCCTCATTCCCAAAAATTTGCAGAGCAAAGCATGCTTTGAATTGTACTCAATATCCTTTGCAATTGATTCAGGTTGAATTACTAGAACCAACCTATCTTTGCTTTGTTCTAGGCACCCATTAATTTTTGGGATACGAGGACCTCCAAATGGAGAAAATCCTCCATTCCCCAACTCCTTAGAGAAAAATTGTTATCAAAAACCTTCGTTGAAAGAGAAGGAGATTTCGTTCCAAAAGTAGTTCAGAAATCCAGAGCAAAATTGACCCTCGAAGCTTCCCCCTGATACATCACTAAAGAGGAGACAAGGAAAAAACCTCAAAGAAGAAGGCTCCAAAAGAAGCACCAAGCAAAAAAAGAAGAAAACTAACACATGAAAAAAGACACCCCCCGCCTGCCAAGTCGAAGAAGCCAAATAGAAGAATGAAGAGTTGAGAATAAAAAAATTGGACGAAAGAAAAAGATAGAGCTTCCCCCTTAAACATCAACACCCCCTCCCCACCGAGCATCACACACTACCACTGATCTGGACCAAACACCCACATGCAAAAGAAATAGGGACGTATGCAAGATGGGCCTCACAGGCACCCATCCGCAGTGCCATCAACTTCAATCCGTATATTTATCCTGATGGTTATCAATTGAGTTATCAAAAGTTTAACAACTTAATATTCTAAATTATTATTGGATATTACTATGAATATAAAGGTTTATATTGAACCAAATTAAATGATATTTAATATGATGATTAACTAGATTGGTTATATGGTGTTCTAAAAGAACAAAACTATACATGTTATAACAACGAAGAGTCTGACACATTATTTAAGAAGAAGACGATTGTTTGTTTATGTTCACTTTAAGATGAACCGTATTCGGTATCGAGTTCATTAAGAATAGAACCATAAGAATAAACATTGGACATATGAAACTTTATTATGAATAATTAATCTTAAATTTAAGGTTATTGATATATTATTATACATGTCGACATATTGTCAATACTTTTAGATCAAGACTAGGTGTGTCTAGTCAATGAAATTGTGTCATCAGTATTAACTAATGAAGAAAAAAATTGGATAGTTACTCCTATGGTCAATAACTCGGGACTTGAGTAAAAGGTAGTTGCCAAGTTCCAAGATGTTACATGAATGTAATAGGAAAGATAAATTCAAGAAAGTATAACTCGTCAAGTCATTTACTGACTTAGTAAGAAAAGACTCGAATAAGAGGTAGTTGCCTAGACCCAGAATGTTGCGAGAACATAACATGCCCGTATTCGAGTTAGATGTGTTAAACCTATTTAGTCGAATAATCGACACTAGTGAATTCATCACTATTTAAAGAGATTATATTTGAGTTAGTTAACCTTTGGGTCAAACCAAAAGAAGATTTAACCACAAATCAATAGGATTTCCAAGTTGAGTTAGAGGTGGGTGAACTTACGATACCGTTTCCTTAGAAAGTCCAAATTGATTATATTTATCAAACTTTGGTCAAAGTAAGTGTAAAATTTTTTGCTTACAATTTATTGATTTACTGTGCTCTAGGTTTACATAACTTGTCAATAGAGTCATGCATAGTTAGAGAATGTATATAGTTTTATGACCATACATATTATGTAGGACACCCCACTAGATAGTTAGATAGGCAATACTAGGGGTTACAATACCAAACTCTTCATCAAAGGGTAGAGTCACTTCCAATAAGAAGGTGTGTAGGGCACTGCTAGTCTGTGGTTGGAGATAAAGTGCTTGGTGATGCTCTCCCTCTTGCAAATGACATGTCGAGACTTGTGAAATAGAATAAGTAATCCAGAAAAGGATACCTTGACCTTGATCTCTTATAAATTATGAAATGGTATATATGATCATGAATTCTATTTATAAACTGTATTTGAAAAGATGAGTTTCATTTACTTGAAGTTTGGTTTTGATATTTCAATTATGCAAAATTTATATGAAGATCTCTATGTAGTATGAAAATTATGTTATTGAAAAAGAAAAAAATTATTTTCATATTTTTGGAAACATTGAATTATTCACTTCATAAGTTAAATCTTAGGTGAAAATTGTAGAGTAAATATTGAGTATGTTACATGTGGTATTAGAGCTACTAGGTTCAATACATGGACCTATGAGCTCATTATATAATTTTTTCCTCAAACATTATCAATAGATTTGTTTGAAATGTTCTTATACCAGAATGGCAAGAAAAAGAAGAACAAGGAAAATAGTAAGGAAGTCAATTTCCTGAAACTTGTTTAACTTTAGGACTAAAAAAGAGTCGCCATGAAGGTTAAACTCCTTAAAAATATTAGCTACACAGGAGGTGTTTGGCTGGATGGCCTTGAGACACTAGCTAATGCATTCAAGTGTATTAGGCTAGAGAAGAAGCAGTGATATATAGTAGTTGTAAAGGCCATTGTTCCTATCTATGTGGTCAAACTAGTAAAACCATCAACTCATACGGGGATGCCCTTTGGTTGCAGTAGGAACACACTTGTGATTAGTAAGAAGGTTATGGATGAGTACCTACAAGTACAACCACCCTCCAAAATTATTTTGGTTGACTATGAGGATGGGGAAGAACCCGAGGAGATCCCTTTTTCTAATAGCAACCTGTAGTCGTGAAGAGTTAAAGATTATGTATTAAATAAGGATACTATGTAATCCATGAATAATATAATAAAATTTCCATTTGATTAAGTTGAGAAAATGAATATGATTAAGGTCTATTGATATAATGCTATATTAGAGGAACTAATTGTAAGCATAAACTAAAAATTGTAGGAGAAGTAGAAAGTTCAACGTGACACGAACTAGAAAAAGCATTGGAGGTAGCTAGGAGGTAGGATAACCTTTTGATAATCCTAATTCAAAACTAGATAAAATCCTAGCGGTGATAGTTGAAACAATAACAAGAATTGGAACCTTATAGTAAAAGGTCAGAGGCCAGAGTAGGCCAGAAAAGGAAGCATCTCACAACATTAAAGATGAAAACATAAAGGAATGCACCACCCAAAGTGGATGTGGACAACTCATAGTCAAGGCTTGTTAATGAGAAAAGAAACTAACTAACCCTTAAAGTATCTAAGGTTATGAAGAAGGGGAAACCACCAAGAATTATTGATAAAATTTTTGATAAAAGGTGTTAGCAAGGCAAAAACTCTAGTCAATAAAGCAAGCTAACCAAAAAAGAGCTCAAGTAGAGCAGTGTTTGGTCAAAGCTAAGATTGAACTTCCAAGTTTCTCAATGAGAGTAAATTTGCAAGTATCCCCTTTATGATCTTTTGATGTCATTCTCAGGATAAATTGGTCATGGGGGCATATACCTAAGGGAGACTCTGTTGCCAAAATGGTAGAATAATTAAACAACCTTGGGAACAAAGTGTATTTGAAAGGTACACCTAGAGAGGTGAAGTTAAGGAAAATTTCAACCATTCATCTGAAGAAGGCCAAGCAAAAAGGATGTCAATTCTTTGTGGTCAAAATGGAGAAAACAGATGATTTCAAAAGAGTTCATTTTCTACGATGATTTAATGTACTACGAACTCCAGAAACTCCAAGGAGCAGAAGAAGATGAAATTATGGAACAAGAAAGGTCATACATGGAGAAGTATCGTATTTTAAGGGAATTAGAGGATGTATCTCCAAATTAATTTCCTCGATTACTTCCTAAGAAAATATTTGACTTCTCCATAGATGTAGTTTCCAAATCGAAACCTTATATCCAAATTTTTTATCAAATGACCACAATAGATTTGTTGGAGTTGAAGGCTTAGCTATAGGAGTTGTTAGCAGAAGATTTAAATGGTCAAAAACATGTCAGAGGCATTTGAACAAATAAAAAAGAAGTAACTACAACACAAATTCTAAAACTTCTTGATCTAGAAGGCCAATTTGCAGTTATCATTGATGCCATGTGAAAAATTTAGGTAGGATGATTATGCAAGAAGGGAAAATTATCACGTACAAGTCTAGGAAATTGAAGATATATGAACAAAAATATGCTCCACGTGGTCTAAAATATTTGTTTACCCAACCAAATATAAATGCTTTCCAGAGGAGATGGCTTGAGTTAATATCTAACTATGATTTTGAAATCAATTCTATAAAGGGCAAAGAAAATCAAGTTGCAAATGCCCTAAGTTGAAGGAGACATATCTCCTCAAAGATATCTATTCTTTCTGATTTCAAGAATCAAGTGTTGTAGAAGTCCAAGAGATGAAAACTATGAGCAAGTCAAACAAGCTCTCGTGGACAATCCTCAAGATTTGAGAGAGGATGGGTTTTATTTTGATCCAGATGGACTGTTAAGCATTAGAGGAAGGAAGTATATACCAAAATCTGAGGAGTTAAGGAATATAGTGTGGAAAGAATTTCATTTGGCACCTTATTCAGGACATCGTGGAGTGATAAGAAAAACATGATTGGTGTGAAACCACAATATTTCTAGAATGAAATGAAGAGAGATGCTGCAAGGTTAGTAGCAAGTCATCTAGAGTGTTAGAGGGTGAAGATATAATGTCATCACCCGGAAAGACTTTTATATTCTCATGAAATTCTAGAGAGGAAGTGGTAGATCATTAGTATGGATTTTGTGCAAGGTCTTCCAATGTCAAATATTTGGCAGCCACTATTTTAGTATTGATGGATAGACTCGTCAAGGTAGCCTAATTCATACCAGGAAATTTGACAAGTATGGCACCAATCATAGCCACATGCCATCTAGGGGAGCGTTTTGCAACAATAAATTGCCAACAACAAAATACTAGGTCGTAGCTAGCCATGGCAATGAGATGAAGCGATCAACTTAGTTTTGATATCTTTTGCAAGCTAAAAGCGCATTATGAGATAGTTGCATTGATTTCTATTATTAGTAAACCATTTTTAGCATAAATAGAGAGTGGCTGCTCATTTTTTGGTTGTTCATTGGTTTTTCAATCTTGAAATAACTGCATTTGTGGGTTTGAGAGAAGAATTAAGTTTAGTAAGAAGAGCATTTAAATTTTGCATTTCAATACACCAAAGAGTGAGATTAGATTGTTAGTATCAAATTATATTTCTTGATAGTTGCAAACTGATAGTAAAGAAGCAAGAAAGAGGTGCAAGAATAGTGTTGAGCACTGGAAATTGAGAGGACAACAGGTTAAAATATGAGTTAGCAGTGTATATTTGAAGCAAGGATTACCAAGAATCAAAGCTAGGCTATTTTATTCCAAGCATAATCAAAATGATTTTCTTTCTTTCTCTTTCAAATTCTAATAAAATCTCTTTTACTTTTTTGAGTTTGCTTTTTCCATTGCTATGTGCAAATTGTGGTTGCTTTTGAAAGAATATGAAGGCATGCACAAAGAGTTTAGTTATTTAGGCATGTAATGCCAATTAAAAATGCAAAGTACTATTGAGAACTAATGAAACTAGTTGGTTATATCAAAGTGGTTTTCTTTTAAAATACATTGCTAAAATCATGTTTGATTTATGTAATATTGAATTAATATATATATTTGTGAGAGAGCTTTAGTGAAAAAGAGAAGACTCTCCCTAAAGTTGTGTTTAACCAAAACAACCAACTTATTAAACCAAAGTAGCAAAGAAAAGCTAAGTATGGGAATATGATATTTATCCCAATGAGATAGTGTCTTATATATTGTTATCAAACAAGTTTATATTATATTTCAGTAAGAAGGTCTGAAATGTAATAGAAGTGGAAATATCATTGATATCTTTGAGAATTATAGAATTACATAATAGACCAAGAGTCATTATTATTACCTATTGATTGAAAATCATGTATCTTGGATAGATGAATTTATTCTCTCGTTATTAATCAAAGGCCTTAGTGCTAGGAGATTTTAAGGTGCAGAAGCACCGATAACTCTCAAGTGGAAAATACTCTCTAGTATGGCTATAAACTTATCATACATTTATATATGAGAATATATGTGTCAAGAATATCTATATTCAGAAAAACGTAGGTACCCTACATAATTATACAAAGGATAACTTGAAAGAAACCTGTGAGGAATTTGGAAATTAGTCAGATGGTTCTCAATTGAGTTAGCAGAATTTTAACAACTTAATATGTTGAATTATTATTGGACATTCTATGAATATAAAGTTTATATTGAATCAAATTAAATGATATTTAATATCATGATTAACTAGATTGGTTATGGTGTTTTAGAATAACAAAACCATACTTGTTATAACAACAAAGAGTTTGATCCATTATTTAAGAAAAATATGATTGTTTGTTTATGTCCACTTCAAGAGTAACCATATTCGGTATGGAGTTCTTTAGGAATAGAACCATAAGAATAAATTGTGGACATTTGAACCTTTAATACGAAGAAGTAATCTTCAATTTAATGTTATCAATATATTATTATACATATTGACATGTTGTCAATACTTTTAGATTGAGACCAGATGTGTCTAGTCGGTGGTCCATTATGTCATCGGTATTAACTAATTATGCAAAAAAAAAATGAGAGTAGTTACTCCCATGGTTAAGAACTAAGGACTTGAGTAAAAGGCAGTTGCCAAATTCCAAGATGTTACATCAACGTAAATAGAAAGATCAAGTTAGGAAAGTATAACCAGTCAAGTCGTTTACTAACTTAGAAAGAAAGGACTCAAATAAGAGGCAGTTACCTAGACCCAAAATGTTGCAAGAATGTAACATGGGTATTCAAGTTAGATGTGTTAAACCTATTTAGTCAAATAATCAACACTAGTAAAGTCATCACTATTGAAAGAGATTCTATTTGTGTTAGTTAACCTTTGGGTCAAACCAAAAGAAGAGGTAACCACATGTCAGTTGGATTTCCAAGTCAAGTTAGAGGTGGGTGAACTTACGACACCACTTAAAAAGTGGATTGATTATATTTATCAAACTTTGGCCAAAGTAAGTGTAAAAGTCACTACTTACACTTTGTCGTTTCACTATGCTCTAGGTTTAGATAACTTGTCAGTAGAGTCATGCATAGTTAGAGAATGTCTATAGTTGTATGACTATAAATGTTATGCAGGACACAACACTAGATATCTAGATAGGCAATACTAGGGTTCCCATACCAAACTCTTTGTTGAAGGGTAGGGCCACTTCCAGTAGGAAGGTGTGCAGGGGATCGATGGTCTGTGGTTGGAGGTAAAGTGCTTGCGTGATGCTCTCCCTCTTGCAAACAGCATGTTGAGACTTGCAAAACAAAAGAAGTAATCCAGATAAGGATACCTTGACCTTAATCTCTTGTAAATTATGAAATGGGATATATGATCATGAATTATATTTATAAACTGCATTTGAAAAGATGAGTTTCATTTGCTTGAATTTTAGTTTTGATATTTCAATTATGCAAAAGTTATATGAAGATCTCTATGTAATATGCAAATTATGTTATTGAAAAATAAAATTATATTTTCATGTTTTTGGAAACATTGAATTATTCACTTCATAAGTTAAATCTTAGGTGAAAATTGTAGAGTAAATACACTTGCAACTTTCTTCTTCTCTTCTTCTATTCCTCTCCTCTTGAAAAGCTATTTTTTTACACTTTCCTTCATGTAATCCTCTAGAACAACCTACAAATTATTTCCTCAAAATTGTTGTTTTTGATTGTTGATTCTTAACATATTTAAATTTTGTATTATATAGAGATTAAAACCCCTGTGAGTTACCAAAATAGGCACCCAAATCTACTTTTTCATTTCCCTCCAATTATCTTTTGAAATTCTTCTATATATGCTTAAAATTCATCATTAAATGCTTCCAAATATGGAACACAAGATTGCTTCACCATATACCATGACTTGATATTGTAGATGCCTCATAAAAATCAATAAAATCATGAACTAATTCATGTTCATTCACATCAAATTGAAAACTAACGAGTCATTAATTGGTTTTTAAATATCACTAGCTTTTTCCTCCATTCTAGGCATGCAAATTGAAAGGATGAAATGTCAAATGTCACTTGCCTTATGAACACTTCAAATTGAGAAAATTAATCAATTTTAGATTTATAATTTTCTAATGGATCCCTTCAACCCTTGAAACTTTGAAATTGTGCAATACAATAATTTTAAAATCATATTAAACACCTTGTTTGCCTCTAATTTTTGAAATGAAAGCAATTCTTGATAAAATAAATGTTTTATCCTTCAACACTCCAAAAGATGCTCTTGAAGATCCAACCTACACCAAAGATTTAAAAATCAAACATGAAAAGAAATTTATTTTTTGGTGATGTAGGATTTCTTGTGAGTCTGGATGCTTCTACATTAAACACGTTGGGTAAGAAAAAATGTTCTATGAGTTGGAGACTCATGAACATTTAAAAATTGTATGTTTATTTTTTATCCATTTGTCTTCCTTATCCATTTGTTTTCTCTTCTTATTCGCCTTACTATGTACCTTTCTATATCTTCTCTTTTTCATTTTTCCTCTTTTTTTCCTTCTCATAAAATTCACCTTGGTGTACCATGGTTCATCGTTCTATTCCACTCTATCATCCTCAACACCTCATTGTATTTCATCATGTAAAATGTTATTTATGCACCTTACCATCTCTCTTTCTTCACTTTATTTTACCATTTCATCCTCATAGAAATTAGCTTCATTAGCAACTTTGTTTTTTTTAGGTAAATCAACAATTACCTTTGTTTTCTTCTCCTTGTCTATTGCTCTATTTTTTTCTCCTTCAAAGATGCATGTATCAATTACAACCTCTTTATTTTCATTATTTTATTCTATCATTTCTCCCTCAATCATTTTTTTAATTTTCTAATCTCCTCTTTCAACAGGAGACTTTCTTCTTCATCAATCACTTTGTCAAATTTAAGACCATCAAAAACCATTTTTTGAATTGCTACAACTTTATTCACAACTTCATCTACCTCAACAATGTTATCTTTCACATCCACAAAATAATGTAACCCAACATTAAATTTACTTTTTCTAAATTTATAAAAATAACATGTTACCTATGCATTCTCTTGTCTCTCTATTACTGCTCCAACTTTTTCCTCATCAAAATTTGCTTCTAAATCTTCATACCTTCAAAAAGACATGCCTTTTTTGTTTCAATCTTTTCTTTATTTTCACATTCTATCATCAACACACTTTATCCTTTCATTATGTCATCTCTATAACATTTTCCATCATTCTTGTTCACATTTACTACAACTTCTCCATATTTTATAGCCTCCAACCTATCCGATCTCAAGTGTGTGTCTATCACCATCCTAAGGATTTTCTTCCTTCAATACTACTTCATAGTTTCCCACTTAATTGGCCTCTTCAAGATAATATTCATCCTCTTTTTCAAAGACATCTTTGTTGGAAGAATGAAGAAGAATGGCCATCTCTACAGTTTTGTGTTGTCATTGATGTCACCATGTTGTGATTGCAAGTCTAAGTCAGTGCTTGATCCGATATTTTGGTCCGGTATCTAAATTGGTATTCAAGCTGCACCCTCTGGTATTCTAGTCTGCAATCCTCCGCAGTTGATTGTTGTTGCTTGTAGTTTTGGGAAACAATTTATGATTGTTGAAAGCATGTATGTTCAAAATCTCTTGTGCTCCAGTGTTCGTATGGTGTATCAACATTATTTTGTTGATTACTTTTTGCAATTAAGTCTATTTCTGGCCAAATTCTTGGATAAGTCATGATATGGTGAATTAATTTTTCTTATGTGGATATATGTGCGACCTATCTTAGGTCCATGCCGACATGATGTAGCATGTTGGACGTTTGGATTGCCTTTTGGAAAGATTTTGTGAATGCTTGTAGCCGACAAGTTGGTATTTTTTGATAAACAAGGAGATGCATCTAATTAGGCCGACCTAATTGATGCTTGTGGATGAATCGAGTATATATATTGTATAGGGTTGAAGATAAAAAACTATAATCAATGAGGCAGTTGTGAATGCGAAGTTGAAGAAGAGAGAAAATGATGAAGTGTGTTAAGTCTATCTATTGAGCATCACAGAAACTGTATCAACACTTGTTAGGTGCACTCTTTTCAATTCATTTTGGGTGTGAAGCCCAATTTTGTTTTGTAAATCTTTTGTAGGAAGTGAGCCTCCTTGTAAGTAGTGAGATTTTATATCTGGACAATGAGTCTTTTTAGGGAATTGAGTCCTTAGAAGTGAGCTTTTGTAATCAGTTTTGTTATTTGTTTATATTGTGAGTTAATCCTAACCGTGGTTTTTCCCTCATTGGGTTTTCCATGTAAAATATGGTGTTCATTGTGTTGATTTTACTTTTTGTTATCTACATTTCATGTTCATACCCAATAACAAAACAGTGTGGTTGTGAAGCTAATAAGTATTTAAAGTTTTGAATTTGAATTTGGTGACAACTTATTCACCCCCCTCTTAGTTGTCCTACGTCTTTTAACAATTGGTATCAGAGCTCTAGTTCCTTGGTGTAGAGCTTAACCGCTTGAGGAAGATCCTAAAGGTTGATCAGATGGATGATAAATAAGAACTTTAGACTACACTTGAAGATCTTGATAAGGTAGAAAATGAAAACAAAGACTTGAAAGAAAATCTAGATGAGGCTAATGAATGTGTCTGGAAGTTGAAAGAACAATTAAAGAAATTCAAGGAAATACATAGAGAATTAAGTGAGCATCAAAAACAGGAGATCATTGGACTGAAAGTACTTGTAGAAGAAAAGAAGAGAATTGAAGAATGTCTGAATACAATGGTGTAGAAAAAATCTGATGAATGCTCTAAACTTGAACAGGAGGTAGTAAACTTGAGAGTTGAGATAGAGAAGGAAAAACTCAGTGAGAAAAATTTCAGATCTAGTTCCGACAAGCTTGGAGAACTGCTTGCAGGACAAAAACCAAGTAAAGACAAAGGTGGCCTAGGAAATGAAGCAAGTGAAAATTCTAAGGACAATCAAATGACTCAGGACAAAGGGAAGTAGAAAATAAATTTTGCAAGGAGACCACTTGTGAGACAACCTAATGCACAAAGGTATCCCTCTTTCAATGGTATTTGTTTTTCCTATAATAAATATGTTCACAAGGCAACATAATGTAGGAGTAGGATGAATCAGTTTTCTGGTCCCTTCATAGGACAATGTTTTGGATGTAAGAAATTTGGACATAAAGCTATTGAATGCAGATCTTAGGTGAGAATGATCAGCTAGGTAATGATGAACATATTTAATGGAGGCAGTATGAATCAATCTTTTAATGACTATTGTTATACCTATAACAAATTTGGACACAAAGCAAATCAATGTAGATCGAGAAGTAATGAAGGTCAAAATAGTTAAAAAGGTGTAGTATGCTATAATTGTAACACACCTGGACATATCTCAAAGATTTGTAGAAGTAAGAAGGGAAAGTAGTATGCTTTGGTAGAGAAGAATGAACCAGTAAAGAAGATCGACAAAGAAGAGATGAAGCAAGAGATGAATAAGATATGGAAGAAGAAAGAGGAAGAAGAATCTGA
Organism: Sequoia sempervirens; assembly: GCA_007258455.2. Taxonomy (NCBI): domain Eukaryota; kingdom Viridiplantae; phylum Streptophyta; class Pinopsida; order Cupressales; family Cupressaceae; genus Sequoia; species Sequoia sempervirens. The sequence goes on along the minus strand of VDFB02271358.1, from coordinate 1,173,125,617 downwards.
AACTACTGATGCGTGTGTGCCCTCATCTGGTACAAATAATTCCTCTAGGAATTAGACCTAGCATGGTCTTAGGGGGAGCATTATCAGAAAATTGTAAAAACCCCCTGGATGAATGGTGTGTCAAAGGTTGGCACGAGGATGGAATGCCAAGAATGAATAATCAAAGGTTTTGGAAAAGGAACCAGAAGAAAACATTTTGACAGGATAATTTGCATATCGAATTAGGGTTTTCTATGTTTTGAAGAATGTTTTTAGCAGCTTTTTGATGTATGTTGCATTTAATGCATTTTAGGGAAAATCGATGGTGTATAAGATAAAATTTGTAAGCCTTTTTTATCATTTGAGTATTTGAAGAGTTTGAAAATTTTCTTGGAGTGATCTTGAAGTGATCTAAAGCATTTATGAAGAAATTTGAAGAAACTATTACGAATACACAAGAATTATTATTCAATCTACGAAGGAAAAGAAGAAGTCTTGACTGAACATTAACGAATTCAAGAAAGTTAAGCACAACAATGGATAGAGGATTGAGTGGTGACATTCCACTGAAGATGAAAGGAGTTGAATTGGAAAAATTTAATCATAGGAAGATGAAAGAAATGGAACTAGGGTTGAAGGAAAATGAATTATAGGGCATAAAAACCCTAGGTATGGATTTATGGGGAAAATTTCCTTGGTTTGTTGATAAAGATTTCATCTTATTCTTATTGAGTCATTTCAAGAATGACAACATTGTATTGGAAAAACCCTACCTAATCACAAAGGAAGCGATCGAAGTGATTACCGACTTATGCAGTATTGGGGATCTCCTTGGAAAGAAAATTGTGAAATACAGAGATGTGGAGGAACTTACTGACATTAATAAAGATCCTCAAGCTCTGATAAACACTCTTGCAGATTCAACTGTAAGGTATGTTGCATATGGCATTTCCTATAAAATCTATTTCAAAAATCGTGAAGGCTCGACATCGGCTATTGTTGTATATATTGCACATATGATGGTTCAGGAAAACAAACAGTGTGATCTGTGTAGCCTATTACTTGAAAATCTAACTAAGAATGCCCGAATGTCATTGGTTGAGGGTTATCTCTTTCGGTTTGGATCTTTGCTTGTGTGCTTGGTCTTTTACTTTTTGAACTCCCTATCGAGAAGAGAAAATGTAGTGTGGGAATCCAGTATTCCTATTAGGAAACAAGTCTATAGATACTTGGAATCATTGGCGGATAATGTAAGTGATTGCAGATCATATTTCACATCCTTAAGAACAAATCTATGCTTTGGTATGTCAATACCAAGTCAATTTGAAGTGGGTTCATCCTCCAGTAAGAGAGAGTTGGAAGCTATCATTGGTGAGTCTCCTCCAAAACTGAAAAAGAGGAAAACTATTATAACAAGTGTCTCGAAAGAGAAGAATGAAGAAGAATTTATGTTTGGATCTTATACAAAGGATATACAGATGTTACTAGATAAGGATGAGATGAAGAAGACTGGTGAAATGTGGAATGTGTGCTCTCTAGTTGAGAAACTTAAAATTGATGATGTGCTGGTTGATTATTTGTTGAATAAAGGTATTTCAGTTTCAGATGTGTCAGATTCTTTACCAGATGATCTTGTAGAGATTTTTGAAGAGAGAACATTGCTGGAAGGACCCAAAGGACATAAATTCAAAGCTATGCTTGAAAGAAGGTGTAACAAAGCAAAGCAAGTACTATCTAAACATATGAATGAGACAAAATAATGCATCAAAGAAATATCTGACATTTACAGGTATTATCTCTGGTGGTCAACAATTGTTGATAATTTCAGAAGTAGGATTGAAGCTATTGAAGTTGGAATGAATAGTATTGGAAAGAACTTTGATTTCTTCAAAGACAGGGATGGAAAACAAAGAATAAGAGTTGGAGAATTGTAGGTAGAATTGTTGACTACTCAAAGGAAAAGAAAAGATATGGTTAGAACCTTCTGGTTGGTTAAGGAAGTTGCTAAGGTTCGGTTAGATCATCTCTTTGGAATCCTCTCTAATGCTAAAAATTGTGAACGACTGTGTCTGTCTTCTGATTAGACATCCTCCTTTACGTAGGTATCTTTGTTGGAAGGTATGAGTGCAAGAATGAATTTTGGCGTACTTGCATGGAAACAAATTATTCCAATCGTAAGAGAGAGGTATAAGAAAATATTTCATGTGAAAAGTGTCATCCTTGTTTGAATGTTTGAAATGGGAAGCTAGAATTCTTGTGTCATCATATACATCCTACCTTTTTTATCGCCCTTTTCCATTGATGTCAAAGGGGGAGAGAGTTAGAGTATAAAGTTATGGGGAGAGAGTCATATGAGCTGGGAGAATGTTGTGTTTTGAAAATTTTGGCACATGTTGCCATCAATGACAAAGGGGGAGATTGTTGGAAGAATGAAGAAGAATGGCCATCTCTATAGTTTTGTGTTGTCATTGATGTCACCATTTTGTGATTGCAAGTCTAAGTCAATGCTTGATCTGGTATTTTGGTCTAGTATTTGAATCGGTATTCAAGTTGCATCCTCCGGTATTCTAGTCTACAATCCTTTGCAGTTGATTGTTGCTACTTGTAGTTTTGGGAAATAGTTTATGATTGTTGAAAGCATGTATGTTCAAAATCTCTTGTGCTCTGGTGCTCGTACGACTTATCGACATTATTCTGTTGATTACTTTTTACAATTAAGTCTATTTTTGGTTAACTTCTTGGATAAGTCATGATATGGTGAATTAATTTTTCTTATACAAATATATGTGCGACCTATCTTAGGTCCATGCCAAAATGATGTAGTGTGTTGGATGTTTGGATTGCCTTTTGGAAAGATTTTGTGAATGCTTGTAGCCGACAAGTTGGTATATTTTGATAAACAAGGAGATGCATCTAATTAGGCTGACCTAATTGATGCTTGCGGATGAATCGAGTATATATATTGTACAGGGTTGAAGATTAAAAACTGTAATCGATGAGGCAGTTATGAATGCGAAGTTGAAGAAAAGCAAAAATGATGAAGTGTGTTAAGTCTGTCTATTGAGCATCACCAGAACTGTATCATCACTTGTTAGGTGCATTCTTTTCAGTTCATTTTGGGTGTGAAGCCCAATTTTGTTTTGTAAATCTTTTATAGGCAGTGAGCCTCCTTGTAAGTAGTGAGCTTGTGTATCCAGACAGTGAGTCTTTTCAGGGCAGTGAGCCTTTGTAATCAGTTTTTCTATCTCTTTATATTGTGAGTTAATCCTCACCATGGTTTTTCCCTCATTAGGTTTTCCACGTAAAATTTGGTGTTCATTTTGTTGATTTTACTTTTTGTTATTTGCATTTCATGTTCATACCTAATAACAAAACAATGTGGTTGTGAAGCTAATAAGTATTTAAAGTTTTGAATTTGAATTTGGTGACAACTCATTCACCCCCCCTTTCAGTTGTCCTGCGCCTTTTAACAATCTCCACTCTCAACTATCTACAACAAAATTTCAAAAAAAATCTTTTCCCAAAACAAAAATCCTAAAATATAAACTCATAGTAAGAAACTCGCATACCTTCATTGAAGTATATGCAATTTGTCTTCTTCAATAAAATGCACATGTTTTCTACCCAACAATGATTTTGGAAGATGTTATATCAAAACCCCCTATACCCACTTTCTAACATGGAGGAATTTATCACACCTCCTACCCAAATTTCTCTTTGTTGTCTAGGACAACCCAAAACAAATTACACAAAATGTAACTCATCAAATCTTAGCTCTCTATAGTTATAGGAAATATTTTTTTTTACCTATAACAAGATAATTTTAGAGCTCTTCTTAAACACACCATAACAATATAACTCAAATATGAAACCATTCCCCTCACACACATTCCAACATCAAACCTTTCTCTGACATAATTTGATGCATACAAGATTGGGAGGTCTTATCAAACTACCTAATCTTGGAGCCTTTACATATCATCCAACCCACATAAACACATATATTGCAAAATATTCTAAAATGTAGCTTTATTAAAAGTTTCATATGCATTCATCGAACAATTTTTTTCAAGAAAAATTACATATAGTGAGGATTCCAACAAGAAACAAAATTTTGAAAATTTACAAAGTTTTCTAGACACCTCCTTCCTGCAAGTCTTCAAATCCTCATTCCTTCACACCCTCTTGGCTTCACTCATCTTTTAGTGACTATTCATGATTTTTCATCTTTTTAGTATTTTCTTCTTGGTTGCATTAGGTTTGCATTTCTATTCAACTTTTTAGTATTTTCTTCTTGGTTGCATGGATTTATAGAGAACTTGTCTTGGGTACACATTCATATTGAGAAGAAATTTTTATCCCCATGACTACATGACTGTTTATTCATCATTAGAGGAGACCATTATATTTATAGGTGTGACTATTTATCTGTATGGATTGTGATAGGAGCTATAGAAGAGTCCCTTGGAAAATAAAAATAATAATTTAATCTTCTTATTATAGGGGACCCTTGCCATGAGAAGGAAGGTAGGGTTTAGGAGAGGTTGTTCAAGAAGAACCTTTGATGAACGAGTTCAAGAAGAGTAGATAAGTTGTTAGATGCACATGACAACTGAGAGGGGGTGAATCGGTTGTACATTAAAACATCAAAACCATTATTAAGATTTAGATCTTTATTAGCCCTTAAACCCTTATCATGCATTAGTAGAATGCAAACTTATAAAACAGTAATGCAAACATATCAGACACCTATGAACACCATATTTATGTGGAAAACCCAAGAAGAAAAAAAATCATGGTGAGGATTAGCTCACAATATAGAGTAATAGCAACATCAAATGCAATAGGTTCACTACCAGAGGGCTCACTACCTAAAATAAAGAAGGGATCACTGCCAAAGGACTCACTTTCCAGAAGAAATAAGATAGAAGAAGGGGTGGCTCATTGCCAATTCAAACTGCTAATAATGCATCTCTCCTATACCAAAGGTATAGTTCCACTGAAGCACAAACAACTCATTCAATAGATTAAAATGTAGACACCTTCTGCTCACTACATCTGGGAGTCATAGGCATTAAGGCTCAAACTCAAATTACCACAATTGATCAAATTCACATCTTTCACATCAGACACATTCTCTACTTAATCCACACAACAAATTGCCTTGTATTTATATCATCCATCATCTCAATTAGGTTGGCCTTAAGGAAATGTATGCACCTCAACCGTGCAACATCAAATAGGTCGACACCAAACACTTCCATGGTGTAAAGAAGTAAAGGCAGAACATTCCATAACTTAATTGGGAACCAAATATACAAAGACACACTTCTCAACACATCCACAAATAGTAATCATCCTCCATAATAAGCGCTAGCATGCCAGGTCGACCAAATCTGCTCTAACACTAACAAGCAACCATAAGAACACCTCTCTAGGTTTGGAAACATCTCGCGGACCACACAACATTACAAAAAATATCAAAATATTCCACATCATCAAAATACTCACCACTACTACTGTAACCATGTGAAACTTAAGAACACCTTTATTTTGTGCAACTAGACACATTGGCACAGAAATCCAACTCACCAAACAACCTTGTGAAACACCACAACACTTGAAACTTTAAGGGAAGGTAGATACAAACAACATAAGAACATTCCTAGATCCATAAGCCAAGAACCTTTACTATGGAGAGATGCAGAGCAATCTCATTTCTCCTAGACACCCTATTTCACCAAACAGACACTTTCAAACACATCTTCTACTACAGTATGATCCAAAACTTGAAACTTTGGGTATAGAACCTTTGAACACCTCTAATCATCATATCCAAACCACACAAGCATAACTTCAACCATGAAGAAATGTAGAGAAGAACATTGGACACCACTCTATCACACTGAACTCTCTTTTATTCAAAATTTCTCAAAATCACTTGGAAACCAAGTGAACCAATTGTTAGAGTAATAGGTTGTTTACTTGATTAATTTAATCATATTGATTAACTAATTAAGTCACCTTTATTTTATTTCACTTAAGCTAAACTTAGGAATCTTTATTTTGCATTATTAAATTATTCATGTTGTCTCGTTCATTATGATCTTGACACTTGTCACATGCTAATTTAATCCTCTTCCTAGGGTTCTCACTTTAGGGTTTTGATCTCCTTTCTTAAGGATTGATCTCTTTGTAATTATTCATCTTCTCGAGTAATGCATCTTTTGCTTCATGTTTTGCAAAGCACCATTCTTGTGTCTCTTGATCTCCTTTGGTGATAGGTTATTTGCTTGCAGGTGTTCATTGGGATCTGTGAAGTTGGATTATCAACTTCTACATGGTATCAGAGCTTTAAATTTGCAAGCTTCTTGTTCCACTTTCATGAGATCTTTCCTTGTTCAATGGTTTTCCAGTGCATCCAAGGTCAAATCAGACCTCTCCATTGAATCCAGAGCTGCCAGAATAGTCAATATTGACCTTTGTTTTGTTAAATTTGGCTTCCGTTTGTCAGATCTGTGAGTGTTAGAAGATTTTTTTTTGCCAAATCCAGGGGGTGCTTGATTTTTCAGAGCGTTTTGAGCCAAAATGGACCTCACTATTGTGCTTAGAAGGCTTAAAAACCCCTATTTCCATATATAATTTGTCAATTTTGGAGCAGGTCACCCCGGGGCAAAAAAAATTACCTGGTAGGGGCCATACGGCCTTTGCATGCATCTCGAGGTATAAATTTTCGTAATATATATATATTTTCTGCAAAAAAAATTGTAGCTTTTTAATTGTAAAAATAAAATAAAATTTCAAAGCTTTAATTTTTTAAGAAAAAGCTTTAAAAAAAAAAACAAATCAAAGGAAGGTACGTACCTACGCAAGTACTACGCAGGGCCGTACCTATGCAGGGTACCTGCGCACCATGTGGGCCCCTACCTTTTTTTTTATTATTTAAAAAAAAAATTATTATTGTAATTTTTTATTATTTTTTTTTTAAATAAGCCAAATTGTGCAAATGCTGTGAAAGCCATATGGCTGTTAATTTTAGGCTCACAGTTTTGTTGCGACGGTCATATGGTTGTCAAATTTAATGTCGTGACTATGTTTTTTGCCCTTTGGGAGTTGTTTTCTTCCAGAGGCCATAATTTTTGCCCACAGTGTTGAAATCGGGCAAATGAGATATCGTCGAAAAGAGGATTCATGGTACTTTCCAATGGTGCAAGTATGTTTTGAAGATTTCTTCTCAAGTCCTTGTTATTTCCAGTTAAAGTCAGATCTTCTTTTTTGGGGTTGCCTTCCATGTTTTCTGCATAACTTTTGCATACGATGTCGAAAATGGGAAAACGAGATATCGTCAAAAATCTATTTTCGAGCTCTTTGCAGTGGTGTAGGTGGTTTCCAAATTTTATTTTTGGTTTTTTCCAAAAATCCTTCTTCTCAGTTGTAGTCCTTTTTGGACCTTATGGGCTCACATTGCATGTATTTATCATCTTTAAATGCACTGAAAGAAAGTGCCTCAGCTTTGTATGTGTTGTATTGGGATTCTTGCACATCACTTTGTGCCTTGTTGTACTTGCACTATGATATAAAGTGTCATGGGGGTTGAGGTTTTCCTTTGTTTTTCCTTCATACCTTTCTCATGCATATGTGACTTTTGTTTTCACATCCTTTATATCTGCTTGTACTTTCATGACTGCACCTTCAGATGTTCTTGGTTCCTCTTCATGCACTACTTTCAGGCATTCAGTTTTAGTGTACTTGTCACGCCTCTCCCTTGTCAGCATTATTGGGGGGTTTCTATTGTTGGTGCTAATGCTTCCTTGGTTTCGCGTTGGAGTGAGCTATGTATACAATATTTGTTCCTATGTACCAGGTGGATGCAACGGCTAGTTACCCATGCATTTCGGTGAGATGAAGCACTTACCATATGGACACTCTTGCATTCCTTCTTTCAACATTTCAGCAGTCATTCTATGACAGTGTTTGCACCTTCTTCATGCTTCAATGGTGTTTTCCATGTTCATCCTTTGTTCCTATCTTCTGGGACAATTTCTTCTTGATTGGAGGCTTATTCATCCTTCACTCTTGTTTGGAGGCTTCTTAGTCCTTCACTTGTATTTCTCTCTTTTGGAGAGGAGTTTTTCCCATGAGGTTTTCTCCTTTTCTCCTGTTGTGAGAGCTATTTTACATTTGTACATGGGTACCTCATCTGGCCTAGTTACTAGGACCCATCTTTGATTTCATGCATTTTTTCCTTAGTTTCTTTGCTTCTCCCTAAGTTCATCTTAAGGGGGGTGTTAGAGTAATAGGTTGTTTACTTGATTAATTAATTAAGTCACCTTTACTTTATTTCACTTAAGCTAAACTTAAGAATCTTTATTTTGCATTATTAAATTAGTCATGTTGTCTCGTTCATTATGATCTTGACACTTGTCACATGCTAATTTAATCCTCTTTCTAGGGTTCTCACTTTAGGGTTTTGATATCCTTTCTTAAGGATTGATCTCTTTGTAATTATTCATCTTCTCGGGTAATGCATCTTTTGCTTCATGTTTTGCAGAGCACCATTCTTGTGTCTCTTTATCTCCTTTGGTGTTAGGTTATTTGCTTGCAAGTATTCATTGGGATC
>VDFB02271358.1:1172747841-1173116918 GCA_007258455.2 Sequoia sempervirens | reverse complement strand
GGGGGGGGTGAATCAGTAAATCAATAATAAAACTTTTTATTTTCAATCTTTTAAACTTGCTACAATCAACCTATTTGATTTGAATCAATTTCCCCCAGTTGACACAATTTTATTGAAATAATAATTTTTTAAGTAGGCACCAACCTACAGATTTACAACTAGATGATTTAGTAGAATGAAATCTACAAGGAACACCTAAACCTCTACAGATTTTAGTAGACACCTGCCTACAAGGAGCACCAACCCCTAATGCAAGGCACCAAACCTTGACTTGATGGATGAAGCAATTGTCCTCAATCAGATCTGCAATCTGCCAATTCTCCAATCTGCCTTTGTGATATAACTTCTCTCACTCAGCCCACACAAGAAGAAAGGCTTCTGATTCTGACTTCTTGAACTTCTCAACCACACTTTGCAACTTTGAAATGGACATCTAATATGTATGTTTCTCAAGAGTTTCATCCTTCTTATGAAAGAACACATCTATTTTTGCATCCTTTGAAAATCTGCCTCTTTAGAATTTGTTTATCTCTGTCTTAATTAAACTACTTCAGTTATAATTTCCTTCAATCACTTTTGCAATGTTTATTAAGTAAGAAACACATATCTTCAATCAATAAATCAAATGGGACACACCTCCTCAAGCACTAAACCGAATGATCTTGACTCAACAAAAATTAATTCAACTCGTACTTGCTGAAGACGTGATTTTTAGATTTGAGTGACCTTTTATTAAATCGTATCTCTTCATTCTTAATCAATTCTTTTAAGAGAATGACGTCTTTTGGTTAACACTTCTTCATAGCTTTCTGCCGTGCCTTTTTAGTTTTGACTTCGTCCTTTCATAAAAAGGCGCGATATTTGCAAATATGATTTATTTGTTTGTCTTTTGAAAACGCACCTCTTCAGAAAATTACATTTCTTTGTAAATGCATTCCTTCTACATATTTCTCTTAATGAAACTCGCATTTTAATGAAAACGCCCCTGTTTGTAAGTTACGTCTTTTTTCAAGACATCTGGATCTCATACGCGTCTCTTAACTTAATTCGAATTAACCAAAAGAACATTTTACTTAATCGTATCTTTCTACCAATAGTCTTAGGAGATACATCTTTTAAGATATTGAAGTTTTGTGGGGCCTGTATTTGCTCATGAATAAACACGTCTCTCCACAAAAAAAATCGAATCACTTCTAATACACCATTTGTTTGTTATTTTTGAGGACGTCTTTTAATAAAGTAATCTGTATTTGGCAAGTCTTCTAAAGCATGTCTTTTAAAATATTTAATTAAAAAATGTTCTTAAAGGTACGTCCTTTCAGATCAGCAAGTTGTTATGTCTTCTGTACAGCACATCTACTCAAGTAAGAACACGTCTATATCTGTTTAATGCTCCATGACAATTGCTAAATATAACAAATCATTACTCAGATTTGTTAGAATAAATTAATTTGTTCAACTTCGATCTGTAGGTGATCTGTAGATATAACCTTCAATTTTAAACTGTTCAACTCAGAATTTATTGATTAGATTTTACTCATGATTAGATCATACTTATTTGAGTTTTGTTGTGTGCATATTTCGATCTGAAGATGCTACAATGAACTGAAGATGCTCTGTACATATTTCTCCAATGTTTTACTCATTTTGTTTATACATTTGACATCAATGACAATATTTCCAACAGGCTGAAGTGTTCCATGGTAGTTACTGAGTCATACCCTTGAGTTATCACTCCATGATACCACCATTCGTGGGCTATCCCTTCAAGGTGTAAAGTCACAAATTTGATAGCCTCTTCTTCATACATAGGGTTTGATGAGAAATATGTATCTAATTTGTGCAACCAAGCCCTTGTTGATGAACTACCAGTCCCATGAAAAATGGGGATAGTGATCTTCCCTAAATGGTGCTAAATATCTTTCCTTTCTTCATACCTTCTCCTTCTATACCCACCTCTTGCCTTCATCTCGTAGAATTCTGTGAAAGTCATATAATTCTGAACGGGAATGCTTAAGGCATTGTATTCATCATGAAGCCTGTCTATTTCATTTACTTGATCAGGTTGCTCTTCTTCTCTGCTAGCTGCTCTTTCTTTTTCCAAAAATTTGGCCCTAAAGGATATAGTATTAACTGAAACTTTCTCACCACCAGCTGAAGTCTTTTCTCCTTCAGAACTGCTCCCTTCAGCCGTATTTTGTGCAGGCCTATCAGCACTCCGCTGCTGATTTAAATCCCTCAAAAGTTGGACCATCTCTCTCATGGATTCTGTCATGCTGTTTTGAAATTCTTCCATTCTCTTGACAAAAGCTTCAGTATTATCATCCTCCTTGTCACCCATGGCAGTTCCCTTCTTCTTGTGCAGTTGATAACACTATTCTCTTTCACTCATCAATTACTCTCAGGTTGGCAGGATGCCAAGCTCTGATACCAATGTAAAGTGCCTAGGGTTTCTCGATTATCATAATATCAAATCTTGATATTACTTCAGAAATATACTGGTAAACTGAAAACAGAAATTAAACCCTCATATGAAAAATAAAAACCATTACTTGAATACTGCCTTGAATACATAGTTTCCCTCTGTTGGCAAATCAATGTTTCAACCATGAATAGATTAAGGGAATAGGATCTACCCAGAGTTATTGGATCAGATTTACAATATATGATTGACAATTTGCTAATGTACACACAATAAAAGCCTCCTGGGTGCAGACACCTGAAAGATTGGGCTGACAATGTTGCAGCCTTTAGCAATGAATGTCTAAGTTGTCCAGATCAGATTCGCCTCTGCTAGAGAGTGATTTCTAGACTACTCCAGGTATAGTGCCCTAATTAAATCACACCCAAAATAATTGCATTCAGACCAATGTAAATATATTTAAGACTTGCGAATGGCGCTGGTAAGGGTTTCGTCTTACCAGGTATGAGCTGCTCAGGTTGGCATCTGAGCCCATTGGTTGCACTCATTTAATGCAATGGAGGAAAATATAACTTTTGACGTCCAAAACAGCCAACACACCCAGATATATATGTTGATGTAAGTAGTGGCGGGAGATCTCTTTCTGCCCTATATAAATTCGAAATATTTTCTAGAGGCCGACTTTGGTGAAGCGACACCTCTCTTGCAAATAATATTTTTATTTTTGTCATTCAAAATTAAGGCCAACTAATGAGAGGCATTGCTTGAGGTTGACCAGTCAATAACTAAAAGACGTCTTGTTTGAGGAAAGATGCCGACTCAAGTTGAAACACCATCTCATGCTGTATATATCGAAGGTGTTGCTCTTTCATTATATTATCATTATCATTCTGAAGTCACTTGCATGCTATCAAGGAATTCGTACAGCTACAACGGATTATATTATTGTTTAGTGCAGATCGATATCAAGGATATCTACAGAAGACCATCATTTGCTGAGAGCAGATCTATATCAAGGAGAATTCATCAATATTGTGTATATCTTGCATCTAAGAGAGGTGCTATATTCATTGCATCAGATCGGCCTAGTGTTGGCCCAATTGTAAAGCAAATTGCTACTTCTTCTTTCAATATATAAGTGATATATTTGTAGCTGGGTTTTTCTCCCTCGAGAAGGAGGGTTTTCCTAGGGTATCTTGTTGTGTTCATTATTCACCGTGTTGCATTTTTTGATTGCTTACATTCTGATCCTAAAACTAACATGGTATTAGAGCAGGTCTAAGAAAAGATCTTATTAGATTTGTTAAGCAGTCTATTTTTCATCTAAGAGAGATCTTGAAGATAAAGTATTGCAAATTATTTCAGACCTTAGGGCAGATCTTTGAAAGTGACTTTGTGCGGAAAAAGAAGATGTTGATCGGTATCAAGGTAGAAGATAGACTTGATGGAGCAACGAACTTCAACTCTTGGAAACCTAGGGTACTCATTGCATTAGAGGAGAAAGATCTTGATTTCGTGGAAAGTGATATGCCCGAGGCTTCCGATGATACTGAGAAAATCCAGTGGAAGAAAAATAGCACGAAGGCTAGAAAGATCATGATAGACTTTGTGATGGATCACCTAGTACCGATCATCTCCAAGTTGAAGACAACGAAAGAAATGCTCTATACTCTAAAAGGATTGTATGAGATCAACAACACTAGCAAATCCCTTGCTTTGAGACAACAACTTCACCATGTAAAAATGGCTAAAGATGATTCAATCATCTCATTCTTTATGAAGATTGCTGATTTGAGAAATTAGTTGAGCACTATTGGGGATATAATTGCAGACAAAGATCCTGTTATGTTGGCACTAAATAGTCTTCGTCAAACTTGGGAACCCTTTCTTCAAAGCATCAGTGGGAGATCTAAGTTACCCAAGTTTGATCGTCTTCGAGCTGATTGTATTCAAGAAGAGTCTAGATTGGCAGCAAGAGGAATTGGCTGAAACTATCATGATGTAGAAAACAAGTTCTTGCTACACATACTTCTAGAGAAAGAGGCAAAGGAAGAAAGAGGAATAGAGACAGAGAACCAGACTCTGCCCGAGAACCGAAAAAGAAGGATTTCTCTCACATTCAATGTTACAGGTGTGACAAGTATGGTCACTTTGCTCAAGATTGCAAATTAAGGTCTACTCAACTTGTTTCTTCTGCGGAAATTGACATAGGGACATCTCAGAAGGAGCCAAGTTCTAAAGTCAATTCAAAAGGTTTCTTTTTCTAAAGCCAATCAATTTCTTCGAAGAGGAGGAAATAACATTCAGAGGGAGTTTGACATACAACCTTGGATGAGGAGGTCAGGAGGTTGATATCAGCTTCAGAGGGAGTCACATCATCATTAAGATTTGTTGTAGTGTATATTTCTTTGTGACAGAGAAGTATGAGGTGAAAGCCCTTGTTAGTGTATATTTCTTTGTGACGGAGAAGTATGAGGTGAAAGCCCTTGTTGGTGTATATTTCTCTGTGAAGGAAAAGTATGAGGTGAAAGCCCTTGTAGTGTATATTTCTCTAAGATGGAGAAATATGAGGTGCGAACCCTTGTTCATCTCTGAGACTGAGATGAGACGTCATGTTGAGAGACTCCATGACGACATCACGTTGAGAGACTCTGTGATGAACCCTTTGTACTTGTGTTTTTCCACACATGGGAGTAGCCATGGTGGACGTCATGTTGAGAGACTCCATGACGACATCACATTGAGAGACTCCGTGATGGGCACTTGTATGTATGTTTCTTTCTGTTGATGTGTTTTTCGTGACTGCACCAACACAGAATAAAGTTCACCAACTACTACTCTATCCTCTCTTGAACAAAATCTCCTGCATGCTAAGATTGCTAGAAAGATCATGCATTCAACTCCAAGGTTCCTTCATGTGGTGGGTAGTCTCAGTTGGCTTGATGTGATTTGCTGGTATTTCAAGGGGACTTACGAAATTGTTCAACAGCGGAGAAAGGAATTTTGAATGCTCGAAAGGTTTGTCTATAAAGCTTTTGTTTCCTAAACTAACCAGAAAGTATTGAATTGAAATGGTTGCAGGGATAGAAGATGCTATGGACTAATTTACGTGTGGGACGTGGAGATCAATTTTCACAAGCCTCAACCAGATTCCGCTTTGCCTCACTTCGGACAGCTTCCACATAACTGGTGCAATCTTCAAGGGGAGTAACTAAAGATATTCAGATTACAATTCAACAATGAAGACATCGTCACAACGACGCATACCAACATGAAGATCGTAATCGAAGTTAAGTCCACAAGTTTCCAGTTGACCATGCAAGGCGAACTCACCATCAGCGAGCCCACTAGTGGTATGGATAGACGAAGTTTGCTCAAATTGAAGACCACATTCCACAATTACTAACTACTTGCATGAAATGAGATTTACTTTACTTTAAGCTACTACTCGAATCAGAAGGACGAAGGAACCTTGCTAGCTACTCACAACAAAAGATGAGATCATCATCAATGAAAACTCTTTTTATTATGAGTGTTCACAACAATTTCTTACAAAGATTTCAAAGGAAAAACTTTCCTTCTTCAAACTACACTATCGATCTACGCTATGCTACTTCTAAGTTGTCTCTCTATCTTCCTATCTCTACTCTAATCTCTACTGTCTAATGAATTACAATGAGGGGGGATGCCCCTTTTATAGATGGCCCAGTCCAATGGACGACTCAGATTACAATCAAATGGATGGCTTAGATTGAGCCACATAAGCCCTAACCCTAAAAACCGCCACCAAGAAGAGTGGAGTGATAAATGAGCAATTAATGTCCACCATCTTCTAGAAGATTCCCGTTTGTAAACGTGTTCACACTGTTCTTCTTCCTGATTGCAAACTGGATGAGTCTTATCATTGTGGCTTCAACTTCTTGAAAGGGTATGGCAGGCACGTTCTCGATCTGACTCCAAATCATTTCTTCATCCTCATCCTGAAGGATTCTCCAATCTTGGACTCGACCCGTTCTCCTTTGCCACTCACCTTGGCGTTGGTGTTCACCCTGCAAAACAAGCAAGAGAAGAGCATCAAAACACTTCATAATATAAATTCACCTCACTTACCTGATTTTCATCCTTTGACTTCCAAAGTCTGGGTGATCTCTGGATCTGATAGGGTTCATCACTTTTCTCTAGCAAACTTTGCCTTTTTCATAGCCTTTCAACACCTGTGCATTTAGGGAACTATGTCTGGAGTTTGTCCCCTAGAAATTTATCCGCCTTGAGGGCGCACTTGGAAACTTGATGCTCAAGTTTCACTTCATCTGCAAAGTTTTCGTGCCTAAGATAAATTTCATTTCCTGCTTGTGAGTGTGTTTCACCTTATCAACATTTTTCAACGTAATTTATCCTTCTGGTGATAATAGACTTAGGCATTTTCATATTTTATTCCTCTGCCTTAGAAATTTTTTATTTCCCTTAGGAAATTCATCAATCAAGTGCCCATCAAAAATCTTCATCGTAAAATCCTCGGCAAGGCGTGAGAAATTTTAAAATCAACTCCTTGTATATATCCAGTACCCAAAAGAAAATTCCCTTCAGAAAGCGTCAAATTCATGTGTATACGAACAAAGGGGTTAATTTTTTTTTTTTTGAATTTTGTAACTTAGAAAAGTATTTTTCCATCAAATTTATTCTCATTCATCACCTCTGGGCATATTTTTTTCTTGCCTGACCTTGACAATTTTTATCAACTTCATGAAGCTGGCACCTTCTGACTTTTTCTTGCCAATTTTATCCATGCCTTAGTAAATTTCATCACCTTCTCTCAAGCTTAGGTGTATTTTCTCTAAGGAAGGTGGAATTTAAATATTTAGAAAAATATTTTATCATCTCTAGCATGGGTGCATTTGAGGGGTCCAGAGGGATTTTACATGCCTTAGACAATTTTTCCTCATCCAACTTTCTTCACTTTGGGCGCATTTAGCATATGGAGGAGGATTTAACTTCCAACGCCTTAGTTTCTTTTTCTAACTTCACCTCTAACATGGGCGCATTGAAGGGGTCAAGGAGGAAGTCAACACTTTTTGTCCTTTTCCTAGCTCATTTGGGCGCATTTAGCAAGTCAAGGAGGAATTTTCAACACTACCATTTTTCTTGATGCCTCTTTCACCTTCAACATGTTTGGGCGCATTTGAGGGGGTCTGCAGGAAGTTTCATGCCTTAGCTTATTTTCCATCACCTTCTTTGACATGAGGGCGCTTATAGGGGTAGGAGGAGGAACTTAAACACTTAACGTTTTCAACGTCCTTCAAAGCAAGATGAGATGGGCGCATTTGGGATCCCAATGAGGATTTAACTTTGACTTATGTCTTCATGAAGTGTGGGTGCATTTGGGGGTAGGGGCAGGAATTATCAATGACTTAGAAATTTTTTCCATCCTCTTCATGAAGAGTGGGCGCATTTTGCGGGTCATGCAGGAATAAGCCAATACTTAACTTTTTTTTTTCATCACTTTCTCAAGCTGAGGGCACATTTTGGGGGTCCTGTAGGAATTTCAACAACTGAGACTTTTTCCATCCTTCTGCCAATCTCATCTTGGGCGCATTTGACAGGGGGGGTAAAGGAAATTTTTCAGACTTAGGCATTCTTCTGGCTTGCTCGCTCCTAATTTACTATATTTAGTAAGCCCTCAGATTTTCATACCTCTGAAGCTTGGATTAATTTTAAATTCATGCCATAGGATCTCCATGACCTGGTTGATCTGTTCATACTGCCATCTCGTGCTTACTTGCTATTTATAGCATGTTTCTGGAGGTGTTTTACTATTTATAGTAAGTGCTTGATTTCAGGACTTCCACAACTCCGTTTAACTTGAAATTTGAATGGTGTGATCCTCATGGGTTGACCTGCCTGTTTACACTGGCGCCTGTTGCTTACTTACTATTTAGAGCCTGTTTCAGAAGTGGCTTACTATAAATAGTAAGTGCTCAGATTGCCTTCAAATTTTACCAGTGGATAGCTTGAAAGACACTGATTGCAGTGGGATACACCGGTTTTCGGAGATTCTGGCATTTGACCCCTCATTTTAGGCCCTGAAGCTGGAAACCCTAATCTGACTTGCATGTCGATGAAATGACCTCCGTTTGACCCCATTTCTGTTGCATGTCGGTCAGTTTGTGATACTAAAATGCTGGGGGGGGCTGCCAGAGTGGATCTGCTAAAAATAGTAAGTTCCCGAAAAAGTGACCAACTTTGCTTGCATGTCACACTACTGCGAAGCTCTTGAAAAACCCATAAAGAATAACTTGACATGCACCGAAAAGACTTGCATGCAAACCCTAAAAATAGCCTCTGAAGACAGCTCTTGAAAAAGGTCCTGATCTTGGTTTTCATGTTACACCACTGCGAAGCTTTCGAAAAACCCACAAAGAATATCCAAGCATGCGTATAAAATTCCAACATGCAAACCCTAAAAATAGCCTCCGAAGGCTGAGTGCTGAAAGTCATCATCTCATCTTGCATGTTATATTGTTGCGTAGGTCTCGGAAAACCCAAAAATATTCTCCAGACATGCACTGAAAAACTTTGCATGTAAACCCTAAAATCAGCTCCTGAAGGTCAATTTGCTAAAAATAGAAAGTTGTCAGTTCTGGCTCAAAATTTGCTAGCAAGCATCTTAAGGTGCCCTGGATGCAGTGTAGTGATCGAAACTACAAAAGTGCTGAGAAAATGTCCCAAATTAGGCACTTACTAAAGATAGTAAGTTGTCAGAATCCAATGAAATTTTGCTGGGAACCTGCTGGAAGCATGCTGATTGCAACGCCAAGCTCAGATTTCAATTTGTTCATTCCATTTGACTTCAAACTGACTAGAAGACTCAAAACCCTAATTCTCATACTTGGCCAAAATTTCACATTAGACGGGCACATCCCCGGAAAGACAAACAAAACGAGAGAGACAACAGGAAAACTAACCAAAATCAAGCCAAAAAACCCAAACGAAGCAAAAATTAGGGGGTCCTCATTTGCAATGGGGCGATGTGTGAAAAGGTCACAACACTTTCCACACATGGGAGTAGCCATGGTGGACGTCATGTTGAGAGACTCCATGATGACATCATGTTGAGAGACTTCAGTGATGAACCTCGCCAAAGCTTTTCCACAAAATGGGTGCCTTAGCCATTGTGGGTGTCATGTTGAGACTCCATGACATAGATATACCGGAAAGATATCTTCCTAGGTAGAAGTGTTGATATGAAATAGCAGTGGGAGATCTCTTTCTCCCCTATATAAATTCGAAATTTCTAGAGGCCGACTTTGGTGAAGCGACGCCTCTCTTGCAAATAATATTTTTATTTTTGTCATTCAAAATTAAGGCCGACTAATGAGACGTATTGCTTGAGGCCGACTAGTCAATAACTAAAAGATGTCTTGTTTGAGGAAAGATGCGATTCAAGTTGAAGCGACATCTCATGTTGCTTGCTCTATAGAAGGTGTTGCTCTTTTATTATATTTATCGGTATCATTCTAAAAGTCGCTGCATGCTATCGAGGAATTGTCACCAATTACAACAGATTATAATATTGTTTGAATTGCAGATGGATATCAAGGATATTTACAGCGAGACCATCATTTCTTTGAGAGCAGATCTATATGCTCGAGGAGAATTACGTAATATTGTGCCTATCTTGCATCTAAGAGAGGTGCTATATTCATTGCATCAGATCGGCCTAGTGTTGGCCCAATTGTAAAGCAAATTGCTGCTTCTTCTTTCAATATATAAGTGATATATTTGTGGCTGGGTTTTTCTCCCTCGAGGAGGGTTTTCCCAGGGTATCTTGTTGTGTTCATTGTTCACTGTGTTGCATTTTTTGATTGCTTACATTTCTGATCCTAAAACTAACAATATATAGGTCCTTGCCTCTAATAAGGTCGGCTACATAGAGTAAACTACCCAAAGACACTACCGACATAGGGAAAAAGTCAACCTCAAAGGCAAAAAAAAAGAAAGTAATTTTCAGGTCAGCCTCAAGCAGATTTTATTTAAAATTAATAATAATTGCATTTATTTATAATTTTAAATTATCATTTATTTGGATAATGGTTCAGCCAAAAAACAGGTTCATCATATTATACATCATGAATGTTAATTACTCCAATAATCATTGTAAGGATTGTAAATTGAAAGTACATATTGTCCAAATTTAGGTTATTTTTTAATTTAGAAGGAGCTTCCCCTTCTAATTTGAAGAGCAGTTATACCACACATTTGCTCTATTTTGCGTCGCACTAAAAGGCAGGAATTAAATCACTAACCATAGTAATCTCAAATTGCGTGAAAATTGCCTACACATATATGAAAATTCACACGTGAGACATGGAGGAACAAGTTATAGATTTGCAAGTCTTCTTTTTCATTCAATGTGCTTCTAGATTTGTTGTGACAAGAGGCATCAAAGAGCTTGTGAAATCTGTTGCAAATGTGGCTAGGATATGGCGTGTGGACATGAGGTCGTGAAACCATAATTGCCGCATTAAATATAATGCGAGCTGCTTTAATCTTTTATTTTCTTTGAATCAGCACACTTTTGATTGAAGACTGACTCTAGGCACTATCAGATTTGATTTGGTAGCTACAGAGCTCCATTGGATCAATTTCTGCATTTGTGGGACATTTTGTCTTTACCACTAAAATAGCCTCTGAATTTGCATCCAGATGATGAATAGTAATTTTTGGGGAGGAAAAACCCTTTTTTGGCAATCATAGCATCAAATCAGCTCATAACTGACCTTCTAGATAGTGCAAGGGGTAGGTGTGAGTTATAATGAAAAATGGTTGGAGCTTTGGACTTCAGGGTATGGGGATAATTCACACTTCATGCTTTTGGTCAGGGTGTTGGGGATTGTGGGTGACGAGGAACTCATACCATTAAGGTATATGGAATGGGGGAAGTTTGATCAAACAGTTCTAAAAAGGTAGTATACTTTGGAATGTTGGGGATTGAAAGTTGGGCATACCTTATGACAGGTACTCAAGGAGAGGGAAGGCTGAAAGTCCAACTTTTAAGGAGTACTTAGTAAAAAGGTTTGAGAGTAGGGTGGTTGGAGTTGGCGAAGGCATGACAAGAAGGGAAAGTTCAAAAGTTTGACAAATATACTTAGGAAACTTCCGGAGGGCAGGGAATCAGGATGTTGACGATGACATGGAAAAGGTACTTGGGTAGAAGGAAGCCCGCAACTCTTACTCTGATAAAGCACTAAATGAAAAAATGATAATGTTGCTACTCAACATTATCATTAATTGTATGCTAGGCCTAAACAAAAGATTCAAATTCAGGCATACCATTGCCCACAACAAGAGAGGCTTGACCTTCAAAAAGGAAAGCTTCATAATCAACATTATCTACATCAAGCTCTTGGACAACAATCAACTAGCATACATCGCTATCACATATGCTGATGAACTCTATGTTCTGATCTTTCACTTGATCCATGTCTTTATTATCATTATCAACATAAAAATCAAAACCATGAGACACCTCACATGAAGAACCATGTTCTTCAAATTATCTCTGTTTCAAACTCATTTTGTCATTCAACTCTACTGTATGTGCTACTAGAAATAGACCTGTGATGTTTTTTCTTCCACATTCATTGCTGTAACTCTTCTAGCGACCCAATTGAAGCGCATTGATCATGAGGAAGACAACAAGTCTTGCACCAAAGAAATAAGTTCTCATATGCGTCTACATAATCACCATCTTCACAAGCTTCAAGGGCAAGGTCTATAATTTGAAAATCATTGGATGCACTAATATGAAATATCTGTATCATCAAGTACAACCATGCCTACATCATTCTCATGCACGCAATCATCAGTAGCTTCAATATCAAAATTAGGGACAAGAGAGGACAATATATCAAACAAGGGACTAGTCTCTTGCTCACACTTTACGTCATATTCCTGTGAACATTCCATAGAATCAGCTACAAGAGCTGATCCATTTGAGTATTCGCTAGGTTGTTTAATTGGCTGCCACAAGTAGTAAGGTTGTTTACCTCATTTTCAAACTAAAATTCATCATTCATCTCTTTGGTGCAACCACTAACTGATGGCCTATCCAGCTGAAAATAGGTGCAAACACAATCTTCATCATCTGTACTGCTGTTATATGATGCACCAACACTTTCTTTTACCTGTTTGCATACACAATCATCATTTGACATTGTGCTCATCTGAGGTGCTGCATCCAACTTCTTCTTGTTCACAGCAATTTGTTCATTACCAGCAACATTTGTACTTTCGGATAATAATTCTGCAATCTATTAATTCCTCACTTTCTCCATAGAATCAAGGCATGTATAAGCTTGCTGTAGACTTGTAATTTTCAAATCTTCTTGCATTGAACTCAAACCTATGCTTGCTGTATACTTGTAAATTTCAAACTTTCTTGCATTGAACTCAAACTAGCTTCATAGGATTCAAATATTGTGTCAATGCAATAATTTGTGTTAGGTCTGAAATCATTTGGAATATTTGAAAGAGCAACAACAAACCCGTGGTTGAGGTCCATGCTTGACTCTCCTTGCTATTTGATACTTTCTAATTCTTGGGCAAAACAATAAGGTCAACATTAATCACAAATTCATCTTCAAATGCAACCACAAGATCATTCCAAGAAGCAAAGGAATGTTTTGGAAAACTTTCATAACATTTCCATGCCCTTCCACATAGTGACCTAACAAAGAACCTTATTCACATGTTTGTCATCTTCAAACTGGGACTTCTTTATCAATTCTGAAAATGCAGTGACATGTGTATCCCCTTTATGACTATCACACCCATCAAACCTAGGAATTTGATTGAAAATCTTTGATTTCATGGTTTGCCTATTATAATCAACCCAAAAGAGGTCTAATTGGTTGTAAATGGGATCTAGGGGAATGATAGGGGACTGGGCAAACTGATTTATAACAGCAAGGTAGGGACTGGATTGCAATGCCTTGATCTGTTCTTCACTCTTTTTTCATTCTAGCAAGCGCACTAATTTTTTTTTGTTTTCTTGTATGGATACATGTAGGTCTAGGCATGGGTTTTGTAAGGTGTAGGGCTATCCAATTAGCAGGAATAAGCATCATTATGACAGTCATAAGTGCTTGTTCAATGTAATTCCTAGGGGTATAATTTGAAGGAACACCCAAAGGGATATTAAATCCATACCAGTTAGCCATGACTGATCATACACCATGTAGGGCAGAAAACAGAGGTATTAAAATTGTTACGCCTTGCAATTTTGGAGGAAAATATTGTGTACCTTATAACCAATTTTTGTAGTCTTGATATGTGTTCTTGAAACATAGACAACAGTAAGATACACCAATGACAAATTTGTTCTTTGGACAACAGAGTTGCAACCTCTTTCAAAACAGGAAATCCTTGAAGCAATATGATCTCCAAGGAAGATAAACAAAACTGGGTTTGGCCGCTAGCAGAGTTTTCAATTTCTTTCAACTTAGTTACACTTGCTTCTTCGATACCATTGTTAGGCGTAGGTTGATAGGTTATAAAATTTACCCAAAAAAAAAGTACAGTTGCAGTCTATACGGCCAAACTATCTCATTATTGACTATGTTACAAGGGTTTTCAAAATAAACATCAAGTTATCTCCTCCCTATTGTTAGGCGTATGTTGACAGGATGCCAAATTCAACACACATAAGAAAAGTAGATGACTAAAAATACAATGTAGTCTCATTAATGAATATGCTGTAGGAGTTTGTAAAATGGGGACCAGAATATTATCTCCCTGATAATGGCACCATTGTTAGGCATGAGTTGCTGGCTAAGTGAGCTCACCTAAACAAAATGCATAGCTGCAAACACAAATTAGCTTCTTAACTAGCAATGCTGCAATTGCCTTCATATGTATTGGGTTCACACTTCATTGGCAATGACTGATTTAAATTGTCCTTGGCAACGACTCCATTGTTAGGTACTGTTGATGTGGGTTTTGTGACCTTAACCAACATTAGAATAAAATACCCAATAGAATATCCTATTCTCTCTTGAACAAAGACTCCAATCTGCTAAGCAAAGTGATCACAAAGTAGACTCCAAGGTTCCTGATGCATATAGGATAGTCTCAGTTGGTTTGCTATGTTTTGCTGGTATTGCAAGGGGGACTTACGCTCAACTTTTCATCACTTTGGACTATGAATGCTATGGATTAGGAGTGGTGAAGTTCTATTACTGCCAATCTTTGAAAATAAAATAAAAAAGGACAAGGGTTTTAGAGACTGGACTAATGCTAAACCAATCCTATGAACTCAAGAGACAAGTGCTGGATGGCGAAATTCAAACCAATCTTTGCTTTGCCAACTACGATGACTACAACAACTAGACAAAGATGGTGCAATCTTCAACAGGATTTACGAATGATATCTTATTACTCAAGACCATCATCAATTCGAATAATGAACATAAGTAATAGAATTCGAGTTTAACAATTTTAAAGTTCAGACTAACCTTGCACATCAAATTGAAAATCGTTCAATTGAAAAAGGTATGAACTAATTTCACTATTATCAACACTATCAATCTTTCATTCATCTAACATGCATTCAAATCAAATTCTATTATAAATTTACTCTAAATTCTACTTTAAATCTATTCTATGTTGAAGGGAGGTATGTAACCATGCAACCACTTGACAACAAGAAGGATTCAAAGCAAATCATGCAATATGAGCTTTTATTATCAAAGTAGCTATACGCAACAATTTCATAAGACTCTCTCCATCTAATGAAATGAGAGAATGAGAGTTTATATAGAGTTTCTAAAAACAAATGAATGGCTGAGATCAATCTAAGATTGATGTCAAAGATTAAAACAACTCAACCCTAACTAGGGTTTCCCAAAATAACATTTAGCAACTAATCGATGAAGAACAAGTGGCATGTGGAGCTATCTTCTAGGAGTTGCATCCTTATCGTCCTGAGTGGCAGTGTATTCGATGAACCTGGACACTATTATGCTGACCTCCTCAATTGTGACATGTGGCAGCATATTGACCTTGTATTCCAACACGTCGAAATCATCTGCACTCTCGGCGAAAATATTCTCCCATTCTGATTCCTGGCATTGCAAGGCATCCCAGATGGACAAGAAGTCTGATGCCTTAGTCAAATTTTGCTTCAGAATCGGTCTTGTGCTGGTGAAGAAAGTCTCCTGGATTTTGAGCTTTAGATTTTCAAGCTGCATATCATTTGCTCGAACAATATCCTTTTCAAGTACATTTGCAGCTACAAGTAAAACCTTATTCTGGATTTCTCTTATCTGCTCCTCAACTCTGATACTATCTGCCTTCACCTTCTCTAAGACTTCGCTCCGTGCAATCAATGCCCAGTACCAATTATTGAAATCATATGCAACGCCTGTTGCAATAAATTTTCCATCAATTAGTTTCTGCTTCAGAGCTCCTTTCAGCACTCTAAGGCATGGGACAATTCTATCCTGAATATCCTGAAGGTCTTCCCATACTTCAACCATAACTGCAATTCTTGAAAGCAAAGAGGAAGTCTATCCATAAGCTAATATCAATTTCTCTACAAATGTAGCCGCTTGTCCGCTCTTTCTTACTATCCACTCCTTAGTTTCTTTAGCTGTGACCATCTCTGCTTCAAAAATTTTAATCGTTTCTTGTGAAGAGTTTAAAAGTGGAGGAACTATTGAGTCGGCCTGATCAAGAGGTTTGGTCAGATGCTGGATGTACTCCTTCAGGCATTCAATCTCCTTTTTATATTCTTTCTTCTTTGCCACTTCCTTTTCCAACCTCGCCTTGATGGATGTGACTGAATTGTCCAAGTCTTCTACCTCTTGACCCTTTGTTGTTGGGTCCAAGTCGACAGTAGTGATGGCATATTCTTGAGGAGCAATATCTTCTTTCGACTTATCCACCGTTGGCACAACAATTTGTACTGAATGGCGGCCGGCTTCATCCCTCTGGATGGTGGAAAACATTTTGGCGGGCTTCTCCACAGTAATTGTCTCTAACCTGGCCAAAAAATCGGCCGTATCATCTTCCTTTGGGATCTCTACTGGTACTTTTATTTTCAATCTTTCTTTTAGCCAATCAGGGATTGTAGGCCGTTCAATGCCTTCTTCCTAAGCATTCTTTGCACATGGAATATCCTAGATTCCTCTAAGAGCGGAAATCATTCCCTCTTGAAATTCACCATCCAAAATATCCATTTCATTCTTGGACTCAAGTATTTTTGTGCCTGTGGGAGATGGGGGTTCATCATTGGCTGGCAGGATAGGCTCAATATGAATTGGAGAAGGAATCTGTTGATATGGTTTTGTGACATAAACGTGAGAACAAAATAGTCAGAAGGCTATTCCATTCTCTTGATCAAAGTATTCCGTGCGCTAAGATTAGCGAGAAAGTTATTACGTTCAACTCAAGGTTCCTTTAATGGGGCCGGGCTTGATTCGTTTGATAGTACATTTGCTGTGTTCTTACTGAGGGACTTACAATTGTTGGACTTCTGCTAGGTTAGCAGTTGGTATGATTTTGAAGGGGATTTTGTGCATAGGATTTGGCAATTTAACTTATTCTCCTAAAGCTAATCAGAAATGTGCGGAAAGTAAAAGGGTATAAGGCCTAAGAAACTTATATTCTATTCTAAATGCAGGATATGTGGGGCTTCGTTTCAATAGACTTCAACCAGATTTCACCTAGCCTCACGTCGGATAGCCTCAGTAAAATCGGTGCAATCTTCAAGGGAAGTAGCAAAAGATGTTCAAATTATGACTTAACATGCATACACCATCACAACGACGCATATAAGCATACAAATCACAATTGAAGTTAAACACAAAATAATCTCCAGTCGACCACACAAGGCGAACTTGTCATCAACAAACCGCTAGTGGTATGGAATTAAGCGAAGCTATCTCAATAAAACACCACACACCAAAGTAAACTACTTGCATGAAATTAAGCTACTTGGATACGAAAGGAAGAAGAGACCTTGCTAGCAATTCATGACAAGACGAATTCCATCATCAATGAAAAGATCTATTATCAAGAAAAGTGTTACACAACAATCTCCCAAAAGTTTTCAAAGGGAAAACTTTCTTTCTTCTCCAAATTATGCAAAAATGCTCTACAATGCTACACTATCTAGCTCTAATGCTAATGCTCTCTCAACGTCTACTGTCACTATTCCAATGTCTAATCTAATATCTTACAAATGAGGGGGGACTCCCCCTTTTATAGCTAGCCAAGTCCCAGAAGACGGCTAGGGTTACAATCAATAGAGTGGCCAGAATCGTGCCACCTCAGCCCTAACCCTAAAAATTGCCAGAATAGGGAGTGGTACATTAAATGAATCAAAGATTCCCACTCACTCCCATAAATAGTAAAAGGTAATAAATGCTCCATATTCAGTCTTCTAGAAGATCCTCGTCCAGTAGTGTGTTCCCATTGGCCTTCTCTTTGACTGCCAACTCAACAAATCTGCCAAGTACGGCCTCAACCTCATGAACTGAAATAGGTGGAACACAATCTAACTGAAACTCTACACCGTGACTGAATGCTCGTGCCTTGTACAAGATTTCCTCCAAGCAGCTAAGGAGTCCTGCGTGTTCTGGATCAAAGTGGAGAAAGTAGCAGTATTCTCGAAATCATCCTGTACAAAGGTCTTAACATCTGCGAAGAAAGGCACTGACAAACCCCTCAAATTATCAAAATTAACTTCATACGGATTGACGCTGTGATACCCGTATAAAGGTAATTACGAGACTCCATCTATAATGTTGACCCATAGCCTTAATGTACTCGTCGAATGCACAGTACGCATCGGAAGAAACCCGCGCCACAGCCCGATGGCCAGAAGATACCACCATCCTAGAGAGTCATATCCGGTCATTGGCGAATGGCTTATCCATCAATCAGCAACTGCAATGGCACATGCCTCAATACCTCAAGGCGCTGGATCACCTTACTCTGATAGATAGAGGCATCGCCCCAAGCATGATCCACCGCATCCATCCATGTCAAAATAGTAGAGGCCTGCTGAAAGGCAGAAGCAAGGTCCTCCATAAATTTCTCTGTCTCAATACGAACTCCTGTGACCCATTTATCTGCTTCTTGTGCCATCCTCCCCAACTCTACCAAGCCGCTGATCGACTCTCTAGGAATATCTGCCGGAGGCTCTATCACTGGTACATCTTGCCCTCGAGAACGAGACAACTGCTGAACATATCCAATTAACGCCTTGTGTTCTCGTTTCAACTTATATTTTCCTTCCTTCTTGAATAACCTATCCTTGAGGGCAACGAAGGAGTTATCACACTCCTCAACAATCTGTGCACCAGTAGGGCGTCCCAAGTCCAGAGTCGTGACCACATAATTCTCAGGAACTGCTTCATTCCGGTCACACTCAACTCGTGGGACAGCTACGTGAAGGGTACGAGAGCCATCCTCCTCAGTGGAAATCCTCGAAAATTTCCTTGCCTTCTTCGGTGGAGGTGCACTGATCCTGTTTAAAAACTCCTCCATCTCAACCGCTGACGAATTTCCCCTGCTCAGGGCTTCATCTTGCCACATCGTACTGTGGTATCGCGGGTCGCTGTCTAGCCCCTCACCTCAACCGCCAATCTCCTCACCGGCAAGGCTCATCGTCCTCAAGTGGCTGAGTATCGCCTGACACTATATCATCATCATCACCATCGTTCATGGCCTCCTCTAACTCCTGCTGAAACTGAGGGTCAGTAATAGTCCCCTCATCATCCTGCTGATCAATCCTAACAGGTACATTGGCACTCTGGCCAATCGACTCCCTCCGTGGAGGCTGAATATCATCCTACTACTGCACTTAATTCACTACAACCTGACCAAAACAAAGACTTATATGCTTGAGAACGGTTCCGGCAAACGTGAATCCGCGTGGAGGTTCTGGCTGAACTATTTCCTTCTTCCTGGACTCTGGACCTTGTGTGATCTGTTTCTTTCTGCCAGTGGTGGGCATCCTGTGATCTCCCATCATATTGTAAGTCAAGGCAATTGACCTACTCTTCAATCTGTTTACTCGTCTATCAACCCAGGCTCTGGTGAATGTCATAACTGGGATAGAGAGAGTATCCAAATCTGCAACCTCGGGCTCTGACCAATCTATAGGTGGAAGTGGAGTATTTCCTTACTTCAATCTCATCGACTGCATCAGCCCAATAATCCTCTATGGTGGCCTTATGCTTGAATTCCTCTGACAACACCCACTTGATGTTATGGTGCGGGTCATAGTGTTGTCGACTTGTGTGATATGAGAAGTGATAAAACTGAAGCTCACTTTCAGCTTCTCTAGCTGCCTGTATCGAAGGACACACCTCATCCGAGTTGCCCATTACAATTGGAAATTCTATCCCTCCTTTCTTTTTCTTCTTTTGAATTTTGTCAAAGGCTAGCAACTGTCTGGATATCTCTAGCATCAATATTTTATCTGTCGGGTATTTAGGCAGCCTATATGGGTATGAGGAAAAACCTTGCAGCCTAATATATGAAAATCTCGGAAACTGTATAAACCAGCACCCATACCTTTCAATTAGCTCCTGGGCATCTCTAGAGATTCTGTGATGTAACTGCTCCTGAAGCAGCCTTGTGATGTACATAGTGAATGAATCGTTGACACGTTTGTAGTGGGTTGTGCTCGACAGGTGCAACTGTGTACACGCCTCATGGATTTTGAACTGATGAGAGCCGCATCCCACAGGTTCTTTATATGAAATCCCCCTGTACCTCGTCATCCGTGCCAACATATAAATGAGATAGGAGCTCATGTAAAACGTTTTAGTCCTCCTCAAGCTCAGGAGCTGCTCATGTATATTGTCGCTTATCATCTCAGCCCAATTGACATAATCCTTGCCTTCTAGCACCAGGTTGATGTAATAAAACATCCAAGGCTCAAAAATGTAGGACTGTGGGCAACCACCAACCCTGCTCAGCATCATGATGAGATCACAGTATTCTTGTTTCAGGTCCTCCGCTATGATCTGTTTTGGCAACTTCGCACGAGATGGCTTAGGAGTGCTCATCCAGTGGGTGTTAATTGTATCCATGCATCTCTCGAAAGCTAAAGCGTACATCCGCTCCGCTCGCTCCCTGGATTTGTAAATCATGTTCCTGTGCACCGGGATCCCAAAAGCTTCACCAATGGCCGCCGGAGTAAGATTGGCGAGTACTTGGCCATCAGGTGACATGATCGACCGGTGTTCCTTCTCGTAGCAGTTGGCGCACTCCATTATCAGCTCTGAGCACTGAATGGCTGGCGGAAAACCAGCAGCTGCATATAGTCCACTTCGGACGATGTTGTGTGAAGTGACCGAAACCCGATGACTTCCAATTCCAAACAGCCTATTCTTGAAGGTCTCCAGGCTGACAGAGCCCAGGTTAGTATCCGTCAACTTGCCCAGCTTTGAAATGAATTTCGACTCTAGCATGAATGTTTTGCTGAGCTTCTTGATCACAGCTTGTCTTGAGGCACCATTGTCCTTTCCGGTTGTCCTCGCTTCAGCCATCTGCAACATAACAAACATTCATTAGCAATTAAATTTAATAAAATAAGGCATTGTATAGGGGCTGCAGTCGACTTCTAGAAGCTGCAATAACTCTTCGTGTTTGCAAACCTCAGCTTCTTTTCTTGAATTCCAACACTTAGAACAGATTTCTAAGTAGACTTTGATGGCTTCACTTCACTATCCTCAATCAGCAATTTGAACTTCGTAACTTTATATCAGCAATCAGCAAACAGCAAACTAGCAAGTTCGTGCCTTTTAAGTTCTCAGCGATTCGACTCACTACAAGGCGTCCTCCCTTTCAACTGGCAACTTCAACTTTCTCAACAAATCAGACTTCAGCCTCAACACTAGCAAAGTCGTACCTCTCACAAGCAACTTCAATCTTCAGCAAATACTTCTCAATCAGCAAAGGCGTACCTCTTCTACTTCAGCTATGCCAATCCTCAGCAACTCAAGGCGTCCTCTAGCTGCAAATTTGATTAACTTTCAAGTGCGCCTCTTCAACAAACTCTATTCCTCAGCAAAATTCGAATTCCTTCAAGCTCTCCAGCAACTCAAGGCGTCCTTTTCTCAACTCAGCAACATTCAGATTTCAAACTTTTCCAGCAACAATTCATTGCAACACTTCACTCTCAGAGCAAATTCGACTTCCTCAGCTGTGAAAACAAGTGAAAAACTTCTCCATTTTATAGCTAAAACTCGAATTCTAGAAGAAGTTAATTTTAGCCAGTTTCATTAAACTCCACTACTCCACTTCAAGAATTCGAATTTTCCCTCTCTGGTGTTTCTGACACTTGTCTCCAGTCGTCGGGAATCTTATTCTTCTAGAAACTTGACTTTGACTGGCGTTTTTGAATTTGTTTTTGAAAATTTAATTTAATTCATCCTTTTGAATCCACCAGTGGAGCTCTGTCACTGGAAATCGAATTCAACTCCTCCTGCTCTGGAAAATTCGTCCTTGAAGAATTCAAACAAAATTATCTAGGCAACTCACTTCAGATTCATCGTTCGAAGAAAATTCACTTTGAATAACACATTTTATTCATTTTTGCCTTAGAAAATTTAAAATTCTCCCTTAGGAAAATTCACAATTTGAGCACTGATTAAATTCCTCACTGAAAGAGTGTCGGCGAAGTGCGGAAGACTTGGAAATCCATCATTCATCACGAACGTCCAGTACCCAGAAGGAAATTTTCGTCAGAATGTCTCGAATTCATGGGTACCCAATGAACGGGTTCATTTAATTTTTCAATTTTGAACCTTAGAAAAATATTATTTTCATCATTTTAAACTCATTCTTCGCCTGTGATCATCCTGCGTTGCTCCAATTTGGAAAACTTTGAATTCATCTTGCATTCCTGACTGCATCTCTAAGGAAAGTTGCTTGTGCCCCGTGGAGAAATTTCACCACCCTGAGGCTCTAGGCGTATTTTCAAGAAGAAAATAATTTGCCTTAGAAATATTCTAAATCACCTCTTGCATTTCTTGAAAAATTTCCCTTAGAAAACAATTTGATCATCTGCCAGCGAGAGAAGTATCATCTTCACTTGAAAAAAAAAAAAAAATATTCACAAAGGCGCCTTGCATACTTTATCTTCACTTGCCACTCGCAAACACTTCACATCTTAAAAAAAACTCCAACGCCTAGGCAAATTCTCCAACACTTAGAAAATATTTTATTTTTCTACTTGAGGCGCCTAGCACACTTCATTTTATTTCCACTATCTTCAAATATTTCAACGCCTTAAAGATATTTTAAAATCACCTTAAGCGCCTAACATACTTGGGAGGATTTTAAAATTACGCCTTAGCCACTTTGCCTTCACCACCTTAGAAAATACTTTAACACCTTATAACTCCCTTCAAACATTTTTCAACACACACCACGCCTTAGCAATATTTCCATCTCACCTTATAACTCCCATCTCCCTAGGCGCATATAGCATTCTTGAGGAAAAAAAAATCACGCCACACACCTTTAGGCTTTAGGCGCCCAACACACACGCCTAGCAATTTTCTCTAAGGCCCACCACCTTGGGCGCATTCTATACATGACGGGGGATAACGCCTAGCTTTCACCTTGAATTTACCACGCCTTGGCGAAATTTTCATTCCAATTACCACCCTTATTCACCATTTACTATCCAAACATGGGCGCATTTGAACCTATCAACTGGATGACTCTTCAACTTCGCCCTTTTGTCTTGACATGCACAAGTTTGGGCGCATTTAGGAGGGTGAGGAGGACGAGTTTGCAAGCTGGGCGCATTTTGCATGTGATGAAGGATAAAAACTTTGACTTCGTTGACTCCCTCCTTGCTTTTGTGCGCATTTTGCCTATGCTACAGGATGAGCTTGGGCGCATTTTCATGCATGAGGGGGATTAAAATGTTTGACTTTTCTTTGACCATTTTGCCTTTGGGCGCATTTCACCCTCTGTGAAGGATGAACTTGTATCTTGGGCGCATTTAGAGGGGTGAGGTGGATTTCCTTTACTTAGAAAATTTTTCAACTTTTCTGAGCTTTCCTTCTTCTTTTGGGCGCATTTGGACCCCTGAGCAGGACAAAGATTGTTGACTTCCTTTGACTTCTTGTGCCTTGGGCGCATTTGGACCCCTGAGCAGGATGAACGCCATACTTAGAATTTTTTTATGCCTCCTTACTAGCTGGGCGCATTTTGCCATAGCAACTGGATGAAACTTCAGACTTAGGTAAATTTTCTCGTTCCCTGCCAGTATACGTGCCCTGCTATTTATAGTAAGTTCTCTGAATTTGCACCTCTGAAGCTCGGAACGGCTTGAAATTTTGCGCACTGCATCCTCATAACCTTGTTGTCCTGTCAACACTGCCATTTTTAGCTGACCTGCTATTTTTAGCCTGTTTCTGAAGGTGGCTTACTATAAATAGTAAGCTCATGTTTTTTATAGCTCCCAAGCTCCGATCGAGTCGAAAATTGGATGAGGCGCTCCTCACCACGTGACTTGCTGGCTGGCACTGATGCATGCAATCATTTTACTATTTTTGGCCAGTTTCCAAATTGACTTACTATAAATAGTAAGTGCTCCGATTGACTTGAAATTTCACCAGCCTTGAAGAACGCCCGATCGCGGTGGTTTTACACAATTTTAAGAAATTTTTGACTTTTTAAGCCTATTTTTAGGCTCCGGTTGGAAACCCTAATTCGGCTTTATGATATCAAATGATCTCTGTTTTGTCTGCGTTTCGTGGCATGCGATCAGCCGTGAATCTGAACTCTGGGAGGCTGCCGACACACCTACTAAAAATAGCAAGTTCCTTACTGAGTTAGAATCCTCGCTTTGCATGTCACACCATCGCGGAGCTCTCGAAAAACCCATCAGGAATCACCTGACATGCAAAGAAAACCCCATGCAAACCCTAAAATAGCCTTGGAAGGTCGAATCCCGAAAGTGGTCGCCTGCCTTGCATGTTACATCATCGCAAGGTCTGAAAACCAGTAAGGAATATCCAAACATGCAAAGAAAAACTCTGATCCGACCCGAAATTCGCCGAAGCCGGATGCTAAAAATAGTAAGTTGTCTGTTTTCACAAATTTTGCACGCGAATAGTCCGATATGCCCCATGTGCCGTGACTATTGGATTCTCAAAATAGCTGACAGATTGCCTGGAATTTCATACTTACTAAAAATAGTAAGTATCTCAGAATCGATGAAAATTAAGCTTCTGGAAGCCTGCCGAGCAACAATGTGTTAAGTTCAATTTTCAATTTACTCACTTTACTGACCTTGGACTAACCAAACGATGGCAAACCCTAATTTAGACTTGTGGCCACCTTAAATTCAATCGGTGGCAAGCCCCGAAAGCGACGCTCGGAAAAGAGAGAGAGAGAGAAGAAAACCAAGCCAAAAGCGAGAACGGGGCAAAATTTAGGGGGTCCCCATCTAAATGGGCGATGTGTGAAAAAGGTCACTTGGTCCCTTTATTCGGCTCTCGTGAAAAGGCTTTGCTCTTCCTAGTTATTTTTATCCGAAATATGTCCCGTTTGATCCTTATTATGTTGATTGCTTCGTCAAATGCCTATCCTTGTAGTTGAGTTGTCGAGACCTACCTAGACTGAGAAGATTGTCATGGGAGGCCTTTAGTCATCTGAAAGCATCTAGAGGTCCAGAAAGAAGGGCGCCTTTCCTTGGAAAAGGCTCTTTTTCGCTTTGATCTTCACTTTCAACAGCTGTTTCCTAATACTTCGTCAACTGCCTCTTTTCGCTTCATCGACAACTGCTTATGATCAACTCATCAGATGATCTAGTTGTTTGTTTCGTTGTCGAGCCAACAGGTGAACGCCGAGGATGACTACCTTGGATGATTCATCAGGCTGCATTTGACTCTTGAGAATCAAGGGCGCCCCTCAATGAAAAAGGCTCTTTTTTGCCTCATGCACTAATTTCTCCTTCGTAGTATTTCCAAAGTTAGTCAAATTTCGACCTTTTTTAGTTTCAAAAATTTCCTCCGTCGAAGATCTCCATTTCTTCATGTCTCACGTTCATCGTGTATGGGTCTTTGGAAAAATGACTAAGGCATTTGACTGTATAGCCTCCTCTTGGTTGCAAGGCGTGCATTATCCAGACTAAGTCAATTTTCAGCATTTTTCATTTTTGAAAATCCCCTCCGTCACAGAGCATCCGTTCAAGCATTTTCGCCATAGTTTCTTTGTTGAAGCTTTTGAAGCTTAGCTTTCAGCACCTGGTACTGGCCAATCTGCCATTAATGGTTGCGGAGCTCCTAACTTTGTTCTTGAAAAATAGAAATAGACCCACCAGAGTAAAACATGTCTTTTGATGATTTCGACTTGACCAATGTGATCGTGAAGTCATTTAATCCTATCAAAATCATTTTCAATTATTTCTGGGAAGGTCCTATTTTCGGGGGTTTCCCTAAAATAGGGGCGTAAAACCCTAATTTTTTATTTTTTAAAATTTTGCACATGTTCCTTGATAGAAACCCACAAAGCTCTTATGTTTGGTTTGACCTAAAACAAACTTTTGACGGCATTTTAACAAGATTTAGCTCAATTTATACAAAATGCCAAAAATTTATTTTGGGTACAACATTAGGCTCCGTTTGGTGACCATGTCGGATACCTATGGCATAGGAGAACCGAGAATCTCAAGTTTCGTAGACTAGTATATCTAATTAGTTGGGTAACGAAGTCATGTCTTTAGTTCCATACACACCTAAGAATTAGAGTTCTCCTGCTTATTGGGTTCCCCAATTTATTCACCTAAAACGAGACAACTAAGAAATCACCTAAAACACAACAATACTTTACGGAACGGGGAAATACATAACATAAATCACCTCCCAACTCACTTAAACTGATATCTTGAAATATGCCCCTTAATTTTTCCTTGGAATTTTCATGACACAACCAACATTACGCCAATTGAATTAGCGTTAGCTCCAAATTAAAAATCCAAATTTAAAAGATCTCAACGCCAAGAATGCACACTCAATCCCAATGAAGGAGAGGTGTTGTCATATGGCGGAGAAACTAAGCAATAACTGAAAGAGAAGTTACAATTGAATGAAACTAGGCGGTGAACCAGCCATAAAATATTTCCACACTTCCACTTATTCAGCGGGGGGAAAGATTACAAATTAAACAATTCATCCGCTGTGGCAAGCATCCACTCATCGGTGGGAATTCTCCACTTTCCAATGGGTAATAAATGAAAGATTAGAATGCTCTTTTTCCACAATGGCGGTAAACCATCCAGGGGTTACAAATATGAAATTAAATACAAGAATATGCAGCAATTAAAATGACTGAAGCAGTACTACTGTTTTCAGTCTTACAATATAAATAGCAGCTGCAAATTACAAGAGATTTACAATAGAATCAAAACACAATTGACAGAAGATGATCACCACAATAAATTATCTCTCAAATGCTGGAAACATAACCAAAATCTGAACTTCTAGAGGTCTGATAATAATAACCAGCAAACTGAAAATGATCAACCAGCAAACTGTAAATTAATGAAATGCTCACAACTACTTCAAAATACCTCCAAATGGAATGAAATGAATTGCAATGACTCTCTGGAGGATAGGCGCCCAATATGCAATGGAAAAATTGCATCAAAACTCCACCAATAATTTATCACGAACTTCAATGCCCTCTTGAAATGGTACGGCCTGCTGAAAGGGGCGATTTTGCAAGATAAAATAAAATACTTTGAATTAAATTCCAATCTTCTGTGGAAAGGGTTGCCCTTGGTCTAGAATCACAAAGCATCAATACCCAGAACGAGATTAAATTTGCTCAAAAAGCTGCTAACAAAAATCACTTTCAGCTGTAGAAATACCAGCAACACAAAACTAAAAAACATCACCAAAATTCTCCACTTTGAAGCCCAAATCTGCTAGTCTGAATGAGAAGCAGCAATAAACCAACTAGGTGTTATCTTTCAAACACAAAATTGGACAAATGCTAGGAGGTAAGCATTCCTCGAAGCCAAATTCACAATATCATTTTGACAGCATAACATTAGCATAAACAATGGATGAGCAATGCTGGAGCAAACTCTCTCTTTTTATAGAATTGGAGGTGATTTTTCAAATTCCATAACTCCCTCCAAGAAATGGGACACCTAAACTCTTTTTTTGAAATAATTTAAATTTGAAAACACTTTATTTCCTCTCAATATGGTGTCCAACTTCAAGGCATAAAATAACTTTAGAAAATATTAAATATTCTCTTCATGTGGCATCCCCCTTCATGTCCACCTTTTAAAACAACTTCAAGTTAATGCACTAGGCCAAGGGGTCAATTTTAAAATATAACATTAATGCCTTGAAATCAATTATTTTCTCCAAAAATTGCTCTTCTAAAGCCAAAACCAAAACAACTCAATTGCTCCAACAAAAGAGAACTCACTGAAGTGCTGCCAACTAGACCACTGCCAAAATTAGAACTTACTAAAAATAGTAGATTCAGATAAATGCCAAAAACCACCAAGCGAAGGAAACCCTAATTTCACTTCTAATCAACCTACGGATTTCCGGAAATAGGCTATCAGTCA
The DNA here is from genome assembly GCA_007258455.2 of Sequoia sempervirens. Classification (NCBI taxonomy): domain Eukaryota; kingdom Viridiplantae; phylum Streptophyta; class Pinopsida; order Cupressales; family Cupressaceae; genus Sequoia; species Sequoia sempervirens. Next base: position 1,173,088,872 of record VDFB02271358.1, on the reverse strand, counting down.
CAAAAGAGTGTATGGCCAAAATGGGGACATTACATATCTTCATAAGTATCTCTCTCCAAAGGCTTAGTTTGAAGATCAAACCCAAAACCACCCTTGACACCATCACTATAATGAAGAAGAGAATCTTCAATGCTAGCTGTTTGGGAAACTCTATCATTCTTATCTTCAATGAACCTTTCATGAGAAGGTATGTTACTGGTTTCATCATTAGCAGCCCCATGCATACCAAAGAAGTCTTCTTGGTTACTTGTCATGAACTCTTCATATGAAAACTCTTGGGGAGTTTGGACAGCAACAAGAGGGAAATTATCCATCACCAAATCTTCAACAAGAGGAGGTACAAACACATCGGAATCTCCACTAACAACATCACTATGGTAATGATCATAAGTTGGTTCAATGTCGCCACCCAAATTATCCTTAACATGCTCTTCTTTAGCAAACTCAACCCACACAATGGTACTCCTGAAATCTTTTGTGAAGTCATTTGTCCCAAGGCCTTCATTGGATGAATCCTCATTAGGACTCAAGACTGCTGTTATGTTCTTTTCACCAAACCAATCTTCATTACTTCCTATCACATGCAAGTCTAAGGGATTTTTTTGGGGCTCTACCTTAAACCCCTCATTTGCCAAGGTATCTTCATCAAGCTCACGATCATTTTGAGGTGACATGTGCACCTTACTTTTTCCATCTTCAATACTAGTTGATTGATTTTTCTCTTCAACTTGCTTACTTGTGGGTTACAACCCACAAACATGCACTTCTTCTTCCTTCCTTGACCCTTCAACCATGGCATGTTTTGCTTCCTTTTTAATTATTTTCTTGATGTAATTGGCCATAGCCAACTTTCCAAGAACTTTGGCTTTGATACTACTGTAAATATCCCCTTATAATTTTTTTTCAACTTTTCCACAAACACTTCACCCGTTAACATTAGCATAACCAAATAAACCAACTAAAAGAACCCTTTCACTTTTTGATCACCCAGATCCTAGTGTGGGCAAGGTGAGAGCATATGGTAGAAAGGGGATCCTTAGCATGTAAAATTGAAACTGTTGGAAATTACAAAGAGTGACAGCTCAACCGATCAGAAGTAATGCATATGCAACTTGACCACTTATTCAGCGGGAGTAAATTGATGGCTCAGCAAATCAGTATGATGATGAATTACAAGGTGCTAAAAAGTAAAGTATGGGCGGCTTGCCAACCCCTTCCGCTTGTTCAACGAGTAGTACAAAAAAGTAAATGTTGAAAGCAAATGGACGGCAAGGCCTATCCCTTCCACTAAAAGTGGGAATTACAAAGTAAAGTGCAAAAAAAAAAATGATTGAATCAGTACTACTAATTTCAGCCTTACAATGAGAAGCAATCTGCAAGTTACAAGAGTATAAACTGTCCAATCAACTGCAAAATGATATTAGATGATCTCCAAAACTTCACAAGCTATTCTACTAAGGAGACAAGCCAAAAAACTAAACTTAGCCAAATCTGATATGAGATAACAGCAAACAGAAAACTTAAACCAGCAAGCTCCAAACTCAATAAAATGCTCACAACTCAACCAATACACCTCTGAATGACATGAAACTGAATGCAAATGAAGCATAGGAGGTAGGTGCCCAAGGCACCTCTAAATATTTTATACACGCTTTCCAAGGCATTTGCAGGCAAGGTACAACCTTCAAGGAGGGGCGACCAACAAGAAGAAATTCATTTTACCATAATAAAATCTGAAACCCCACAAAGTGAGGTACCCAAGGAAGACTCAAACATGGGGTCAATACCCAGAATCATCAAAAATTCACCTAGTGAGCTACAAGCAAAAACATGCTACAGCTAGCACAAAACCAGCAACACAAAAGGACTGAGAAACACACCCAAACTTCAGAAAACATCAATAAAAAACTTCTCCATCATGCTCAATTTGTTCTTCAGTGTAAAGAACAGTCCAAGGCTTAGCTAGGTGCTATCTTGCAAGCACAAAACTAAGTTTTGCTAGGAGGTATGCATTCCTCGAAACAAGTGAGTAGCAATTTCGGCAGCACTTCGTTATAATTTTTAATGGATGCCAACAATGAAGCCCAACACTCTTATTTATACCCTTTTCTCCCACATTCAAATTCAACTCCCTCCAATTAGGTCGCCCAACTCAAATTCAGATTCACCCTCATCAAACTGCATTTGTATTTCATTCAAACTTCATTTGCCTCTTTAACTTGGCGTCCAAACATGAGGAGAGATAACTTTATTAAAATTGCCAATATTTCATAAGTTTGGCGTCCCACTTTATCAAGTGAAAAATACATTATTAAGGGCTTAAATATTACCTCCTCAAGAAGTTGTCCACTTTAGCATTTGAAATATTTTTCACTTAAACATTATCTCATAAAACTAGGCGTCCTTCGAGCTTTAGCCAAAAATTCACTTAAAATATAAATTCAACCAAAATGAGCTCCAAGAGTGCGAGAGATCAAACTGCTCAAACTGACCTACCTGAAATAGCCTTTGGATTGGATTGCTGAAACCCTGCTGAAAATAGTGTCTCCAAAAGCATTTTAACCAAATTTTGAGCAGCCATCACAACTTACTAAAAATAGTAAGTCTGGAAAAGTTGCTTGTTTCAATTGCATGTCACACTACTGTGAAGCTCTCTGAAAACCCGGAAGGAATCCAAAATCCAAACTACAAAACTTCAACATGCAAGCCTCCAAAACTGCCAAAGTATCCTCCTAGAAAATAGGAAACCCTAATTCTACATCTGACTAGCCTACGGGCATCCAGGGATAGGCTAACAATCATTTTAAAGCGTAGTGCTAAGAATGGGGACATTACAGTGTCTGGGTAGCTGAATTCCACAAATTTTATTTTCTTCTGAATTTGACCTTTAAGTCTGTTCTATATATATGTATGTATGTGTTGTGCAGTGTCTGCTCTAGTATAATCTACATGTGTGTGTGTGTGTGTGTGTGTGTACATATGTATATTTGGTAGATGGTCAGCTCTCCCCTTGGGATTCGTGACATGGACTAACCGCCTCCCATGGATCTGTTAACTCTAGCAGTTGTATCAGGGATTAATAGGTCGATCTTTTGGTGCAACGGCAACTATGGGCCAACAATTGGTATCAGAGCCAAAGGTGTCGGGTTCGAATCCCCTCGGGTAACACTGAGGGGGAGTTTGTTGGCAAATGGTCAACGCTCCCCTTGGGATTCGTGACATGGACTAACCGCCTCTCGTGGATCTGTTAACTCTGGCAGTTGTATCGGGCATTAACAGGTCGATCTTTTGGTGCAACGGCAATTGTGGGCCAACATATATATATATATATATGTAAGGATAAAACATTTAGAGTATACTGGAGTGCGCAAGTGCACGCACACACACACACGCGCGCACGCGCTGTGCAGTGTCTGCTCTAGTATAATTTAAATGTATATATGTGTGTGTGCATGCAATGTCTGGTTTAATGTAATATAAATGTCTATATACATGCTTACTGAAACTTGATGCCAAATTACCAACAATGCTAGAACTGAGTTTTATATTTGATTTGCTAACTCATTCCTGGAATTGGACAGAATGTGTTGAAATCAACAGTGGATAATATGTTGAAATCAACAGCATATCCACTTCTTCAATGTTTTCTCTTTCTACTTTAATGGTCAAGTTTCCTCATCTCTTTGGAATTGGTCGATTCAGGTGTCCTTCAGTTGTGCTCACAAGTTACACATGCTTCTTTCAGATATATGTTGATGATCTTGCACTATCGATTAGCTGAGCTGCCATTGATACTTGCAAATATTTATTTCCCCTTTACTAGGAATGTCTATGAATTGTTTTAGTTTAGGACTACCTTGGAGATGGACAGATCAGGTTCTATATTGTATGTTTGTCAATATAATGCTTTCCATGGCAGTGTTGAATGTTGCTAATTGGTGTACTGAATTTTCTATTGCAGACCTGGGTTAAGATCCATTTTAACTGGATATCTCCCAAGTGTCATCCTCAACATTTTCATATATATTATTCCATTTGCAATGCTTGTTCTCGCAGACATCGGAGGATGTGTCTCTACAAGCAGCCAGGAAAGAAAGGCATGCAGCATGTTTTTTTATTTTCTGGTTGCAAATGTCTTCTTTCTGAGCTTATTATCAGGATCTCTACTGGATCAAATAGGAGAATCTTTTACACATCCTAGAAATATACCAAATCGTCTTGCAAGTGCTGTCTCTGCACAGGTAACTAATTTTGCATCTATTTTTTATACAAATAATTTTATTAGGTTTCAAGGTCTACTGATATCAGGAATACTTTAGATATAAGTATTTTTACACTCCTGACACCTATTAAAATTTCTGAATTTTGAAAATCTGCATAGACTACAGCAAAATAACACATCTAAAGTAATGGTTTTTTTGGTTCTTCCCTGCTAATGAATATTATTTTGGTTGATGATTCTTGAAATTAGCCTGTTGTTGTGTTCCTAAAGCAGTAGCTGAAAAAGAAATGAAAAAATATTAAACGAGCAGAAAAAACGGAAGCACCTGCTCACCTGAAATGAATTGCACCTGCAAATCAAGCTGTAAACCATAGAACCAGATTTAGCTGGATCTGGTCCAAATCCGGCCAAATCTTATTTGTTTTGACCAGCTGCATTTGTCTGTTTTGAACTGGATTTTTCTTTTCCTATAGAAATTCTGCTGATATTTTTTTCTAATTCTGGATTTCCAAATTTGTTTGGCTTCCCAATCTGGAACCAAATTTTCAAACCTGGCAACAATGCTGTAAACACATAAGTTCTCACACAGTTGAAGATTTTTGCATTGCTTTAGAAAATGAGAATGAAAAGGACACAGCATCTAGGGTTTTCCCACATTATATACTTGATGGGGAATGTAAATTTGATTAACATATGAATTTACCATCTTGATTATATACTTGATGGGGAATGTAAATTTGATTAACATATGAATGTAAATGTGCTCGAAACAGAAATAAAGTCTTAAATAATAATACAAGACCTGGACTTCGGAACAATTTTTTTTGTTGTGTCTAGGTACACAACTGCTTAATTGATTTGATATTATAAATTTCTGGGTTCATTTGCTATGTGGAGAGTTTATCATTTATGGATTAAGATCTTGCAATGCTTTTACAAGTTTGTGTTGCAAAAGAGCAAGTATTCATGTTCAACATCGCTTATTAGAACACATGTATGTTACGAGACCATTCTTTTTTAATACGCAAATAGAATCTGATAAAACAGGTCCTAAACATTTCTTGGAGGGAGAATTCACATTGTTGCTTGCAAATTTGTGAACTTGAGCATTATAAAATAATGGTAGATGACCATAAATTCTTGGCGAGGATAAAAATATATTGCCATTTTCTTTGTGACAAAAAGCATATTATCTTTTGTTTCTCACAGGCGGCTCAGTTTGATAACAAAGATATTGGTTACAAAGGTAAGAAAGGCAACGAATCAGGGAGCAAAAACTAGAAAGCGGGACTAAAAGCTGATGAGGACACAACAAATTTTTCATGAAAAGAATAAGAAGATTATTGCTGAATTCCTTAGAGATGCTTTAAAATATTTTTATATTCACTAAACCATTGACATTTTGCTGTATGACATCTCAATCTATAAATTTTATTATATGTCAACAAGTTACTCGCTAGTGTGTCTAGACAATGTCAATAAGTAATACCTGTCAATGTAAGTTTAAAAGGTGTTTATCGAGGTTTAATTTTAGATAGCTCTCTGAGTCAAGTTATACTATTGTCTTGTAAGTGTATTGCGAATAATCATCTTGAATACAAATGGATAAACTAGGCTGGTGAAGAATATTTGAATGTATAAGCGAGACTTACAAAGTGTTGGTGTAGGTTTTATTTCATTATTAGTTTATTAAGTGTTTTCCTACACCTAGGTCTAGCTTGATTAGGCTTGTCTTGCAGTGAATCATAGGGTGTGAATTGTCAGCATCTTTCACAAGAGTTAACTTTTCCTCTTTAAAAGATTTTGGAGTTGCATTTGCTTTTGGATGTATTTGCCAACTCCTCTCCTCTCACATTTGTTATAAATGTACTCATTGTATTTGTGCAAAATCTAACACAAAGCATTTAACTTATCCTCTTTTAGAGATTTTGGAGTTGCATTTGCTTTTGGATGTATTTGCCAACTCCTCTCCTCTCACATTTGTTATAAATGTACTCATTGCATTTGTGCAAAATCTAACACAAAGCATGTTTCATCGCTTCCACAAGTTATGATTCCTTTCATATTGTTAAACACATTAAAACCTGGATTTAACACTAGACGTGGTTGTCTGGGAATAAGTTTATGTATCTGCTTATATAAAATAAACTAAAAGGTTTTTACTTGTACAAAAGGATAGTAGCTTTAATATTTTTTTCCATTTCAATGCAAGTTTTTGAGCACCAATACTAGAGTTAAATTGGGAGAAATATTAGATAGATAGAGTTTAAACTTATAACAAATGGCAAAAGACAGCTTAATCTTATGTCAAACGGCAGCATTGGCGTTTAATTTCCTAATAAATTGTTTCTAACTTTCTTCTCTTACTATGGCAGGCAGATTTCTTCATCACATACATCTTGACAACTGGGTTGGCAGGTTTCCCTTTAGAAATTCTTCAACTGGGCTTACTTTTGTGGCATGTTTTCAAGGTTCAATCATTCGGTAGAAGACAAAAGCATGGACCGTATATCTATTCATTTCCATATTATAGAATCATTCCAAATGTATCCCTTTTCATATTGATCAGAATGACATATGCAACCATTGCCCCATTGATTCTTCCATTTCTTCTAGTGTATTTATTTCTTGGCTATTTTGTTTGTCTTAATCAGGTAATATGGTCTTATTTTTGTAAATGGAAAAACTCTATTATTATTTTTGTCTATCCATAATTTTTAGGTTATGCTGCATTTTTTTCTCATACATTAGAAATAGTAAGGTACTGCTATCAATTGATAAATTAACCAATACTTTTGATCTTGTGCATCCTATTTGGAGAGAATGATATTTCTATTCTAAAACTTAATTGTTTTGTATTTGGTATTGCAGGTAGTGAATGTTTATGAACCTGCATATGATACCAGTGGACAATTTTGGCCCCAGATTCATCACTATTTAATAGTGTCATTTATTCTTATGCAAATTACTCTGCTTGGTTTCTTTGGACTAAAGAAAAAACCAACAGCATTGATTCTGACAATTCCGCTCCCTATAGTCACACTTTTGTTTAACAATTACTGCAAGCAACGTTTTTTTCCAGCATTCCAGAGATACTCTGTCCAGGTAGTTTTCTGATTCTATCTTGACCAATTTCAATGCAAGATGTTACAATCCATTTTTTTTTAATACCTATCAAGGATGCTTTCTAAAACTAAATAGCTGCATTATTTAATTGAATCCATGGCTATTAATAGTGACTTGCATAGTATAGTTTATTTTTGCCTCTAGAAGTTAAAATGCTCACTGGTGGTCTGGTTATTGAGAGCTTCTTGTGATGAGATTGTTTTTGGTTCACCCATAATAAAAATCCTGTTATCATTATTTTTCAATATTATTAAGGTTCCCAATTTTGTTGAAATGCTTGAAATATTTATTGACAAGATAAATTAGATATCAGTGTACCATGGTGTAATGACTCTGCTCAAATCTGATTGAAAACTTCTGATTTTTGGCCTTGAAAATTTCGTCAAACACTTTGCATACAAATGTCATATGACTGATATAACTTTTCAGTTTGCTTTAATGACTCTTCTCTTCAATTAGCATCAATGAGAATGCTTACAAATGACTCTAAATTGACTAAACAATGTCCCCGCATGAATGTGCAACTTATTTTGACAATATTCAATGCATATATATGATCTAAGCATGAGAAATGAACACCTACAGCCACTTGACATTATGTCAAACAGTTGGCATACATCCTCATACAATATTCAAATGATCATTACAACAATATATAACTCCCAGCTGATGATATCTTTATTGAACATGCAATCTTCCTTTTAATGGTAACAATTTGAATGCCAAACTCTTGGCTTACATCAAATACATTTTACAGTCAAGTCTGATACAAATAAACACCTACAGCAGCTCTATAAAATGCATCTATATAATCATGAAAATGCATGTAAATCACAAAGGAACCTGATATATAAAATCACCATATGCCATTGATGAAGAGGCAAGCAATATCAAATGAAATGATGACCTCATAAGCCCAAATCGAATTGCTGAAGCAGCCGCCCCTGTTCTGAGGATTATGATTTTAATAAAATCAATACCAAAGATTCCAGACCTTAGTAAGCACCAAAACTAATCAGCAAGACCCTTGGAAGTGAACGCCCCAAGCTGAAGGAGAAATCGATGGAGGAATAGGCACTTGCAAGCAAACTCGTGCCTTAAATGACGCCCTTGATGTGACTGAATTTAATCTTCAGAAATCAGAAATTAATATCAGATCCTCTCCCTTCAATATTCGATGCCAACAATATTGAAATGATCCTCCAAAGGCAGCTCTCCAATCCTATACCAAAATTGATGCAAAATGCAGCTCCCCTTTGCAAACTCGTACCTCCCATATGCTGATAACAATGTCTGAAGTAAGATATCAGACTTCAATATAAACTGATATAAAATCGATGAAGACTTTGAGCACCAAAAATGCCTTCAACAATCCTTCAATTCGAATTATACAAAAACTTGGCCAAGGGCCACAAAGTTTTTACCATGAAGCTCAAATAGAAAGTCTGAAGCAACTTCCTCAACTTTGCAATAATTCAAGTGATATTTCACACCCTCAAAATTGCTTACCAATTGAGAGTTTTCGTTCTCAATGGCCAAAGACAACTGTAAAAACCCTAGGCTCCACAACCATCAAATATCAACATCAACAACAACAAATCTGGATGATGAGAATGAAGCCCATGATGTCTATTTATACTTTTTCCTCAAAAGGTCGGCCTCCTTCTAGAACTTTCCCAAGTCACCTTCTAGAAGGAATATCATTTTATTTTATTATTTTGCACTTTATAATAAAATAATTATTCATAACATAAAGTGCAAACATAACATTACTTTATAACATGAGGTTTCTAAAAATAGAAACATATCAAGAAATCATTAGAACACTTCCATATGTAGACTGAAACACGAAACGAGCCAACCAATCAACTGGGTATCTGCCAAACGACCCTCTTATCAAGCTCCATTAGCCTACGAGGATCAGGAATAGGCTAATTCCTCTAAACTCCATCGCTCATGAAAAGGGGGACATTACACATGGAAACGTCTATTTGACTGTCTTGATGTTGACGATGCCATGGTGATAGGGATAAAAGGATCCCTTTCCATCTCCTTACAATAAAAAAAAATTGGAGTTGACCTTGAGATGTTTTGTAACTGTCAGAAATCTCAAATTCATTGCAGTGTTCATCCTGCCATCTTGAAAAAGCTTTGGTCGATAATGCAGAGGGATCTATGTAAGAGGGTAGGAGTTTGCTTGAGATAGGGACCAATAGTTGTTAGGGCTAACTTTGTGAGCATGTAGTGGTTGCATGGTATATCTTCGAACCTTTTTTTTTTAAATGTGAACTGTTTATACAACTAAGGTTTGGAGGTGGGGCTCATCACACAACTTGCCACATTAGCATGTCTAGTGAGAAGTGTCCACTTTTTAAAGATTCAACCAAAACTTAATCATCGTATCCCTAATAGTTGAACAAAAAAATATCATTTGTTATTAGAACAATATCATATCTTTATTTAACGTATATGCAACCTAAATAATCTCAATACCTTTTGGTAACCATAATTTTTTGTTTATCTCTAACTCTTATAACCAACAAAAAAGGACCAATAGTTGAACACAATAAAACTATTTGTTATAAAAGCAACCCATTATTATTTAAAATACAACTTATATTCAACTTTAAATAATCATAAATCTTTTTGACAATCGTTCACATTTCATGGAAAAATACAAGGTATTTATTGTGGTAACCTTTTTATATTTGTGATAGGACAAACTATTAATATGAAATACTTAAATGCATATATTGTTACCCCAATAATTATACACATAAGAATAGTATTTTTTCACCATGACAACAATACCTTGTTTACATGAGCACCTTATTCTATAAATGACACACTTATGGTAGATAGTTATGATATTTTACATGAAACAAAATAATATTTATTTCACTTGTTAATGAATGTAATTATTTTTTTTTTATATAACGATCATAGGTTCTCATGTGTTCAAGTATGGGTCCATTTTGATCAACATTTGGTTATATTTTTATTTACATGTGGACTAATTATTGACAATATATAGTATAAATATGTTGCAAGACTAAGTATTATAATTGTAATAGTAATCATGCATTAGCTAATAATTAATTAATCTTTAATCGATTATAAGCTTAATTTCTTCTCATGCACTTAAGCTAAACTTAGGAGTGTTTATTTTTGTTAACTGGAGTTATTATTAGATCATTTTGTCTCATTACATATAATGATGACACTTGTCATGATCTAATCCCTTTATCATTTATATTATAATAATAACAATCCATTGTCAATATATGTTATTTATGTATTATAATGGTTATATTATCTAGTATTTGTATTTCAATGATTGCAATATTATATTTAATATTCATATTTTATACTTGATCATTATAATTATAATGATATTTTAAATTGCCTTTCTCTTATATTTATATTTTTGATATTGATTTAGTATTCCAATACTACATATTTTGGTTGCGATTTTGGGGACATGACAATCCTTCGCTCCCAAATTTGGTTGTCCTCAAGCAACTTAGAATTTGGGTGATCAAATATCTTAGCTTCCCAATTGGGAATACCCTAAATTTATATCCTTAATCTAATAACAAGGGATTAGAACTCCTCCCACTTGATTGGGTCTAGATTGAAGGCTTGCACACTAATCAGAGCCTATTTACCATAATCATATTGGTTAGCTAATCATAATTATTCACCCTAATCATATTAAGTAGTAGATTATTAAATGTTAGTAAACTCATAGTCAATCATTAGGTCGATCGAGAAGCATTCTAATATCCTTGGAGGATTCAACCATAAGAGAGTGTGGGGAATCATGACATGATGGGGAGCCTAGGATCCATCATGCCAACTCTTACCCTTTTTTCTCTTATGATTTAGCCTCTTTGGGTCTTCTTGGTCCTCCCTTATAGAAAAATTTCTCCATTATAGGACGCAATGTCCTCCATTATAGGTCACAATGACCTCCATTATAGGATGCAATGTCCTCTATTATAGGTTGCAATACCTCCATTATTGGTTGCAATGACCGCCATTATCAGTCGCAATGATCGCCATTATAGGATGCAATGTCCTCCATTATCGATCATAATGACCGCCATTATCGGTTGCAACGACCACCATTATCGGTCGCAACGACCACCATTATTGGTCGCAATGACTGCCATTATAGGACACTTGGTGTCTCAACTCCTCTAGACCCAAAGGCAATACCCTCGGATACCCCAGAGGCAAGTACCCCCTTGGCCCAAGTGGGCTCATCTTGTCCCCTCCTGGTTGGCGTATCTAGAAGAGGTCTTCATTGTCCTATTCGCTCAACTCCTTTAGACCCAAAGGCAATACTCGTTGAGACGACAATACCCCCTTGGCCCATGTGGGCTCATCTTGCCCCCTCCTGGGTGGCATATCTAGAAGAGGTCTTTGTTGCTATCTCCCTTTGCAATACTCTTGTAAAGTATTTTTGACTGCATTGGTGCCTTGGTTCCCATACATTTCTACCATCAAGGCAAGGCCCTCCTTCCTTAGTTCCTCTCAGTCATGGTAAGAAAGGTGAGTTCCTTGCGCTCTTCTTTCCCATGAAACTACCCAACTTTCATCTGCAGCCTCTAAGTTATTATGGATCTTTGATGCAATTCCCTTGGTGACCCTTGGCTAAGCAGAATTAATTATCAATCTACATAATATGTAGTAGCTTTACTTATCTATGAACACCCAAGTTCTAATTTGCTTCTCTGGTCTTGTGTTGTCCAAATCATGACTTTTTCCCTCGTATCTTCTCTTCACATATCTATATCAAAGGCTACAACTATTCTTTGCTCCTCAAAATTTTCCCTCACATAATAGAATGAGGTGGTATGATCTAGAGAATTTCTTGAAATTGACTCAGATTGGTTGAGTCTGTCATGCATGTTTTTATTCTTAGGATATCTCCTATGGTAAGTTTGTATTGGCCCTTTCTTTCACAGGATGGCAGGATTAGGCTCTGATACCACTTGTAATGTCCCTTAATGGATTTATCTTTTATCTTTTAAATTTAGATATTCAAATAGATCGAAGCCAATAACTTTCAATGCTAAGCCCATAATCCTATAGAGAGATATCTTCAAACTCTAATGTCGTCCCAATTACTGGGTAAGATATTTGTACAATATTTAAAGGGATGGATGGTAAGGACGAGCTTTATCTGTTATAAATTGTGATGTATAATCTACAATGGTAATTGTTCTAAGAACATACAGAGAGAACACTTAATATGTTTGCTCCTGCATATAGCTCTTCTTGAAACATGCAAAATTTCCTCAAGCTATGTGTCTAGTATCCTTGGTCATTGAGCAACCTATATTATTGATTAGTCACCCTTCCTTGAGCATCCTTATCTGCTACACGAATCTATTTTTCCTCCTACTCCCCTTCCTCCCTTGCAGTTTGAATATGTTTGTTCCTTTATACCAACGATGGGCATACAATCATGTTCATTAGTAGGCAACATGTCTTTTCATGGATTTATTAACTGCTTGTATTCTTTCATTAATGACGATTGATATTATTAAGTCAGCCAAATTTATGCATAGTAATTTGATACTTTAAATGGTGATATTTTGTTAACATGAATCCTCGACTTGGGATGATATGGCGGAAGTCTTTTTATTTGCACCGCTCATTGAAGCTTAATCGATATATCCCCTTTGCATAGGTGTATCGCTACCTTTGGCTAATCAAAACAACTATGTGGTTCTTCATATCATCGATTACCTTTAATATCACTGCTCAGTATTTTTCTAGGACGACAGTCAAGTGTGACCCGATTTTACATATATACTAGCATATAAAATATGAGTTTAGATGGCTAGTGTAGCGGCACCCCATCCTTAGTCGATCCCTGTCGTCAAAATGTTCGACTTCCCATTACCCTTGGCAAGCATAATAGAATGGAAATATCTTTAAATTCCTTTTAAGTAGCTCTCAATTTATAAATCCATGAACTTAGAATATATTCATATATTCCCTATTTTTCCAATAATTAGAATATGTTTCGATATTTTCTTAATTCATCCACACCTTGATCCATGTGAGATCTTAGGGTGATTGCCTTTATTAATCCTTTATTTAATATGGTCGTAATGTCTATAATAATAATATTTATAATTATAATACTATCATTTATAATTTATAATGGTATTTTAGATTATCTTTATTTTGTTATTTTTATTTTGGATGTTTGAGTTATTTATATTATAATAATAACGATCCATTGCCAGTATATATTATTTATGTATTATAATGGTTATATTATCTAGAATTTGTATTTTGGTGATTGCAATATTATATTTTATATTTATATTTTATTCTTGATCATTATAATTATAATATTATCGATGATAATTATAATTATAATGATATTTTAAATTGTCTTCCTTTTATATTTATATTTTTTATTCTGATTTAGTATTCCAATACTACTTATTTTGGTTGCAATTTTGGGGACATGACAATAGCTTGGGTGTACAATATTGAAATTGGATGAACAACATATTGTTGGAAAGTTAGTTCCATGTAATTTTCAATGGTGTGGGTTGCATCACCATATTTTGTTGTTTGTACATTTTATTGCCTATCAAAGTCAAATGTGTTGTTTTCACTCTCGAGCTCACAATTTTTGACCAGTTTCTCCATTTTTTGTGATTCCAACAATGTTGGAAATGTCTTTCAAATCTATTCATAGCTATCCATGCACTTTTTCTAGATTTTTTTTCAAGTACATTTTATTCATTTTTTTGCATATTTACATTCTAGTGAATTACTTGGACGTTTTGGCTCCTATAAACATTTTGTTTGTGTGGGATGACTTGTTTTAGGTTATTCTACATGTTTTTCTAGATTCTTTTCATAGTTGGGCATTTTTTAGCATCTTTTATATGTAATTTCTCTTTTGTAGAAGCATTGAGATAAAGTGATAATGTTGTACTTGTTTTTGGGGATTTTCGCACATCATGTTTGTTTTTTGTACTCACACTATATTATAAGTGTTCATGAGGGGGTTGTGTAGGCCTTTTGTTTTTCCATCACACCTTTGTTAAGTGAGTATTCCTTCCATGACATCATCAAATCCTAGTGATTCTTGCCTCATGCGTGTGTGCCCTAGTTTGTACACCCTTTTTCATTTGTAGGTACTCTTTTGTGCATGCTTAGATGTTCTTTATTCTCCTACATGCACTTCTTGGTGACACAATTTCAGTGGAGCTGTCTAGGCTCTCCCTTTCTACATTATGAGGGGGTTTCTACTATTGGTTATAATGCTTCCTTGGTTTCATTTTTGGAGTGATCTATGTATCTAGTTCTAGTTCCTATGTATTAGGTAGATGTAGCGGTTGGTTACCCATGCATTTCGGTGAGATAAAACATTTATCATATGGACACTCTTGGATTCCTATTTCTAAAGGCGGCCTATTTTCACTTGATTAGTGTTCTTCATACTATTGGTAAATGTATTTTTGACTTGCATCTTTCTTGGTTGAGTAGTGTTATTGGGGTCACTCATGTAAATTCATGTGCCATCTATATCTTCGATTGCCATATGTTTTCCTTTGTTTTCCATCTGATTCAAGTAGTGTCATTGGGGGCACTCATGTAGATTCTTGTCTTATTAATCCTGATCATCATTTGTTTTAGAGGAGGTTCTTCATTTTAGTACTATAACAGTCATCTATGGCTTCTTCATGCTTCAACAATGTTCTTCATGTTCCTATTCTTTTTTGGCACATTGGTTTGGAGGATTTTTCAATCCTTGATTCACCTTTCTCTCTTTGGAGAGGAGTTTTTCCCATGAGGTTTCTCCTTTTCTCTAGTTGTGAGAGATTAGATTGGTTGTACATGGGTACCTCATCAAAATTTGTTTGTCGGGACCCATCATGCATTCTTCACTTTTTATGCATTTTCTTTTAAGGGTTTTTAGCTACTTCCTAAGTTCATTTTAAGGGGGGTGTTAGAGTAATCATGCATTAGATAATAATTAATTAATCATTAATTGATTATTATGCTAATTTCTTCTCATGGACTTGAGTTAAAATTAGCAGTGTTTTTTAAAACTAGAGAGCTATTATTAGATCATTTTGTCTCATCACATAGGATGGCAACACTTGGCATGATCTAATTGTTGGCAAAACAAGGACACACAACTGAGAGGGGGGGTGAATCGGTTGTGTCAGAAACTTAGACTTTTCTAACTTAGCTTAATCTCATATCTAATGAATAAGCAATTAACCACAAACAATTTAACACATCAGAGAGACAAAGAACACCAATATTTTTGCATGGAAACCCTGTTAGGGGAAAAACCACAATGGATGTTAGTCCACAAGATTATACCCTGTTAAAAGTATAATGAGAAATAATAAGGGGAATGCACATGCATTCAAGCACACTGCTTAGAGCTCACTACTCAAATACAAAAGGGGCTCACTACCCAACAATACAAAATAGGATTAAAATCTTGTTATCACGGAACCTAGCAGTGCTCGTTCCACGGATAACCCCCCTACGAAACTTGTCCGTTTCTTAGGATTCGTGAAGTTCAAGCACGCATAACGAAGTGATTTTCGAGCCACCTCGAAATGCGTTCCTAAGCCTCGAATAGTCAATTCGAGCATTCCCCCATGTTCGCCTCGTAAAGACCTTCGAAACGAGATCTTTTGCGAAGTTTCACTGTTTGTACTTAGCAAATTACGAAAAATGCAGTGGCACTGAAAAAGTGCACTCCTGCCCTGAAGCCAAAATTGGCTAAGTCTGGAAAATGCAAGGGCACTAAAATTTAGCGCCCCTGCATGCAGTGAAATTTCCAGAAAATGTAATAGCGCTAAATTTTAGCGCCATTACATTTTCCTTCGCCACTTAAACTTTTTTCATGGCTCTGGCACGTTTCTTCATGTTTTTGCGTTTTTCGTCAATCATGCCACTTTTCGTGCCTAAATTTATTGCTCGACTTGAGTTAAGTTTTAATTTTCATTTTCACTTAAGTGAATGAATTTGCCATTTTAGTTGTTTATATTTTATTTTATTTTCTCTCCTCTTGCTGTGCGAGTTTCTTTCAAACTGCAAATTCACGTTTTGGAGATTTCGCCATTTCTTCAACATTCTTCGCGTTTTGCTCTGGTAAGTTTTTCTTTTTGCTTTGTCTTTATTTTTTTTTCATTTGTATGTGTTCAATGTTAACATACACGTTTTTGTTTTCTTTTCTTCCCTTCATTCGCGTTTTTGTTTTTGTTCCTTCTGTTTCTCTTCGCGTCTTTTCCTCCATTCGCGTTTTTCTTAACCTCACTCATTGTTTTGAATGCGTTTTTCTTTCCTCCATTTCCATTTTCTTACCCTACGCATTCTTTTCCTTTCTAACCCCACGCTTTCTCTCCTTGACTCTTCCTCCGCGTTTTACCTTCGCATGCTCCATTCTCCGCCTTGCTTTCCTTCCAACGCTAGTGATTATCAATCACGTTGTTCACATCGCCTTCTCCATTTGCTTTGTTACAAACTTTGAAAAGATCTATCACTTGGAAAGAAAGAAGTTCAGCTTTTGAATGCAAAAATAATAATGGTGCGAATTGCAACCCTATCCAAAGACAAAACAAATTATCCTCAAAGCTTTTATGTGACAAACATTGCATTTGTCAAGCACAAGCGCCATCGCTATTCACTCTTACATCTACATTTCAAAAATTGACAAAAAATTGCAGAAGCGCTGAATTTTAGCGCTGTGACATTTTGAAAATGTCAAAAAATTCCTAACACTGCAAAATGTAAGGGCGCTAAAATTTAGCGCCCTTGCATCAAAAGTCATTTTTCTGAGATGTAAGGGCGCTGAATTTTAGCGCCCTTACACTTTTTCCTAGTTTCTCCAATTCTTCCCAGATAAGCTTCATTTTTGACCAGTGCACTCCTGAGCCTCTTTTTTCCACCTTTGTGCATCGTTTTGCATGCCTCGTCATCTGCTTCATGATTTCCCATCCTCGTGCTCATTTCGCGCTTTCCCATGTTTCCTAACAATTGATGTTTGTTCTAACTAAACGGATTGCAGTCTACTTTCAAAGATCGTCAAGTCAAGATTGATCAGAGTTCCAGTTCTTTTTGATGACTGCTACTAAGCCTCCTTCTTTGAAAGCAAAAGGCAAGATGAAATAAAAATATCAAGGCGTCTATCCGCCGACTATGGTGCTTTCCAAAGTCGAAGAGATAAAAGATACAGAAGTTGGTCATCAAGACTTGGTTGACTTCGCAAAGCTAACTGAGATGAAGCCTCTTCCTGATTCAATGAGAGCGATCGTGCACAACAACCTCCACTTGGTGGCGATGTTCCCTACAGCTGCGCACAATACCGAGTTTGTTCTTCAAGTTGCGTCTCATTATATCAGAGAAAGCAGAAGTGTGATCGACTCTTCCGGGCACGAGATTCTGAGACTCGACCCCGATTTCTTTGACATTGTCTTCAAGGTCCCTCATATGGAGAAATATATTGACATCTCTATATCAAAAGCACAGGAGATCTTCGATGCTGATCCCAATAAGGCTAAACAGTTGATAAACACTCAATGGCTCAAGAAGCCTAGATCATCTATTTCTAGATGGCCGAAAGGACTCCTGAGAAGTGACTTCAAAGATGACGTCAAGGATATGATCACGTTTCTAAGCAGGTGAAGGGCTTGCCGGAATCATCCACTTTTCACGATTGGATGTATGAATACATCAGGATCATAAGAAGGCAGAAGGTGCATATTGACTGGGGCAAACAAATCAGTGATGAGATACACGAGCAGTTGATCAATGCTCCTTCTACATTGAAGTTCTACATGACTTCTTACCTGGTGTACACAGCAGCTGTGATGAGACAATTCCCAGGTCTATCTACAAAAGGGAATCGGATGATGGTGCCTGTGTACAGATATTTCTATCAATTGGAACTAAAGGAGAGCTTTCATCATTTCAGACGGGTCACTGATGCTTTCTTTGCGCCTTTACTCTTCAACTTTGATCCAGCTTTGGAAAGAAGAAGAGTATTTGATGAGGCTTATAAGGTGGTAAGTAAAGTTGGATGCATTTTTCTCCAATTCCCAACGTTTACTTACTTGAGAGTAGGCTGCTACACTGGTTGTCCCTACATGCTACCACGTTATCCTTCGGATAAGTGGATTCTCATGGAAACATGCAGACAGTTGATGTCAGTGCAGAAAGAACGAAGAAGCAACCACAAGCGTGGGTTCAAGTTCCCACTGACCATCGGCCGATATACTATCCAAACTGCACAAAAAGCTAAGTCTGTCTATGCTGAAATGCAGATCATGACCATCAAAACCTACAGGTATAGGTTTGATTTCGACTACCGAGATGTCAGAAAAAAGTTGCAAAAAGGTCACCAACACAGGTACCGTTTTGAAGACATCTGGGCAGATTGCAGAGATGAAGCCATTCGTAAAATGGACTATTGCAGGTTGACTGTTCAACAAATTAGAGATCTTGGTATCGCTAACCTACCAGAGGATTTTGAGGATCCAGGTGATATCATGAACGCTGTCTATGATGAGCAAGGCATTGCTAAAAGGCCGTTGCCTGCAATACAATGGTCTAGGAAAGAGGTTACCAGCATGAGAGAAAGGCTGAGACCAATCCTAGCCAACACAAAAGAATGGTTACATAAACATGGTTATGCAATTAAAAGTTTCAAAATAGACTCAGAAGGAGAGGAATCTGACGCAGAAGCTCGCCAACAGCAAGAACTCCGCGACAAAAACAAATCAGTGGCCGTTCCCACTTCTTCGCGAAGAGGTCCTAGGATCAAGTTCACTGTTGGTAAGAAAGATACCCAGGCTGTCCAAGAGACAGAAATCATGGAATCTCATCCATCTCGCTCTAAGGGTAAAAAGCCTATTCTAGAGGAGATAGATTCCGATGAAGAAGGAACTTCAAGCGACCAATCTGTTGAAGATGAAGATTCAGCAGAAGCAGACTCCGATGCTGAAGAGGTTTCTGAAAGCGGGCAAGAGTCTGATGAAGATTCTGAAGAAGGATCTGAAGGTGACTTTGAAGGCGAACCAGATTCGGAGAGACAAGAGGGTGATCAACAGGAACCCGGGCATGATCAAGAAAGAACTACTTCTCCTAAGAATGTAGTTGAGGAAATTCACAGAACATCATCGCCCGTGACTTCAAATGTTCCTCATACCCCTCCAGATTCAAGAACTCCTCCACCTCCTGTTCCCTCGTCACCTATTCCTACCACATGCATTCCTTCGAGATATCCCTATCCCTACAGATCAACCCAGCTTGATACTCCTTCGACAAGCATCCATACGGTTGATATACTGTCAAGCCCTCCATCGTCCATTCCTAGCTTGTCTTCGCCAACTTATGATATCACTTCTGAAAACGAATTCAATTGTTTCATGAGTGAGTCAATGCGTGATCAGCTCAATGTGTCAACTATAGGAGCAATGATGACAAATACTTCTCCAATTGTCACGATACCAATGGTGAGTTCAGATGTGACAATAACTTCAGAAGCAGCAATGGCGACCGAATTGACAGTAAATCCAGAAGTTCACACTTCTTTTCTTCCTCCTTGGCTAATATCTCAAGTGTCGAAGCGCAAAAAGCAAATGATTTCTCCAAAGGAGCTCGACCTCGAAGAGATAGTTCTTCCAAAAGCCAAAGGGAAGAAAAAGGCAAAAGTATACTCAAGGCTGAACGTTGATAAGTCTGGCCACAAGTATGCTGAAATTGGCATACCACCGAATCAAGAAGGTGATGTCAATATGGAGGACTACACAGTAACAAAGGTCCAACTTGGCAAGGTTACCAACGAGAGTGCAAAAGCCAATGCGCAAGTCACTTTGGATATCTTGGCAAGAAGGCTGGATAAAGTAGAGCAAGCTCATAACATGTACAAACAGAGGGCAGAGCATTATGCCACTGTTGTAAAGAGACTTGCCGGTTCTCCAAGTAATGCACAACCGCTGACAGTGGTAAGTATTGAAGACCCAGCTGTCAAGAAAGTTGAGAAATTCGCCTCCAAAGGTAGGGTGTTATATGACTTTGTTGAAAAGATCATTGAACACGGATCTCAGATAATTTTGGCTGCGGATGAGAAAACTACCATGTTGGCCAAGCTCACCACAGAGCTTGATAAAGAAAAGAGTTTACTTTCCCAGGAGCGCAGAGACATGGAAAAATCCCTGTTGTCATGGTCGGAAATGAAACAGGTAAAGCTCAGCAAATTGGTGGAGGTTGGGGTAATTCCTGACAAAGAAAAGTTCGTAGAGGTAAGAGAATCACTGAAACATAGAATTCAAGTGGTTCAATCTCTCACAAAAGATCTTCACCAAGTACAGGAAGATGTCAACGGGCATCGCACCATTCTTGAAAAAGGTATCAAAGAGTTGCCTGGTCAACTTCTTGAGGAAAACCATATCTTCCTGCCGGCCACAGAAATATCCCAGATCTTCAAAGAAGCCATCATGAATTTGATTGACAATTCAGACTTCTCAGAAGCTTCGCTGAACATCATTTGTGATACAAGGCTCACATTGGACAACCTGAAGACGCATCGTGACAGGTGCAAGAAGGTTCACTCATCTGCCATGAGATCGATCACGAGAATTCACACCATTGTGGATTACACCGTTGGTCCAGATGAGAAGTTCGTGCAAGAAACTAGGAGGAAATTTGAAGACTTCCGCACCCAATGCAAAGAAACGTGAAGCAGCCCCCTATTCTCCAGTGTTAGACATTTCCGATGCATCCCATTATGCATCTTGTAAATATTTCTCGACATTTTCGAATGTCATTTTGTAAATTGTAATTACACCATGTCCAAAGATGTAATATTTTTAAAACAAATTACACTTTGACTTTGGTCAAAGTTAGGTGAGATCTCCACAAATCGCTCACCTAACTCTCCCTGATTTTCTCAATCTCTTTCCTAATTTTGCTCATCCCTCTTTCTATATAATGCAAGGGATTTTCATTGTAAATTATCCTTTAGTGTTTTGCAACGAAGTGCTGCCCTTTTTGAAGCAAATTTGTGAAACTTTGCGTTCATGCTTTGTGAATGAAATTCGATTAATAAAGAAGAGGATTGCAAGCCAAACTTTGCGTTGGATTCGATACTTTTGTGAGTTGATCGTATTTGGTAGTGATTAGTTTGAAGAATCTGAAGGATTCTAAGTAGTTTATGTAAACTTTGTGTTACATTTATTATTTAGATTGCATTTGTATTTTTGTTTGTCATTGGTTGAATGATCTACAAGACTTTGTGCTTGTAATCATTCATGCTCTTGCATGTTCTGGTTGAATGATCTACAAGACTTTGTGCTTGTAATTATTCATACTCTTGGATACTTTTGTTGAAGGATCTACAAGACTTTGTGCTTGTAATCGTTCGTGCTATTTGACACTTTTGTTTGGATGATCTACAAGACTTTGTGCTTGTAATCGTTCATGTTGTTCGAAGAATTGTTGCGTCTAAGAAGACTTTGTGCTTCTAACGTAGCAAACGGTACGTCTACACAGATCCAACACGATAAAGCTACAGAATGACTTTGTGCCTTCGTGAGCTTTCCCTTTTTACTTTATTTTGTTTGTTATTAATCACTTCTGGTATCTCTATGCTTCACTTTGACGAGATAGAGATATTGGTATTACTGCTGGTTGTTAGTTTTAGGTTATCAAGAATTCTGAACTTCCAACGGTGAAGCATTGTAAACATCTTCTCTGAAAAAAGAGAGAAGGATGAATGTAACACACCCCCCCCAATTCATGAATTTCGTGTACATTTTGTAATTATTTGTTTGATTTACTATCGCTTCTGTTAGCGGTAAGAAGGGCGCCTCCCCTTTTCGAGAGGAGAGATTCACATCTCACATAGCTGTGGCTGAAGTCCAAGTTGTGTAATCTATCGAAAAGCTGATTACATAATTTTCACCCAACAAATCCAAAGGGTATGAACTGAGAAAATAGCTTCTGCACAAGCCTAATTACAGTTCCAATTAAGCTTAGAAAACCTTCTTCACACTCTGCTCTACAATCGAATGATATTCGCACATAAGAGCACACCGAGCACCTTTTTCACACACTACACCGATGAAACAATAATTCTTATATATCAACTACATGAAATTTCATCACAACTTAGTCGGCCAGGAAAATAAAACATATTTTCAATGTCGGCCCAAATTTTCAAATAAAATTTTAATGTGAATCCACCAAGGTCAAGCACAACATAGTGGAGACCCAAATTAATATCACCAACACAAAATTACTTTAATTAATTTCACCACGAAGATCCACAACACGCTACCACCAACATGTTGGCCAAGAACAAGAAAAAAGAATATGCGCAAGAAAAGATCTTCAACAACGAGCTCTCTGATTAATGTTTAATGTACCACAAAGATTGAGAATGATCTAGAGACATCAAAGAACACCAAGAAACAACAAAGAAGCATCTGCAACAACTGAGATTAACAAAATCACACAATCTTCATTCAGGAACACTGACAGAGACCACAGAAACATTGTCAAACCACAATACAATCAAAACTTCATGCGAACCTCTGAAAATTCTGGTAGATGATCTAGATACACTCAATAATAAACCATTTAATCCACACTAGCTAATCTTCAACGTACAGAACAAGACACCTTCATGACTTGCACAGTTCCACTGGGAACCTAGAATACTTTCTTTTATAATTTTCTCAATATCCTCGACATATACAACCTTTAATACGCCAAGTGCTAATAGTGTTGACATCAATGACAACCACATATCAGCAACCATATCCATAGCATCCAACACTAATACCTATATCATTTAGGGTTTCTCTTATAAAAGTACTCTCCCTCATTGTACTATCTCCCTTGAGATTTATTATGTAAGTTTTTCTAGTTGAAGATATAGGAGATTATTGTTTGCAGCTCTCTTGCATAGAAGGTGTTTTTGTTCGTCGTTTGACAGGGGCTAAGTATATTCTAAAAATGTAATGCATTGGAGATGGCTTCTTGTGTCTCAAGGTTGTGGAAAGAAATATGAAGATTTATTACATAGATTAATGCTAAGTTAAATGTTGGCTAGTTTGATAATTTGGACAACATTTCTCTATAAAATATCATCACATATAAAGGATTTATTATGAAGTTTTACAAATTGCCAACTATTGTCTTGTCAACTCATGAAAACTCATCTATAGAATTATCTGACTATGTTCCAAGGACTTTACAATTGGGAATCAAAAGCTCAGATATGGTATCAAAGGACTGCAAAAACAATTTCAAGGCACCCCTACAAGGACCCATATGCCCTTGGGTGACTCTATCCCTATATTCAAACCAACTTTTCAAGATAGGTACACAGCCCCTTGCCCTTCCTAGATCTTCCTACAATTCTTTGTTTCAATCTATTAATTGTCAAGATCCTGCATTTTGCATATTAGGTCACATAGTCTAAGTAGATTAATCCATTTCAATCAATTTCAAATCATTCCAAGACCCTAAAAGATGCAGATCCTGATCTGATTGGCTCACCTTCATGGTTTAAAGTCAATCTACACACCTTGTTGATCTCCATCTTAATGAAACAATAAAAAAATACACCCCCAACACAAAATTTGAATCCTAGGTTTACACATTAGACCTAGGGTTCCATTTTTTTTTGTTTCATTTTGGTGAACCTGGCTTGTTAACATTACATGCCTTCTTAAATTTTATCCTAGATTTAAGTTTTGCATTGTTTTGCATTTCTCATTTAGGGTTTCACTTTTGCATCATAAAAGACAAAAATTGAAAAAAATGCAATCATTTTGCATCATAGGTTGCATTAAGGTTTATTTCACTCACTTAGATCAGATCTACATTGAAACTTGCATTCATAATTGTCATTTTCATTGTTACACATTTGTATTTGAATCACATTGTCTCAATTTGAGCAAATTATGAAGAAATATTGACTTTCAAACCTATTTGTACAAAGAAATAAGACACGTAGATAGTTTAATAAACATTCAGTTTTTCAAATTTTAGTCACCCTATCAAGGACATAGACGCCCTTGGGTTCCTCTATCCTTTAGCATTTGAATCAACAAAATTTTGCACACTCCTCTATCTTTGTGTCTTTAGTCTGTGTTTGCTTGTAGATCTCTATTTTGGAGTTCTTAATCCCATTCATTTAGACATCTTTCATATAGGTTAGAAAAGTGAAATAAGTGAAAAAAAATTGCATTGTTTTGTTTCAAAATTGCATCAAAATCATCATTTTCATATTTAGGCATCTTAAAATTTGTCAAATCTTGCATCTTAGATCAAAAAAATTGCATTCAAAATTGTTATTTATTGTTCACACATTGTTACACACTTACATTCGCATAAATTAAGCAAATTTTGGAAAAATATTCACAGTCAAACCTATCTGCAACCAGACACAAAATTCTTAGCAAAATCACATATAGTCAAGACTGAGAATTTTTGGAAAACTTGCCCAGGACACAAATGCCCTTTGGTGCCTATGTCCTCTTACTATTGGCTCAACTAACTTTTGCATAAATATTTGTTACTATATTATCTATTTGCTTTTGTTGTTTGAATTATGCTTCTAAGTATCTTGTTGTGGTTATTTGATAGTTTAGTGTTCATCTTGGGAACACCTAGTGTCTTGAAAATCACATGAGCTTCACATCCTGGTGTCTTATTACCAATACTTAGTAAGATGTATTTGTAGACTTATGGCATCCCATGTTGTTACATCCACTGTGTATCCTGAGTCTTCCAACTCTTTCATACAAAGTGTTGTCAATACTTGATGCAGGAACATCAAGTGGTGTAAGGGCAATCTCGCATCACCCAAAAATAGTTAAATTTCAAGTTTCTTGGTTTTTAGATATTTTTACATTTTTGGATACTCTTTTCGTCATAATGAAATTCCCAATTTACGGTTTTTATTTTCGGTTCCTGGGTTGAAAGATATTGCAGTTTTAGTTTCCCATATTTGCACCTGAAAATTTTCCGAGTTAGATTTGAGGCATTTAGAGCTCTCGGATCGGCCCCGAAACTTGCCGAAATCGGTGTAGTAGTTTTTGAACGCATTTTTGACTTTGAGACCTTTCCAACGGTTCAAACGGTTCGCGAATCAGAGTCCCGGATCAAAAGTTATGGCCCCAGGAAGTTGGCGCACTTTCTAGAAAATACAATTGCAAATGCTCTTTTGAAATTTGAACTTCATGTTGTAAATTTTTGGTGCCAAACCGCCTAAACTCAAATTTGAATGTTGTTTTGGCTCCAAACTAATGAGGAGCTCTATTTATGGGCGGGTTTCTAATTTTGGGTAACTTTTTGGGGATAAGCTCGCATATTGCGAAAGGGTGATTTTGTAGCTTTCTGTAACTTGCATATGTTGTAAAACTTGGGGATTTGAGATCCTCTACATGTAAGAAGCTTCATTTTCTGAATAATAAAATTATTCTCTTGTTCGTGGGATATTTTCTAAGTCTCGGGCTGCGCTCTCATCAAGTGGTATCAGAGCAGGTTTTCTTGAGCGTGTGGACAGATCGCCGATCGTGAGGCAGTTCGCACCAGGACCGTGGTTGTGGGTCGAGGTCAAGAAAGATGCCTCCAAGAGTGATGCCTAGTAGGTGTGGTGGTGCCAGAGGTGGTCGAGGCGGCATAAATGTTGGTGGAAGAGATGCACTGGCAGCCCTCCAAAGACAGATTGATGCTACAAGAGCGCGAGAAGAGGGTTAAACCCGAGGAAGGAAAGTGGAGGATGAAGAAGAGGAAGAAGAAGCTAAATTGATCGCTAATCAAATGTGGCTAATAAGGGCCATTTCTCAAGATCTGAAAAGACCCGTGAGCGAAGTCCCCGCCATTTCGAAGTCCAATTCTAAGAGTTGATCGAATTGTGATCAATGAGCTAGAAGAATATTTTAAGTATGAAGAAATAGAGGACCCAGATCGGGTTAAGTTTGCGAAAATGAAGTTGAAGGGCCATGCCAGTATTTGGTGGAAAGAGGTCCAGTTGGAAAGAAATCGAAGAGGAAAAGGAAATATCACCAGATGGGATCGCATGGTAGAGAAACCGAAGAAGCAGTTCATACCAGTGGACTACGAGTTAGATCTATTGAAGAAATTGCAAGGAAGCAGATCTGTGAAAGAATATACTAAATATTTTACAAGATACCATCGAACGGTCACAATGTAGGCCAATAAGGAGAAGCGTAGCCCGACATCTTAATGGGTTACTTAATCGAGCATTCAGAGTTAAGCCTAGTCAATGACCACCATTGAGATGCGTATTAGTTTGTTCGAAGGTGGAAGAGAAACCTAACGAAAAAGGATTTGATGGCGCTAAAAAGGACGAGGAGGTCAAAGGAAGGGGCAGAGAAGACCTTCGTGAAATTTAAAATGATGATGAAAAGAAAAGTGAAGATGTGGGTACTAAATGGGCCAAAGGAATGACAACTTTCACTGATCAAAAACAGTTGGTGATCAAAGAGGTAGGGAGGACGAGGGAGATATGGACAAGGATCCAGGTGGTTTCAGAGAACGCAGCTTCCGCGGTGGTGAAGGTCATCGAAAGCATACGAATGTCCACAACACCAAGGAAGGCGTAAAAGCGCCGGCTGGGTCGCGGAAGGGTTGTGGCGTGATGAGTGAGGCCCAATCAACATTCAAATGATGCTGAAAGGAGAAGCCCAGTGATTAGGAGAGCCCTAGTGACTGAGGAAAAGGAACCAGAACAGAGGAAGAATCTGTTTCGCATAAGGTGCAAGTGTGAAAGAAAATGTTGTGATGTCATTATTGACGGTAGGAGCACCGATAATCTGGTGTCAGAGGAGATGGTCACAAAGTTGAAGCTGAACAGGGAAAGGCACCCGCATCCGTATCGGATTGCCTAGTTCCAGAAAGACCACAAAGTTTTTGTCAATGAGCAGTGCCTAGTAAAGTTCAAGATCGAGAGCTACCATGATGAGGTACTTTGTGATATCATCCCCATGGATGCATGTCACATGTTGTTGGGGAGGCTGTAGCAATTTGATAGGTGAGCTATACATGATGGCCATGCAAACACTTATTCCTTGACAAAGGATGGGATTCGTCACAAGTTGAAACCCCTGAAGGAGATCGAAGAAAAGGTATGCAGTAGTGCTAGAATTTGTTATGTAGATAGAAGAAAAAATTTAGAAGGTATGAAGCATGAACATGTGTGTTATGGATTGATTCCTAGAGTGAGTAAGGAGGATAGTGAGAAGGTTCCAGAAGAAGTTTTTGGGATGTTGGATGAGTTTCAGGATATTGTTTCTGATAATGTACCTGAGGGTTTACCACCAATAAGGAAGATCAGTCATCAGATTGACTTGATTTCTCGAGCTAGTTTGCCAAATAAGGCAGCCATGAATGACTCCAACAGAAAATGAGGAGTTGAATGACAAGTTCAAGAGTTGTTGAGAAAGGGTTTGATAATGGAGAGTTTGAGTCCATGTGCGTACTGTAAAGACTAGCACCAAAGAAGGATGGGGAGTGGAGGATGTGTACATTCCCCGAGCCATAAACAAGATAACAATCAAATAATACGATTTCCGCCAAGGATGGATGACCTGATGGACTGTTTGATGGAGCTTAGACTTCACAAAGATTGATCTGAAGAGTGGATATCACCAAATCCGGATTCGAGAGGGAGATGAATGGAAGACCCTTCAAGACCAAAGAGGGCCTGTACGAGTGGTTAGTCATGTCTTTTGGGCTAACCAATGCATCGAGCACATTCATGCGGCTCATGAACGAGGTACTAAAAGAATTTCTAGGAAGTTTTGTTATTGTGTATTTAGATGATATTTTGATTTTCAGTAAGACGCTGGATGAGCATCTGATGCATATTCAGAGTCTTTGAGAAGTTAAGAGAAGAGAAACTGTTGATTAATCTGAAGAAGTGCAGTTTTGTGAAGAGGGAGTTAGTGTACTTGGGGTTTGTTGTCTCAGCAGAAGGTCTCAAAATGGACCCAGAGAAGGTGAAAGCTATTCTGGAATGGCCTACCCCAAGAACTCGCTACCGAGGTGAGATCTTTCCATGGTTTGGCTAGTTTTTATATAAAGTTCATTAGAAACTTCAAGAGTATTTGTGGACCCCTAACCGAACAATGAGAGAGGATAGAAAAGAATTCAAGTGGGAGCACGAGCGGCAAAAGTTTTGAACCTGCTGGAAGCATAAGACGTAGTAAACCTGCTCTAGCCTCCCAGATTTCAACAAGGTGTTTCAGGTGGATTGTGATGCTAGTGGTTGTGCCATTGGAGTAGTGTTGAGCTAAGAAGGTAAGCCCATTACCTATTTCAGTGAAAAGTTAAATGATGCCAAGAGAAAGTATTATGTATATGATCAGAATTTTATGCAATAGTTCAAGCATTAAAGAAATGGAGACATTATTTGTTGTCAAAGGAATTTGTTCTATATACTGATCATCAGGCCTTGCAGTACCTAAATAGTCGGGAAAATTAAATCAGAGGCATATGAAATGGGTAGAGTTTTTGCAGAAGTTATACCTTTGTTTTGAAACATAGGAGTGGGAAGTCAAATAGGGTTGCAGATGCCTTAAGTAGGAGGCATACATTAATGACAAAGATGCAGATTGAAGTGGTTGGGTTCAATGAACTCAAGACACTGTATGCAGAAGATCCTAATTTTGTAGAGGCTTGGAAAGCTTGCAAGGAACCTATTACAGTGGACAGGACAAGGTGGCTGGATTTTATAATCCAGGATGGCATGTTATTTAAGGGAAGTTAATTGTGTATCCAAAGGAGTTCCATGAGGGAGAACCTGATAAAGGAGAAGCATAGTAGAGGAATGGCAGAACATTTTGGTCGAGATAAGACCATTGCCATTATCAATGAGCATTATTATTGGCCTCAGTTGTCACAGGATGTGAAGAAGTTTGTACAAAGCTGCAAGGTATGTCAGATGGCTAAAGGAGTGAGCCAAAATATAGGCTTATATCAGCCCTTACCTGTAGCAAAGAGGCCATGGGAGGATATATGTATGGACTTTGTTCTTGGTTTGCCAAGGACACAACAAGGGAATGATTCAGTCTTTGTGGTGGTTGATAGGTTTTTGAATATGGTACATTTCATTCCATATCAGAAGACCCATGATGCAGTCCACATTGCTGACTTGTTCTTCAAAGAGGTGGTGAGGCTACATGGTCTTCCAAAGAGTATTGTTTTAGATCGTGAAATCAAATTTGTGGGGTACTTTTGGAGGACCTTGTGGAAGAAGCTGAAGACAGAGTTGAAGTTCAGTTCTGCACACCATCCACAAACAGATGGGCAGACAGAGGTTGTTAACAGGAGTCTGGGTAACCTACTGAGATGTTTGGTAAGAGATAAACCCAAGGGATGGGACTTGATCTTACCCCAAGAAATTTTCTTACAACAATTCTGTCAATAGAAGCACTGGTAGATCACCATTCCAGATTGTGTATGGAGGTAGCTCCATAACAGCTCCAGAATTGAGGAAGATGGACCAAGAAAAGAAAATAAGTGTTGAAGCCGAAGATTTTGCAGAACACATAAGGATATACATGAGAAGGTAAGAGAACATATTAACAAGATGAATATGCAGTATAAGGCTAAGGAAGATCAGAAGAGGAGGTATAAGGAGTTTCAGATTGGTGATGAAGTGATGGTCCACTTGAGGAAAGAAAGGTTTCCAGGAACATATAACAAATTGAAGATGAAGAAATTTGGTCCCTGTAAGATTTTGAAGAAACATGATTCAGGGAATGCATATGAGGTAGAGTTGCCTGATGGAATCAACATTTCCCCTGTGTTCAACATTTCAGATTTGACAGAGTATCATGAAGCTGGAACGGAGGAAGCGCCAGCAATAGGGCAGTATGGCATTCCAGCACCTACTTCAAAAAGGGAGGAGATTGAAGCAATCTTGGATAGTCCTGTGGGAAGGAGTACCAAAAACAGGCAGTATGAAGAATATCTAGTGAAATGGAGAGGAAGGCATGTGGAAGATTCATCCTGGCTATCTAAGGCAGTGGTTGACCGGTTGGGTTTTCCTCAACCATCTGAGACGTGATGGAGTCACTTCTCAAATTACCTTGGGTTTCTGATGCAAGAGCATCCAGTGGTGTAAGGGCAATCTTGCATTACCCAAAAATAGTTAAATTTCAAGTTTCTCGGTTTTTAGATGTTTTTGCATTTTTGGATACCCTTTTCGTCATAATGAAATTCTCAATTTACGGTTTTTATTTTCAATTTCTGGATTGAAAGATATTGCAGTTTTAGTTTCCCATATTTGCACTTCAAAATCTTCCGAGTTAGATTTGAGGCACTTAGAGCTTCCAGATCGGCCCCAAAACTTGCCGAAATCGATGTAGCAAATTTTGAGCGCATTATTGACTTCGAGACCTTTCCAACAGTTCAAATAGTTCGCGAATCAGAGTCCCGGATCAAAAGTTATGGCCCCGGGAAGTTGGCGCACTTTCTAGAAGATACAATTGCAAATGCTCTTTTGAAATTTGAACTTCATGTTGTAAATTTTCGGCGCCAAACCGCTAAACTCAAATTTGAATGTTGTTTTGGCTCCAAACTAATGAGGAGCTCTATTTATGGGCGGGTTTCTAATTTTTGGGTAACTTTTTGGGGATAATCTCGCATATTGCGAAAGGGTGATTCTGTAGCTTTCTGTAACTTGCATGTGTTGTAGAACTTGGGGATTTAAGATCATCTGCATGTAAGAAGCTCCATTTTCTGAATAATAAAATTATTCTCTTGTTTGTGGGATATTTTCTAAGTCTCGGGTTGCGCCCTTATCAATACTCAACCCATTCTAGACTCTATCCCTAACACTACAATACCAATGATAACATTACAATCACTCATTTTCCCAGATATAGAGACTAATGTTTCCCATGTTCCTGAAGATAAACTGAAACAATTGGGCAAATATTTAGAAAGACATCAAGACTATGTGAGTACTAAATATCTAGCTAGTACAACGATCCCTATAATAGATAACATGAGGAAATTGATTAATGATGATCAAGGATTAGAGGTTTTATGTAGCCTAGCCCATATAGTTGATGCTAATGTACCTACAAATGCTAGTTGTGCTCAAGCTTTGGGATACACTCAAAGTCAAGGAGGAAATCAAGTCTCCCTCCCTACAACTATAGCCTCTCCCTACATACACAAACCCAATTGTCGATTCAACGATACAACAAAGCATTGGCATAACTCCAACATTAGGTCTTTCCACTGAAAATCCTTATGGATTTGGGACATCACATGTGACACCTCAAGTTTCACCCCCCCTCATAAATTTGCAACATAGTAGTCCACCAAGCACATACATAATCCCACCATATTCGCCACATTCCCAAAACATGTCAACCAATTATTCGGTTGTTAACCAACTATTGCAAAGCATGACTTCACTTCAACAACAAATCTCAAGTTTGAACCAAAACCAAAATGGACAACCATTGCAATATGTTAAAAGAATCCCATTGTCACTTGAAATCTTGAAAACACCAATGCCACAAAACATAGAGATACATCAATTTGACAAGTACAATAGTAAGGGAGACCCTAGCAATCATATATCGACATATACAACCTTGTGTAGTGACTTCATTTTTGAAGATAAACTCTTTCCTAGGTCATTGAAAGACATAGCTTTAGAATGGTTTTGTTCATTGTCGAATAACTCAATCCACTCTTTCAATGACCTTGTTGAGGCCTTCCTCCAACATTTCCAAGTCAATATTAAACCTAAAATTGTATTAACCAATTTAGTGTGATGCAAACAAAAGCAAAATTAAAAGGTCACTTATAGAGCACTATCAGTTGCTTTATTCACAAATCAATCTTACTCTTTTAGATGTGGATGTTCAAAGAGTGATCGTTGAAGAATTGCAACCTGAAATAAGAGATAAAATCTTGTTAATGAAATATCCATCCTTTATACATTTGTGTACGACCCTTCATGATTATCAGAATTTAGTTAGTCAGTATGAAGAGACATCTTCATCTACTCCTACTAGGAAATCTGAATCCGTACCTCAAAACAACTATCAACCATTCAAGAAGCAAAACAAGAATGCTATAAAGTTGCATACACCTCAAACAATCAATCACATTGACCTCAAGTTGTTGCCATAAGTTCAACCTCATACCAATTTAGATCGCGAGATAGAAAATTTACCTAGTTACCTGGCACCCTCCATTTGATCATGTTGCAACTTTTGAACTAGAACTTAATCTGCTTGCCTCCTATTAGACCTATGGATAACCAAACCTCTACCTCCAAGTTACAATCCAAATGCCTTTTGTCAATATCATTGCACAGGTGGACATGATATAGGATGATGGATGCATCTTAAACATCAATTTCAAGACCTCATTGATTCTAATCACATCCAGTTACACATTGTTAATGATCAAGGAAATTAATCTGTCGCCCCACCTAACCAAAACTTGCAAATTTGTACCAATCCAATGCCAAACCATTCATCCAACTTTGTGTTCAACAGAACAGTCCTATAGTGTGTTTGAACACAAAAAAAGAAAAGTTTAGAATTATTAAAAGAGGTTGGGACAACACATAGAGTGGATGGAATTTTGTGAAAGGTTAAGATTTTGATAGGAAAACATGTTGAAGTTATTTTTAAAGAGCAATCAAATATGTAAAATAAGGAGTGGGTGAATTGAGAAGTAATAGTTTAGAAGAAAATAGTATTGGGTATGTGCAAGAATTATGTAAAGGAGTTAAGTAAAATTTGTATAACACCATAAGTCACAAAAAATATGTTGATTTTACGGGTATAGATAAGAAATTTAAACCTAGAGAATTAGCCTTTGATCATGTTTGAAAGGGTAGGTGTCTATGATAAATTATAGGACCATGATAAATTAGGATTAAAGTTTTTAGGACCATTCAAGGTCTTGAGGAAGATTATAGTAGGTGTGTATAAGATAGGCCTCCTAGAAGGAGTAAATAAGGTTGGGTGTAATAGTCACCAAAAAAGGTGAAGAATAAAAATATGAGAGAAGACAACAATAAGTATTGTGTGAAAAAACAACTTGGATTAAAGAAAAGAATATGATCCCAATCCCAAGTTTCTCAAAATGTTTGTCTCAAACTCATGACACATTTTCACTTAATTGGGATTTTTTATGTAGGAGCATCCAGATCCATGGGCAATCTTGTGTCACATTCTCTTTTCCTCTTAGGTATTGATCAAGAGGGTTGGGGTTTATGGGTATCTCACATCCAATCTTGAGAAACCTTTCACATTCTCTTTTACTTGTGGCATTTCATCTAGCTTTGGGAAGGGAAGGTTTACAATTGGGTGGATGTTACATTTGTTAGTCCTTTGATAGTATGAAATAATGCTTCTTTTTCTTTTGTCTTTCTTACAAATTGGAGGGGTAATTATGACTACAAAGTCCACATGTGGTCCTTTTGTTTTGTTGGTGACATGATCTTTTAAAAATATGGGTTTTCTTGGTTAGTGATAGTTGCACCAGACTCATAAAACCACCTTGTACTCATGGGTTTTATCCTACTCTTTGGAAAATAATGTGTGCTTTTGGGGAAATTAGTTGGCTTTCACTTGCCATTATAGAATAAAAAAATAGAGCACATAAAAACTCTTATTTTCTTGAGAGGGGTTTTGTTGAAGACCCATGTTGTAAAAAAAGGGAATATAATAGGAAGTGCCAACAACTTCTATGGCACTATATAAAATTTTAAATAGCTTTTATTAAGCTACAAAGAGTTTATTATTTTATTATAATTCAATTTTATTATTTCCATATTGCATATGAGTGTGTTGATTAATTTTTGGGTGGCTAGGTTAGGTCATTTTTCATTAAAACCCTCGTCTACGTTGCATTAAACTCTTAATTGTAAGTATAATTGATGGTGGGTAGTGTGTGGAAATGATCTTTAGGTAATGTTATCATATGGGAATGGAATCTAATGGTACAAGGAGGACTCACTTAGTGGTTGAGGATGTTTTATAGGTTTTGGAATTATAGCATCATCTCATTTTGTGCTTGGATATGAAAAAAAGCATAGGTAATCATATGAATTGTCTCATTAAGAGAGAAATAAGTTCAAAATAAATTTGAAATTCTTGTGATGTGACTAGGCCAAAAGGTTGTATCAAAGAAAGTTGTCTACTAGATGAAAATGAGAGAAAATAATGTGGATCCCTTTCCAAGAATCTTAGGGTCAAGGGAAAATAAAATGTAAGTGTTTGGACAACACCAATATGTGATAGGTTAGACATTTAGGATGAGCTAGACCAATATGCATGTCTTTTTCCAAGCAAAAGCCCTTGGTAGACTAGACACCAAAGAATGTGAAAATTTGAGTGTCACATTTGAGAGTAGTTTTAGCTCATGGTTTTTGGTTTTATGTATTTGAATCTTCTATAAACTAGTGCTTGAAGTAGTTTGAGTATGAGAGTTTGTAGGTACGCAAGTATTGTTGGAATGTTATAAATTCTTCTGAGTTTAATTTCTAGTGAAATACTCTTGTAAATACTTGCATTGCAAGAGTGGTGTATCCTTTGTTAGATTTGATAATACATTGTGCAAGTTTTGGAGTGTGGATTTTTTCTTTCGAAAAGGTTTTCCCCATATAAATCACCATGTTATGGTAATATTGTTTAGCTACTTATGAATGTGTCTCTAATTTTTGTAATGGTTTTGGATTAGATTTAAATTTATATGTATTGCAATCCCTTCAAGAATAGCATAGGAAGCTTTTTCCACACACCTTGCTTATTTCTTATTTTTTCTTTTGTCTCCCCTCTTAAATCCTTTTTTTAACTCACTTCTTATTTATCTTCCATTTTGGTTTCTCATCCACTTCCTCTTACTCTCCTCATAAATTTTTATAATCTCCTTTTTCATTAGCCTCTTAATTGTACATTTAATTATCGTAATTGCTCTTCCTTATTAGACATTTCTCTTCATTAGATCCCATGTTTATCACATACGATTCCCAAGGTACCTATCCCCTCAAACACATTTCTTATAGTTAGGGGATATCCCTTTCTCCAAATATAATATAGATTAGGAGGGACACATAAATATTCTTCTTTTCTCCAAGAACTGATCTTTCTTGGCTTCAACAAATATCCAACATAGGATATCCTACATTATAGTAAAAGAGTCAAGTATAGTTTTGAACCACTTATTGATAGCATATTTCCAAGGTGTATTTGTATCTCAGTTTTTGGACTTATACTTGTGTCCACTTAGTTATTTTACTAGTGAGACTATAAGGGCTTATAGCTTTAGTGTTTCTCGATATCCACATCCATAGAATATTAGGAAAATATACCCATCTTGCGACCAAAATAATTTGGCTCTAATCACATAGTATGAATATCTATCTCTTCCTCAAAGGATCTATTTAGATAATTTTTGTGTTATTCCTTAATCTTCGTCAACATAGGCTTCTAAAATTACATTGTTTATTTCCCTTTGGGCATCAGACATCTAGGATCTAAACAATATAACCAAATATTCGCATTAGTCACATGTTTACACCAAGCTACAAGAGCTTGATACTAGCTAGAGTTAAATACATTACAAAGGGATGAAATTTTGTAAATCATGCATTGACAAAAGAAATAAGGGGATAGGATACTACATACAATAATATGTATTTATGTGCAAGTATTTGTTATTTCCTATGTTAACTTTTATTGTATTCAATGTGTATGTGTCTGTGTATTATAATCTTATCACATGCCATCTCTTTCTAACAACACATTGGTACTCTACTTTTACCTCATCTTTGTCCTCATCTTTGTCATGTTATGTTATCACTATCATATTACAATAAGAAATAATGTTTTAACACATTACACAACTTAGGTATGTGACTATTAGTCATGCCCTCTCTTCATACGTGATCTTGGATTATGCGTTGAGTTGTACAATATTGTATATGCCAAACATTGTTATTGTTCTATATGTGACATGTGAAATGAATACATGGTGTATGAGGAATACTCAAACAAATTTTATGAAGAATATTTGCAATGTGTACCTATTCTTATCCACAACAAATCCATATGATATGAAACCAAGTTAACATAACAAATATAAGACAAAGGTTTGTATGGATATACAAGCCCAATTGGACTTTTCATCCAATAAATGCTTCCCCATTGATGTATTTTCCAAAATTTTGAACATGACTATGTTAGAATACAATTGTCAATATCTTTGTCCACTCTATTCAACAATGATTAGTTACATGTTTATGATGGATGTCATTTGTCTTACTCATGGCTTCATGTTCACTTTGAATTAATATTCCCTTAGAAAAATATAAGAGGCTAGGATCGCCTCTAAATTCTCTACTTAATGCTGCATAATTTTTTTTAGTTTAATTTTTATATTTAAACACTTTTATGATTCTCATATTTGCCTCATTTTGACTTGTAACAAACTTGAAATGGAAATCAATACTTTTAATTGAAATAAATATGCGTTCATACAACATTTTTGAAACATGTTTACCATCACCAATATAGTATTGGATGAAAATTGCATATATATTTGATATAGTTTATGTTGTCTCATTCTTAATGTTGAACTCTTGGAAGATATTTAGGAGGTACTCCTAGATATATTTCTTTAATAATCCTTTAAATCAACTTAATTTTTATTTTTGGATTCATATGAGCTACTTTTTATGAATAAAATCCAACAAAATCTAGCAATTATTTCTATTAATCTCTATACAAATGAATTATTGTCTCTAATTGAACATAATATTGAGGATTCCATAATTATTAGCACTTTTCTATTAATCATTTATTGTAATTGTGCAATGCATTTGTCTTTGAAAATTTGAGGCTAACTATGTTTTCTTATTGGTCTAGAATACAATGGAGAAGGATAAAGATGATGAACAAAATGGTTTGAAAGAAGAGATACTTGGGTGTGTAACGAAAGCTTATGTGCATCCTGCTTTGTGCCCAATTGGAAATATCCTACAAAAAACTAACATTGAGAATTTGATCTCCTTGATGCATGGTCAAGAGCCATAATGTTACCATGTTGACCTTTAAAATGTCATTATTTTTATAGTGTTGTCATGTCTATCTTTGAATTGTCATTCTTTTAGCATAGTACTACTAATTAGGGAAATTTTACAACGTTTTTCTTACTCATTAAATATGGTTTTTGAGAGTTTAATATTGTTATCTTGAATAACAAATGATTTCAAGTGATCCTCTCAATGTATTTAGAATGAAAAGCATACTAATATATGTGAATAAATAGAGTTATACTAGTTAAAATTGTTTATTTAGAAGGTCACATTGTCAACTTGAGTTAGGTTTCATTTTTTGTCAACTAGAATGTTTGGAATGCTTAAGATAAATATATGCTTGTATGAAATAAAGATTGATACAATTTATAATGTATACATTCAAAAGTTAGATATGCTATATTTTCACAAAGGAATGTTATAATATTTATTAGGAACTATCTTGTATCATCCTAAGTTGTTTAAATGCATGGAAGTATAAATCTCTTTTTTGGGGGTTGAATCTTATAACAAGTGTTTTTTTGTTTCATTAAGATTCATCTAAAGTGACAAAAATAGGCTTGTAAAATGAAATTGATTCTACCCATTGCCTGATCCTTTTATACATTGACATAACCTCACTCAATTAAGATTTTGGATGAGGGCCCTCCATGTCTTGCTCAAGCTACAATTATTGTACTTGCTAACATCATACCACTTTAATTTCTAGTGGCCAACTCAAATAATGTTTTGTATTTTTACTTTCAAGTGCATTAAGCATTGTCTAAGAATAGGGTAAGAATAGTATTGTTAAATAAAATTAACTCTTCCAATTCCTAAGCCTTTTTATTCATTATTATTACCCCATCACTATTATTGAGATTTTGGATGATGAACCTCCATATTTTCTCAATCCACACCATTGCATTTATTGGCATTATCTCGTTAATTGCTATTGCATCTCTTAAATTATGTCTTACTATTCTCTTGGGGCATAACTTTCTCCTTTTCTATCTCGTTTGATGATTCCTATGATGCCACTTCTATATCTATATCCTAATATTTATCATTTTTTACTTCTTCAATATGGAAAGCTTCTTTTCACACTTGTGTCCTTTTCTATCTACCATAATAGTTAAAAAAATAGCCTTTTGCCATTTTTCTTCATTTTATTTGGTTGTTAAGATTGAAACTAGTAATTGTTTGTCTCATAGTGGTCAAGAGGTTTTCCTTTACCTTCCTTTTGATAATAATGGGATAGGAGCGACAAGCTAGATTGCATGCATGTGTGTGTAATAATTGGCATGGTCCTCTAGTCCCCCTAGATATAGTTCATTCAAATTTTCCTTTATAACATGCTCAACTCTTAAAGTCAAGGTTTTAAATTGTTGAGTATTGACCTTGGTTGTATCTATTTGTATTAATTTGGTGAGTTGGCTAGAGTCGTTGAATGTAGTGTGTTGACTTACTCTTGGAACAAAAACCATGTGACCGCACATCCCTTTTTCTTTTGATAACATGGTCAATGATTCAAATGAATCGATCTATTTTCATATGTAAACCAATTCCACCTTATGTTGACATAGAACATGATGAAGACAAAATAAAACTTCATTTGATAGGACTAATTAGTTGGATCCTTGCATAAAACTTATGCATATTCATTTTTTGTAAGAAACACTTATATCTTGAAGTGGAATTATTTGGGTGTTGGTCCTTATTTAACTTTGAATAAAAGACAAACCAAGAATCATCATTTCCCTTAAAAGATATATTTCCTTCCCAATTCTTGTCATATTAATATTCCCTCATGGAGCCTATAATAGTCTTGAGAGAAGATAGTTGATTAATTAAAGTTGGAGATCATTGATATCTTCTTTCTTTGTTGTCCCTTTCAACTCCTTTTTACTTACATTTCCACAACCTTGGCGGTCGCTACATTAAAATTAGATTCAAATTGTAGTGATTCCATATCTTCTAATACTATATTATTTTGGTTAGGAAACCTTTTAGGTGTGACCAAATTCCCTCCCTTGCCTATTGTTGAAGCACCTATTGTAGAAGCCCCCACCACAATATCACTAGAATTGTTTTCATGGCACTTATTCAAAACATGCTAAAATTTTCAGTGTAACTCCTTGGAAGTGAATTTGGTGAATAAACTAATTTAGCAATAACTTCAAAAATTCTTATAGTTTCCTCAAATCTAGAAAGTAGCTACTTTAATGTGTACTGGATCAACCCTCTAGATTTTAGAGAAAAAAAATGCATTTATGAGAGATATGCATTAGAAAATGCCTCCAAAACATGAAAAAATGGGCTTCTCCTCACTTTAGGGTCCTATGTTTTGTGCTCCCCTTTATTAATTTGTTCGCCCACTTCGTTCCCTAGTAACATAAGGATTGTCTTAAGAGCACATGCTAAATGTATCACTTAAGTTCACCACACCTTGCATGTGGTCCCCACTGCTCTTTTTCCCTATTTCATGAGTCTGCAAGGAATATTCTATTACGAAAACATGGACAAGTGTCAATATTTTAAGGCATTTTTCCAATCTGTAAGAGGTATGCTATTAAGTGAAAAGGTAGTCTGGGAGACCATAGAATGAATGCCACATGGCATCAAATCATTGTTTGAAGATTCAAACCTTTCAAAAGGAGCAAGGTGTGACATGTGGCACATTTTGAAGGCATTCCACGCATCCACGAGGCACTTCAAAGGGACCTAAAAGAATGCCACAAAATTGCAAAAAGGGACATGTGGCATGCTTTCAATGTTTTTGATTGGTTTTCATATTAAAGGCCAAGATTTCAAGCAGTGGAATGTGGACACATGGTGCAATCTCTGAGGGATTCTGCGAGTCTTCAACACCTTCTCAACGGGTCGATTTTCAAGCTATAGAATTATGGAAAGCTGCCATGTGGCTTATGTGATGACATCAACATTTTTTTATGGTCCCACCATTAATGACATGTAAAGTGATCTCACATGGATAAAATTTATTGGTTAGAAATCTGTTGACACATGCCAAATATTTTCAAATTGGTCAAAACATCTTTGATCGTCAATTTTTTTTTCTTTCGTCCAAAAATTGACTCACATTCAAACCTAGAAAATGGATAGCTAGAGGCTCTAGCTCATGCGAACTAAGCGTAATGATGGAAAAGATGGCTTTCTACTAAATTTCATCAATATTTTTCCTATAAATGCTACAATCCGACCTACAAATCAACTCATTTGGCATGTAAAGCATCTGACGAGAGAATTTGCAGAACTCCAGCATCTTCCACAAGTTGGGGTTTTCAAAAGCAAAGAAAACAGACTTATCTAAGAATTTTACCTAATTTGAAATTCTAAGCCTACAATTAGGTAAAAATATACCTTAATTATCTAAAATTACATGAATTACTTCAATTTCCCTAGTTTCTATTTGAAAATATCAAAAACCATATAACCATGCATAAAAACTCTAGTTCAATCTTGAATTATAATCATGAGACGCTCAAAGGATCAACCTTCAACATCAAAAAGGCCATTTAATGAAGACCTAATTGTCCAACTCCTCGATTCAAAAAGATAGCTTATTAGACCCCATGGTCCTAATGCAGCATTGGGAATGGTGGATAATTCCAGTGAGTACAGGGATGTTGAATTGCCCCTTTTTGAATGGGAATTGTTTGTACATTGGCATGGAAAGCAAAATTATAAGGTTCCTCTTTCAAATGTTTGGGTTTATGACTTAGGGAAACTGGTACTTCCTAAAGTGTTTATGGATATAGATTTCACCAGATGTGTAGTTGCAAATTATGATGGAAATATAAGAGTTTTCAAAGTTGCAAACAGATGGGAGTTGATTAGAATTGATAAATATTTTGTTTTGATAAAAGTCTCCTGCTGTGGGAAAACTTTTCAAAAACTTGTAATACATGGCCTCATAAACTTATTCATGGCCACTATAGTAGAAATTAAAATATTGGTCCTTGAAATGTTGGTCTAATTGTTTTAAATCACAACATTTTGATGAAGTAAAGTTATTATAGGCCATCCTTTCAATAGCATCAGTGTGCCCTACAAACATCACAATCAGTTGATTGCAAACTGAATCAAGACTTGCATTTAGCATATCTTCTATGTAAGTTGCATCAAGTCGATCCCAAACTCTTTGAGCAACTCCTATCGTTACATTCAAATCTTGTAATATAACATCCCTAGCTTGGACACTTGTACTTGCACTTAAATAAATTTGTACCTGTAATCAGGAAATAAAATTAGGATTAGTGATAATAAAGCATTAAGCAACAATCCTAATGATCTTAACCAAGTAATAAAGAACAAAGTAAACACGAAGTACAAAACAATAAAACAACATTACCAAAGCTTCAAGCCTCCATTGATTCACCTTCATTACCCTTCTCCATTTTGTTTTGATTGATCAATGCCCTCAAATTTGTGTGCAAATGTAGCCTAAATGACAAGCAAAATATTGAAGCAATTGTCTCAACAACATTTATTGGCATAAACTGGATCCCCCAAAATGACCATGAAATGTGTCTTTCATAGAAGAGCCAAATTTGAATGAATGACCGAGATTGAAAAGGATTAATCAAAGGTTGAGATTGATTGTGACAAGTGAGGATAAGAATGAGACTGAGAGAAAAAATAAGAAAATCATTTAGTTCGAATGGGCAAGTGAATTATTAAATAATGGAAACATTATTTAATTATAGAGGAAAAAAGGAAAATTGATATTTTGAATTAAATTTAATTCAAAAAGGTGGGAGGGAAAGTCAATTTAGAAAGTCATTTAAATAAATAATATTTATTTAACTGTGTAGGAAAAAGATAAGTGAATAATTAATTAATTAGGATCAATCATTTAACTATAGTAGACAAGATAGTAATAATTAAACAAATTAGATTTATTTAATTATAGGAGACATGAACATTAGTGACGTAATTAAATAAAATTTAATTAATCAAAAGATAAAATAGAATGATGAAAATGACTTAATTAAATAGTTAAAATTATTTAATTAATAGAAGACTTTATGACTTTAGGAAATAATTAAATAATTAAAATTATTTAATTATGAAGAGGATGGAAGGGGTTTTAATAAAGGCCTGGGAAAACTTTCTACCTTACCCAAGCCCTTGAGGCTTCTATACTTCTTAAATTTTCAATTGGATCAAATTTATCAAAATTGGACCATGGGGTTGTCTTTGCTTTGAAACTTTGTAGATTCTAGAAAGGATGTGGATTGGGTCTATTTCCATTGGCCATATTGATTCTTCCTTGAGAATTGATTTTATTTACTTTTGTACTATCCTAATGCTTGATCCCATTCCTTTTCAATCTCAAGATCTCTTAATGCAGGATTTAGAATTGTATACACTCAAATTTGGTCTGAAGGATTAATTAAATACAAGTTATTTAATTAATAATCTTTAATTCTTCTACTTATAAATAAATTGAAAAACTTATTTATATAGTTCATTTTCTCTAATTCTTCCTATCCTAAATCATTTTCTTCATATCTTAATTAAATGAACAAATTTAATTTGTTTGTTTTATTTAATTGACCTCTCATTAAATTTGAATTTTAAATTCGAATTTAAGCACGTCTACTAACTTCTTCCCACATTCTACCTCATCATGTGTCTCAAGAAATTAAATATTTCTAATATTTAATTTGGCATTTATCCTCAACAAATTCTAACTAATTTGGGACACTTGGCCTTCATTTCCATTTTATTCCTCTTCACACTTAGCAGCTTGTTCTTATGAAGGGAACACACTCCCCTTTTCTCTCTAACCTCTTCATTTTCAATCATCCATTCTCCAAATCAAATCCAAACTGTTGATTTCTACAACCTAAGCTCATGCCTTGGAAAATCTATAAATAGGCCCTCATTTTGCAACAAAAAAGAGAGAGAGCTGAGCATTTGTAGCAATTACACTCTGCAAAATTTTAATTAGCATTGTCATTTTAGTGAGCATTTTAGCATCAAGTATTTTAATCATGGCATTTTCATTAGCAACATCTTAATTACAACATTTCCATACAGCAACATCATAGCAGCATTATTATCTTTGCATACCATCTACAACTAGTTTATCAATCATGTAATGTAGGAAACATCTCTTGCATTTCCAATATGTCTCATTCTTCAAGTTGTCATTTGGAAAGTCATGTGCACAAACAATCTGAGAGAAAAAATGAGTTAAAGAATCCTTGGAGATAGAGGACAATGAGACGCCATTGAGGAATTGTTATTTTAATTTGATTGCTATTTGAGTTCCTTGATATAATGTTTCATTGGTGTGTTGTATGGGTTTTATTTGCTTATTCACATTATTCATACACACATAAATTGGCACCCACCATGGGGCTCAGCCCCATTTTTTAACATTTTCTTGCAAGTTTTCGTCAACAGGTTCGTTCATGAATTTTGATGTACTGCATCTGCGACCTGTTTCAGTGCGTAGGTGGTGACTTTTGACACATCCAAGCTCTGTTATA
Organism: Sequoia sempervirens; assembly: GCA_007258455.2. Lineage (NCBI taxonomy): Eukaryota > Viridiplantae > Streptophyta > Pinopsida > Cupressales > Cupressaceae > Sequoia > Sequoia sempervirens. The sequence continues at coordinate 1,173,044,903 of VDFB02271358.1, read as the reverse complement.
ACGCATACATAGTCTAGATCAGTGCATCTACCTTCTCTTTCAACATATATACAGGAGTTGATCTCCCTTTTATGTTTTCCAGAATAGAGCATTGAATGTGTTTAATAGTGCATATACTAAACATTTTAGCACATACACCTTTATTTGCATAAATTTAAAATTCTGGGGGAATGATTTGTATCCTTTTGTTTTGTAGGTGTTTTATACGTTGTCAAAGACATATCTTAAACTACTCACGATGTTTGCAGGGGTTGGACTTATTTTCCTTTGATTAAATTAGGCATTTAGTTTAATTACAAGGTTAAAGAACACCATGTATGTTGTGTTTGCAAAGTACTAGGCCTATGCTCTCCCCTTTACTAGGTGACCAAAATTCCAGACTCACTCTTTCATTTTATTGCAATAGCAACCTTTAGCAGGCCTACCTTAGTGAGAAAAAGTACTCACCCTAAGGGAATGACCTAAGTGGGAACAACTAAAACCAAGCATTCCAACCCACTATAATCAAACGTGAATTGTGATGAAAATCACATTCAACGGTAGTGTGCATTGATAGCTCTCCCCCAGTATCCTTGAGAAACATAAAATCCTTTGTTCTAAAAGTTGGGGGGCCTCTTGAGGGAGTTTATCATTTGTCGCACTGAATAGAAACCCTTACTAAGAACTTTAAGTGTAGTAGCCAAGCTAAGTCATTTTCTGAACATTACAATATTCACAATGCAAGGGGAGGGAAGAATTTTCCCCCAAGATACTCACCATATAACTACTAGGGATTTATGGCCAAAAGTGGAGGAATTGACTTTGGTTGAGACCTAGAAAAGAAAAAAACACGGGCACCCTCTAGGGGGTGACAAGGCTGTATGAGCTAACGTAGTTCCAAGTTGTGGGTTGTGATGTTATTAATGACCCTTGACATTAGAAGAGTCTAACTAATCAGTTTGCTATTATTCAATACTAGTGGAAATCAAAGGGATCGGACTAGATCCTAGAACATACACTTGATGTTTAGATCATAGGATGAAACAAGTATTTTACTACTTACTTTTGTGTTTGAAATCACTATTTAGAAAATCATCCATCCAAAAATCACTCAATTCACTAATTCAAAATTAAGAAAACCAGGCAAACTTTCAAAACGGTGACATTTCTAGTTTAGCGCATTAATTTCTCGTTTCAACACATTGAGTTCCTAGTCTAGCGCATATAGGATATGTTATAGCGCATTCACCACATCTTTCAGCACATAAGCTTTTTGTTCTAGCATATTTAACTGACAGTCTAGCGCATATAGGGTCTATTTTGGCGCATTTACCCCATCTTTCAGCGCATATACATGTTTTAGCACATTCACCTGATACTCAAACATAGAGCTAAATTGAACTTCTGTCCAACAACTAGAATCATATTTAGGGACCATTTTCAAAGCAGAGATCATTCCTCATTAAAACATTGGTTTAAACTTGAAGAAATTGGCTTTTGCAAGTGCAGTTCATTTAACTAAACTTGAATCAAACAACTTAAACTACCCAATCACCAATCTCATCTATGATTGTTAGTTGAGTTTCACTATCAGGATCTATCATCCTTTATCACAAAACAAATGTTGTACATTAGATTTAGCCTAGTCTCATCAATAGGATCCATCATCCTATTTGACTTAGGTATTTCATTGGCACTCCCAAAACAAAGATCAAAGTATAGAAAAATTCTATCACTTGCATGATTGTTTTAACAAGAGCTCAAAAATAAAAACTCAGAGAAAAAGAAATAGAAACCCAAACCATCATGGCAGAAGGAGAAGAAAATCCTTTTCACATATTTCATCAACCTAAAACAGATGACATAACTGATGAAGACATTCAACAAGCTCAACAAGACCCTAAATTTCACAAGTTCATGGAAAAAATTCTAGAAAAGGATGGAGAGAAATACTTTCTAATGTTGGAAAATCAAGGTGTAAAACTACCCAATGATTTTGATGTCAACCAATTGAAGGGAGCTCCCAAGAAAATAGAAGATGACTCACGAATCACAAATCCACTAAATGCTTTAACTCACCAAATGCAAAATCTACAACAAATCTTAGACATGCAAAAGGGAATGACAAAGAGATATGTGTTGCAAGACATCTATCCTTATCCATTTGACAGAAGTATGAACATGATACCTTTTTCCACCAAATTGTGAACTTCCAAAATATGACAAATATAATGGAAAAATTGATCCTCAAGATCATGTAAGAGAATTTTTCACCATGAGTCTAGAATTTGCACATGAAGAAACCTATCTAATGAGATTATTTCCAATAAGTTTGGGTGGTCAATGAATGGAATGGTTTTCAAAACTCCCACTAGGTATTAAATCATTTGAGGAGCTGGTAAATAAGTTTATCTCCCAATATTCATATAATATTCAACATGAAATAACCATGAAAGATCTTTGTAACACAAAAAAAAAATGGTGAGCCATTTCTTACATTCCTACAAAGATGGAGACGATTATTTGCTAGATATGCCTGTCCTATACCTGAGAAAGAAAAGATGGATATCTTCATTGATAATCTCAACAATGAGATGAGTTATAGACTCCAATTGTAGTGTCCACCTAGTTTTGAAAAGTTGATTGAAAATGGACATAAGATTGAGGAAGCCTTGGTTAAAAGAAGAGTATTGAAAATCTATAACAAAGGAACAAACTATACTAACTCTTCTAAGCATGATAACAACAATGACAAATCCAAATTATGGAAAAGAAACAAGAATATTGGTAATGATGGTGTAGTTGGCATACATAACATAAAACCACTCTTCAATTTATCAGGTACTACACCCAAAAACAATAAAAACAACAGTGAATCTAAACCAGCTCCACCACCACATCGAAGAAAATTTACACCTTTGGGGAAATCACTTCAATCGGCGTTGAAAGAGCTTCTTGCACACAAACTCATAACATTACCAGATACACGAATTTTGAACCAAGAGTTAAACCATCATGGTGGAATGATGCATATTACTGTGATTTTTATAGAAGCAAACATCATAAAACAAATGATTGTATGCAATTAAAACATTTGGTGCAAGACTTGATAGATAGACGTGACATATCGATAGAAGGACATAAAACAAACGATGATCATGGAGCATTTAAAAACCCTTTACCCAACTATGAAAAAGGAGAATCCTCTTCGACAAACAAAAAAGGGAAGAATGTGAATTATGTTTATGATACTACCATCCTGCACAGTTCTGCAATTGATAATCAAATCAATGTCATCAAAATCAAGGATAAACAAGACAACCTACCGGTAAATGTGACCACAAGGGGGCAGTCCAAGTTCGTATTGAAAGGAAGTACATCTAAAACACCTATTTCTCCTTCAAATCAATATAATATTGTAGATCAATTGCAAAAGATCCCAGCATAGATATCCATACTAGAACTTCTTAAAATTTCACCAACCCATAAGGATATTCTAGAAAAAGCTTTAGTGGACACCATAGTACCAACTAATTTGGAATTTTTTCAATTCCAAGCCATGGTGGGACATTTGGTTGCACCCCATTGTTTATCATTCTCGAAAAATGATGATGCATCCCTCACTCATCCAAACAACACTCCACTACATCTTGAGTTTTTAATCCATAAACATTGGGTCAAACGTGTTTTAATAGATGGAGTTGGTCTAAATATATGCACCTTAAAGCTTATCCATGCATAGGGATTTTAAAAAAATGCAATAGATTCCAAAAGAAAGATCACCATAAAATCTTATGATGATGAAGAAAGATCTTCTCAAGGACTAATCGCATTGCCAATTCAAGTGGGACCAATTCAAAAGGATATTGTTGCATGTATGAGCTAGTATGGTGGTGTTGTCATTAATGTTGTCGTTGATGTCAACACAATTTAGTATGTTGCAGATTGTACATGTATAGTTGAGATACTGTTGAGATGTTGTGAGTACATGGAGCTATCTTTATGTCATTACAGATGTGTTGTGTTGATGAGTTTCCAAGTGCTTTTGAGAAAATTAATAAAGAAGAGAAGTCAAAATGATGAATGTGTTCAGAATGTGCTTCGTGTTTCTCCTATGTTGATCCTATGCTTGCGCGGATCTAAAGATTTGATAATGGTGATCTTGTGGTAATATATCTTGATTTTTGGCTTTTGGTGTGATAGTACATCAAAGTTGTATTCACTAGTGTGTGAATTGTTCTGGCAGAGTTGATCTTTTGTGGACTGGGAGAAATTTTTCTACTCTACAGTCCTCCATTGTTTTTTTTTAGATCTTGCAAATCCGGGATATGTCTTGAGATGGTGTTCTCTAGGTTTTGGCAAAGAAGGTTGAATTTTGGTGATTCAAAAGTTATGTTTTAGTGTCTCAGTGTTTCAGTATGGGTTTGCACAGTCCGGATGAACTGGTGAAAGGTGTTCAGAATTTGAAGCATATTGCATTTGTTGTGGATGTATCTAAATAAATCTGAGATGTATTCTTGTGCATAATGAAGCGTGTTGTGGAGTCTGTGTGTCATCTTCCTGTTGGGAAGCATGTACATCAATGTTCATTTGTGTTTTCATTAGGTTTGGTCAACCTGGTGTTTACACTTCGTTCAAAGAATAAAATTTAATTAAAGAAACATGTGGCTGATTCGAGATATTTTTTTTATCTTGAAAAATATTTTTATTGGTCCACTCTTATTCCTTTCCACCACAGGAATGTTGAGTTTCCAACCTAATTTGAACTTATGAAATGAGGTATTTGTGTCCGACCTTGGAGAAATTTTCAAAGGTTGAGGATGGTATAAAATCAAGTCGAATTGTGAAGAATTGTATGACAGTGTGATGCAAAGTGACGAAAGTTAGCCACAAATCATAAGAGAAAAAGTGTGTGTGTGAGTGAGTTGAGACAATAGTTTTTTATTATGTTGGATTCCTAAATTCAGTGAGCTAAAGGTTTTTGCAATCCTTATTCAAAGTTGTGAATGTGTGTTAATTGTTGTGGTGCATATTTTGTTCTCTTTTGTATCTATAGGCAGTGAGCCTCCCTGTTGGACAGTGAGTCATTTTTGTAGGTAGTGAGCCTTTGTACTTGGATAGTGAGTCCTCTTCTGGGCAATGAGCCCTTGGCAGTGAGCCTCTATATTCAATTTTATAATCTCTTTATATTGTGAGTTAACCCTCATCGTGGTTTTTCCCTTATTGGGTTTTCCACGTAAAAATTTGGTGTTCATTGTGCTTATTTGCTTTTTGTTATTTGTGTTTCATGTTCTTACTTAATAACAGAATAGTGTGGTTATGGAATTGATGTGTTGAAGTCTTAAGTTTGAATTTTGTGACAATTGATTCACCCCCCCTCTCAGTTGTCCTGCGCCTGTTTAACAATTGGTATCAGAGCATTGGTTCCTTGGTGTAGAGCTTAAACATTTAAGGAAGATCTAATGCCGCATAAGTTGGCGATCCCTATGTTCGATGGAACTAACTACAATGAGTGGAAGGGATAGATGAAAGGATATATTATATCTCTTTGTTTCAAGGCCTAGAAGGCTATTGAGACAAAGTATACACCCCCATCTGGTGGTCTTACTACTGTAGATGAGATTTTTGCTTATGAATAAAATGACAAGGAAAAGTATGCTATTTGCAGTGGCTTATCTAAAAATGAGTGAGCTAAGGTTCTTTATTTGGATACTACATATGAATTCTAGAAGAAGTTGGAAGACATGTATGAAGGAAATGAAAGAGTGAAATTGACAAAGAAGTTGGCGGCAAAGCGCAGATTTGTAAATCTGAAAATGGAAGAAGGTGAAGAATTTACAAGCTTCTTTCAGAGGGTTGAACTGATTGCACATGAAGTTAGAAATCAAGGAGGAAAACTATCAGATGAAGATATAATTGAGGAGATCCTAATCACCCTACTGGATTGCTATAGCAATAAGATCTCTGTTATTGAAGAAATGTATGATCCTAAGAAGTGCACTTTAGAACAATTGTTTGGCACGTTGCAAGCATTTGAGATGAGAAAGTTCTGGAAAGAAGAAAAGACAAAAATGACATTTAAGGAAATGAAGATTGAAGATGAACCGGATAGTGATGGTGATGATGATTTGGAAGCAAACTTCACTAGGAAGTTGAAGAAAGGCACCAGAAAGTATAAAGGTATGTTTCCCTTTAAATGTTTCAGTTGTGGTAATATTGGTCATTATGCTTCAAGATGTCCAAATAGAGTTGTACATAAGAAGAACAAGGATTATAAGGATAAGGATAAAAAGGATAAGAAATATAAGAAGTTGTACTATGTTAAAGAAGAAGCAGGAATTTTTGATGATGAATCTAAGAATGAGGTTGATGATAGTGAATGCTTATTCTTAGCTTTGGAAAGTAAATTTGTATCCACTAACCCTGAAAAATTTGTAAGCAAGAAGGCTCCAGAGAATAAGAGGAATAGTATGGAAGGTACTTTGGTTACCGCTTTTCATGCAAGACAGGATGAAGACTACTGGGTAATTGATAGTGGATGTTCTAATCACATGACCAGAGATAAGAGTAAGTTTACTAAACTTGAGAAATATGATGATGGTTTAGTTATGTTTTGGTGATAGTTAAGATTTGTGGGAAAGGTTCAATTAGTTTTGATGGAGTGCACAGTACTAATGATGTATATTATGTGAAGGGTTTGAGGCATAACCTTATGGGTGTTGGTCAGATGTGTAGCAATGGTTTTAAACTTGTGTTTTAGAATAATACCTATGAAATTAGAAAAGGATCTGGAAATGGAGATATGATTGTTGTTGGAAGAAGAACTCATGGAAACATCTATCAGCTTAAGGGAGTTGATGGTCAGTGCCTTGTATCTCAAATCAATGAAATTTGGTTATGGAACCAGAGAATGGGACATGTAAATTTTAATAACCTAGTCAAAATCAGTTCAAAGGAGATTGTTTGAGGGCTGCCCATAATCACAAGACCTGCTAATGCTATTTGTAGAAGTTTTCAATTGGGGAAAGAGAAAAGATGAAGCTTTAAGGGAAAAGAGCACTCTACTACCAGAATGATGGAGTTCATACTGATCTTTGTGGTCCGATTAGAACTAGAAGCCTGAATGGTGACAGGTATTTCATGTTGCTTATTGATGATTATACTTGAATGACATGGGTTTCTTTTCTTAGAGAAAAGACTCAGGCTCTGGATAGGTTTAAGGTATTCAAAGAAAGAGTGGAAAATGAAGTAAATTTGAAAATCAAGTGTTTGAGATCTTATAGAGGTCGAGAGTTCACTTCTGGTGAATTTAATGCATTATGTGAATAGCATGGCATAAAAAGATAGTTTTATGCTCTGAGAACCCCTTAGCAGAATGGAGTAGTTGAAAGGAAAAATAGGACAGTACAGGAAGCTGTTAGAACCATGATGAAAGAATCAAATGTACCAGATGTGTACTAGAGAGAGGTGATACACACTGTTGTTTATGTTCTTAATAGAGTTCATATCAGATGCAACAACACAAAGACTCCTTTTGAGTTATGGACTGGTAAGACTCCTACTGTGAAGTATTTCAAGGTATTTGGAAGCAGATATTATATTAAAAGAGATGATAAAAATCTTGGAAAGTTTGATGCTATATGTGATGAAGGAATCTTTCTTGGATATTCTACTACTAGCAAAGCATACAAATGCTTTAATCAAAGGTTGAGAAAGATTGTTGAAAGTGCTAATGTGAAAGTTGATGAAGACATACACATACCTATTGAGGTAAGTGAAATTGAACTTGATGATCCTATCTGCGGACATGTACCTAAGGAGAATAAGGAGAAGGAAGAAGAGAAAGAAGAACAAATGGAAGAAGAAGAAGAGAATGAGCTAGAATAAGTTGTTAAGACTCCTAAGTATGTACAAAAGAATCATCCGGAGGAACAGATAATTGGAATTAAGAGTGAAGGCATGAAAACAAGAAGTATAGTTGCAACTGAGGTAAATTTGTGTCTACTTTCTAAAATTGAACCTAAATCTATAAGCAAAGCATGTGAAGATGAGAGCTGGATGAGAGCTATGAAAGAATAGTTACAGCAAATAGAAAAGAATTAGACATGGGAACTAGTCCCTAAGCCTGTGAATAAAAATGTGATTGGCTCAAAATGGGTGTTCTAGAATAAGCTAAATGAAAGTGGAGAAGTTGTAAGGAATAAGGCAAGACTTGTATGCAAGGGATATTCACAAGTTGAAGGTATAGATTTTGAAGAGAAATTTTCCCCTATGGCTAGAATGGAAGCTATTAGGATGTTTTTCACATTTTCTTCCCACAATGACTTCAAAGTGTATCAAATGGATGTTAAGTCAGCATTTCTAAATGGTGAATTGGAGGAAGAAGTGTACCTGGAACAACCTGAAGGGTTTCAATTATCTGACAAATCAAACATGGTTTGTAAGATGAAGAAGGAATTGTATGCACTGAAGCAAGCTCCCAGAGCTTGGTATGCAAGATTGGACAGATACCCAACAAAACAAGGATTCAACAAAGATTGTTGCAAATCCAAAACTTTTATTTTAATCTCTCAAATTATTTTAGAAATAAAAATCTTGCTTTCTCAATATGTCAATAATAATAAAATATCTCCTATAAGTTGTACCATTTCTCTTTTTTTATCTTATCATTTGATATAATTTGAAATATGATTACAAAATAGGTGTAGAAAATAAGCAAAAATGAACCCCACTTATTATTTTCAATTAGTGAGCCACCAAATAATTCGATTAATAGACTTAAAGTGGCGCAAACTTCCTTAGTTTTTGTATGAGACAGTTGTGCACTCCAATCTTCCTCGAATGAATCTGCACCTTACACGTCTATGATTTGAGCTCCTCACTGAATACCTTAATTTTATGTATTTGCGGCTCTTAATTTTGCGATTTGATGGCAGTCGTGTGGAGGGGAAGAAGTTGTGCAAAGGTTCTGCTAACAAAAATCTTTACTTCAAAGTGCAAGGTAACAAAATTTTGATAGAAGTTGTATATGTTGATGATATCATTTTTGGTGGAAATGAAAGCATGTGTAAAAAGTTTGGTGAAGAGATGCAGAAATAATTTGAGATGTCTATGATTGGTGAATTGAATTTCTTACTTGGTCTACAAGTGAATCAAACTGATAAAGGGATATTCATTTCACAATATAAGTATGTGAAAGAGTTGTTGAAGAAGTTTGGGATGGATGATTCCAAACTAGTTTGTACTCCTATGGTAACTGGATGTAAACTAAACAAAGATGATGAATTTGCTAAGACTGATTAGAGAAAATACAGATCTATGATTGGTGAATTGTTGTATCTTACTGCTACTAGACTGAATATTATGCATGCAGTATGTTTAGTTGTCAGATTCCAAGCAGATCCTAAAGAAGCACATGTTACAGCTGTAAAGAGGATATTTAGATATCTTAAAGGTACACTGGATTATGAATTATGGTATCCTAAGAGTGATGATTTCACCCTGAGTACTTATACCGATGTTGATTGGGCCAGATGTGTAGATGACTGGAAGAGTACTAGCACGGTGGTGCTTTCTTTCTTTGCAGAAGATTGGTTTCATGGTTGAGTAAAAAGCAAGACTCGATTTCTTTATCCATTGCAGAGGCAGAATATATTGTTGCAACATCCTACTGTACACAAGTTTTGTGGATGGAGCAAACTCTTAAAGACATTGGAGTGATATGTATGAGCCTATTTCTATTTTCTATGACAACACAAGTGCAATAAACATTTCAAAGAACCTAGTTATGCATTCAAGAACAAAACACATATCTATCAAATATCATTTCCTGAAAGAAAAAGTGTTGGAGAATGAAGTCAGATTGGAGTATGTGACAACAAAGGAACAAATTGTAGACATATTTACTAAGGCTCTTCTGAATGATACTTTTGAGCATCTTAGGGAGAGCTTAAGGTTCATTGGCCCTTCGAACTAAGTGCACATGAAGGTGCATCAGTCCAGTGAATTCACAGATTCTTTATTTATCTGGACTAATAAATGGCTCTACTATGTAGGGGGAGTAGAAAAGGTTTTCATTGTTGTAGTATGAGTGTACTCCTAAGGGGGAGTAATCAAAGTTGTTGGTCTTTTCCATTGATTTCAAAGGGAGAGAGAAAGTCATGTGAAAAAAAATTGCAGTAGAAGAGAAGGTGTTCTCCCGAGATATTGTGTAAAAAGTTTTCTTTGATGGTTTTTCACATCATGTGTTGCCATCAATGACAAAGAGGGAGATTGTTGCAAGTATGAGCTAGTATGGTGGTGTTTTCATTAATGTTGTCATTGATGTCAACATAGTTCAGTATGTTGTAGAATGTACATGTATAGTTGGGATGTTGTTGAGATGTTGTGAGTACATGGAGCTATCTTTATGTCGTTGCAGATGTGTTGTGTTGATGAGTTTCTAAGTGCTTTTGAGAAAATTAATAAAGAAGAGAAGTTAGAGTGGTGAATGTGTTCAGAATGTGCTCCAGTATGTGCTTCATGCTTCTCTTGTGTTTATCCTATGCTTGTGCGGATTTGAAGATTTGATAATGGTGATCTTGTGGTGATATATCCTAAATTTTACCTCCTAGTGTGATAGTACATGAAAGTTACGTTCACCGGTGTGTGAATTGTTTTAACAAAGTTGATCTTTTATGGATTGAGAGAAATGTTTCTGCTCTGTAGTCCTCTGTTGTTTTGTTTCAAATCTTGTGGATCTAGGATATGTCTTGAGATGGTGTTCTCTAGATTTTGGCAAAGAAGGTTGAACTTTGGTGATTCAAAAGTTATATTTCAGTGTTTCAGTATGGGTTTGCACAGTCCAGATGAATAGGTGAAAAGTGTTCATAATTTGAAGCATATTGCATTTGTTGTGGATGTATATGAAGAAATATGAGATGTATTCTCGTGCATAATGAAGTGTGTTGTGGAGTTCGTGTGTCATCTTCCTGTTGGGAAGTGTGTACATCAATGTTCATTTGTGTTTTCATTAGGTTTGGACGACCTAGTGCTTACACTTCATTCGAAGAATAAAATTTAATTAAGGAAACATGTGGTTGATTCGAGATATTATTTTTTTATTTTGAAAAACATTTTTATTGGTCCACTCTCATTCCTTTCCACTATGGGTATGTTGAGTTGTCGACCTAATTTGAACTTATGAAATGAGGTATTTGTGGCCAACCTTGGAGAAAGTTTCTAAGGTTGACGATGGTATAAAAGCAAGTTGAATTGTGAAGAATTGTATGATAGTGTGATGCAAAGTGACAAAAGTGAGCCACAAATCATAAGAGCAGAAGTGTGTGTGTGTTAGTGAGTTGAAACAACAGCTCTTTATTGTGTTGGATTCCTAAAGGCAGTGAGCTAAAGGTTTTTGCAATCCTTATTCAAAGCTATGAATGTGTGTTAATTGTTGTGGTGCATCTTTTGTTCTCTTTTGCATCTGTAGGCAGTGAGCCTCCCTATTGGAGAGTGAGTCATTTCTATAGGCAATGAGCCTTTGTACTTGGACACTGAGTCCTCTTCTGGGCAGTGAGCCTCTGTATTCAGTTTTATAATCTCTCTATATTGTGAGTTAACCCTCACCGTGGTTTTTTCCTTATTGGGTTTTCCATGTAAAAATCTAGTGTTCATTGTGTTGATTTACTTTTTGTTATTTGTGTTTCATGATCTTACTTAATAACAGAATAGTGTGGTTATGGAATTGATAAGTGTTGAAGTCTTAAGTTTGAATTTTGTGACAACTGATTCACCCCCCTTTCAGTTGTCCTACGCATGTTTAACAAATATAATCTGCCAAGTTTTAGACAAGGATTTGACCTACAACATACTCTTGGGTCGACCTTGGATCCATGAAATGCAAGCAGTACCATCAACATACCATTAATGCTTGAAATTCCCTTATAATGGACAAGAGTTCACAATTTCAACAGATTATAATAATCCCCAATACTACAACACTCTCAAGATGGTCCAAGATGTTTTTGTACCACACAATAGAGAAGCTCTCACTTCTATTTCTTCAAGTAATGAAGGCCAGCTCAATTCTTTCTCAAAACAGTTTGAGAAAAAGGTTCAGTTGAAAGATAAAGCCATCGATGATTCTATTTCCTCAAGTAATGAAATCCAACTCAAATCTTTGTCAAAATAGTTTGAGAAAAAAAATTAGTTGAAATATAAAGGCATGGGGGAGTATTCTTTTGAGCATTCCTTATGTCGTTCATAGCTACTACCTTCTCCAAAATCATATGGACAACCATAAACATCTAGACAACAATCTTCACAACCCATCATGATCTTTGATGGTAAATTTGTAAAAGAAGGTACTCTAGTTGATGAATCTAAGGACAAAGACATTCTAAATTGACTTTACAAGGATGAAGAAAAATCTCAAGTAGTAATTTCCAATATACCAACAGAGCAATATGGTAAAGGGTTCACAATCTTAGAAAAGATGGGATATGAAGGAAAAGGTCCTATTGGAAAATGAAAAGAAGGTATTGTGGAACCAATTCATCCTATCATAATCAATGCAAAAGACAAGACAAGACTAGGATACAAAGAAGAGACAAAAGAAGAAGCCACTCAGAAGATTTGTGAGTGAATCCTCCAATTGCAAGCTAGTTCTGAAATAGACTCAAATGAATATGAATGGGATTCACTATTTGAAAAATGATCTTGTGAAGACAAAGAAATCGATGTGATAAAGAGTTATGCACCCATACGTATGGAGGGACAAAGTTCAAGGTCTAGACCACTTGAATTTGGCTCACTACATATCGATGACTCTAGTGAGGACAATCAGACATTGAGTGAGGTAGATCATTCAGAGGAGAGTAACATTATAGACCTTAACATTGCTAGTGGACACCTCAAAAATGTTTCCATCATGACCCTCACCGCCTTTGATCTTGACCAATCCTATGATTCCTTACCTTTGATATATCCCGAACTCATTGACTAGGAACAAACCTAGCCTCTTGATATGCCTATCTTTTCAGATGATGATGCCATTGTCAATTTCCTTTGTTCTAAAAATTCATAAACAAGTTCCACCAATGAATTTCAAAACGAAGTTTCAAACCGGGGGAGTTCCAAATCTCTTAGCTACAAAATAAAGAATACAAAAAATTGATCTAATGGTGAAAACCATGCAATGGCAGTATTAGATCATGAAAAAGTAAAAAGAAAGAGTGCATCCAATGGTGAAAACCTCTCTAAGGCACTGAAGGATGAGAGATTTGAAACTCTTCCTAAGCATTATCAAGAAATATCTTCAATATTGGTTGAGCCTACGCAATCCATAAACATCATTACTACAGAAACAACAAAGACCATACACCTAGCGACATCAATGATAGAGCAAGAAAAGCCAAATTTCACCAAATTCTTCAAAGAAAGACAAATCAATTTTGCTTGGTCATATGTTGACATGCCAGGAATAGATCCAAATCTAATAATGCATCATTTATCCATAGGACCTAGAGTGAAGCCAGTAAAGAAGAAATTAAGAAAAATGCATCCACACATCGCCCTACTAGTGAAAGCAAAATTAAAAAAATTATTATATGCAGGGTTCATCCAACCAATTGACTATGCAGAATGGATTTCAAACATTGTACCAGTCTCCAAACTAGACAACAGCATCAGGATATTCATAGATTTTAGGGATCTTAACAAGGCTTGTTCAAAGGATAACTTTCCTTTGCCCAATATAGACATCATTGTGGATTTAACAGCATGACATGATATGCTATCACTCATGGATGGTTTTCCAGGCTATAATTAGATCAATATTGCACTAGAAGATCCAAACAAAACAACTTTCACATGCCCATGGGGTACATTTTGTTGGGATGTCATGCATTTTGGATTAAAAAATGCAAGAGCCACCTATCAGCGTGCAATGACAACAATCTTTCATGACATGATAAACACATTCATGGAGGACTATGTGGATGCCCTACTAGACAAATCATTCACCAGGGAAGGACATCTAGAAATCTTGGATAAAATCTTTAATTGATTGGAAAAGTTCAATGTGTGTTTAAATCCAAAGAAGTGTGTATTCGAAGTAACATCAGCAAAACTCTTAGGATACTTAGTCTTAGCTAACGGCATTGAAGTAGATCCAACAAAAGTCAAAGAAATCATGGAAATGCCACCTCCTAAGAACATTATCCAACTAAGATCTCTACAAGGAAGATTCCAATCCATCAGAAGATTCATTGCACAACTAGTGGACAAGAGCCATCCTTTTACTCATTTGTTACAAAATAATGTTTCTTTTAGATGGGATGAAAGATGTGAAGTTTCCTTTAATAAATTGAAATAATATCTGATGAATCCATCTATATTGGTACCACCAATAGAGGGAAAACTACTTGTACTCTACATGGAAACTACTAAGGTATCTTTTGGAGCTTTGCTAGACAAGAAGACTCTACAGGAAAAGAAAGGGCCATCTACTACATCAGCAGAACACTAAGTGGCTATGAACTTATCTATACATTCATTGAAAAATATTGTTTGGTAGTGGTGTTTACTACTCAACAATTGTGACACTATATGTTAACACATACTGTCAAACTAATAGCTAAGATAGATCCATTAAAATATCTACTCAGCAAGTCCACTCTAACAGGAAGATTAACAAAGTGGCTGATGATATTGAGTGAATTTTACATTCAATATGTATATAGAAGAGCAATCAAGGGCCAAGTAATAGCAGGCCAGTAAGCTGAAGCACCATTGCAAAATGGCCATCCTATGCACATTGAATTTCCAAATGCAAATGTCCTCACAATGAAAGCACAACATTGGATATTATACTTTGATGGGTCTTACACTCAACATGGATCAGGTATTGGAATCTTATTTATTACTCCTCAAGGACACACTATCCCAAAATATTATAGGTTGATGTTCCTTTGCACAAACAACATCGCAGAATATGAAGCACTAATCATTGGTATCAAGGTAGCAGTGGAATGGAAAATCACAAAATTACAAGTTTATGGAGACTCCCAATTAGTCATCAATCAAGTTAATGATGACTATCAAACAAAAGATGACAAGTTGATGCCATACAAGAGAATGATAGATGACTTTAAGAAATACTTTATTGAAATCAATTTTGAACAAATTCCAAGAGTATACAACAAAGATGCAAATGCCATGGCAACCATCGCTTCTCTTCTAGAAATACCAAAGAAAAAAATCATTATGAATTCATGGTGGAACAATTGTTTACTCCCACATATGACAATCCTGAATCCCAAGTCTTGTTCCATCTAGTTGATGTTGATTCTTCAATCTATGGGAATATTTATACCTATCTGAGAGACAATACCCTTCCACCTGACCTATCCTAGAACCAAAAATGCAACTTTATCCATCAAGCAGCCCGACACACCCTCATAGCTAATACACTTTATCAACGAGGTCTCGATAGTACTCTCTGATTTCTTGAACGTGACGAATTTGAAACTACCTTATGAGAAGTTCATGAAGGTATTTTTGGTACTCATTCAAGTGGTCTCACTCTAGCTAAGAAACTCCTATGCTTGGGATATTATTGGTCGAACATGGAAAAGAATCTTTTCAATTTTTTAAGAAGTGCAAGAAGTGTCAAGTCCATGGAAATATCATACATGCACCGACACAAGAGCTACAACCATTCACATCGACATTTCCTTTCTGTCAATGGGGACTTGATGTTTTGGGTAAGATTTGTCCATCTTCCTCTAATGGACATAAATTCATAATCACAGCCACTGAGTATTTCACAAAGTGGATTGAAGTTGTCACATTAACCACGATCATTGGTAAACAAATTGCCTCTTTCATCATGAACTACATTATTTGTCGATATGGCATGCCTAGCCCCATTGTCACTGACAATGGTAGACCCTTCAAAAACCAAGATGTATAAGAACTTTGTGAAAAAATCCATATCCAATACCAATTTTCCACACCCTATTACCCTCAAGGAAATGGCCAAGCAGAAACCTCAAATAAGACCATTTTGAAAATCTTGAAGAAAACTATCAATGATGTTGAACATGACTAGAATGTTCAACTCAACCCAGCCTTGTGGGCATACTATACTAGCATCCACATGCTTACAGGAGCCACATCATATGCCCTTGTGTATGGATCAGAAGCCATCTTACCCATTGAGGTTGAGTTACCCTCGCTCTGGGTATAATTGAAAGGAATCATTTCAAAGGAAGACTATCGAGTATCCAGACTACAAGAGTTGGAAATGTTAGATGAATGTCATCAGCATGTTGTTGATCATCTAAAATCTTATCAACAAAGAATTTCAAGGAGCTATAATCACAACGTAAGACCAAGAACATTTCAGGTTGGCGACTTGGTATTAAAAGAGGATCCTCGCAATCAACAAGATCACGAAAAGAAGGGAAAATTTGAACCTAACTAGCTAGGTCCTTTTGTCATTGTATCAATATATGGATCTAGAGCATATCAATTATCTACACCTGAAGGGGACCTATTTGAAGAACCTATCAACAGCATTCATCTCAAGAAGTTTATACATAACTCATCCAGTGCACAGTTTTAAAAGTAGAAAAAATCCAAAAAAAGGAAAATAGCGAAAAAAACCAAAAAAAAGGCAAAAATCGGAAAAAATCCAAAAAAGGAAAAAAGAAAAAATGGTAAAAAAGTAGAAAAAACAAAAAAAGTAAAAAAATCAAAAAAACTGAAATAAAAACAAGTAGTGAAAACATGGCATCAGGTGCTATTTGTGATAGATTGGATTTTCCATCTATTGGAACATGTGTCGGTCATCTTCTTTCTGCCATCATTATGCCTATCCATCACAAAACCTCATGTACATATCCTAGAATCACGGTCGTGTCTCACTCTAGTTGGCGATCATTGTACACTTTCACAATAAATGGTTTGTTTCTCACCAAGGGAAAAAATTTGAACTCACTGAGGGCAATCTACTTTGAGCTTAAACCAACAAACAAGCAACAATAAGACAACATAGCAAACATAACAATCACAACAGAACTCAACATTGGACATCAATCACAATTTTTAGAAAACCAGCCATCCAAATCAAACAGCAAGATTGGTAAAACAAATCTCACTGGATGATGTTCTTTTGAATCATGGTTTAATCACTTTAGCATGAATGTTCAACTATTGTATCTTGATTTTTGTTATCATTTCTCTAGAGCAACTCAAGGATGTCATGGACTAGAGAAGCTATGATGGAGTATGATATTTTTCTTTGTCTGTTGTCTATGAGTTGATCATTACTACTTTGTAAATTTTTCATGGGACATGATCTACAAAGTATCATTGATGACATTCCATATTTGCATAGGAAAAGGATTAACTCTTGTCTGTTTTACGCAAGCAATACTCAGGTCATCTATGTTCAATTATACCTAGATGCTTGTATTACCTTGCAATATCAAAACTCCATGGAAGTTGTACTCAGGTCATCATGATTCAATTATACCATCGATATTTGTACTAACTTTCAACATATCAAAAGTTTAATGATGATAACAAGCACAACAAATTGGCTGATAAGATGACAACATTGCATAATTAGATTTTCATGGTTAAGATAGATTGCATCCATATTAGTTTTTGCTTTAGGTTTTCCAAGGTTGGAAAATTTTAAAATGATTTTATCTCTCTCATTAAAGGTGATGAGCCTAGTTTTTCGTCCAATTTTGGGTAGAATCTATAGTTTATTTGCTAGCAGTTGTCATGGACTTTGATGCTAAATGTTGATATTTTCATAATGTTTTCCTCAAACCATAGACATTGGGCTTACTCCTATTTTTGCAAGTTTTAATGACATTGGCATATTATGTGGATTATCTATATTTATTTTACATGTGGTTAATGAATGTTCCTTAAAGTGGTTATAGATATGCAGTTATTGTGTGTAATGAAATTGCCATGCAGATTTAATTTGAGGATGCTAAGTTCAGGAAGACACTGCCAGCTGGGCATGCACCGTAATGCCTAGCAAAATAATTGCTCAAAGGTCAAAGGAGGTCGATGGTAAAATATTCCTCATGCAAACTGAATGTAACCGCCTTGTAGTGGAATTTAATGTTGGTTGAGTAGATGTGGGTGTTACTGTTGTGCTAAATCTATGTTTGGACCTGCATGTCTGACCAGATTCCATGCACACGTAACCGTCGCCACTCCACTTTCTATGTTTTCTCTAAATGGTGTCCTCCTAGTCGTGGAGTTGACTGCCTTATTTAGTTGATAGTATAAATAAAGATTTGATGCTCCTTCTTAGTGGTTGCACGATTTGATATTGTACTTACACTCTCAAGTTTTCAAAAATACAGATACATTACTCTTTTGTACTCATGATTTACAGTGAATAATGTAAAGTTATGAGTTCAAGCATCTGAGTTCTAATTAGTTTTAGAGGATACGTATCCAAGGGGTCCACTTGGTGAGTAATTTTTCCTATTAGTTTAGTATTAATTTAATATTACTTGTTTAGTAATTAGTTAGAAATATGGCACCAACTGTTCCTGCAGCCACTAGAATTTCATTCTACGACTGTTCTTGTAGCCAAAACAGACAAAGTAGTGCCCTATTTGTTGC
This sequence comes from Sequoia sempervirens, assembly GCA_007258455.2. Classification (NCBI taxonomy): domain Eukaryota; kingdom Viridiplantae; phylum Streptophyta; class Pinopsida; order Cupressales; family Cupressaceae; genus Sequoia; species Sequoia sempervirens. Next base: position 1,173,026,282 of record VDFB02271358.1, on the reverse strand, counting down.
TCATATTTTCATTTTTGTTAAGCATTTTAGTTTGATGTAGTTGTTGATTGATTATTGGTATTTACGATATTCTCTTCTAAGCAATTTACTTTCAGTATTGTGAGTTCCTTAGTTGTAGAATGAAAATGGCTACTTCGGGTTCCTAGTGCACATATTGTGCTGACCCATTTCAAGTTCACGTCCCTAGGTTGACAAGTTAAATGCACCTTCATGATGATTGAAATGGCTATTTAGGTTAGATGTTCAATCTCTTAATCATGGTTGTAAGGGCTTAGTTATTAAATAATTGTAGGAGGCCAACATTTTTGGCACTGTTGTCAGGGATGGTGTCAAACTAGGAATTTCTTTGGATTCATTGGTAGTTTTTCTTGTTGTAGTGTTTCTGGAGGTTGTTCTTAGTAAACCCTCATTTAGGAAGTAATGACCCCCCTTATTCTTTACCAATTCTTTCTGTGAGCTGGTTGATAGTGAGTAATACTGAATGCATAGAGGAAGGAGAAGGGATGCTTATAGGAGATTCCTTCCTAAAATCCTAATCCATTCCAGCTAGTTGAATATCAAAATCTTCCAAGAGAAGAAGAAGAAGAAGAAGATCCACACCCCTTTGTTGATGCATTTCCTGATCTTACTAGCTTTGAAGCCTTCTCTAAAGACCAAAATCAGCTTGAGAACCTCTTTGCTTTGGAACTACATCAAGCAGGCATGGGTGATGCAAATAGGAACAGACCTAACCAACCAGCTTTTCCTTTCCCCATTGCCCATCAGAATGAAGTTGACAACATCAAGAACATCCGTACTTCAACACTCCCCAAGTTTTATGGACTTTTCATAGAAGATCCTGATACCTTTTTATTTGAGTTTGACATACTCTATAGGAGTTACGATTATACCACTGATGCCCATAGGCTTAAGCTATTTCCTACCACTCTAAAAGAGGATGCATTAAGATGATTCATGAGCCTAGGTAGAGATACTATGGAAACTTGGGAAGACATGAAGACAAAATTCCTTGTGAGAGGATCAAAATAACTAGAGAGGTGTATGAGATCTACTACGGTTTTGTGTTTTCTGCAATCACCCTTGGCCCCTCTTGCGTCATATTGTGCATCATGCACAGGAAGCCCCTCTTTTCTTGTCTGTACGGCCACATTTACTGCGGTTTTTTTATTTTCAATATGCCTTCAACCGGATCTAACCCAGCAGTTCTTGCTGGTGTTAGCGGTTCGATGGCGTTGCTCAATGGCTCCTCCTCCGAACAAATGTTCCTGAAAATTTATTCAAAAATTCTTTCACGAGGTAAGTGCTCTGATTCACCAGTTGATGTGGTTTTTCCTTTACTATATTTTGATATTTCCTTTCAATGGCTTGAGCAATTCACCCTTGTTGGGTATTTTGTTGGGATAACTCTCCCTAAAAGTGTGCTTAAAGAATGGGTTAACAAGGCTTGGGTCCCTCATGGGGTCCACCTTGATATGGTCCAAAATTTAACCTAGTGTTTCTTTTTGTTCCGCTTTGCAGAGGTCAATCATGTGCAGGCTATCTTATCCCATGGGCCCTGGTATGTCTGGTCTTCTTTGTTAGTTTTCTAGGCATGAACCTGTGATTTTGTTGTCTCAAATGACACCAAGTTGCGAGTCCCAGTCTGGATTGAATTTCCTGGTTTACCCTTGCCCTGTGTGCCTTTTTTGAATAATATAGCTTCCTCACTAGGGAAGGTTATTTGCATTGAGCTAGATAGGTTCTTTCAGGCCTGACCCCAGAAGAGGGTTTGTGTAGAAGTGGACATTTCCAAAGATTTGAAAGACTCCATTGATATCCAAATTGGAGATCTCTATCACACCCAGAGGGTCACATATTTTAATCTTCCCAACACGTGCTACAGGTGTCATTCATCATACCACAAGATTAAGGACTTCCCTTTGGCAGTGCCTCGTACACCTTCTCTACCACGAGATGTTGAAAAGCCTCATTTGATGGCTACATCTGCTACCAAACCTTATACGAAATGGACTACGGTTGTGAACCAAAAGAATAAGTCCACTAGTTCTAGGTTGGCTCCCATGACCTCTGAACCAATGAAAGATGTTTCAAACCCTTCTTTGAAGGGGAAAGAAGCTCTGGTTGGAGTTGACCATGTTCCACTATAGCCTAGGCCAAAGGCTATTCCTTAGCAAATTTTTGTCATGTTAACACAGTCGAATGTTTCTTCTCCTTTGTCAGGAGCTCAAAGGCGTTCTCAGAGCTCTTCCCCTCCCAAGGAAGAAGGGGAATATGTTCATGAAAAGAGGAGGCTTTCCTCTCCATCCATCCAGATTGGATATGTTCCACCAGAATTTTTGCAGAATCATTTCTCTTCTCAAATGAAGAGGAATCAGGTTTTGAAAACATGGAGGAGTTTCACTCATGAAGTTCCCCTCATGGAATGTTTGAGGTTTGACAGACCTCTCCCAGAAGTATTATGTCAGGGATACCTTGTGTAAGTACTCTGGTATTGAAGTGCTTTGTCTCCAAGAAGTTAAAATTTCTAGTTTTTTGCTTGTTGTGGCTTGTTGCTCTATTTGGCTAGCCAATAAAATGTTTTGTTCTACTCATGATGTTGGGCGTGGTGGAGTTTTCGCCCTTTTGTCCCTATGGTGGCATTCTTGCGTGGTCAACCACAAGTCTGATCCCACTCATCGGCTCATCTGGATCCTTCTCAACATTAATAATCATTCCTTTGGGATTATTAATGTCTATGCTTCTAATGATGTTGTGGAACGCTCTTTGCTCTAGCGTTGGATTGATGATTCTTTACCAGTTGCTACCTGGTTACTATGTGGGGATTTCAATATGGTGGAGATGGTGTCTAACAAAGATGGCACTTTGTCATTCAGATAGACTGCTGGGGAAAGGGAGGCATGGTTTTACATGCGCAATAAATTGGGGTTTTTTCATCCCAATATTGGTCGCCGCCATTCTCATTCTTTGGCACACTTGGTGTAATTATAGAGCCGGTTCTGACATAATATTTAAGCGTCTTGATCGTGCCATGATTTCGGGGCAATATTTTTTCTCTTTTGACAGCTCCTCTCTCTTAGTTAAGCCATTAGTGGATGTGACCTTGTCAGACCACTTCCCCATTTCTTTTTGCATTGAATGGGAGACTTGATAGCCTCGCATGTGTAAAAAAAAAAATTTAAACACGTTTTTACTCTACCACAAGCCTACCTTGGCCCACATTCGTAGAGCCTAGAATTTGGAGTGAAAACTAGCTCATCATACAGGCTCGATTAATTGTTGGAATGAGGCTATCATTCGCATGGCTAGATTTTTGTGCATTTATGGGTGCCAGCTGGCTATTTTTCGCCGGCGATCTTATGAGTCTACCACCGCTGACCTTTGTGTTGCTACTAAGGCTTTGGCAGCCAACCCTTTTTCTCCATCATTGCAAGTCAGTGTGGCAGAATTAAGGCACAAGAAACAAATTGCTGATAGAGTATGTTGCTAGAGGTGCGCAAATCAAAGCCCAATTACATTGGCTAAAAGTTGGTGATCGTGCCTCCAAAGAGTTCTTTTTGGCTCTGTGTACCAGACACTCATCTCCGGGCATTAAAAAAATCAAAGATGGCAGTCAGGTGATTTTTGAGCTGCTTGATATTCTCTAGGCCTTTGTGCGCCATTATGAGAAAGTCTTCAGTGCACAAGAGTTCACACCTATGCAATAGCAAGCCCTTCAAGATTGTCTTGCTATTGTGCCAAATAAGCTTTCTTCAGCTTAGAAATTTTTTTGTGACCAACTATTATCAGTTGATGATCTCAAAGAGGTTGTTTATTTCATGGCTAATGACAAAGCCCCAGGAATTGATGGGTTCCGTTGTGAATTCTACAAGGCCATGTGGGACTATATTGGGCACAATCTGCATCAAGTTTACTTAGAATCTTTTCATTCTAATTATCTAGGTAACTTAATTAATAAAAGTAACATAAAATTCATACCTAAGCCTGGTGACCCAGAAGACATTTGCAACTGGACACCTATCACGCTTCTTAATGTCTCCTACAAGATTATCGCCAAGTCTTTGTCTCTTAAAATATGCCATCTTAATGGTCGTTTATTCTTGCTATGTTGCAACTGGAGACCTATCATGCTTTTTAATGGTCGTTTATTCTTGCTATGTTGCAAGCTTTGGGTTTTGGTCCCAACTTCATTCAATCTATTTGAATGCTCTTTGCAGATTCCTTAGCCTATATCACCATCAATCCTCTACCTTTGGACTCTTTCATTCCATTCAAAAAGGGTGCCCACTGGCCCCCTCTTTGTATGTGCTTGTAGTTGAGGGCTTTGGCTACCTCTTGGCCAACGTGATTTCCCAGCAATGGGTCAAGGGAATTTCTCTGCCCAATTCTCAGTCTCAGCTTGTTAATGGCCATTTTGTTGATGACTCATTCCTCACCCTTTTGGAGGAAGAAAATTCCATTGCGGCGACTCTTGAGTGTCTTAATACCTTTTGTCTTACTTCTGGTTCTGCCATCCAGTGGCATAAAACTTTATGTTACTGACAATCTATCTTGCCTTCTCCACCTTGGTTGCAACAGTATGGATGGAAATGGATTGGGCCAGGAGAAATTTTTTGGTTTCTGGGCATTCCCTTTGCCTTTTAGGCATCTCCGGCTAAGCTTTGGCAATCCATGCTCTCCAGGACTAAGCAGAAGCTTGCTTATTGGATTACCAAGCCCCTTTCTTTGGCAAGGAAATTTTAGGTGTGTTCCAAAGTTCTGGCGGCCACCCATGTTTATTATTCTTCTTGTTGGGCCCCTTCCAAAGCTACCTATGGCAAGCTTGAGAAATTTCTTAGAGACTTTCTTTGGGCCTCCTCTGAGTCTCATAGAGGGTTTCACCGTGTGGCTTGGGAATTCTACTGCCTTCCCAGAGACTCAAGAGGTCTCAGGGTGTTGTCTACTCAACGGCAAGGGACTGCTTTGTGTGTTAAATATTCATGCCCTTACTGGGGACAAGGCCTAAAAAATCCTTCTCAAGCATAGTATTCAATCTGGCTTCCCTGTCCATAGACCTACCTGGAAGGGGATTGGCTTTCAAACCCTTTTTTTTAGGGAAGAACCATCCAAGATTATAGGGACATTTATGGCCAAAAGTATCTGGCGAGCCTGGGAGGCTATCACACCCTAGCTCCGTTGGGTTGGCTCTAGTTTTCGAGATGGTATTTCTCTCAACCAACACAATATTTGGTGGTCACCTCTTTTTTCTTATAATGGTCAGTCATTGGCTAAGTCACCTTGGCTTAAGGAACTCAGGTTTCACAATAAGGGTATCCAGACCCTCCAACAGATTCTTCATAGACCCACCATGTGTATTCTGGCATGGGAAGTTTTTCATTCCCAGTTCAGGCTTCATAGCCAGGATCGTGCTACTTATGAGGGTCTAGTGAATGCTATTCCTATTGAGATACTTCATAAATTTGGAATTTATGGGACCAAGCCTTGGTGGAAAGACTAGAAGTGGTATCCAAACACCCCTTTCAGAAATTACAAGCCTCGGCTCAGTTACAGGTGGCTCTCACCACATTTTCCTATGATTTAGAGTTTGAACCAGAGGTGGCTTCTTCAATCTCCTGCTCATGTCTAGTGTAAAATATTTGTTGCCACTTGGTCTACAAGTGTTGAGCTGAAACTTTCCCACTTTTCCTAGTGTATTATTTTCCTAGGCTTTCCTATGGGTTCTTGGCTTGTTCACCTGGGGGTCTGGGACCCTCGTTTCCCTTTTTGTGGGCAAGCTGAGAGTTTTAAGCATATTTTATGGTTTTTTCCCAGAGCCTAGCAGCTTTGGACTTGGATTCATGATTTTTTTCGGCCCTTGAGGCTAGAGCCTTTCTCCTAGCATATGGTGTTGCTAGGATATTGTCCCAGATTTCCTACGAAATTCACCTAGCTTTGGCACACTTTTAGGGTGGAAATTCTCTTCAATATTTGGAAAAATAGAAATGCTTGCATTTTTTCACATACTCAAATGGATATTAATGTATCTTTATATTCTAAAGCTATGATTTTCACTAATGTGCTTTTACAAGTCCAGGTGCAAGCTAACAAAGTTGCACTTGAGGTTGCTCACCTTTAGGTTCTCCTAGATCACTTGGGTAATGCCCCTTGTATTGTTGCTCAATTCCCCGCTTCGCACACCTCTTCCCATGGTTGGTCTCCCTCTAGGGTCCGGCAGCGGAGTGGCTCTACACATCCTCATTCCTAGCCTCCTCTCTAGTAGGATTCTCGTACTCCTCGACGAAACCACTATCCTTCGTCATGGGCTAGCCAGGGGTGGCCTTCTAGCGGTGCTTTGAGGAGTGGTGGTGGTAGTTCTAGGTGGCCCTCTGATGACCCTCCTGCTTCTGGCTCTAGTTGGCCAACCACTGGAAAAAAAAATTGTGTCTAACGCTTGCAATCTCACCCCAGCACAAGGAAGAAGATAAAGAGAAAAAAGATGTCGATGATGGTTGGGGTCCTCCTAACGTCACTCCAGACCCCGTTGATGTATGAGGGGAAAATTTGGATGATAGAGACCCTCCTGGCTCTACTGGCACTAATTTGGCCGCTTAATAGCCTTTTTATTTACTTTGTAAATTTGGACTTCTAGGCTTCGCCCATGTGATTTGTTGGTTTTTCTAGGCATTGCCCATTTGACTCTCAGGGTGTGCCCTTTTACCACCCATCCTTTTTTTGTGAATATGTATCTTTATATTTGAATTAATATAGATAGCTACCTATTCATCAAAAAAAATCCTTGAGAAATACAAGGAATATTATAGGGGCAACAACATGAGAGGAGGTGACATTTTCAGGATGCAGCAAAAGGAAGATGAGAGCTTGGAAGATTATACTGCAAGGTTTTTGTTTTTCCTACAAAAATATCCACACCATACACTCAATGAAGACTCACAAAAAATTATTTTCTTGAGAGGAATCAATCATAGCTACACTAATGCCTTGGACCTCATGGGAGGAGGAGATATCTCTCAAGTTCTTTGGGAAGATATTAAGAAAATATGTCAGAACTACTCTATGGCAACTTCAAAGAAAGGGAGAGCTTACCAATCTTACGTGGGTAAGTCAACTATCGGTGGAGTTTCAAGAATGGAGATTACTCATTTGTTGGAAGACTTCAAGAAAGACATTATAAATAATCTAGCCACTTAGCTAGATACACTTCAAGCCAAGAAGAAGCAAGAGGAGGTAGAGGCAATGTTGATAGAGTATTGCCCCCACTACAGACAAAAGAAGAGAGACTGCAGATGCAAGATGGTAGCTAATCTTGAAAGCAAGTAAATTCCACCTAAGTTCAAACCAATCCAAATTGAAGAATACCAAGTCTACTATGTTGCACAAAGAAAGCCTTGGGATCCAAGACAAGGTATGCCACTGGATCCACTATCTTATGTTGGGCCATATTTTAATTCCTATTCATCTAGTAACCAATGGTAGCCCCCATATCCATCCAGCTATGGAGGATATCCACCACAGCCTTGGAGTGACCCTCCAAATGCTTGGTCCAATCATCAAAACTCTTCACCCCAGTGGCAGCAACCTCAGGCGAATTGGCAGCAATTTCAAAGGCATTGGCAACCACCTCCAAGAAATTGGCAGCAAACAAATCAATGGAGGGGAGGATAGCAATGGCCTTCCCAAACAACCAGTTACATGCAGCCACCTTCTCATCCCTATAATCCTGTTATAATTCCTCCACCTACTAATCCAAGCTCAAATGCACCTAAACCTACTCAGCTACCAGCTCAGCCCACACCCAATCCAAATAAAAAACCACAACAGCAGCCTGCATACTCGGCTGATTCAAATCAATTCCCTACATATGTTGTGAGTGTAAGTGACATTCACTTGCATTCAGGAACTACTCTACCAGCCCCTTCCAAGCCCATTATCACTAAGCTTCATGTGGAAGAGGAGGAACCTCTTAATGATCTCGTTCAGCCAAGCATACCTAAAAATCCTGAACCAGTCCAAGTCAAGCAGACTGAACAAGAACCACCATTTCCTTAGAGATTGGAAGTTTCCAAGAAGAAGGAAGAAAAGGAGGATATAAATTTTGACATCTTGGATCAGCTGAAGCATATATGTGTCTAGATGCCTCTTTTTCAAGCCATAAAAGATGTTCCAATCTATGACAAGGAAATCAAGGAAGAATGCCTCAAGAAGCCACCTAGGAAATTGAAAGACCCAACTACAGTTCATGCGGTGGGACAACTAGCTGGCATCATGCTTGGAAAATAACTATCCCCAAGTATAATGACCCAAGTAGTCCTATGGTAGAATTTTTTATAAACGAAATATAAGTAAAGAATGTTATGATTGATTTAGGGGCAGCAATAAATGTAATGACTAAGGACATTCTGCAGCAGCTAAACGTTGCAAGCATGAGATCTACTCCTACTATCCTATAGCTTGTTTTATAGCTCTATTGTTAAGTATGATGGTGTAGTGGAGGATCTTGTGGTAGTTTTAGACTCCTTGGAGTACCCAGCAGACTTTATGATTCTTTATCCTAAAGCTACACTAGGCGGGTATCCCATTATTCTTGAAAGGCTATGGTTAGCAACTACAGATGCATACATTGGATGTCAGTCAGGTGACATGACCATTTCATATAGGAAGAGCATGAAAAATTTTGTTCTATATCCTCCTGCTCAGCCATCTCATGATGAAGATAATCCTATATGGCTACATTATGGTGAAGAGGCCAAGGAAGTTAATTATGTGGCACAGCTTATGCTGCTAGGCAGAATTTCTTTCATGCAACTCCAAGATGAGGATGAATTATTGGCTAACATCATTCAGAACCATTGTGAAGTGGAGGAAGAATCATCTTCTCATTCTGCTACTCCAGTCAAGACACTTTTGCTTGCTCTTCCTGCAACCACTATTCCTGCAGACATTCTTCCTACAACCACTCTTCCTACAGCCATTGTTCTTGTAGAAAAACTTCCTACAGCAACAAGTATGTCCCATACATTGCTTCCATATGAAATAAAGGTACCATGTGTTTTTGAAGTAGCCATGATAGAGTTAACTACATAAGTACAGGTGTCAGAAGGAAAATATCTAAATGTTAATAGTAAACTAAGTGAAGAACAACAATTGTTGTTGGAAAACTTATTAAGGACCCATCAGCATGCATTTGCATGGGATTATCATGATATGAAGGGATTGGACCCTAAACTTTGTACACATAGAATTTACATCAGAGATGATTACACCTTAGTATGACAACCACAAATAAGAATTAACCCTGCACTAAGAGAAATTGTAAAAGGAGAACTGCAGAAATTATTAGATGCAAGATTTATCTACCCCATTTCAAATAGTCATTGGTTGTCTCCATTATTGATTGTGCCCAAGAAAGGAGGGAAATGGTGAGTTTGTGTTGATTACAAGGAACTCAATGTTGCCACCAACAAGGACCACTTTCCCTTACCCTTCATTGATCAAGTTTTGGACACACTTGCAAGAAAGTGATACTTTTCTTTTCTACATGGATTCAGTGGCTAAAACCAGATCCAAATTGCACCAGAGGACCAAGAGAAGACCACATTTACCTATCCATGGGGGACTTTTTCCTACTCAGTACTCTCATTTGGCTTATGCAATGCACCTACAACCTTTCAAAGGGTAGTCATTAGCATATTCTCAGGAATTTCTCATGATTGCATGGAAATTTATATGGATGAATTTACCACTTATGGTGTTGATTTTAATCAAGCGTTGAAAAATCTCAAGAGAGTCCTACAAAGATGTGAAGACCAAAACTTGTCCTTAAACAGTGAAAATTGCTTCATGATGATGTAGGAAGGTGTAGTTCTTGGCCACTACATCTCCCATAAGGGAATTCAAGTAGATCCAACAAAGATTGAGGTAATCACAAATCTTCCCACACCTACAAAATAGAAGGATGTTAGGATTTTTTTGGGTCATACAAGATATTATAGGCATTTCATCAAGGGTTTCAGCAAGGTAGTGGCACCATTGTATACTCTTCTCACTAAATATGTTGAATTCTAGTGGACTGCAGCTTATGACAAGGAATTTTCTAAATTGAAGGCAGCTTTGACTCATGCTCCTGTACTCAAAGGGCCTAATTGGGAACTTCCTTTCCACATCCATATTAATGCATGAAATTATGCCATAGGAGAATTCTTAGGACAGAAAGAAGGAGCTATTGAAAATGCCATTTACTTTGTCAGCAAAAATTTACAAGGAGCTAAATTCAATTATATAGTGACATAGAAAGAAATGTCGGCAGTGATCTATGCACTGAACAAATTCAGACATTACATAACAGGTTACCAAATCTTTGTGCACACTGATCATGTAGCCATTAGATATCTCATGAATAAACCTTTGATCATAGGTAGGCTGGCGAGATGGTTATTTTTAATGCAGGAGTTTGATATAACCATTGTGGATAAGCCAAGGAAGGTCGATGTTGTTACAAATTTTCTTTCAAGGCTGACTACATCAGAAGAAAATCAGCCCATAGATGACTCTTTTCCTAATGAGCATCTATTCTCCCTTAGTATACAAACACCCTAGTATGCTAACATAGCCAATTATTTGGTCACAGGTAGAGTTCCTTCTCACTTCTCTCCAAAAGAGAAAAGGGAACTTATTGAAAAATACTTTCCTTTCTCCTAGATTGTTGGATGTTTGTTTTATACTGGACCAAACCATGTAATGAGGAGATGTGTGAGAGAAGATGAGACATATGACATTTTTCATGCATGCCACAACAAACCATGTGGAGGAAATTTTGTAGCCAAGAGGACAGTAATGAAGGTTTTGAACACAGGATATTACTGGCTAACACTCCACAAGGATGCAAGAAGGTATACCAGGAAATGTGATAGATGTCAAAGAATGGGCAGACCAACTAGATCTGATGAGATGCCACTTTTCCCTCGACTAGTAATCACCCCTTTTGACAAGTGGGGATTGGATTTTGTAGGACCCATTGACCCTCCATCAAATGGTAAGTCTTGTATCTTGCTATGCATTGATTATGTGACAAAGTGGGTAGAAGTTAAGACCATGAAGCATGCAGGAGATAACAAGGTTGCAAAATTTCTTTATGAGGAGATTTTCACAAGATATGGAGTTCCCAGAGAAATAGTGACTGATCAAGGGGCTTAATTCACATCAACCTTTGTTGCAACACTAGTCAATGAATAAAACATAAGGCACAGGAAGTCTACTCGTTATCACCCTAAGGCTAATGGCCAAGTTGAGGTGACCAACAAAGAAATTGAAGCCATTCTAACCAAAACTGTACTTATTCATAGAAATGATTGGGAAAATAGATTACCAGAAGTTGTTTGGGCCTATAGGACAACCTGGAAAACAACTATAGGCTTCACTCCATTTGAGTTGTTGTATGGAAAGATAGCCATGATGCCCATTGAATTTGAATATAAGACTCTTAGGACTGCAGTAGATTTGGGGATGGATATTTTTGAGGCACAAAGAGAAAGAATCATGCAGCTAAATGGTTTGCATGAGATAAGAAGAGTATCCATGCATCATACAGAGGTAGTACAAAATTAGAGAATCAAGTGGCATGACAAATTTATCAAGGACAAGAAATTCCAACCAGGAGATTGGGCCCTGCTCTATGACTCAAGATATCAAGACAATGCAGGAAAATTGCAGACAAGGTGCCTAGGACCATATGAAGTCATTAAGGTCTTTCCTAATGGATTTTTTCAACTTACTACCATTGACCTTGTCATATTCAAGTTACTTGTCAATAGCCATTGCCTTAGATTATATCACAAGCCAGCTTCCAAAGAAGAGTTCCTATAGCAATTTACCTAGCATTCAGGACCTAAGCTTCCTACAGCCGAAGGAAGTGGACCTAGTGTCCCTCCTAGATAATTAAGGTACATACTTGTCATAATAAATACTTTCGCTCTTGTGGAAGTCCATTTCTTCACCCATCCGCCCATTCACCCATCCATCACCACCTTTCTCTCTCTTCCATCACTTCATTCCACCTCACCTCATTCCAATTTTTTTTCATTAATTGCTTAATTTATTCCCTAAAAAAGGTGAACTGTACTTTCTCTGTGATCTTTGCAACAAATCCTCCACACATTTAGGTATGTGCGCATTAATTGCTATCTTTTAATCATCTTTTAAGTGCATTCATTTAATCATTGTATGTTAGTATATAAATTCACATAGCATGTCATTATTCCCTGTCAAATCACCACTCCCATCTCGCATGTACAAACACATGTCCAAATTTAGGTTGGGGGGGAAGAAAAACATGTGAACATATTGCCCATGTGTCAATTCATGCTAGGCTACGTCAGAAAATTTAAAATGAGCCGATTTGAAATCTGAGTGAGAGGACGGATCGCATGTGTAAAGTGACACTAACTGTAGCCGCCATTTCTTCCCATCATAATTCTCCTTTATCACTCCTTTTCTTGCCATTATTGACCCTGTCGTAATCCTGAGTTGCAAACAAAAAGGTAAAATAAAAGAAAGGGAAAATTTAGTCGATATTGGCACTGGATATTTAGTAGGTATTGCAGGAAGGTGTATGGCTTTCATATAGGAATTACAGGAAGGAAATTTTGCAGAGTGATAGTTTATTGCAGGCAATGGGAGGAGGGCTAATTTGAAATGAGCCCTAGGTTCATGATGTTTTATTGTAGGATGCACAATGCCTAACCGAATTTAGAAACTGTGGTTGGTTAGATTACTTCCTGAAGCTAGATGGCTTTGATGAAAGCATTGCACTATAATTCGCCCAAAAATTTTCTAAAGGAAAATCCATAGTAAAAGGGTTGGAGGTTGTGGCAACTAAGGAAAGAATTACAGAGGTTACAGGGTTACCTACTGATGGTGAACATTACCCTGCCTCTAGAGACGCCAAGTCAGTTAGGGCCGAATTTATAGTACATGGTGACCCTCCAATCAGTGTGGATAAACAGGGTGCAAAAAGAACCTCTCTGCCTAAACCATGGAAATAGGTAGTCGTCTACATTATAAGGTATCTCACCTATGAAGGTTGTCTATCGAACCTGCATTCAATACATTTCAAACTCTTGAGTCACACGAGGCATAGGAGGAGGATGAATGTGCCTAATGTTCTATACAATCTTCTCTTAATCATGGCAGCTAAGACCCAAAAAGGTAGGGACAATTTTGTTTCTCACCATTGTCTAATTAAATTGCTAGTTGAAAAGTCTTTGCATGATCAAATTGGAATGACTTGGGAAGAATTTATAAATGTTGATCAAATTAGACCTGAGCACTTGCAACCTATGGTTTTGCCTCAACCTCGTAGGTCAGCAGGAGATTGAGCACCGTTGAAGCCACTCTTGGTGCTTCAACTCCTGGAGTAGGCCCTAGTGTAAACCCTCCTGTAGTAGAAGAAACCATAGAAATTAGTTCTTCTATAACAAAGCACTCAGAAAAATAAATCTCCTCCTCAAATTTTGATGATGACATTCCACTTGGCACCCTGATGAAAACTAGGGCACAAAAGAGAATTAAAAATGAGAAAAGGAAAGGCCAAAAGGTGTTAATGTAATTAATTAATTATTACACTAGCTTAAGTTAACTTAGGTCATGCATCATTTAGTCCTAGGTTAGATTTTAATAAATCATTTAATAAATGGGATAATATTCCCTTCCTTGTTTGTAGGGATAAGATTCCTTCTAGAAGATGAGTTTCCTTCTAGAACTTATCTCAATATTTAATAATTTCCTAGATAGGGTTCACATGTTGTCACATGTTAAATCATGACACATGGCAACATCTCATGCATCTTAGGTTTTCTTTCTTGCCTATATAATCAGGCAACTTGTTCATTTGTAATATATCAATTAATCATATCAATAGAATCTCTATTGTGCATGCCTAGTTGCAACACTTTCTTTGTGGTTGATCATCTTTCCTGGAAAAGGTCCTCCATTGAAGACTGCAACTTCAGGGACCTTGTGCATCAATAATCTCAACATGGTATCAAAGCTTGTCTAGTGAAATGTCAACCCTCGATCAAGAAAGTTGGTGTGCCAAATTCTTTGTAGGCTTGAAGGTTTCCATTGCAAGCTACTTGACTCCACCTGAGGACCAAGCTGATTTTTGAAGCAGATAGAGTTAGATCTGAGCTAACCATTGTCTTCAGAAGGCCTCAAAACCCTAGGATCACCTGCCCATTCATCAAAATCGGATACATCATCTCAGGAGCCATTAGAGGTATTTTTTAGGGTTTGCAAAATCAATCGTACTATCTGTACAATTTGTAGTAAAAAATACCCCAGTCAATTGTCCTCTAAGGCAAAAAAAAATTAATTGTAGGCACTTTTTCATTTCAGAACAATTGGGCTTATTTCATATTTGTTTGGCAAAAAATCATATTTTCTATAGTTGCAGGAAAAATAATTTCAGGTGACCTTCAATTTTATTACACCATCGGCATTGGGGTTTAATTTTAAAAAAAATCCATCGGCTTTAATATTCTATGGTCAGCATTTCCATTCAATTTTTGCAGATTATATTAATTTATCGGCATTTAAATTTTGAATTTCCATTCAAAGGCAATATTCAAAATTTGTTTTGTTAGTTTTTCAAATCATTAGTCTGCAGAGAGACGTTCGTCGACTACAAGGACTGTACCATGGTCATCCCATCACATCAACGGTCGTACCATCTCGTCGGCTCTATTCTTTCAGTCGCCTCATCGCCGGTTGCTATACTCGCCGGTGTCTGTGTTCTTCCTGACAATTGTTCCCACGCCGACCGGCCCGATTACTCTCATCGTAGGCTTCCTTCTATCTACCGAGGCCTCTTCCAACCGAAGTTTTCCACCGACACCAGTGCTCACCCCACCGATGAGGTCTCGGTCATATCAACAACCAATGACTCCGCTCTATCTAGCGGCGCCACCCTGGCCCCGCTCTGCTCCACCTGGCGACACTTTTTTTTTGCCTTTGTTTTCACTGCAATCATATTGGAGACTGAGTGCTAGCGCCCAGGGGGTTTAAATTTTGACCCTCATTAGCCTGTCGAGTGCCTCATATAGGCCTTTTTTTTATTTTATCACAACTTTCACCCACGGTGTCAAAAATTAGTAAACGAGATACCGTCAGAAAGAGAATTTCATCTACTTTCCAGTGGTACAATCCATTATGTGAAATTTTGCTTGTAGAAAATTCTATAGCAACTGAAGTCAAAACCCTAATTTGGACTCAGGGACTCATATCTTCACAACCGTTCATCAAATTTCAATGATTCCAGCAACATTTGGGAGATATTTCAGTGCTCTTTTCATTAGTTCAAACACCTTGAATAGTTTCAACTCCAGGTACTCTTGCATTGATTTTTTCAATTTGGTGCATTTGATCAATAACTTGGATATCCTAAAGCTTGGGAAAAGATTTTTTGATCCGGGTAGCCTCACTTCAGTTGCACATCATCCTT
Organism: Sequoia sempervirens; assembly: GCA_007258455.2. Taxonomy (NCBI): domain Eukaryota; kingdom Viridiplantae; phylum Streptophyta; class Pinopsida; order Cupressales; family Cupressaceae; genus Sequoia; species Sequoia sempervirens. Next base: position 1,173,010,792 of record VDFB02271358.1, on the reverse strand, counting down.
GGAAGATTCTATTTGTTGTTGAAGGGCATTTGTCTTTGTGTTTGTGGAGAAATTTCATTATGGGGCTTGCATATACTCCTTCTTTAGTTATGTTGCACAAGGATAACTATCAACAATGGGGAGATGGGATCAGCCACAATCTCCAATCACTTGATCTATTGCCTCATCTGTATGGTATAGTTCCTCATCCAAGTGAAGGTATTCATGAATTTGCTTGGAGTTGTTGCAGATACACTGTCTTGGAGATCATTTCTATGCAAGTTGATTGTGATGTTTTGAATGCTATTGATCATTGTGATTGTCCTCATATCCTTTGAGCTAAGCTTTGGGAGATATATGGAGGATCAGACACTCCACCCTTCCCCGATGGTCAAGATTCAGAATATCATTCTTCAGATCAGGTACCCCACATTGATATTGTTGTGCAAGAGGTTGATTGCCTTGAATCTTCCAAAGAGGTTGACAAGGTTCCTTCAGGTGCTTCCTCTCCATCAGAGACAGTTGGTATCCCTTCACATTTAGTGATTCCTTGTCCAGAGTCATTTATTGAGGCTTCCACCATCATTCATCACGACACCTTTAGTTTTCCAAACTTGATATCACAGGATGGCTTCATTTCAGGTTTGGAGGAAATTCTTGAGGGGATATCACTCCTCTATTTAGATTCCAATTTGGAGAGTTCTCTTGAGTCTCCTCATCCTTTTTTCTCGACCTTGATTGGGAATCTAGAGACTATCTTGGAGGCACTTGGTTTCTCTTCAGAGATTTCATATCTAAGACTTATTCCCTATCATTCCATTCAGGACTTAAGGTTTCTTCAGCATCTACCATTGGATTTGCTTCAAACTTATTTCAATGGTTTTGAGGACACTTCATTCAGGAGGGGCAATCAAGTCTCCATCACATCCATCATAGCATTGTCTCTTGATATTGTTCAGCATCAGTTACCACATTGTCTTGGTTTGTCACCCTCTTCATTGATTGTGGCATCTTCATCTTCAGGCAAGGAGACATTTGATCAGAGTTCAGAGACATCATCAACATCCACATTCATCCTTCCTTCCTTCAATTCCTATCTGGAATGGGAAGCATCACTACACTTGCACTTGGTTTTGTTTCTTTCAAAAGGGAGACATGTTTTTCGACATTGGATCTTGTTTTATCTTCAGACACTTACCATCTTTGCAGGTGATATCATCTTCTGGGGGGGCTATATAGTCTCTCTATTTCCTCCCTATGGGGGGATAATGTATTGTATCCATGTGACAGATGGTGTACTTGGGGGGTATTTGGGAGTCCTCCATCCTTCCCATCCTATCTCACATTTTTTCTTTTTCATCTCCTTTTTGGAGAGGGGTTTTGTTCCCATTGGTTTTTCCTCTTTTTCTCTGGTTGTGGGAGATTTTTTGCATCTATCATGTACATGGGTACCTAACATGGCCTCGTAGTCGGGACCCATCTTTTCATCATCTTGCATAATCATTGTATTTTCCTCCCTAAGTTGAACTTATGGGGGGTGTTAGTATAATTAACTAATTATTACACTAGCATAAGTTAACTTAGGTCATGCATCATTTAGTCCTAGGTTAGATTTTAATAAATCATTTAATAAATGGGATAATACTCCCTTCCTTGTTTGTAGGGATAAGATTCCTTCTAGAAGATGAGTTGTCCTTTTAGAACTTATCTCAATATTTAATAATTTCCTAGATAGGGTTCACATGTTGTCACATGTTGTTAGATCATGACACTGTAAGATTTGATGAAAAACAAATCTATTAAGCCCAAGAAACCTACATGTAAAAACCTGTCACAAGGAAGAAATCTGTAGGAAACAAAACAAGGGTTTTGCTCTGACAATGTGAAAGTTTATTATCAGAAAAAGAAAATTAAATTGAAAATATACAAAAGGATCAATCCTTATAGAAGGAGATCATAAAACCTAATAGGAAACCCTAACCCTAAAGGTGAGTGCATTTAATAATTAATATTAATTATTAAATGACTAATATATGTGCATAAAGTGAAGTCTTAAGAGGAGAGTAAAGTTAATTAATTACTTTAATCTAACACCCCCACTTAAGATGAGCTACAATGCAGCTATAAACAATGCAGAGAAAGCAAAAGAACTACAATGCAACTGTGGGTTTCGGCAACATGGCCTGATCAGGAACCCGAATACAACAAAATCTCTATAAAGTGGAGTAAAAGAGAAAACCCAACGGGAAAAAAATCCTCTCCAAAAAGAAATAAAGAAACATGCTGAAAGAAAAAACATGAAGGAAGGAAGGCCTCACTGAGACCCCCCAAGGACAACTTCCTTCACCCCAAGCATGGAGCGCAACTGAAGATAGCGCGGAGATGCCAAAGGTTTAGTGAAGATGTCTACAACCTACTCCTCTATAGGAATGTACTTCAAGATGAGAGAACCATCCTAAATCAACTGCCTGATGAAGTGCATGTGGATTTCAATGTGCTTGTCCGCTGATGCTCCACTGGGTTGCAAGAAATTTGAATGGCACTCTGATTGTCACACCAAAGAATAGTGGGACTATGTGGAGGAAACCCAAACTCTGTCATCAATTGTCGAAGCCATAAAACCTCCTGACTAGCTAATACTGCTGCATGATACTCAGCCTCTGTAGATGATAATGCAATAGTAGATTGCTTCTTGCAAGACCATGTGATAGGACTAGAACCAAGGCAAAAAGCAAAGCCAGAAGTAGACTTCCGATCATTGACATCACCAGCCCAATCGGAGTCAATGAAGCCAATGATGTGAGGGGATCCTAAAGTGTAGTGAATTCCATAATGAGTGGTGCCCCGAATGTACCTCAAAATACATTTGGCTGCTTGCCAATGGCTCTCATGAGGGTCATGGGAAAAATGAGAGATAAGGCCAACCGCAAAGGAAAGATCAGAACAAGAATGTTTCAGGTACAACAAACTGCCAACCAACTGCCTGTATAAAGTGGGATCCACTAAAGGAGTAGAACAAGTGGAGGACAAAACAACACTTGACTGAAATGGAGTGGGGGAAGACTTGCAATCAAGCATGCCAAATCGCTGAAGCATATCAAGAGCATACTTCTCCTGAAATATGGAAATCCCATCTGAAGACTGAATAACCTGAAGACCCAGAAAGAAGTGCAAAAGACCGAGATCTGTCATCTCAAACTGCTCCATCAAAGCTCTCTGAACACTCTGAATCATGGAGGATGAGCTACCTATAAGAATGAGATCATCTACATATAGCACAAGAATCAAAAGGTCACCCTCCTGACGCTGAATATACACTGTGTGATCGGAATGACAGCGTGTGAAGTGAGAGGAAAGCAAGAAAGAGTCCATCTTCTCATACCAAGCCCGAGGGGCTTGTTTGAGACCATACAATGAACGCCGAAGTTTGCAAACCAAAGAAGTGTTCTGCACAAATCCCTGAGGCTGCTCCATATAGATCTCCTCATGTAGGTCTCCATGTAAGAAATCACTCTTCACATCCATCTAAAACACTGTCCATCCTTGTGAAGCTGCAAGTGAAAGGACGAGGCGTATAGAGTTCATCTTGGCAATAGGAGCAAAGGTCTCGGAGTAGTCAATACCCTCTACCTGAGAAAACCCCTTAGCAACAAGATGTGCCTTATACTTATCAATAGAACCATCTACAGCATACTTGGTACGATACACCCACTTGCACCAAACCAACTTTCTTCCCTTAGGAAGAGGACAAAGATCCCAAGTATGATTCTTCATCAAAGAAGAATACTCCTCATCCATGGCCCTATCCCACTCAAGGTGACCTGTCACCTTTGAAAATTTCTGAGGATCATCTGAAATGGCATGACTCAAAAGCCTAGAACCAGATGTCTGAGCATGAGTACGACGAGTAGCTGAAGGATCACCTGCCAAAGAACCAGCTGCATCAACAGTGACATGGGCCCACCTAGGAAAAGACAGAGCAACTAGTGGTGGTAGAGATGGTGGATCATCATCTACATTATCCTCAAGAGATAAGTAATCCTCAAGAGATGAAGAGGGAGGATTAGGCAATGAGGGAGAAGCTGGTGATGGAGAATCCATCTGAGGATAGCGCTCATCAAACTGGACATCCCGTCGAAACAAGACCTCTCTAGAATCAGGATCAAACAACCTATATGCCTTAACATCCTCACAGTAGCCAACAAATATGAGTGGTTGGTTCTTCCTCTCCATGGCTTTCCGCTGAGCATCAGGAATAAATGCCCAATCCTCACTACCAAAAACTGGAATGTAGAAACATCAGGCTTGACATGGGTCCAAGCCTCCTCATGAGTCATATGTCGCAATGCCTTATGAGGCATCTGATTCTGAATATAATTGGCACAATTAACTGCCTCAGCCAAAAATGAAGAACTCATAGCTCGAGACTGTATCATACAATTTTCCATCTCCCATAAGGTTATGTTCTTTCTCTCAGTGACACCATTTTGCTGAGGGGTGTAAGGGACTGTAAACCATGCTCAGTGCAAAAATCTATAAAATCCTAATTAACATATTCCCCCCATTATCTGTGTGTATCCTCCTAATAGAAAGTCCAGATTGCTTCTCCACAAATGTCTTAAAAGTCTTGAATGAGTCAAAGACATCAGACTTGTACTTAAGAAAGTACACCCATGTACATTTGGAGAAGTCATCAATAAAGTGAGCACGTAGCGAGCCCCTAAAAAGGAAGGAGTCGGAAAGGACATAAGATCACTATGTACCAACTCTAGGGGTGCCCTAGCACGAGTGGCTCAACCCTTAGGAAAAGGATCTCAATGATGTTTTCCAAGGACATAGCCTCGACATACACCATCAGTACAAGAAATCTATGGGAGCCCAATCAGAAGTGCCTGAGTACTCATCTGCTATAGATATCTGTAATTAACATGGCCAAAACGCTCATACCAAAGCCTGCTCACTGAATCTGCATGTTCTATAAGAGAGGAACCAACAGTGTATGAACTCTCAAAGCCATCAAATTTGTATAAGCGTGATGCAGAATCCACACTCCCAATAGCCACAACCAAGTCAGGATCATGAAGATCTCGAATAACCACATCATGTGGTGAGGACTCAACTGTCTTACCAAAGCCAGAGTGGAAAATCTGATAAACAGATAGAAGGTTTGTCGAAATTTCAGAAACCAAAAGCACATCCTGAAGACAACTGCCATCTAATGAAACAGTACCTGAACCCTGAACTAAAAACTGTGTTGAGTCACCAACTGCAATATGTCTAGTTCCTGTAGGGGCAAGAGCGGTGACCAAATCCTCTATGTGTGTCATATGGTGAGAGGCACCAGAATCTAGAATTCAAGTGGATTCTAAGGACAATGCTCGTGCAAAAAGAGCATGACCTTTCCCTATGGGCTGTGAAGGAGGCTAAGGTGCACTGATATTATGCTGTTGCGTGGCTTCCTCTAAAGCCTCTAAACGTTTCCAACACCTGGAAACTGGATGTCCTTCCTTGCCACAAAAACTGCAAGGATCACCAGATTTCTTCTTAGTCTTGGAGGAAGACTCACCAGACTGTGAAGATTTATGTTTGGGCTGTGGTTTTGAATCAAACTTAGGTGGTGGCTTGGAGGGATTCTCACTAGCCCTTGACTCTTTCTTAGGCTTCAATTTCTACTTTTGTTTTCCCTTGGAGGACTGGGCTACCAACGCTTGGTTCTGTGAACCTGAAAGTGAATCCATCTGCTTGAGCTTAGCTTTCTCACGAGTCAGACGATCACAAAAGACCTCAAAAGTAGGCATGACATGTCAAGCACCCAAGGCATCCATGGTGGAATAGAAGGTCGAAGAGAAGATCTGAAATGGACCCCGAAGCTTGGAGAGGATTAGGAAGATGCACTCTGTATCAGTCTTAACCTTTCCACAACCCTGCAAGATAGATCTCTATTATTTGAACTTCATCAAAAAGTCCTCAATGGAGGGAAACGAATCAGGTACCAAGGAAGTCAACTCAGCCTTAAGCTGTAATGCTCTGAACTCGTTGACAGTGCCAAAAAGTCCATCAAACTTGGTCCAAATGGCTCGAGGAGTGATACACCCATCAATATGAAATAGGAGACTGTCAGAAATGTGCAGAGCCATCAATCCCATAGCCTAATCCATATTGTTCCTGTGTTGCATAACCTCAAAGGCGCAATTCAACTGAGGCTGAACCTCATCCAAACAGGACCATAACCCTCGAGACTGGAGAAGAGTCATCATGCAACCCTTCCAAGTGTGATAATTATGCGGTGTGAGAGATTCAATAGATCTATTGGCCATCCTTTGAACTGTGCCTCAACTGCTCTGAATTTTTTTATTATTATTTAGTGGTCTTTCAGAACTAGACAAAAGATGCAGAAGGGGTTTGTTTGTTTTGTTTTGGTGTTTATAGATTCTAGTTTTCTAATGTAAATGACAGAAAGCAAGAAAAAACACCCCCCCACAATGCAAAAATCCAATCCCCAGTACAAACTAAAAGCCAGAAAATAATAGAAAGCAGTAGATGATTGAGACAAATCTCTGTGTACCTGAAGAATTTACTAATGAAATAGACTGTAGATCTGGATAGCAATCGCAGGTAAAATAACTTTCAAGTCAAAGTACGGTGCCCACGAGGGTTTGAAGTTCTACCTTTTTAGATCTGCCAACGCAGATGTCGGCTCATGCATGGTGTTCAGAGGAATAAGGTGCAAGTCTAGTAAACGATACCAAGAAGGACACTGTTATCAATAGTTTTGCACCCTACTGAATGCAATATTCGCAAACTACTAAAACATGGAAACCTCTCTCAGATGTGGGTGATCTTATGTGAAAGAGGAATCTCCAGAGTGAGCTGGTTCTCCGAATGATGAATTCTATTCTAAAACTGCTTCTGAGGGAAGGGATGAAGAATAACTAAAAATAAAACCTATTTCTCAAAGATAATTCACCAAACTTATAAGGATTCAAACCTAATCACTCATAACAATTTCTCTATTGTAGTAATCCTCACAATCTCATTGGCACATATCACATTAATAATTTGCATGAAGATCTGGAAAACAGATACAACATACAACCTGAAACATGTAATTTTGAAACACCACCTATAACAACAAGACATAAAAGGATTTCAATTTGAAAACACAAATACATCAGATTGCTATTACAAAATTTGAGACAGGAAATGAGAAGGAGAAATTTGCTGCTCTATTAAAACTGGAAGAGTGTCAATCTGACCAAACTGAGTATCAAAAGGTTTACAAGCTCCCCCAAATGAGTAAGGGTAAGAAAACTGATCTGAACTACTGAAAAAATGGAGAGTTGAAAGACTAAATCTATCAAGAAACTCTCAAGGAAACCCTAATCCGAGCTCAGAAAAATCTCAAGGAAAAAAGGCCTCAAACAAACTCAAAAAACTGGTTTAAAGCAGAAAAAAGCACAAAGCTTTTATGATTACACTGTCAAGCCCCTAAAAATGGGCAAAATCTGCTTTAAAAGCACAAAAACACCTTATCTCTCCAAGGTAAGTCTGGAATCCAACCAAGAAGAAAAATCAGTCAAAGATCTGCTAAAAATAGAAAGAAAACATAAAGCGGTTATAAAACATCGCTTTTATGCTTCTGCTTTACAAGATGCAGATTTTTTTCAATTTTGTCTATTTTTTGCAACTCAAAGATTAGAAATGTTTTGCAAAAATAAAACTGCCTATTTCTCCATTACAATAATTGATTTTTTTCTAAAAAATCATAAAATTATACCACTGTCATCATTATCTCCTCATCACAACTCCAATTGATTTCTTCAAAATCAATCAAAAAATAAAACCCTAAGGTTAAAATTGACCTTCAAGGTGAAAGCAAACCCTAAATGATAAGATACCTTATTGATTTTTTCCTCAAATCAATTAAAACAAGATCTAAGGTAAGGCATCCCTTAATCCTTATTCTCCTAAGGCACAAAGTATAAGCCTTAAATACTTAAGACATCTCTCTAGCACAGAAATTTGGCCCAACATAATCAATGATTTAGACTTAGGCTTGAATAAATCATAAGGAAACACTAAGGGTTCGGCCAACATTTGATATTTGACATGTGCATTTGAATGAAATTCTGGAAAGTTCATAATGCTTTGAATTAGGGATTTGAACAAAATAGGGTCAAACCCTAATTATCACCATTTCACACCCGTGACTTGAGGAGAAGGAAACTCTGCCTGAGAAAAACTGTCACCATGATGATGTTGGATTCAAGCCCGTGTGCTTCAGAAATCTTCCTCTGTTCTCCAGTTGACCGAATCTTCAGTGGGTAAGTCTTTTTCCCATGGCGAAATAATTTTTCCACTTCATTATCTCGAGCATCAAAAATCCCTAAGGGCGCGGCCTGTGTGAGTTTGTTTCTGACCTTCTACTTCTTCCTTTGACTTCACCATACCATTATGAGCTCGAGCTCGACTTCTACAGCCCACTCCACGGAAGCTCGGCTTGTGTTTCGGCTTTTCATTATGTACAAAGGTAAGCTTGTGTTCTTGGACTTTATGGCCTTGTATTCTTCTCATTTCGGCTTCAAATTCATGGTGCACTCACTCTGATGTCTTTACTTTGCATTTTTGTGTGCTTCCCGTGCTCATTGCTATGCTTCATTCACCTGTGAGAGTTCAGCCACCACTTGGAAACTCGAACCCCTGCATTGGGAAGCTAAAGAGGAAGCCATGGCCGCGGCTTTAGACTTAATCAGAAATTCAAACTGGTAACTTCTTTTGCTTGGTAGAAAATTTAAAAGCTCTCTTTATTTAATAAACTTTTTGGCCATGTACAGGCCGTGCCAAATGTGCACTGTAGAAAGCATTATTTCAAATTTTGGGCTCAACCCAGAACAGAAAATCTCCATTATATTAATTTAATAACATTTCTGCATATGGATATCAAAGAAACTTAAACAAATTTGCATTTTTCCCTCTCTGTATTTCGACCCAGAACAGAAAGCTTGCATTCGTTTAATTTAATAACATTTCACTCCAGACTTCACATGGGTATTTTTGTAGCTATCTTTTCTGCATTTTGACACCAACCCTGGAAATGGGTACTCGAAATTTTAAAAGGAAACACCATTTTCAGTATTTTGAGAATAAACCCACATGTGGGTATTTAAAATTTCGAAAGAGAAATGGATTTTCTGTCTTTCCTAAGCTCGATTTAACACAGAATTTTTCATATTTGTAATTTACTGTTGTTTTTATGAAAAAATCACATGGGTATTGTAGAGTGTCACATTTTGTGTACCTTGCATGAGAACCCACATTGAAAACCATGAATAACTGAGCATAGTCTTATTTCATAGTTCTGAAGCAAATGTTTGTATATTCTGAAGAAAACATCTCTATTCTGGTTTCTCTTCAGAATTTGACCATCAGTTCGTTGCATTGATTCCTGTTACTTCATTGTAGTTATTGTGAACATCATATGAGAGCTGTATTATTTCTTCTTTGAGGCTCGAAGAAGCACAGAAATTTGCATGTTTGTAATCAAACTGCTGTTTAAAATATGGGTGTCATAGATTATCATGTTTTCTACATCTTATAGACAAACCCCATGTGGGTAAGAGTTGTTCATCTTTGCTTACCACAGAACTGTAAACACCTGTAGGAGTTGACAAAAAACTGTAAACTTTCATCGATCTCAATTCATGGCTTGACCCATGCATCACCAGATGTAGTTTTGCATTTCTTCATAAAACAATATTGGCCTTTGATGTTTTACTTTCAGATCTTCCTTCAGAAATGTGCACTCATGACTTAGATCAAAACAGTGTTAATCTATATTCTATTATGAGCTCCTTTAAGCATTTGGACTCCCTTAACTTGCGTTCTGTATTTAAACAATGAAATGATGCCTCCTCCACTGAGACACAACCTAACATGGTTAAGATCCAAAGAAAAATGTTACCTTCTTATTTTATCCCCTATGCTTAATCATTGAATCATAACGGACTGTACCTAGTCCTCTGTTCCTCCTTAATTTAACACAACAGCTTCATTTCCTTTATTTGAATTTTGTAGAGGCTTTACCTTTTGTTCTTGGACTGCAACATTGCATCAACATGAACCACTTTTAAACACTGGTTCAAATGTATAACTAGTAACTCAAAATCATTTTGGAAAGAAAAATACTTGCTCCTCTGTTATTTTTCTGAAAAGATCACTTTATTATAACCATTAATAAAGCAGTATTTCTTCACCAGTCAACTCAGAACTAGAGATTTATCTAACACTCAAGAGCATTGTCTATATTTGTTTTCGTGAGTAACATGGTACTCTTCATGCATTTTTTATGTTTCACCGCACAAACTGTTCTCAAAAACTGTTCTCTTTGATGATGAAAAATAGAACAAATCATTAAGGCATATGTATGCCTGTTCACTATCCAAAAGAGAAATAATAAATTGAAACTCACATGATGTATGATTATAATCAGCACAGAAAATGAAGTAATTCAGCAATTTTGATGCAAATGCACTCAGTTAAATTCCTTAAGTGAACTAAACTCACTGTTCACCTGTAGCCTTCAGAAAGAAATGTTGATCATTATGAATGCATAGTTGGTTTTGTTACTTGATGGATAACTCTGTTTTACTCTTTCAGTTGTATTTCACTTTGTTTGATGTATATGATGAAAAATCTTTCAAAAATCAGCCCATTAAATGCATCGGGCAGCATGTCGGGCTCTACCCTTGCGGGAGCCCGTTTTACTCCACATGCTTGGTCTTCGAACAATGTTCAGCTCCATGACTTAACCTATACCTACACAAGGAAACAAACAGTGTTAGCATGAAAAAAAGAACATGTTGATTATGATGTTGATACTTCTTCTTCAGTTCACTTCTTCATACTGCATTTGATTTTCTTCTGATTGTTTCAATGCATTGCTCATAGCATACTGTATTATTGTAGGTGCATCATATGAGTTATGTCATAGTTAGAGCCACTGACACCCTCCTTTCCTCTTACAGGTCGACGAAGCTCATGATGGCGAGGTGTACCATTCAACACCAAGCGTCGATAACAGGCAATGATGACTATGTTGTTGCTTATACGTTCTCCTTTCACATCTTCAGTAGTGCATTGTGATGTTAGAAATGCATTGGAACAGTTATAGTTAAATCCACGACTTGTGTGGATCCTTGATTTCATTTTTTGTTTTTCAGTTGAAAAGAAAAAATGCATCTCACGCAATGTTGTAATATTATTTTGATTGTGAAATCAAATAAAGCCTTGTAGAAATATGGGTTCTTTTTGAAATGAATAAAAGCATCTGAAATGCTATTTTTCTCAAGTACTCAATTTTATATTTCTTTACATCCTGTAGCATCTGAATGGCACTCTGAAACCTTATAACTTCATTTAAAATGCATAACTGATATTCAATGCAAAAAGATAATGTGAAATAGCATTTAAAATCCAATCTGCAATTCCACCTTATGGCAAATAATAATCAGCCAGCTCCTCTATTTGAGCTGAGGTGAAAAATATGTAATAGACACCACTGTGAATAGCACAAAGAAGGACACTACAACTAGAACCTCTCAAATTAGTTGAAGAATCCCAAATTTCTTCTGTCAAACCCTTGCTCCCTTTTTTCTTCAAACATGAACAAGCTACAGCAGATCCAGCTCTGATACCATGTAAGATTTGATGAAAAACAAATCTATTAAGCCCAAGAAACATGCATGCAAAAACCTATCACAAGGAAGAAATTTGTAGGAAACAAAAAAAGGGTTTTGCTCTAACAATGTGAAAGTTTATTATCAACAAAAGAAAATTAAATTGAAAATATACAAAAGGATCAATCCTTATAGAAGGAGATCATAAAACCTAATAGGAAACCCTAACCCTAAAGGTGAGTGCATTTAATAATTAATATTAATTATTAAATGACTAATATATGTGCATAAAGTGAAGTCTTAAGAGGAGAGTAAAGTTAATTAATTACTTTACTCTAACAGACACATGGCAACATCTCATGCACATCTTAATTTTTCTTTCTTGCCTATATAATCAGGCAACTTGTTCATTTGTAATATATCAATTAATCATATCAATAGAATCTCTATTGTGCATGCCTAGTTGCAACACTTTCTTTGTGGTTGATCATCTTTCCTGGCAAAGGTCCTCCATTGAAGACTACAGCTTTAAGGACCCTGTGCATCCATAATCTCAACAAAAGGCAATTGGTAGAAAAAGAGGTGTCAAGTTCTAAGAAGAGGAAGGCTAACACTGTTCATCCTATAGCCAAACAAAAATGTGAGAACCCTCCCGGGAAATCAAGATTAGCTTGGCCAGTGTTTGGTACACCTCCATAGGAAAGCCCTAAGTCTAGAGAAATACCACAAGAGGACATAAAATCTCCAATGGGGTAGGAGAATGTAGAGGAGGAAGATATATTTAAGGCAGCAGCAAACATAACATTGGATGACCTTGCCAATATTGCAAAACAAGTTGAAAATCAAGAGTTTGAGGAAAATCAGGATTTCCTGCAGCATGAGCAAGAAGTCCTATAGCAGGAGTTCCTGTAGCAACAACTAGAACTAGAGCAAGAGTTCCTGCAACCACAACAAGAACAAGAGACCCTGCAGCGAGAAGTGGGAGAAGAAACAACCCCCGCAGCCAAACACAACTGGATAGCCTGAGTCCATGCAGATAGTACTATATGGGGAGCAACCATTGACAAAAATATTGGTAGGAATTCATAATCCTCCTGATTTTACAGTACATACAGAAATTTTGAATTTATGGAAAGAAATACAAAGGAGGGAAGAAGAATGGAAAAAGGAAAAACAAGAATTAAAGGAGGAAATTCAAAAGAGAGATGAGGAAATTGAAGATAAAGATGCAAAAATCGCCACCTTGAAGAAGAGGGTGGATGATATGGCAGCCTTGGTACCAAAGGTTTTGGAATGTAGGACCCCTCCAAGGGTCTATGCTCTGCGCCTGAAAGAGAAATATCTCTCTTTTAAGCTATCAAGGATTGTCTCAGGTTTGAATCCTTCTATTGACGCTCCTAATGAATTTTTAAATGCTTATAGGATTGCCTCCCCTGAAATGAAGAATTTTCTATGTGAGTTTTACTTGCATAATTATGTTGTAACTAATGACCATAATTAGAATTTATTGTTGTATATTGGGGATGTCCAATTAAGGGCATTTATGTCTTGGGTACAAAATGAGATTAGTTGGGGAAAACAACATGGAGCTTATAAGCAATTGGATTCTAACATCCCTCTGCCCATTAGGGTTGAATCAAGCAACCCAAGGGATATTTATAGAGAATGACACATAATATTTTTCAGACCTAGTTATGGCAATAGGATTATGCCTTGGATTGAGGCAGATTATAGTGAGTATGAGGTAAAGGCAACAACAAAGGAGGAAATTATGAGAGGATACCTATCACAAAGATGGAATATCCTAACTGATGAGTTGAAATAGGTTGAACCTCATTCCATCAACAATCATGTTGAAGCACTAAAAAGGATTAATAGGTATATTCAGATTGGGAGAATGAAGGGGCAATTTTGGCTTCCCCTGACTTTCCAACCACCAATTCTCATGTGGCCCATGTCAAACTTTAGGTTCTACCAGTATGACATTGTTGCAGAAAAATAGAGATGGAGCAGATTTGATAGATTAGGAGGATTCTATTGGGGACCCTGATTCACACTCAGCAGACATTGATGTTGGATAGCTATTAGTTGCAAATTTTAGAGTTTTGACCAAGCAAAAGAACAACCCTTCCCCTACTAGAAGACTAGCAAAATGTTAGGTTGGGGGGAGTGATGAGCCTAGTTTTTGGTCCAATTTTGGGTAGAATCTATAGTTTATTTGTTGGCAGTTGTCATGGACTTTGATGCTAAATGTTGATATTTTCATAATGTTTCCCTCAAACTATAGACATTGGGCTTAATCCTATTTATGCAAGTTTTAATGACATTGGCATATTATGTGGATTATCTATATTGATTTTGCATGTGGTTAATGAATGTTCCTTAAGGTGGTTATAGATATTTAGTTATTCTGTGTACTGACATTGCCGTGCAGATTTAATTTGAGGATGCTAAGTTGAGGAAAACATCGCCAACTGGGCATGCACCATAACGTCTAGCAAAGGAATCACTCAAAGGTCAAAGGAGGTTGACGGCAAAAGATTCCTCATGCAAAATGAATGTAACCGCCTTGTAGTGGGCTTTAATGTTGGTTAAGCAGATGTGGGCATTACTGTTGTGCTAAATCTATGTTTGGACCTACATTTCTGACCAGATTCCATGCACACGTAACCGCCACCACTCCACTTTCTTTTTTTTCCCTAAATGGCATCCTCCCAGTCGTGGAGTTGACTGCCTTGTTTAGTTGATAATATAAATAAAGATTTGATGCTCCTTCTTAGGGGTTGAACAATTTCATATTTTACTTACACTCTCAATTTTTTAGTAATACAAATACATTACTCTTTTGTACTCATGATTTACAGTGAATAAAATAAAGTTCTAAGTTTGAGCATCTGAGTTCTCATTAGTTTTAGAGGATACTTATCCAAGGGGTCCCACTTGGTGAGTAATCCATCCTCTTAGTTTAGTATTAATTAATTATTACTTTTTATTTAATAATTAGTTAGAAATCTAGCATTGACTGTTCCTGTAGCCACTAGAATTCCATTATGTGATTGTTCCTGCAGCCAAAGCGGACAGAGTAGTGCCCTGTTTGTTGCTTATATTTTCATTTATGTTATGCATTTTAGTTTGATGTAGTTGTTGATTGATGATTGGCATTTATGGTATTCCCTTCTAAGCAATTTACTTTCAATATTGTGAGTTCCTTAGTTGTAGAATGAAAATGGCTACTTCGAGTTCCTAGTGCACATACTAATGCTCACCCATTTCAATTTCACATCCTTGGGTTGAAAATTTAAATTCACCTTCATGATGATTGAAATGGCTATTCAGGTTAGATGTCCAATCTTTGAATCATGGTTGTAAGGGCTTAGTTATTAAATCATTATAGGAGGCCAACAAAGGGATTGAGTACATTTGACATAAACAAAAAAAGATCATTCACATGTAGTTGCATAATCATTATCATATCATACATACATTATAAAGTATTATCATAGGTCATCCATCCATGCATTAGATCATATATTTGCATTAAAAAATACAAAAATAAAGTTCATCAAATCTTATCTACATGATCAAATCCATCTCATATACCATAAAGCATCATCCATAAAGCTATATAGAATCATAATCCATGCATCATCATTTCCTTATTGCATCCATACACAACCATGGCATAATCATATAAATATCAGATAGCATATAGAGCAGAAATCAAATGCATTCATCATAAACATTCATCATCAAAGCATGTAGACAACATATAGATCAATAGTCTCCACTATATCTCATATAATCTCAAAATAATCAATGTCAAGTATATAGTGATATCACAAAATATGCAGAGATACATCAACAAAATGGTAGGGAATCATAAAGTCCCTGACTGTATAAGTGAATACATCAAGTCTCAATACATCAAATATGAGCACAAAAGCTACGTGCTACTCCCCCCATACATTGTAAGCCTCGTTGTGCCTACTGTTGCACCACCAGATGGACCTGCACCTGGATCTATGTCTGATGGATCTCTAAGAAGTGGCCTATTCACACCCCTTCTCGTAGTCCGTGACTGACTCTAACCTGACCTAGTACTGACAGACTATGCATAACTAGGGGCAGCCGCTCTGCAGGAACCGCCTGATAATACAGTGATCTATAATACTCTATCTCTTGGGCTAAATGTCGAACCTCTATGAGCATATCCCCTGCAGTAGTCCCCTCGAACACTCTCTGTAATCTCTCAACTAGGGCCTTTTCATGCTTACATTTTTGTCTCGCAGCATCTCTCTTTGCTGTCAGAGAGGCAATCTGCTTGTGTGCCTGTGCTAGTTGTCCCTATAAGCCCTCCACCTATAACTGTAAGGCATCTATTTGTGCCTATTGTTGATTGGAAGGCACACAAATCTGAACCTGGGATGGTCCTTCCTACTACTATCCCGAGGGAGCCATAGATCTCCTCCTCTGAGGTACTCTGAAATCAAATATTTGTCTACCACCCGCATATCCACCATCTCCATCATCCCCTCCATCTCTAGCATCTCACTATTCATCATCACCATCACCCCCATCCCTCCTTTGTCTCGATGCATGATGTGGTGCTCTATCATCATCATTAAATGTTGGTATAGGCTCATCAAGACTAGATATCCTTGTTATGACATGTGTGAAAAAATACTCGGCATAGTCATCTATCATCACACCAGCCGTAATCTATGGGCAGTAATCCCATACCTATGCCTACAATCCAAAATACTCCTCACAAGCAGTATCATAGGATATGGTGGGTCCCCACTCTAGAATATCATGTTGTCTTTGAGTATATAATGCAACTCCCTGGGGCATCCCCTACACTCGACCATATTGACAAAGCACCCTCATGAGCATGAATCTCTCAATAAAAAATTGGGTTCGTTCAATCAAATACCTTGAAGTGCAAACATATGGCATCTCAAGATCATCCTCAGGCCACTGCTCACAATCTAAGTATGGTCACCATGTGACGATCTCCAAATCATCAAGCACTCACTGCCAATACTCCAATTTTCCTAGCTTGTGTTGGATAATACAACCTGAGTACCCAAAGACATACAGCTTGCACCAGATGTGAAATCATATCCCAAGTCTTCGGGTAGTGCTCCTGAGACTGAAGAACTTGTAAGTCCTCCTATAATCATGACATATCACAAATCAACACTTTATCAATCAATCTAATCAGCTCAAATGAGATTTCAATCAAATCTCATAGAGCGTCTATCATTGACTCTCATCCATCATGAGATTAATCATCATCTACCATATCATTAACTCTCATCCATCATGAGGTCAATCATCATCTATCTTATCAAACATCACCAAAACAATGGCTGACACGATCATCAAGCATCAAATGCAAGGAGAAAAATCAACATTTCATCAATTCTAGTGTCAATGCGCCAAAACAACACATCTATGTGCTAGAACAATGGATGTGCTACAAAAATCCATCAATGCGCTGAAACAGACCATCTATGTGCTAAAAACCTAAATGCACTAAAACAAACAACAGATGTTCCATGTTGTGACATAAATGCACTAAAAAAATTCCATCTATGCGCTATGTTGAGGCAAAGATGCACTAAATCTATCAATGCGCTAAAGCAAGGAACCTATGCGCTATTTCAAAAAACATATGCACTAAAACGTACTATTACAGATTTTGAAAACATGAAAATGCATGAAAAACAAATTCAAATTTCAAAAGGTGGTTTCTCGAGGTACATACCGGAGGTCCATAAGCGGCAAGGCAGTTGTGTCGTTGAACTCGCTCGAATCGATGTGTGGTATGGGATCACCATCTTGCTAAAGTGCTCAATTGGCTCAAATCAGTTAATGGCAAATGAATTCAAATGAACTCCCTTTTCACCTTTTTTATCTTTTAAAGGGGTAAATGAAGGGTATTTAAGTGGGATTATTTTTATTTTCAAAAGGGCATCAATTAATCAATTGGTAGGGTCAATTATCTTTATCGGGAGATAAATCGTCTCAAAATTCTAAAAATTTGAAAATCCTTATAAAATCATAAAAATCATAAAAAAATTTAAAAATCCTAAAAATTAAAAAAAAATCCTTGATTTATCTCCCGAGGGGGCATATAGGCATCATCACTTGAAAATTAGCATCTAGGGCATATCGACAATTTTTATTAGCACTATTAGCAAATTTTTCTTTGAAGCAATGTTTCGCAAACACATCACTTCAAAGAGAGGCAAAATGTATACACTCAAATTTGGTTTGGAGGATTAATTAAATACAAGTTATTTAATTAATAATCTTTAATTCTTCTACTTATAAATAAATTGAAAAAAATATTTATATAGTTCATTTTCTCTAATTCTTCCTATCCTAAATCATTTTCTCCATATCTTAATTAAATGAACAAATTTAATTAGTTTGTTTTATTTAATTAACCTCCTCTCATTAAATTTGAATTTTAAATTTTCTAATTTAAGCACGTCTACTAAGTTCTTCCCACCTTCCACCTCATCATGTGTCTCAAGAAATTAAATATTTCTAATATTTAACTTGGCATTTATCCTCAACAAATTCTAACTATTTTTTGACACTTGGCCTTAATTTCCATTTTATTCCTCTTCACACTTGGCAATTTTTCTTATGAAGGGAACACACTCCCCTTTTCTCTCTAACCTCTTCATCTTCAATCGTTCATTCTCCAAATCAAATCCAGACCGTTGATTTCTGTCACCTAAGCTCATGCCTTGGAAAATCTATAAATAGGCCCTCATTTACAACAAAAAAAAGAGAGAGAGTTGAGCATTTGTAGAAATTACATTTTGCAAAATTTTAATTAGCATTGTCATTTTTGTGAGCATTTTAGTATTAGATTTTAGCATCAAGTATTTTAATCATGATATTTTCATTAGCAACATCTTAATTACAACATTTTCATCATATCATTTTCATACAGCATCATAGCAGCATTATTATCTTTGCATATCATCTACAGCTAGTTTATCAATCATGCAATGTAGGAAACATCTCTTGTATTTCTAGCATCTCTCATTCTTCAAGTTGTCATTTGGAAAGTCATGTGCACAAACAATTTGAGAGCAAAAATAACTTAAAGAATCCTTGGAGATAGAGGACAATGAGATGCCATTGAGGAATTGTTGTTTTAATTTTATTGTTATTTGAGTTCCTTGATATAATGTTTCATTGGTGTGTTTTATGGGTTTTATTTCCTTATTCACATTATTCATACACACAAGAATATTTTCCCTTTTTTCTGTATGTTTTGAAAACTAGTGGCACTTTTAGGGAAAGATAACACAAGGGTTTTGATTGTTGGTTGTTGACTGGAACCAATTTGAATTTGTGCTCTGACAGAATTTGATTCTAACACTACTATTTGTTGAACTTGTTCTATTTTATATAGGACAGTATGTTCAATAGCAACTTGTTGTTGCAGTACTAAGATTTGTTTCAACAAATCCATTGATTTTGAGTTATTCAAGCATAAATATCAATAAGATAGAAATGGTCTTAGGGTGCATTGGCTCCCCAGATATAAACTGAAGGGTTTTGATAGAAAGTCTGTTAGAATCCCTGCAAATGAGATGGAACCTTTCAGTATAGATACCTTTGAGGATTGTTTCATAAGGACATATTATGCTTTGTGTCAAGTCCTAGGAGGTGATGTGCAAAAAAGAGTACCAATATCCCTCATGTACATGGCAGTGGATATTTAGAATCCCCTGGTCAATATTGAATTTGATTTTGCCACTTTTATTGCTAATACTATCCATAAACAATCAGTATAAATCAAGAAAAGCAACAAAGTGATCAATTTTAGATGGTATTCTTTGTTCTGCCATATGTTCTTATGTGCAGGAAGAGAGAAGTGGGATATTTCTCCACAAATTCACACAAATTATGGAAAGGGAAGTCTTATTATTGTCCAATGTTGGACCCACGTTTGGGATACACACTGTGAAGCATCAAGTTTTGTATTGTTTAAAAACCACTTTGTGAGGAAGGTGCTTGCACATTTTGGAGTTGGAGAGATCAAATTGCACAAGGAAATTTTGGATTTCCTTAGGCCAAAGGACATGGTATCAGAGAAGGAAATCCAACACAATTGGGGAGATTGGTATTTCCATAGTGACTCCTTGGTCAGTAGAGTTTATGGGTATCCTGTTGGTCCCCATATATTTCCAAATTATGTACCCTTTAGAGTGGCATTTTTTGAGATCATATGGCAGCTTAATGAAGGTGTTAATGGTCATCTGTAAGGCTACCTCAACATCTATTGTTACATATTCTCTAGATCTAATTCTTGTTGGTTTCTATGTAGTGCATTCTCTAGATGGTGCAATCTCACTTGTATCTGGTTGTCCCATTGATTCCATATAACTCTTAACTTGATTGATGATTCCCTCACATGAAGGACATGTAAGCTCTGAATGGGATGTATTATGCACCCTGCACCAACTGGATAGGAGAATATCTTGTAAACACAATCCATTCTCACTACTCAATTGATCCTTAACTAGTTTTGTGAAGGCATCAATTGTAACACCATCAATTTCTTCTTTTAAATTTATAGGAGCTAGCAATTCATGTACTTCCCAAAAGAAAATTTTCCCCTACAAAGCCATCTCCATTCTATCCAAAAAGGTCAAACATTCCAATTCATTGTGCCTAGAGGTATCATGAATTCTACATTTGTTTGATAGTGCAAGATGATACAAATTCTTAGCATATAGTTGCTTTTTCAAGGACTCTTGAATCTGAGAAATGCCAATCTAAGGACTATCCTTAAAACATGAAATTTAAAATTGTTGCCCTTCCATCTTAACTTATATTTTTTCTTTATTTTCAAATTTTATAATTTTTTGGTTTTTTTCTATATAAAGAGATCCATAATATCTCATATTTTCAACATGAAGGCTCATTCAACTTCTAGATTTGTTGCTTATGCTCATCCCTCCCTCTAGCTCCAATTCTATTGAGGGGTGTTTTAGCACTACACAACATAGACAAAACACAAGTGCTTTGTCTCTCTTAAAAGGTACCTCTATACAAGAAAACTTCAGAAAATGACCCCAAGGTTTTGAATGTTAGGTATTGACAATGCAAAAATAGCTCAATTTTTTATGTGATATGTTGGTAATCGCAAAGGGAATTTATGGTTTAAAAAGGCTACACGCTATAAGACTTAAATAAGGGTTTTGTGATATCTGAAAATGGATGGAAATCCCAACTGCAATTACAGATCTGAGATCTGAGAATGACTTTATCATCAAATGTGGCAATGTAAGTGATGTTGTTCTCCTAAAACTAACTTAAAGAAAGATCAAAATATATGGGGTTGAGAGATATCCTAATCTAACACCTAAGATCAATCATAACAATGGCTAATGTTGCAGACTAACAAATCCCCATGAAACCTATTTTTGCTTGACCAAGGACAAGCCTACAACTACACATCTAAACAGTACAATCTTCAAAGTAAAATGGAAGATTTTTAGACTATGAATAGTCATCCATATACCCAAATTACTGGCATGACATGAACAAGCATTCACAGTTGAACTTAATGCAATATTTAGCTTTGACTAGCCTTATAAAGCAATTTACAATTAGCAAATCACAAAAGGTATGAGCAAAAGATTCATCAAAACATCATTAAAATTTCACCATTATTATGAAAGAACTGAAACTAAAATTTGAGAATAAAAATCAAGAAACCATAGCACTTTCAAACTTAACAAAGAAATTCACCAAGTCAATGACCTAACTATTTTAATTTCTCCAGCAATTGCTTAACAATTTCTAGTTCTCTTCTCTCCTAAACTAACTAATTAGATAACTAGCTTAACCCCTTACAAATGAGTAGACACTAGCCTCTTATATAAATTTCATTACAAATCAATGGGCAAGATTAAATCCAATTCAAGGGCCCATATTACACCTCCAAAAAACCCTAGGAAGGTCTCATTAAATTCTAGTAAAACATGCTTCAATTTGCATCCAATCAAATAATTTTGTAACAAATTTGATCTTGATGAATATGCCTTTTAAATAAAATAATCTCTTTGGTGTCCTTTCAAAACACTTTTCCAGCTGGCACCTATCTAGGCACATATTCATATGTAGATCAACATTAAATCTCGAGGCTACACAATATTCAATTACAACCCTTTCCAACTTTTCCTCTTGGCACCTTGAGATACACAACACCTCCTAGGCCAACAAGCACTAACATGAATCCATATGCAAGTCCCCTTTTTGATTCATTTAATCTTCTTCCACTAATATTTTATGATCGCTCCTCAATAATTGAAAGGCCACAACTTTATTTCAAAATCTTGAAAAATCAAATACCGTCATGTTAGAGTAATCTTGCATTAGCTAATAATTACTTAATCTATAATTGATTCTTAGTCTAATTTATTCTCATACACTTAAGCTAAACTTGGGAGTTCTTTATTCAGTTAACTAAAGTGAGTAATTATTAGAGTTTCTCCTATATAGCACTCAACCCTCATTGTATTATCAATCTAGAGATTTTCTCTTCTAATCTCTTGAACTCTCAACCTTTGAGGACTCTTGTTTCCCTTGAAGTTTCTTGAGGTTCATTCTATAGCTTTTTTCTTGTTGAGGAATATAGTATATATTGTTTACATATCTCTTGCATGGAAGGTGTCTTTGTTTATTGTTTGATCCTATGCCTCATGTTTTTCACAATTCTAACATGGTATTAGAGCGTGGATTCAGCGAACCCCTTCTTGATTTATGAGAAATTTTTTCTTCAACAAAAGTTACAAGCATCAAATCTAGAATCCTCTTTGCCTTTTTTTGCAAATTTTGAAGGTGGGAATTTTAAGGTGCATTTTGGTGTGAAAAAGACCTCACCATTGGATCCCAAGTTGTTAGGAAAGTCAGATTTGGTGCATTTTTGGATCAAAACGGCCAATATCTTTTGCTATGTGTGTTTTTGAGAAAAATATTTTTTGGGTTTTGTTCAAAATCATGAAATACCATATGAATATTTGCTAGATTTTGTAGATAATGAATAGATCTTGCAAAATTGAGTGTCAAAATAGTCCAACATAGCTATTTTCCTTGCAGGTTAATTTTTTGGTTTTCTACCAAATCGTATGTTTTGCTTTTTCGATTCAAAAACGCTTTTTGGATTTTGTTGGCAGCACCAAAATATTTTTTGGGCATCCATTAGTTTTTGCATACAATGAGAAAAAATTTCATAAATCAAATTAGAAGGGTTGTGTCTGTTGACTGTCGGCTGGCAAAAAGAATATTTATATATTTTTTATTAAAAAATATAATAGTTTTTTATGTTTTTTTAACTTAAAATAAAAACATGCTTTTTTATATATTTTTTTTAATATATTCTTTTTTGCATTTTTTCCTTTAAAATAAAAATATGCAAATTCTTTTTTTTGCAATATTTTTTTGCAAATAATGTCACATGTAGCCTACTTGGAGAAATTGTTTTATCAGCACACTAAATTTGGTGGACCTCTATTTTTGGAGGTATTTTTGACAAATTTGGTGGAGTTTTTTTCCCTACTCAGCCCCTCTTTGTTGGGATTTTTAGTTTTGCACCTAATATTCCAGAGGCCAGCCATATCTCAACCATATTGTGGTATTTTTGTTTGCAGATGATCAATGCTCCCCTTGGGATTCGTGGCATGGCTTAACCACCTCCCATGGATCCTTAACTCTGGCAGTTGTACACAAGGGACTAACTGCCTCCAATGTGATCCATGTCTCTACTGCTTGTATCAGATGTTGATATATTGATCTTTTGATGCAACGACAAATGTGGGCCAACAATTGGTATCAGACCATTGGGTCACAGGTTCAAATCCCCTTGGGTAATGATGAGGGAGAGATTGTTGGAAGATGGTCAACACTCCCCCTGGGTTCCGTGGCAAGGGAGTAACCACCTCCCATGCAATCCATATCTCTACTATTTGTATCAAGCATTAATAGATCAATCTTTTGATGCAACGACAAATATCACAACACTTAAACCTTAACTTTTAAATCAAATATCACAACTTCTATCTCCTTGAGTTTAATTTCACATCCATTTCCTCCTTCCATTTGAGCTTTCAGTTTTCCAATTACTTCTTTTGATTTTCCATCTTGTGCCTTTAATTTGGCAATAGTCTCCTCTGATTTTTCAAGCATGCACTCATATTTTATATTTAGTTTTCTTGCTTCATCTAGGTCTTCTAGAGAAAACCAAATTTATTCTTCAAAATCCACTTTGTAATCTCCAATATTGATGTCCCAACTTTCAAGTTCCATTGACTCTAGATCTAGTTCTGGAATAAGCATATCATTGATCAACCCATGTGTTCAAGTGCAAGATCTACCTCAACTGTTAAGCTTCTTAAAGGCACTTAGCTTTGATACCAAATTTTGAACACACTATAGTGTTGAGAGGTGGGTGAATCAACATGTTGGACCTATAAAATTCTGATGATTTTACATGTTGTTCATACTCATTAGTTTCCAAATAAGTCTTATCATGAGCATATTTTCCCCATATTTGGCCATGTAGTCCCATAAAATCATCTAAGTTTGAATATTTCACATTATAGTTCCTATCGGCATGAGGATATCAAGGTCTCCCCAACCCATTGTGTATTTTTGCTAATATACATCTGTTATAGTCTATTGACAAGACTTCTTTGGTGTCACAGCAATCAAAATTCATCTATAGGCACCTATCGGCAGGACATAACACATTGTCTCAACAACAGAAGATTCATATCGGCAAGAGGGTCTTCGTCGAGATGAGTCACAGCGAAGTTATATTGTCTCACCGACCGGCGTGGGAGTATACACTTCAACCAAAAAAATTGTATTCGGTATGTGGTCTCACCGAATGGGGTGTGTCTCACCGACCAATGCGAGGAGGCTTATTGGCCAAGCTAAGCGGTATTGATGTAATATCTTGGCGAATACATCGGGTCTTGCCAACAAATGTGAATGGAATTGTATTAAAAGCTTTCGGAATGAAGTTATGAAGTCTCACCTACCCTTGTGTCTCACCGATAAGGATATGCATCGGCAAGAGTCATGTTATCAGAGTGAGGTCTTGGTGAATTCATAGTGTCTTACTGACCGACAACAAAAAGAACATCTCGGTAAGACTCATTTGCATCAGAGTAAAGTCTTGGTGAGTGGCTCCAGTCTTGCTGACAAAACACAAAAGGGATTCTATCAATGGTTTTCGGTGTGAGGTTATATAGTCTTGCCGACTCTTTTGTCACGCCGATGTGTTGTTTCATCGACAAGAAAGCCCATATGTCTCAGCGACAAGAATGCACCACGGGGTACTTTGGTAAGACAAAGGTATTCTATGAAACCTCCCCCAGACTATGAATTGTCTCAGTGACACACAAGATGGAGGGAAAATTTTCAGTATGACAAATATGATCTATGGGACATCTCCCTGACAATAGAATGTTACAGCAAAACACATAAGATGAAAGAATGGCTATCGACAAGACATTGGACTTCGGTGTGACTACGGGATGTCTCAGCGAGTGTTTGGCGCGTGTTAAATGAAACTCGAATATTGTTGCTCGCCGACATGGTATTACGAAGTGATGTGTCTTTTCATATGCAAATATATAAATGTTCATTTCTGATTGTAAATGAAGACATCAGATTAGACATTAGATTAGATATACAATAGATAGATTAGAAATGGATACAGTAGAATAAAATTCTCATATCAGAGACTATGATGCATGATTTCAAATGGAGATATCAATGAAAATTAGTTGATGTGGCAGTTCATTTCTAATCTCAATTGTCTATTGTGCTTATTGAAAGTATTACTAAGTTGTCTCCAAGATTGATGCTTTTTGGTTGTTTAAATTAATATAACAAGTTTATATTCAGTTTATCAGTGCACATTTGTTGTATCTGTGTGGTCGATTGATCGATTCTTTCAAGAAAAGATTAAATCCTTTTGATTAATCACAGTAATCAAAGAAATTCATCTAGATCATTAAGAAGAGCTTAGTAATCACAGTCTTTCATGTTTATACAAGTTATAAACAAAACATATGCCAAACAATTTGAGTATTCTCCATAAATAAGTTTCCCATTTCTATTTCATTTGACTCTACATACCCTATAAGGCACTAGTCTATGCATTTCACCATTTAGATTCATTCAATTCTTTTTACATCTGTTAACTGAGCATATTAGGATTTAGTTTTTGAATATTGCTATACAATTTATACCAAATTTAATTTTATTTGTCCACTTCCATCTACCATTGTGGACAAATCACTGCAAGAGAGAAGATCATAAGTCAAGTCTACCCAATTCATATAGGTACACCCGCCTAGGTCTAGTAGCACCTAAAGAGTAGAAAGCTTAAAACATTTGGCTTTGTCTGTTACCGTAAAACGTACCAAGAGATTGGCAACCTCTTGAGGTATTCTTACCTACATTTTTGAGAGCTAACACAACATACATTAAAACTTTACCATTCCCATTTGTAGATTAAAACATCACAACTCATTAACTAAAAGAAGAGCGTAAATGTAAACATGCACAACACAAGGACACCAATATTTTTATGTGGAAAACCTAATGAGGGAAAAACAACGATGAGAGTTAACTCACAATATATGAAACTCACTACTTAAGAAATTATAGTTTTGTTTAAGGCTCACCACCTTAGGACTTGTAGACTAAGGCACACAACCTTAGGGAAAGATACAAGGACATGATGAGACTCACTATCTCAAAATTATAATGAGAATTATGAACATGAACTACTATAAAGAAGCATCCAACATATGTTGATGTTACAGTCCCTTTTTCATACAATTAATCCATCATACTAACTTTGCACACTTCATATTCAACACTCTACACATTTTTAATTCACCATTGACTGATACCATCACAAATTATTTTTATCTTCTATAAATATACTCCATAAAAACTCAAAACCTTAATTAGGTTGGGTCCAAGATGACCTTTAGATTAAACACATGATACTACTTAGGTCAGCTCAAACGTATACATTATGAAGAGAAAAAGAGTTGCAAATCAACACAATACATACCAAGACCAAAAACCATCTCAACACATTCTCCAAAGCAAGATTAATTAATCAGGACCAATCATAGATGAAGGAAACAATCATGTCGACCCAAACAATGACAACACTGCCAACTGTTCAACTTTGTACCACCAGTGAGAGGCCAAAAACTTTATGTGAACCAAGATGAGAAAAATGTACACTATGCACAATATCTCTTCAACCTTCTCTTGAAGAAATTGATCATCATATGTTGGTGCAAGAAGACAAACATAATGAATTGATGAAAATAGAGCATTCCAGACAGACTGTAGCAATTCAAAACATAGGATGTTGCATTGTTGTACACCAAAGCATTTGAGACTTGCAAGGATGAACCCATAAACCTTTCTAATCATATTACCAAGTATACACAGTCAAATCTATCTCACCGGAGAAATGCAGAGCATTCTAATAGGTCTACATCAACACTTTTATCTACTAGAGCACAGTATGAAACTCTATCACTTATAACTTTCACTATACACAGTGTAATGACATGAATTATTGGATGTAGCACCTTCACATCTCGACCATCTTATCTTCTAAACCGCAAGACTAAATTTTTCTCTACGAAAGGATGTAGACCAAAATATCATGACTCTATCTTAGGGTATACACTGTGAATGCCTTAGCAAAAATTTTGCAACTTATCTCAAAATGGGGTACACCAAATGAGAATGATATCAATGTGGGAATTTTGGAAACATATTGGAACAAGTGTATCCACCTCTGCATCACACTTAGACATCAAACTAATCACCATTCTTCTAAATATTGCATTGTTGATTGTATCAATAGATATCTCTGCACATCAACTAACTCCAGAGTATTATACTAACTTCAACACACACACTTGACATCAATGACAACCAATATTGAGTTGACATCAATCACAACACATATTGCCAATATTGAATAAGGCTCAAGTTAAATTTTCTAGGGCTAAGGTGAACCAACTAGGATTCCCTCTATTCACTAGAAAGTGAGGGAATAAATTTTCAATTTACTTGATGTGTTTGACACAAGAGCATCCTTGGGGGAAGTAAAGCATTCCCACATCTCTAGAATTTACTAGTTTGTTTACATATTTGATCCACTATTTAGCTGTAGAATATGTCGCCATATTTTACATCTCACAATTAAACCTTTAATTTAGGCGTAACATTAAGGATAAGAATTAAGATATCATATTTACATTCTAGAATAATTGGATGCATTCAAAGACTTATTTGTCTTGATGAACCCAGATTAGACTAGCAAACTCTCATAGTTATAGAGTCATTTTTGGTGCTAGAGATTTGGAGTTTGTGATAATCAAGGAAGACATAGCAAGAAGCATTGGACCCAAGGGAATGAACATTGGCCACTACATAATTTTTTTTCCATTATTTTTTATTTATTTTGGGAGATTAGCTACCAATAGATGACTACGTGTAAATGTAAGACTATCCAAACACCACTGCAAATATTCACTATCCACAAGCTACTATTATACTACATGTTCAGGACAACAACACTAAGAACAACAATCTCCAAAGCATTCAAATCCAACACAAAAATGCAAAGTTATTGTTAAATTTCAATGTGGACTTTCATACTTAAATATGGCACTATCCTTTCTTTACTGTCATTTCCAAATGTCAAGTAATGTATACTTCAATGTGACATTAATGTGACAAAAGCAAAGAAGGCACAAAAATAACACTATTGGAATATCTTTTGTTGGAGTATACAAGATATGAGCAAAATGAAAATGTCACCTCATTATCATGACCCAAACCATTGTCACTTTTTCAAACATTATGTTATGTGATTGCAATCCTCACTATATTTGAATAGACTGTCTATCCACCAACATCATGCAACCACCATTCACACTTCCTCGAACACCATACAATTACCAACACTATAAAATATTTAAACCAAGAAAGAAAGATACAACTTCAACCAAACTTAAGCAAAACAATAATACATTGTCAAATCAAGCAAACCAAGTATCCATTTCTCCACTACTATCCTAGCAAATATGTAATGTCCAGGCAATCTGAAACAAGAATAAATGTGCACTTCTTTGTTAGATCTTCCCATGCCAAAACCAACAAGAGAAACAATATGCATTGTTTCCCAAGGTACTGTTATCACATTCAATGATAAGTGAAATCATTGTGTATTCCTATTGTCAATCTAGCAAGCAAAAATACAAGATCCACAATTGTTATCCAAATCATTGTTATCACCCAGTCATTTTCCATAACAAAACTATTCATTTCCATTCATTTTCTTGACCTTAACCACTATTATTTCCAAACACATGTGTATTGACCAAACAAATGAACATTTACATTCACTACTCATGGAAAGACACAAACAAGTGTCTAGGAATCAAGAATTGTGCTCCCCCTAACTGAAAGAAAGTATAGAAAAAACAAAGCACTATCAAGATGCCCTTGTAGCACATGCATACACTTATTATTGTCCCATGTTCATTGTCTCCTAAGTTCACTATTCAAATAACAAATTTAAAGTTCCAAAGTACTTCTCCAAATAACAAAGTCATTGTCCAGGTAACAAAAACAAAAGTTACTACATACCAATAGAGATTCAAATCATGAGAAGTTTCCCAAAAATGTGTCAAGTGTTCACATTGTCTCCATATCTATCCACAAAGCAACTTGAGAACAAATGGCACTATATGCTCTTGACTTGAAGCAGTGTCTAAAAATGTCATGAATCTAAAAGACAGATATATCCTTTAGCATTTTCTATGGGTTTACTGCAACACTATCAAGGACCTTGTTGCATAAGAATAAGCATCAACAATCTTTTATAATGATGAAATGAATGTACTCATTTACATCATGAACACAATCACCTTATAATAAAGAAACATATACCTTCGTATAACCAATGAAAAACTTACCTCTAACAAAATGTAGGAATATTACAAGAAATACTCCTCAAAATCATGGTATAGAACAAAAAATTTAGATTCTAATCCCTTCACTAAATAGACAACTTCTTGTTGTTTCCTAAGGGGTTTGAATGGACCATCAGAAATCAACTCCCCCTCAACTCATACTTCCCTTTAAGCACTAATAGATGCTGCTTGCATAGTATGCACAAGTTTAGGCTCATTCTTATCTTGACTTTGTTTTCTTCTCCAAACCTTCTTCTCTGATTTCTTCTTGTCATCATATGCTTGTGACTTTGAATGTTTCTTATGTAAGAAATCATTTCTTCTCTCCTGTTTCACAAACCTAGTTCTACAACGCTTTGCAACATAACCATGTTTATGAAATTTATAACATATTGCATTCATATTCTTAGAGAATGCATATTGACTCCTTTTAGACCTTCTTCTACAATAACTTTCTTTATTCCCATAACCATTACATGAATAACTATAACTAGGAAATGAATAATTGTACCTCACTAATTTATTTTTCCAAGTAGGTGGAGATCCTGTGGACCTATTGGCTCTACTTCTTCCTCTATTAATTTCCTTGGATTGTCTACTATCAATAGTCTTAACTTCTAAATTCTTATTTTCTTCAATCTTAGGGGCTGCAACGTGATAGCTTAGATCTATCTTCTTTCTTGGTGTTTTTCTGACTCCAAAACTCTATTCTGCAACAAAGCCTAAACTAGTAACATCCTTGTGATGTTTTTGCTTGCTCAGCATATCATATAAGCACTTAGTGCTATTTTCAAATTGGAGTGTCTTGTGTAACTTCAAAGAAGCTTTTCCTAATTCACCTCTCAAATATACTATCTCAGATTCATACTTTTCACAATCAACTTCTTTGGCCTTTAGTTGCTTATTGACTTCTTCCTCTATTTTCTTAACTTTAGCAACTTGAACCTTCATATCTATTATTCATTTTTCTGCATTTTGAAGGTCTAAAAGAGGTTTGGTCTTAGATTCTTTTTCCTCTTGTAGCTACAATTTTAACCTTTGGTTCTCCATTCTAAGTTTCTTAATCTCATCAAGAACATAGATGAGTTCACCTTCCATATCAATCTCACATTCATTTTAATCAAACTCTTGTTCAAAATAACTCACTAAGTGATCTCCTTCTTTGTCTATACTACAAAATCATCTTTTGTACTAGGATTAAGTGGTGTTTGTTGTTCAGTATTCTATTGGGTATTTATTTTTTCTCTGTTTCTTTTACTTTTTTCCATAACAAGTACTCCACTACAAGGAACCCCTAAGTTGGTTAGACTTATGCAAGGGTATGGCTCTGATACCACTTGTTGGAGTACAATACCACTAAGAGGTGGGAGGTGAATTAGTGGTATACCAATTTAAAATGACCTTGAATTAATCTTTCACAACTTTGAACATATAAAATGCAAGTTTCAGAATAGTTCAACTATCATGTGGTGCATCATGCATGTAAAGCTATCAAGCTTGATTGAACATAAAGAACATAAGAAAATCATAAAAGTTGAAGACACCATAGAAACTCAAATGCTAAAAGATACACAAGACTGAATGTTTGAACATGCAGACCAAGTAGACCACAAACAATGAGAAACCATAACACAATGATTTACGAATGGAAAACCCTCATAGGGATAAAAAACCACTTGGGAAAAATTGCCTCACTAGCTTAATAAAATCCCACTGATTATAGAGCCTCACTAGCTAACTTTTGTGCTGCATTGGAAAAACCTCATTGGGTACACAATATGCCTTACTGGAAAAGTCTCATTTCCTACACAACATGCCTCACTAGAAAAGGAACCTCACTGGTTACAAGTATGCCTCACTGGCAAATACAACTTGTTATTAATCAGATATGCACCCTATGCTAAATTTGTAGAATTTAACTATCTATTGACACATGGAAACCTTCTTCAGATGTGGGTGATCTAATCGAAGAAGGAATCTCCAAAGTGAGTTGGTTCTCCGAATGATATATTCTATTCTAAATGATTTTCTAAGGGAAAGAGTTAGAAAGATAACTGAAATGAAACCTATGACTTAAAGTGAGTTCCAGGACTTAAAGATGACTTAATGATGCCTCTAGTTTTTACCCACAAACAGCTCTCAGAAAACAACAATGCTTCACAATCTCACTTGAACACTTAACACATAATTGATTTGCATGAAGATTTAGGCTTAAATACAATATGCAACCTATATTTTATGAAATTTTTGCATCAAGAATTGCAATTTTAGGACATAACAAGGATTTTGTAAATAGAAATCACAATATAACATCAAACTATAACAGAAATGATACAAAATTGAGAAATAGGCATGTTGATTTATTCAATTGAAGGAGTATCAAAGGTTTGAGTACAAATTTTTGCTTACAAAACTCTTTGCTCAACATGAGAGGAAGAAATAATAATTTGAACTCAAGAAAAATCTAATCTTTTCTTCAAGATATACCACAAAAACCCTAATCTGATCTCAAGAAGAAAGCTCAAGGAAAAGCATCTAAAATTGCCCAAAAATGAGTAACTAAAATGGAAAACTCTCACTCTTTGCATGTGCATGCTGAAAAGCACCTAAAAATAGGTCTGATTTGCTTTAAAAGCAAGAAAAACACCTTATCTCCTCTCCATGCAGCTCAAATCCAACCAAGGAAAATTCAACTCTCTTTTGCTTTACAAACTGCTAAAAATAGCAAGAAAGAAAAACAATTTATAGGATTGTTTTAACTTCTACTTTACAAAACATGCAATTTCTCAACTTGATTTATTTTGCAATTAAAGATTAAAAATGTTTGCAAAATATCAACCTATTACTCCATTACAAATTTGATTTTCTTAAAAATGATAAAAAATAAGGCAATCACCATCAATGTTTTAATTGATTTCTTTAAAATCAATTTGAAAAATAAATGCCTAAAGTATGAAATTTTATCCAAGGCAATAAGTATTGTTCAACATTCTTATTTTAATTGATTTTCCTCAAAATCAATTAAAAAATCACTAAGCACTTAGGTTTCTGGAAAAATAAATAAAAGCCTAACTTAGGACTTAGACATATGGAAAATACATAAACCTCAAAAGCTCGATCCACTATGGATTTATCTTTAAATAATACTATGAAAGCTTTATCATTTAACCCAAGGCACATGAAAAACTCGACCACATGATATTAGACTTAGAAATTTGATATTTCTAAAAGCTTGGTAATCTTTACTAAGTCGAATTAGGGTTAATATGGAACAAAACCAAAGCAAAAAACCCTAAAATCATTCATTCTACACTTGCAACTTTTGAAGAGAAGGCTCTTCCTGGGAGAAGCGCCGCCAACACTAGGGTTTGGATCCTTCTTTCTACATTTTCATGGTCAACCACATCATGCTTGGCATCAATTTTCCTCTGTAACCTCATGGTAAGTAGCCTCCAAGACACTTCGTGGCTTTCACTCTTAGTTTGAAGGCAAAAATGGCCCTCAAGGTCGTGGCTAGTATGAGCATTTTTTCTAATTTTTATCTTCATTTCTCTCATGTACTTACTTCACTCTTCCTGGCCGCCATGAGTGTGAGCTTGAGCTTTTGTTGGAAGCTCTATGAGAGATTGGCCGCCATCATTTGCTCTTCTACAGGCGTGACATGGTAAGTGTTATCTCCTCCTTTGTTTTCTCTTCTTATTTACTTCAAAACTAAAGCTCTTAAAAGCTTATGGCTGCAAAAGAAAGATTGTTATTTTCAAAACACTTACAGACCCATTGCAGGCCACACCATGTATGCTTTAATTATGGATTTCTATCAAGAAAACTTGCACTTCACATACTCTTCTTTTTTTATTTTTGAGATTCAGATAGCGAACTTAAAATGGGTTCTCTACTTCTCTATGAAATGATGAATGTACATGAACCAAGAGCTCTCTCCAAGCCACGACCAATACATGCTCAAACTGGCATTTGGTTGTAATTTGTATTTTATCCCAAATTATGAAAAAAGAATGCTCTTAGAGAAGACTATTATTATATTTTTCTTCAATTTCTCTTATATCTCCATGTACTGGGCTCGACCCATGATGGAATTGTATGTATTTTGTATTTTCTAGAAAACTGTCATATGGGTAAGCTGAAATAATGAAGAATCTGCATTTTGAATCAAAACCCCATGTGGGTATTCTTTATTCTAAAAAAAAATCACTTATTTTTGTATTTTCTATTGAAAACCCATCATGGGTACTCAGTATTTTGAAAGAAAATGGTTTATCTTGCAATTCTATATTTCCATGGTATTTTATGCATTCTATTTTTCTGTCAAAACCCTCATGGGTTCACTGAAACAAGGAGAAATATTTGTACTTAGTTTCACTTTGCTGTTGTTTTTCATAATACTTTCTTATATATGTAGCTCCTTGATCATACCTAGAATTGCTTTAAAATTGTAACACCACCTTGTTATGTATTTACTTTTCATTGTTCATCCATTAGGGAAAAGAAACAACACCTCTTTCCCTTTATCTACAACTCCTGTAGATTACTCTTCATCACTCATTTCATGTTTAGAATACTTCAAAAAAGAGTGCATTCTTACCTCAAACACTTCATATGCTTCCATTATTTATTAGTGCTCCATTGATGAGGCATTATATTTTCTTGTTCACTATCACCATTATGACATGAAACACTTGCTGCTCCAGAACAAAATATTATGAAACAACATAAATCAAACATTAACAAAACCCATGGAAACAAAATGTAATTAATATGGCAATATTTAAAAATTTCTAGTATGAAATTGATGTATTTCAGTTGAATTGAATCCATTAAGTTCATTGTCCACCTGTAGCTTTCACTTTGCTGCTTAGACTTAATTGTTATGAGTGAACAATAAACTTAATTGCTTTGATGACTAAAATTTTGCTTTACTCCTTCATGAATGGCTCAGATGAGCATGATAATTGTATTTTCTTACTCAAACCACTTGTAAGTTTAAGGTGAAATATGTCAAGCTCTACCCTTATGGGAGCCCATTTTACTCCACATGCTTTTGTCTTCATGAGATGATCAACTACATGACTTTTCCTATACCTGCACAGGAAACAAACAATGTTAGTAAAACAATATATTATTATGATGTTTCCTTCTTTGCTTTTGTCCATCTCCTATTTTATCAATGGTTCCCTTGTATTATCAGCAGCATTTTACATTATTGTTGGTGGTTCATATAGGGATGTTCATAATCGGAGCTCTAACAACCCACTTCTTCTCTTACAGGTCGATCGGATCTTGAGGACGAAGGATGGTGCACCACTCCTGCATCGACTAACAACAACAGGCAATGATGATTATGTTCATGCTTATGTGTTTTCTTCCTTACATCTCCAATAGTGTAGCACGCTCCTTATGATGCATTGTAACAGTTATCTCCACAGCTTGTGTGGATTCTTTAATGTCTCTTTATGCTTTTCATTTTGAAAAGAAATGCATCAAAATGAAAAAAATGTACCATCATTTGTATTCTTGCAATCAAATGAAATATTGTAAGGTGAATAGCATCATGAAATAAATGAAAGCACTTGTTATGCCTAATCATTTGTACATTCAGTTTTGTATTCCATTTGACTTGTAAAGCACTGAACAACAACTCCTGAAACTCGGTTTTCTCAAACAATGCATAACTGACACTTGATGAATGTAGTGCAAACAACACTTAATGCACATGCATAATAACTAAACTTCCACTTTAAGATATAACAAATTAATCAGCTCTACCAATTGAGTTGTAGTGAAAATTGGTAACACAACTTTCACATCAATATGATTATGTGAATAAAAGGAAAAAGTATAATCTTTGTTTCATTACAAAGCATTTCTTGATTGTCTCATATTTATTAGAGACTCAAGAAACTATATGTTTGTGTATCCACATACAACCAACACTTAAAGTGTTTTCTCATTTTTTCAAAATAGATTGTTCATCAATGCTTTCAACATAAACATAATAATGACTCTTTACAGAGTATAAGTCTCATACCCATCAAACCTTCACATAGTGACTATGTCACTATTTTATATGCATTCAAGTAACATAAATCTTTCATAAAATTCTTGCAAGTATAACTTCCTTTTACCAACTGCCTTCTCAAGAATACATAACTGAAAAAACATCAAGCATCATTGTGGTTTCAAAACTGCACATAACCAACTTCAAATACCTGTCAAAAATAAGCCATCAATAAATTGTTATTGCGCAAGTTTAGATCACATACTTTAGTCATATGATAGATACCCATTGATGTCTTTTGATATCTTAAAGCATTAAAATGTAAATTTTCTATGTCGGTATGCCCTGGGAATAGGGGTCGACAAGCAGTATACACAACCCTTTTTATAAAAAAACCACATAGAGATTTAGAATGAGCTTCAAAGCACAAAACCCTAAGTACACAAACAACTTTGAGGAGCAAGCATTCAAGCAACATAATCATAGATTTGCATACCTTAGAAGCTTGAGAAAGAAGCAATAAAACTAGGGTTTAAATTCTTTAAAAGAGATACCAATCAATACCCAAACCAAACTTTTCCATTGTTCTAAAATCTGCCTTGAAGTAAAGCTTAGTAATCTATAGTCATTACCCTCTTACATTCTTACATCAACATCATCACCATTTTCACACTTAAGACCAAGCAGCTTTGTGCCCTTTTGAAATGATAAGAAAACTAGGTATTACGCCTCTTGCATTCTTTTTGCAATAATGAGCAAAGTATTATCTCCCTTAGTCAATTAATATTGCTTCCTCAATGTCAAACAATTCAATATTGCCTTTTCATTTCAATAATATACATCATTATACCATTTGCAAATAATGATCAAAGCATGATATGCTTCAAACACTTGTGCATAGAATCAAATCAAAGCACTCGAATTCTCAAATAATGTCCAACACAATGATGAACACCAAAGTAACCTTGTAATGCTTTTGTAATGCTTAGTTTGACATCTATGCCAAACATCATTGTCAATGCCAACAAGGGTCAACAAACTCCCCCTTTGAAATTGATGTCAAACACACTACCACTGCTACTGTCATCAAACAATGATGTCAAACACACTGCCACTACCACTGCCATCAAACAATGTTATCACCTTGTACAAAAAATCATAACCAGTTGTGCATGTATCATGAAACCTGAACCAATGTGCATATGTATCATGAAACCAATACATTACCAACTCACTACATTGTAAGTATACCATTACCATTACCAAAACTAAAATAGCAATACCACTATGCAAAGACTTCTCCCCCTTTGAAAACAATGCCAAAGGTTGTGGACAAAAAAGTTGGAAGAAGATTGTCCAGAAACCTAAAAGCAAGTGCTAATAGAAGATCCATCATAACAATGTAATATCATAGCACCAATTCATCAGAAGTACCCAATTGCGCCATAAGTACCAACTGTGAAATGAAAATACAATGTAACCACTTGTCAAATGTGCATTGTTACCAGCAGTGTTACCAATGTCAAGAGTAACCTGTCAAGAGCTCACTTGGCAAAGCTTATTTCAAATCACACATGCCACCAAGAATGGAAGATGACAACTATGCATATCACTGTCATGCCAAAAGATTAACATCTAGCATTGAGAATCACCACTGATAATAGATACCCTAAGGTGAGAGTTATTACTGCCCTTTTACCTTGTATGCAAACTCAAAGCACTGTTTAAAACAAGATAAGCAATCACAATGCAACATTGCATACCATTAGATATTGAAGAAAGATTTCATCATTCCAAGAGAAATGAGAAACTCTCCCTAAAGAAGATATAAACATACATAAAATGTAAAGCATTGTCAGTTAGCTATGTTCACTCTACCCATGTTCAGCAAAGAAACTTGATTATTGTTGTCAAGTATTACTGCCACTATCATTATGTCTTCCTCACACATCACTGTCTAAGTTGTCCATCAAGACCCAAGTGATTCATCAACTAATGCACTGTCAAAAACATGCATCATAGTCCAAAAACATGATTAGTGGTAAATGTCATTATAAAAGGATATGTTAACATTGTCACTTCACTTCCCAAAAAGAATGTTCCAAGATAATCCTAGTTCCACTGTTCTAAGGAATAACAATAAGTCTTGGAGAGCATTGCTAGATCAAAGCAATCATTCCATTGTCAAATGATATTTTAGCACTGTCATTTCAACACTTCTTAATCCTGTCAACCACTAGACCAAGCAAGATAAGTAACCATGGTGAAAAGCATTGGAAAGATAATAAAGAAACAAAGTAGATCATTGTCCATAGTGCAAGCCATGTAGCAACTGACATATCGACCACCTGTCAAAGAATCAATGGACATATTACCAACAATGATGTGTGAATATTAGGAAAATGAACCAATTGTATATTCCTCATGAAGTGCACTCACCCTACAAGGAAGACCAAAACTATGTAGTGGAAGAGAGAATAACACTGTGCAAGAACACTATTTGAAAGCAAGAATTGCATATTTTCAAATCATCAAGACTATCATCACATATCATAGAAAGATCATTTTACAGTCACTATCAACTATCAACAATTTGATCACAGTCATCATTGTCATGGAAAGTTGTTAACAAGAGCAAACTATCCAAAGAACCACTTGTGCTAAATGTTCAATGTTGCATAAAACACATCAACCTCACTCAAACACATACCAATATGAGCACCTGTAATTTGATCTCTAAGCAACTGTCCTCCTTGAATCATGAAGCAACTCTACTATTTGTGCAACTGTCAAGCAATCATTAGCAATGCACAAAGCATATCCATTGTCCCACAAATGTGAAATGATGAGTTCAAGATATTCATTATCTATTGCATTGTTAGCAAGACAAAATCCCAAACAACCACTATAAATGTAAGACTGTCCAAACACCACTGCAAATATGCACTATCCACAAGCTACTATTATACTACATATGCAAGACAACAACACTAAGAACAACAATCTCCAAAGCATTCAAAGCCAACACAAAAATGAAAAGCTACTGTTAAATTTCAATGTGGACTTTCATACTTAAATATGACACTATCCTTTCTTTACTGTCATTTCCAAATGTTAATTAATGTATACTTCAATGTGACATTAATGTGACAAAAACAAAGAAGGCACAAAAATAACACTATTGGAATACCTTTGGTTGGAGTATACAAGATATGAGAAAAATTAAAATTTCACTTCGTTAACATGGCCCAAACCATTATCACTTTTTCAAACATTGTGTTATGTGATTGTAGTCCTCACTATCTTTGAATAGACTGTTTTTCCACCAACATTATGCAACCATCATTCACATTGTCCTTGAACACCATGCCATTATCGGCATTGTAAACATTTGAACCAAGATGGAAAGATACAGCTTCAACCAAACTTAAGCAAAACAATAGTACACTGTCAAATTAGGTAAACCAAGTATTCATTTCTCCACTGCTATCCTAGCAAATATGTATTGTCCAAGAAATCACAAACAAGAATAAATGTGCACTTCTTTGTCAGATCTTCCCATGCCAAAACCAACAAGAGAAAAAATATGCATCGTTTCCCAAGGAATTGTTATCACATTCAATGATAAATGAAATCATTGTGTATTCCTACTATCAATCTAACAAGCAAAAATACAAGATCCACAACTTTTATCCAAATCAGTGTTATCACCCAATCATTTTCCACAACAAAATTGTTCAAACAACTATTCATTTCCATTCATTGTCTTGACTTAAACCATCATTCTTTCTAAACACATGTGTATTGACCAAACAAATGAACATTTTCATTCATTGTTCATGGAAAGACACAAACAAATGTGTGAGAATCAAGAAGTGTGCTCCCCCTAACTGAAAGCAAGTATAGCAAAAACAAAGCACTGTCAAGATGCCCTTATAGCACATGCATATACTTATTAATATCCCATGTTCACTATTTCCTAAGTTCACTATTCAAATAACAAAGTCAAAGTTCCAAAGTACTTCTCCAAATAACAAAGTCATTGTCCAGATAACAAAAACAAAAATTTACTACATACCAACCAAGATCCAAATCATGAGAAGTTTCCCAAAAAATGTGTCAAGCGTTCACATTGTCTCCATATTTGTCTTCAAAGCAACTTGAGAACAAATGGAACTATATGCTTTTGACTTGAAACAGTGTCCAAAAATGTCATGAATCTAAAAGACACATATATCCATTAGCATTGTCTATGGGTTTACTACAACACTATCAAGGACCTTTGTTGCGTAAGAATAAGCATCAACAATCTTTGATAATGATGAAACTAATGTACTCATTTACATCATGAACACAATCACCTTATAATAAAGAAATAGATACCTTTGTATAACCAATGCCAAACTTCATTACCTCTGACAGAATGCAGGAATATTACAAGAAATACTTCTCAGAATCATGGTAAACATCAATGAATTTATATTATAATCCCTTCACTACAGAGACACAACTTCTTGTTGTTGCCTAAGGGGTTTGAATGGTCCATAAAAAATAAACTCCCCCTCAACTCATGCTTCCTTGTAAGCACTAATAGATAGTATGCACAAGTTTAGGCTCATTCTTTTCTTGACTTTGTTTTCTTCTCCAAACCTTCTTCTTTGATTTCTTCTTGTCATCAGATGCTTGTGACTTTGAATTTTTCTTATGTAAGAAATCTATCTTCTTTCTTCGTGTTTTTCTAACTATAAAACTTTGTTCTTCAACAAAGCCTAAACTAGTAACATCCTTGTGATGTTTTTGCTTGCTCAGCATATCATATAAGCACTTAGTGCTCTTTTCAAATTGGAGTGTCTTGTGTAACTTCGAAGAAGCTTCTCCTAATTCATCTCTCAAAGATACTATCTCAGATTCATACTTTTCACAATCAATTTCTTTGGCCTTTAGCTGCTTATTGACTTCTTCCTCTATTTTCTTAACTTCAGCAACATGAACCTTCATATCTATTATTTGCTTTTCTACATTTTGAAGGGCTGAAATATTTTTGGTCTTAGATTCTTTTTGCTCTTGTAGCTGCAATTTTAACCTTTGGTTCTCCTTTCTAAGTTTCTTAATCTTATCAAGAGCATATACGAGTTCACCTTCCATATCAATCTCAAATTCATTTTCATCAAACTCTTGTCCAAAATCACTTAAACTAAGTGATCTCCTTCTTTGTCTACACTCTTCACTACAAAATCATATTTTGTACTAGGTTTAAGTGGTGTTTGTTTTGATTAAAGGAAAAACGGGTTTTGAATTGACCCAAAACCATTAACAAACAAGTTTTGATGGGGACCTAAAACCCACACAAAGAGGAACCGGCTACACAAAAATAAAACAC
The DNA here is from genome assembly GCA_007258455.2 of Sequoia sempervirens. Lineage (NCBI taxonomy): Eukaryota > Viridiplantae > Streptophyta > Pinopsida > Cupressales > Cupressaceae > Sequoia > Sequoia sempervirens. Next base: position 1,172,969,674 of record VDFB02271358.1, on the reverse strand, counting down.
AACCAACCAGCAATATACCAACATCAAAAAACCAATAGATCAACAAGACAACCCAAATTTGCAAACAACAAGCAAGGTTTTAACGAGAACTTAGAACCCAAATCACACCCAAATTTAACAGGGGAACTTGGACCCAAACCAAGTTTAGAGGGGAACCTGAAACCTACTTACAATTAGAAAATAGGGATCAAAGTCCCTCACATCATACCAGGTTTTACCAAGGACCTTATACCCACAACTCACATAAATACCATCAAGATCCACTAGGCAAGAGGCCATCCAACCATACCATCGAGAAGAATCAGATCTCTTGCACCATCCCCACACTGGAAGAGCTTAATCACACTCCACCTCACTAAGAGTCAGCTCCCCTCTATAGGAGTAGACATCATGAAAAACCTTACCACCACTACAGTCATACTGAAACAAGAAATATCTCTATCTCCATAGGAGCACGCTATTGTACCAATGATGACCAACAATAAGGAAATCACCTCCTCGAATCCACAATCCTCAAATCTACCTCTAGAAGAGAGGGCTCCAGCTCAACAAGAGTAATCTTCACCTCAAAAGAAGACTCAGATTGAAGAAAAGAGAAGAGAGCAATCCAACCAATAGCAAGGAGAAACATGATATCCACCAGCAACTCGAGCCAACGGGGCAGCAAGAGAATCACCGGGATATACCCTACAAAAACACTGGAAAAACCAACATGGGAAAGAGAGAAGATCACGAAAAGTAGCCCATCCAACTCATCCAAGACCACCAACAGCCTTCCAACTAGAACATACTGCTTCAACACCTCCAAAAAAGAAAGAAACACCTCCACAAAAACAACAGAGGCATCCTTAAGGATCAAACAAGGCTAGGTCAAAAGAAAGAACCAAGGAAACACCCCAGCCAAAAGGATAGGAACATGAACCATGAGAAACAAGTTCTCCAAAATAAACCCACACCTCTTCCGCAGAGAGAACAAGAAGGCTCAAAGGGGAATCCACACCAAAAGAACAAAAGAGGGGTAGCCAAAGCCAACAAGAGAACTACTACCAGCAACAAAGGAGAGGGAACAAAACCACTCACCTACAGCCTTAAAAATAATGAAAACTTTAAAGCCCAACCACATAAGGCACACCAATCCCAAACCATCCACAAGCAGCCAAGGGAGCTGCAAGAGCAGGGCACCCGAAGGAAAGAGCCAACCCTAAAGACACTCCCAAGAGATTAAACACCATTTCAAGAACCAACATTTAGGAGAGAACAAAAACAGGGGACACCACACCAGCCTACACTGGATAAGCACCTCAAAGGAGCTAAAAACCGCTGAACCCCAGAAGCCAAGTCAAAAGCCTAACTCCAAAGAAAAACCAGACGAAGCGATTCCACCAAAATCCAATAGGAGCCATGAAGAATGCCTTAGAAAAGAGGCACAAACCAAAAAAAAAACCCTCATCCACGCAAAGACTAGAGAACTCGACCACCACCACAACACGAAACACCACAAGAAATGCCACAACCTGAACAAGAGGACCATTGCAAGAAAATGCCACACACCCTGCAAAAAATGCAACTGCCTCAGCAAAGGGAAGGAAACAACAATAGGTGCCATGAATAGTCCAAGCCACAATCAAAAATACCCAGCATCCAAAAGCAGGAGGCGCAGGTCCACATCTAGCCAAGCTCCATTGACCACCAGCAACCAGCGAAGGAACTCCCAAAAGCCCAAGGTATGCCTCATCATCGCCTGAATCTGCCTCCTTGTTGCCATCTCTAGCAGAGGAATTCAAACTTCTAGAGTCATCAACCTTCCCACCTAGGCGCTCCATCTCCTTCACTATCCTTTCTCACAATAATAGGATCTTTAACTGGTGTTTTGTCGTTCAGTATTCTACTAGGTATTTCTTTTTTCTCTATTTCTTTGAATTTTTAACATAACGAGTACTCCACTACCAAGAACCCCTAAGTTGGTTAGACATATGCAAGGGTATGGCTCTGATACCACTTGTTGGAGTACAATACCACTAAGAGGGGGTGACTCAGTGGTATACCAATTTAAAATAACCTTGAATTAATCTTTCACAACTTTGAACATATAAAATGCAATTTTCAGAATAGTTCAACTATCATGTGTTGCATCATACATGTAAAGCTATCAAGTTTGATTGAACATAAAGAACATAAGCAAATCATAAAAGTTGAAGACACCATAGAAACTCAAATCCGGAAAGATACACAAGACAAAATGTTTGAACATGCAGACCAAGTAGACCACAAATAATGAGAAACCATAACACAGTGATTTATGAGTGGAAAACCCTCATAGGGATAAAAAAACCACTCAAGAAAAATTGCCTCACTGGCTTAATAAAATCCCACTGATTATAGAGTCTCACTGGATACTTTTTTTGCCTCATTGGCAAAGCCTCACTAGCTACACAATATGCCTCACTAGCTACACAACATGCCTCACCATAAAAGGAACCTCACTGGTTACAAGTATGCCTCATTGGAAAATACAACTTACACATCAATATGATTTTGTGAATAAAAGGACATAGTATAATCTCTATTTCATTACAAAGCATTTCTTGATTGTCTCATATTTATTGGAGACTCGAGAACCTATATGTATGTGTATCCACATACAACCAACAGTTAAAGTGCTTTCTCAAATTTTCAAAATAGGTTCATCAATGATTTCAGCATAAACATAATAATGACTCTTTGTAGAGTATAAGTCGCATACCCATCAAGCCTTCACATAGTGACTATTTCACTGTTTTATATGCATTCAAGTAACATAAATCTTTCATAAAAATTATGCAAGTATAACTGCCTTTTACCAACTACCTTCTCAAGAATACATAACTAAAAAACCATTGAGTATCATTATGGTTTCAAAACTGCACATAACCAACTTCAAATACTTGTCAAAAATAAGCCATCGAAAAATTGTTGTTGCACAAGTTTAGATCACTGCCTTTAGTCATATGATCGATACCCATTGATGTCTTTTGATATCTTAAAGCAATAAAATGTAAATTTGCTAGGTCGGTATGCCTTGGGAACATGGGTTGACAAGCAATATACACTAAACCCTTTGTATAAAAAAATCACATAGAGATTTAGAATGAACTTCAAAGCACAAAACCCTAAGTACACAAAACAACTTCAAGGAGCAAGCATTCAAGCAACATTATCATAGATTTGCATACCTTAGAAGCTTGAGAAAGAAGCAATAAAACTAGGGTTTAAAGTCTTTAAAAGAGATACCAATCAATTCCCAAACCAAACTTTTTCGTTGTTCTAAAATTTGCCTCAAAGTAAAGCTTAGTAAACTGCAGCCGCTACCCTCTTGCATTCTTACATCAACATCATCACCATTTTCACACTTAAGACCAAGCAGCTTTGTGCCCTATCGAAATGATGAGAAAATAGGTATTACACCTCTTGCATTCTTTTTGCAATAACGAGCAAAGTATTATCTACCCTAGTCGATTAATATTGCTTCCTCAATGTCAAACAAGTCATTATTTCCTTTTTCATTTCAATAATGTATACATCATTATACCATTTGCAAATAATGATCAAAGTAGGATATGCTTCAAACACTTGTGCATAGAATCAAATCAAAGCACTCAACTTCTCAAATAATGTCCAACATAATGATGAACACCAGAGTAACCTTGTAAAGCTTAGTTTGACATCTATGCCAAACATCACTACCAATGCCAACAAGGGTCAACAAAGAGTCAACAAAGTGTGAAAATACCTTTTAATCCTTGATATATGCATGAAGGTAATTCTAAGGTAGGGGGATCAAAAGGATTCATAGTGAAAGGTATATCAATCAATGTGCAATGGATGAAATGAATAGTAAATCTAGAGCCAAAACTTATGTGAAAGGGAAATCTAAAAATAATGAGGTGAGATAGAAATTAATTTAGATCAAGAATCTGGTATCTAAAATAGGAAGATAGAATGACTAATCTTGAGTAAAAAACCTAGGGTGTAGGAGCAATCAGGTTTACCAACTGAAGAGAAGTAAATAGATCACCCTCTTTTCAATTTATGTTAATCTAAATAATTGATTGATCAAAAAAAGAGATCTAGATTAACATAAAGGAGTTAAGTCAAGTAGAAGACACGTAAATGTAAAAATCATAATCAATAAACAAGGGATAATGATGTGTGTATTATTATGATTGGATTCGGGGTGTTTTTTATGACCAATGGTGATTGTATATCAAAACGAAGAGTTAAAGGTGTTGTGTGGACAACTATAGGAGGTGGATTTAACAAATTGAGGTCATAGACATGACCACACTAGCAAGGTCAACTTTGAAATCTATAATCTTATCCAAAAGCTACAATTGTGTCATGTGTGCATAATTTAACATATAGTTTTTTATTTGTGTCAAATATCTAAGATGAGACTTATTGTGTTGGAAAACACCTTTAGGATCTTGTTGTGTTGGGGTTGTTCCTTATTGCACTACCTTTAGCCTTAGTCAAGCTCTTATTGATTATTGTTCACAAGATTAAAAAAAACACACAAGATACTTGATATACCTATATGAAGACCAATAAAATATATTTTATATGAATGAGTATGTAGCCCCATTATCTACCTCACTTCTATTTGTTTCCCTTTTAATCAGATGATGTACAATTTTGAACCACATAATGAGTTATGAAACTAAAGTCTTAGAGAATGTCTTTAGTTATGATGATCTAGACTCTAATTTTGCCAGATTTGACATGTAAGCCTATAGACAATGGTCAAATTCTAAAAGCATTTACCTCAAAAAGTGAGGATTCAAATATTCAAAATATAAAAAAAAAATTACGATTGCAATTATATTCAAGATATGTAAAAGAATGAATAAAGATATGCAATAATAAATAAGATAAAAATAATAAGTGAACAAATGATTTATAATTTTGTAAACTATTTAGATTAAATCATCCCAAATTAAATACTAAATTGACACATCTCAATATAACTAAAAATATTACAAACTTATAATTAAAAAATTACTAAATATATGCCTTTTTCTCTTTAAAGATATTAAAAAAACTATTCAACTCTCCCACAAATCTTTTATAACCATTGTAATAATTAGGTGATTAATATTATCATCATTTCCCAATGTATCCAACAAGCTTGTCCTTCTACATGCTATATTAATCATTCTCTTAAGAAAAAAAACAATCAAATATAATTCTTAATGTGGGAAACGAACCAATGATAGGGGTAAATTTCAAAGTGTCGGTGGAGGTACAATTCCTAAATAATAATAAAAAAATAATAATGGCACCGAATCATTAGGACACGTTATTTTCCACATGTTGTGAGAATAAAAGAGCAAAATTAAAGAATTTATTTTTCTCATAAAGTAAAAGCGCAAGATCTATGAGTACGGGTAAATATTTAGAGTACTCTGCAATTATTCGAAAATTATTATTATTCTTTATAACTAATAAAATAAAATATAGTTAAAAATAATATTTTTACACTATTTATTTGTCAAATAAGTAATAATGATATTTATTTGTAGTGATTTGATAAAGGAGTTTCTTTGTAGTGATTTGATAAAGGAGTTTCTTTGTCTAATTAAATTTAATATTAAGATTATTATTTTTTAAATTTCTATTTAATTTGATTGATTTAAAGATATTACAATATTTATAGAGAAAAAGGGTCACATTTATAGAGCCAACAAAATGTGCATTTGACCGTATTTATTAATTATGTCAAACACATGTTTTTATTTGAGAGTGTCGAGCAAAGTTTATCTGTCGATGGTTGAAAAGCCCCCACAGTCCTTGGTTGACAGTTAAATGAATCTCAGTTATTCATCATTTTACGTCATTTTTTCGGTCGTTTTTCGCCGCTTTTTACTCCTTTCCTCATCGCTTATTACTACTTTCCTCACCGCTTTTGGTTTCCGCTCCTCCAAACTTGTCCTCGCTAGTATTGACCCTTCATTCCTCCAATTTGACAGCCTAAAATATGGTTTCGGCAAGGGTTTTAGAGTATGTTTATTAAAATGAAAATTACGGCCAAGATCCTAATAATGAGCACATTTAGGTTTTAACATTATGGCATCCTTTATTCCTACGTAGTTAAGTATATATTAGCATAAGTAATAAATAATGTAAATTTAATATAATAAAAAAACTTATAAATATATAATTATATTATTTATTATTATTATTATTATTATTATATTATATTCTCTAACAATATATATATATATATATCAATTAAAGACGTGAGATTTCCACAATCCATTTGAATGTAATTATGTTGTTTCTGGATTTTGATTGTGTGCAAGTTTTTTCATCAATGTTTCAAATCACACTTTGTGATCCATCATTAGGATAGAGAGTTGAAGGAGATGTAAAATGATGAGTTGCAGAACAAGATTAGCTTAAAAAGAGAGGGAGAGAGAGGGAGGGGGAGAGGCACACTACCCGATATATCATTTTTTATAATTACTAGTTAATAATTATTATATTCTTATTTAATAAAAAATATAATTAGTATATTATGTATTAATAATAATAAAATATTCTTATTTAATACAAAATAAAATAAATAATATTATAATAGTAATAATAATAATAAAATATAAACAATATCATTTTAAAAATATCTACCAATTGATCTTATGTACTACACCACATTTTTCCCTAATTGATCTTCAACACCTCTTCGGCCTCATCGCACACCAAGGTGCGATTACTAGTTAATTGAAAATTCAAAAGATGTTTTTTTTTCAATTAATTAATAAATATATTCAAATGTGTATTATGTTGATTGAGAGACACATCCATAAAGTCTAACTAGACTATGTCCAAAACAAAGATAAAGAACATTAGAAGATTCAAACCAAATAAAATCTAAGAATACTAAGACAATTTTGGTTGTTTATTACTTTTTATTAAAAAAATATAATTAAATTTAATTATAAATTATCCATCTTAAATTTAAATATAATATTATTTCATATTTTTTTTCTATATATTTAATTATTGTGACAATAATGTGATGATTATGATGTTTGTGTAGCAATTTAAATTGTGTAATGAGGAAGATGCTAGATATTAAATTGGGTAATGAGGAAGATGCTAGATATTAAGCAAATTCTAAATTAAATAAATGATTTATTAATATAAAGAGTTAAAATTATATAGCATACATCTCATAGGGTTTAAGGAATATAGAATAAGTGTGTAACAAGAGAATTATATCAACAAATAAATGATTTATTAATATAAAGAGTTAAAATTATATAACATACATCTCATAGGGTTTAAGGAATATAGAATAAGTGTGTAACAAGAGAATTATATCAACAAAAAATTGTCTATTGAATGACTTTTACATTTGACCATCATTTTTTATCATTTTTTTTTGCTTTGATTGTTGAATTAAAGATGGATTACATTCCAACAACTATATTCTTGGAAGTCTCTTTAGATCTAATTTTTATATTCTTTTTTATTCCTGTTATTGTTTGGCTAATGATAATAGAAGCAATTGTATCATCTTTTGCAACTTAACTACCATCTTGAACAAGTGTCAAGCTTTTTATTTGATCATTTCTAGCAAGTAATATCTCCTTTTCTAATAATGCAACCTCTTCCTCAACCACCAATTTAGAAGCCTTGTTTACAAAAATATCAATTTTTTCATAAGAGCCACACATAAGGATACAATAGAAAAACATTTGGAAGAAGAGTGATCTTTAACAATTTATCATCTAGAATTTCTTTTTTCCTATTATTTTTCTATTATATTCCTAGAAATATTTTCTTTTTCTCTCATTATATTTAGGCTTTTTAGGGAAGTTTCTTTGAAAATGCCCATGCTCATGGAAAAACTTACATTTAGAAGAATATAGTCATAATCAATATTTTGACAGAAAACATAATATTTTAGTTTCAAATTAATGAACATTGAAAATCCATAAATAATATACTCTTCAATATAGATATGGGCTACTAGGTGAATCACATGTTGTAGATGTTCTAAATAACATTTCCTATTATCTTCAGTGCTTCATCATTCCATAAAACAAAGGAAGGGGCATCTTACCCTAACCACCATCCAAGAGGGTATTTTTGCTATTTGATCAAAATCAATTGCCTAGTGATCTAAGACTACTAAATCACATAGACCAAAGGCCACTATGAAATTTCTTCTTTTTGATTGAGAAGATAGAAAAAAAACATGTTGAAATTTCAATATCACCTTTAATATTTGATGTTTATTTTCTATCTACCTAATCAACTAATGATCTATAAGAGGGTTATTTTCTATCTACCTAATCAACTAATGATCTATAAGAGGGCTAAGCACATATAAATTTTCCAATTGAAGCCCTTCCCAAAATACTTGATGAAAAAATTATATTGATTCCATAATGTTAATATCAAGAAAGTAAATATCATGTCATTGAAGAACCATTAAAAAGTTATCATTGTCATTCCTAAGATTGTAGAGATCCATTGTCAGTAGAGTAATTTGGGTTCAATGCTTGATTAAAACCCACACCCAACCCAACAACATCATCTTAGTATTAACATGGAGGAAACATCTAGAAAATAGTCCAATGATAGCAAATGACATTTGTAAAGATGTTAAGAGAACCCCATGACCAGATAAAACAAATCATAGAAACATTCAAATAACAAATAATGACAAAGTAGAGGCCACAAGAGAACTAGACGACCAATAGACTACTTATGTTAGCAATATTATTAATTCAATCCTTCTTTTAAATTTTATAAAATATGTTATTTAAAGATACAATTTTAAAATTATTTTATGGCTTTCTTAGTCTTTTATGATTAATTCAAATTTTTATTTCAACAATTTAAAATCAACTACTTATTTTCAATCAAGTTTTTGTTTTACCATTTTATTTATTTCAAATAATATCTTCCACTAACATAAATTACAAATTACAAATATTCGTTCTTATTGTGAATATTTTTGTTAATTTTATAAAACTTGTATTATAAACTTAATTATTATTATTTTTAAGATCTTCAAATTGTAAAAACTTATGAAATGAAAATTGTAATATATCATTTACTTTAATTATTATAAATGAATGAATTACCACTTTAATATCATTTCAAAAAAATCATATTGTATAGATTTTTGTAAAGGAAAATAAACTTTATTTAAGCTTAGTTTAGGTTAATTCAATAAAATTTATTTATATAAATATAATTAATTAATTAGTTGGAACTGATAATTTGACAGTTCATAAAAAAAAATTAGAAAATGTAAATTATAATAAATAATAGTACTTAGTTTTGTATTTGAAGAATAGATTAATTCTTAATTAAGATTTTAAAATATGTGGAGTATTTGAATCTTGAATAATGAATCTTATACCAATATTCATTTTAGGATCACAATATGCACTTATCTCTTAAGGAAGATTCTATGAGTCAAAGTTGAATCCATGGTTGTCTAGATCTATCCTTTAACTATGGATTCAATTTGTTAACTAGTAAAACTCAACTCCTTAGTATGTTTTATTCACCTCAACTTATATGGGTTTTTCTTAAATTTGAGTGTTAGTAATATTTTTAAATACATTGGTAAGGTTGGTTTTATGTCACAAGAGGACATGTTTTCTTAGATCAACTATTGAAAATATGTATAAGATCACAAGCAACACTCTTTAGCCATGCATATGACCACATGTAAGCTCAAAATGGTCATGTAGATCTAGATTCCTTATATTTTCCAATTAAATTATGCAATGTGAATGGTGTACCTTAGAATGCTTAGAGATATTATATGCAAGAGAGATGTGAAATGAATTCAATTAAATAAATTTAAATACTAGCACATAACTCCACATTTTGCAAAACTTGTGCTTAGTTAATTTAGGGAAAGAAAATAAAGCGGCTCAATTAGCTAAAACTTTTAAAATCCAAAGGTCAAATCCATGAGTATGGACCAAACCTAAGACTAAAAAAATAAACTTAAATGGAAAAAATATATATCAAGTTGGATAATGACTATATTATGGTAGGTGTACAAATAAGTGTGATAAATGCACAAATAAGATAATGTGTGTGTGTGTGTGTGTGTGTGTGTGAAGATAAGGTAAGGGATAAATAATATGTAAATGTGTAGTATAGGGATAGGTAAAAAGTTAGGAGAATAAGACCAACTTGACACAAGGTCCTGTAATTTTTTGATATATACATGTATTAAAACATTCTCCTAGAATGGGCACAAAACTAAATGGACAATGGAATAAATATACAAATTTCACCATTAAAATTTTCCCTGACTATGAGGTGTATGTGATTTTTAGAATGATCATGGATATCAAAGTATGTATCACTCACAAGAATTCATGTAAAGTAAATAAGAAAATAAAATAAAAACATCAAATAGATCCATGTAATGGACCGTGTAAAATTTCATCATATCAGTTTTCCTTTCTATCATGTACTCTAATGGAACTAAACATGAATCTTTGTAAACAAATGTAACTATCTAGAATAATCCACATGAAATATTTATTGATGGGAATTGAACCTGCAACCAATTTCATCTATTGGATATAACTAATTGTAAGAAAAGGAGAAAAATAATACATAAAAGTAAACAAAAGCTAATAATGTAAGCATGCAATCATGTAAGTATATATGTCAATGATTGTAAAAAAGTCATTCATGTAAATATATCAAAAGGTAAGAGTGGCAAGCACATTGTCTAGAGATGGTATCAAGAGATAATAGTGTTTCCCCAAACATAGGAAAATAATGGTTGAGTGGCCCTTAATTACTAGGAACAATCACATAAGTATGTAAGCACTAGAGTGGCATTTTACCTTAACGTGGCATCAAAGGGAATTAGAACACATTGGTATATAGGTAAAGTGATAATTCTCTAAGGGTGATGAAAATATAAATTATAAAATTAATCTAAAACTATGAGGTAAGACCCTAGTGTAAGATATATCAATAGTAAGTATAATGTGTAAAGGCAAAGCATTATGTACCCAAGTATATAAACATGTAGTATATAAGTGGAAGACATGATGCACCCATTCCTAAAGATGTGGTAATAATATCTCAAGTTGTAAACAATAAATTCATGATGTCTTAAATGTAATTTAAAAGATGTATCATGATAAATATGTAAAGCAAGGTAACCTTTAACATTCTAAAAACATCATGTGATAATCAATAAAATGTAATCGTATTTGTAGATAACACTAAAATTCAAGGTACATTGCATAAATGATAAAATTAATGGAAAACAACATGTATGGTCCAAGTATGTGTTATCGTGAATAGATATACTTCATGTATCTATATCATCATCTACATGTATCATACATCAAAAGGTATCATTGGTGGGTATTAAAAGGGTTATAACAAACTCAATGCATGTGAAAAACACTCCCAAGTGAATGGATTTCAATTGTCGATTTGAATAATTTACACCAAAGGTGTTTCCTATTTGAATTTAGCAAGCTGACTTCACCCATCAATGATTGGCATTTCTTGAGGACAGTGTAAGACGATAGAAATATTGCACATCGTTGGATCCTTTGCCTTTTTTTATGTTTATGTTTTTGTTCATCGGTCGTATTTTTCATTCGCTAAATAGGAAAAAGCATTTTCAAGCGAGAGGTTAAGGAATTTTTTCACTCGTTGTATAGGAAAAACAAAGAAAGCTATAAAAATATTTATTATTTGTAGTGCAGGAAAAATATCCCTTTTCCACACTTAATTTGGGAAATAATATTAAATAAATGAGCTAAAGTATGCCTTAATTTAGTGTTGTAATATGTATTTTACATATTCACATTAAGTTTAGGGCCTTATTAATTAAATGGACTTAATTGTGCCTTATTCATGGTGTTGTAAGGTGTACCTTTACACTTTTACACTAATCTAGGGCGTTATTAATTAATTGAGGCTAATTATGCCTTAATTGGCCCCTTTAATTCAAATCCAAACCCAATTAATTATGTTTTGTAAGGGATAAAACTCGACATTCATTAATGCCATAACATAACACTTATCATTGAGCAATGTGTGTCCTAGGTAAGTGACCTAGGACCCATTCTCCCATGGGAAAATGGGTCCTCGCTTAGACCTAGGACCCTAATTTAAATTATGTTTTTGGCGATATTTTAATCAATTCAAATCCATAAGTCAATGTCAGCTTGTGATATTTGAATTTCAGGATATTAAGGTTACTTACATATAAATAAAAAGTTATTTCATCAATTCAAGTAAGCTATCAAGAGGTGAACTTTACAAGAGTCTAGCTTATTGTCAAGAGCATTCAAGAGAGGATTTCTTCATCATTTGTTGCAGCAATCAAGATCCAAGCATTGTGATAAAGTTATGTGGAGTCATGCATGTTTTTGGAGCTAATATGTTGATGTAGGTTTCATGATTCAATCAAGTGTTCAAAGTATCATTTCAAGAAAATATTCAAGTATCAAGATCCACATCCATTGAAGCCACTTCATGCAAGATCAACATCAATATTTTAGATTTCTAAAGGTTCATACAAGGATTTGGTGAGTTGTGACATAGATTTGTTCATTCATCATTCCTTTCATGTTATTTCATTTCATTACAAGGTTTAATTACCAAAACAGGGTTTGACCAAGGCGAACCCCCATTCACCTAACAAAACAACATTTTTCCCTCTTGATGTGTGTTTGCAGATTTTAGGTGGAAGATCTATTGAAGAGTAAATATTGCAAAGTTTTAAAAGTTGCATTTGTTGTCACCATTCTTGCATAATCATGAAAATTGACCTACAGAATTTATTTCTAGCTTTCTTACTATGAGATTCAGGAATCTGTGAGTGCAAACACGGGAGAAAAAATCAAGAAGCAAATTTTAAGGAGCCCCAGCTAGGACCCATGAGTCCTTAGTTAGCCTTGAAAAAGCACTTTTTGTGAGAGGTTCCCAAGATTTATCCCTTCCAAATTGTCCAGATGCTTTGTAGGTTCCATTAGTATTATGCTTAATCTTCTAAATGCACTTTGTAGCTTGCAATTTGGAGTTGTTTTGCTATTTTTAATCTTTCTCCCCAAAGATTTGTTTGACTCATACCCTCATCCTTGCATAAAAGGGAAATTTGCATATTCACACTTTGACTTGACTCACTTTTTGGTTGATAGTCCTTTCATTGTGTGGATCCCATTTCCTAATGAAATTAGAGTAGGACCCCTTTTCCCTCTTTGGATCCACTTTTCCATTTTGGAAAACTCCCCTATCCTATTTTTCTATGTTTCATTTTGGTGAACCTGACATGAATTTCCCTCGCTTGAGATACAAAATAAACATGAGCCCTTAATGATAAAGGTGATCATTAATGAAACTATAGTTAGGCACACTCTCATAGACAACAAGGCAGGTCTTAATATTTGTAGCATTCATCCCTTAGATAAAATTGGTGTGGACAAGAGGTTTATTCAGCTTAATGATGTTAATATTTGTGGCTTTGAAAATGTTAATAGGCAACCATTAGGAATGATTATATTACCTATTGAGGTTGGACCTGTAGTGTTGCCTACCCCTATCCATATCATGCTAGGACCTCTTTCATGCAATCTTGTCCTAGGGAGACCATGAATTCATGCTATGAAAGGAGTCCCATCTACTCTTCACCATGAGATGAAATTTGAATACAATGCAACAAGATATACACGGTTGAAGTAGATGAACGAGGCTTTAAATCACAACTTCAACATGATCATAACACTTCCAACCCCCTAATACTTTCATTCCAACCTCAAAATTAGAACCTATACAAGTTGATGCTAATCCTAATTGTATTTTACCTACAACAAAACTCTTTAGTGATAATCGAGGGTCATTATATTTTACACCTTGTTTCAATGAAGAGTCCAAAATCTCACCCTCAAAATCCAAAGAGTCATATGCAAATGATTCATTTTCAGACACACATTCTAGTGACAATTGGGGTTCATTATATTTTACACCTTCCTTTATGGGACAGTACAAAATCTCACAATCTAAACCAGAACAACCTTGTGTTTCATTTGTTCAACTTGGTTCTACATCAACATCTCCCCATGGTGGTGATGGGGACCCTTCAACTCCCATCCCTCATGAGATGAAGATGCATAACTTTAAGAAACCTAAAAAGGATTTGTGTACTCGTGAAGAAGCCAATCCTTCTCAGAAGCATAAACCCTCCTTATCCGAGTTGGAAGAATGTTATGGTCTTGGATACAAAATCCTAAGTTCTAAACATGGATACAATGAAAACATGGAGCACAATGATAGAGAACAAGTGAATTCTATCCCATACTCTTTCAAGAAAGATCTAGGTTTACCACCTTTATCTCCTTCCTCATCCAAGGCCTTATCATCTATTGTGTGTATGATATATTATGCTAAGAAAGGAACATATTCTACTATTAATCAAGAGAGTATCTTGTCAAGACTCCTCCAAGATTGTTTGATATTTCTCCCTCCAAAAACATGAAATAAATTTTACAACAAGAGTTCATTTTGTGCATATCATAAAGTCCATGGTCATTCTAGACTAATGAATGTAAGGCTTTGAGTAATAAAATTCAACATCTTAAGGATTGTGGTAACCTTTAACATTCCAAAAACATCATGTGATAGTCAATAAAATGTAATGGTATTTGTAGATAACACTAAAATTAAAGGCACGTTGCATAAATGATAAAATCAATGGAAATCAACATGTATGGTCCAAATATGTGTTATCATGAATAGATATACATCATATATCTATATCATCATCTACATGTATCATATGTCAAAAGGTGTCATTGGTGGGTATTAAAAGGGTTATAACAAATTCAATGCATGTGTTCAAAACAATCCCAAGTGAATGAATTTCAAGTGTTGATTTGAATAATTCACGTTGAAGGTGTTTCCTATTTGAAGTGAGCAAGTTGACTTCGCCCATCAATGATTGGAATTTCTTGAGGACAGTGCAAGATGATAGAAATTTTGCACATTGTTGGATCATTTGCCTTTTTTCTATTTATGTTTTTTTTTCATTGGTCATATTTTTCATTGGCTAAATAGGAAAAAGCATTTTCAAGCAAGAGGTTAAGAAAAAAAATTTCTCGTTGTCTACAAGTAGAACACTAGTCCTACTGAAATACACAGTTAAAGCTTATAGATCTGCAATGCAACAAAACACACTTCATACATGTGCCAGAGCTACCTCTGACACTCTTCCACTCTTCATATGCTTTTTTGATATTACCGCACAAACTGGGATGTAACCTTCTAGCTTCATAAGATGATCTCCTTGTGTAATCACCACCTTCTCTTCAATTTACACTTTGCGACAAATTATATTTCATAATGTGCATCTATGCAACAAAGAAATATATACATGGCATTGCATTAACACTCTTATATGGCAGTCAGGGATCTGCAAATAACCAAGATGACATAAGGTGGACCTAAATTCAAATTACATAAAACGTATAGTTGGTTGATCCAAAATCAAATTTTGTTGCCACGAAAAGACCATGATGTGTGCTACCATAGGAACCTTAACCAAGTCCTATCTTGACACCACATGCAAGATTTGAATTATGCATGCTACTAGTTGTTATTGCACATGCCTCAAACACCAATTGGTTGACAAATAGACATAGAGAACCTTATGTCACTTCAATCTTTCTGCATGCTAAACATATCCTCTGAAAACTTTGAAATAAGGTATAACATACATGTAGACATATACTCTCCTCTCAAACCATAGAGCCAAACACTATTTCTAAAAGAAATGCTGACCATAATTGTATTCCCAAAGAAATCTCTCTACCGTAAGAAATTGAACTGAAACATTTTGTTACAAACTTTTGGATCACCTCTAACATAGTGAATGGATGCAAGCATACAATAGTCATACAAACACTCCTCAATATCTAATAATGTATTTTTTTTATTTAGTGATATGATTGATATGACAATAGAATTACCAACACAGAAAGGTATGCAATCACACCGATTTTTTGACATACATCATGATTTAGTAACATATATTTTTGCAAATCTATGCAACTCAAAATAATATGATAGGGGAATATAATGATAATTTGAAAGTATTGTTGCATACTTAGCCTTACACCTTTGACATAGTGATATTCTTTGGCATCAATCAATTACAACCTTTGACATCAATGATAACCTTTTTTCAACACAATAATCTATCTACTCTCCAAGTCTCTAATAATAATTGAATCAAAAGTGAATTCCATGGTCTTCCCTACTCCACTATGGGTAATCTACTAGATGGAAAGAAGATTGTTTGAAAAATGAGTACACAAAAAACATCATTGAAGGTGTGCTTCCAATATCAATAGATCCCTTACCAATTGCATTCATGTATGTATTGTTACCCAACAAAATAGGTGGCATGGAACAAGAATCAAAAGAAGATAAAATTGATTGTGAAAATGCCATATGGTGAGATGCTCCTAAATCTAGAAGCTATCTCCCTGATCTAAGACTTGTAGAAGCACAAAGAGCTTGTCCTTTATTTTTAATTGATTTAGTAACAAGACCAACATAGCCTATATCCTTATTAGACTATTTTGAAGAAGAAGAAGTTGACTCAGACATTCTGAAAGGTAGATCAATGTGATTATTTTTAAGAATATGCTTCAATTCTTCAATATCCTTCTTATAACAAGAATGTTTTTCATGTTCAATCTTCATATGAACAAGTAGGCTTCTCCTTCTTAGATGATATCTCTTTGGAAAATAATTTATTTTGTACTTGATTTAAATGTGGATTGTTGTTTGATTTCTTTGATTTCTTATTAGATTGTTCTGATTCTTTCACTTGACTAACCAATCTTTTTTGAGACCCATAAAAAGAATATTTTGTTGCTCATGTATTAACATCTCATAAAAATCTTTAAATGAAGGTGCAGTATATGTAGACCCCACAATTAACCTATGAGTATGAAATCTAGAAACAAAAGCGGCATAATCAGGACCAAGTTTGTTCAATGTATTATAAACCAATTTAATATCTTTTTTTCTCAATTCCACGTGCTTTGCATTGCTCTCTTAGATCATTAACCTTAGTGATGTAATCTTGGATGTTGTCAAAGTTCTTAGGATCAAGGTGCATCAATTCATTATCAATTTAAGATATCCTTTTACTTCATCTGTAGTCCTATACAATGTTTTCAATTTGTTCCAAGCTTCATGAGAATATTTACATAATTCAATTTTAAGCAATAGATCTTGAAAAACTAAGATACAAAGAAATTCAAGATTTTTTGTATGTTCAATCATCTATTTTATCTTTTTATCATCTTTAGGTTCAGATACCTTATTCTCAACATATATAGAGTGGCTTTGATTTGTTAGGGTACTACATGCAAGTTGATGCCAAGTTGAATATTTGTATGATGTTAGCAAAGGAACCTTAGAATGATCCATGAAAAAAAAACACCAATAAACCAATTAAAAGAATACACCAAAAGACCCGCCACCCCCTCCCCCAACCACTCAATCAAGAATCCCCCTAAGATGATAATTTGACACTTTATATGTAGTATAATTACAATGCCATAAATGCTTTCTAGATTTTACAATGCCAAGATGGACCAAATATGGAAAATACAACAATATCTTAGAATGAGATCCTTAAACTAAAATTACAATATTCTAATATGATCTAACTGAAAATGAAACCTTCCCAAAAGGACAAATCTTGTACATGTGTCATTATTTCTAAGTGATCAACCAAAATGAAAATATGCACAAATATGAATAAAAGATACATGGGGCTAAATCTAGAAAAAAATCATGGATAGAACTATAAAGCTCCTCAATACCTTTCCAATGTCGTAAAAATCATGAAAATTAGATAAATGGGCCAAAAATTATGAGCTTAGAGGTCTAAAAAGGAAAATCTGACTTCAATTAGCAATAAAATTCACTTACAAAAATATATGAAAAAATGGCTTGCACCACTATGAAGTGCCCATAACCAGCTTTCCATCGATATCTCGTTTGCAAAATTTTGACAACCTAGTGGAAAGTTATGGCATTTTGAAAAAAATGCCCTATTAAAGCTTAAGGGGAAAAAATTTAGGCCCCTAGGTGCTCAGTGCCTAGGCACCCATACAAACACACTGCTGGCAGTTTTAAAAAAAGGAGTTGGGGCACTATCGCTCCTAGTGGCGCTTTGGCGAGTGGCGAAGGTCGTGTCGCCCAAGCGATAAGCCCCTATGGACTAAGTGAAACCTTCTACCCCACTATGCAGTGACCAAGCACCTAATTCAGAGATGTAAAATTAAAAGAATTTTTTTAATTAATATATCAATTTCATACCATATTCGACACTCGAACCATACTCGAATGACAACGATGACATCGACTTGTGCCAGCATAATACATAGAGGAATATTTCTTACAAGATGTCGACACTTCATAATATTCTACCAATTGATGTCTGTAGCGACTAGATGGTGCAATCAGGTACAATCACTATGGATCTATATTGTACGAATTTCATACAACTATATGAGCATTTTTCTTACCAAAAATTTGAAAACCCAAAAATATGGCTAAAAATTTTACTCAAATATCAAGTATTTTATATGAAAATAGGGGTTTTTGGGCCTTTTGGACTCAATGGTGATGTTTATTTTGCCCCAACGTGCACCTAGCAAAAGTTCAATCCCAAATCACTCTTAGATCTAAGAAGAGGATTTGTAAATCTGAATCTCTGATACCATGTTAGAGTCACTCAAGGACTCAAGCTCCTAAGATCACCTACAAAACCAAAAATAACCTTTTACAAGAGAAAAAAAACAAGAGATAAATTTGCAATAATGGATGCAAAATTAGATTATAGATCAAATGTGATCATTATGCAATTCAATGCAATGGAATGAATTGGAATACAAATGAGAACTCCTTGGTTATATAGCCAATGTGAGACATAGGATTAGACAAGATCATGACAAGTGTCTTAATCCTATGTCATGAGACAACTAACTCAACTAATATTAAATGACCTAGGACTCAAGAATTAAATGTCACAAGATAAGATAAGATCTAAATGACAACCAAGACTTCTAGAAAAATCATAAGACCTAAATAAACTTAACATGTGAATAGGACCTACTAGTGGACTAGTTAGGTAAAACACTTTAATCACACCAAGATAAAAAAAAAAAATATTAGTCAAGTGTTATATATGAGAATTAGATGAGATGAATGTAGTAGGTGTATGTGTCTATATAGAACTACACACTATAATTCTTAAGAAAGAGTACACCATGTAAGTTTGGAGTAAATATGAAATGTAAGCTCAAATAATGTGTATTTCAAATAATTCATTTTTTACTATCAAATATTTTTTATGCACACAAAAAAAATTTATTATATTATAAAATTTAAGGAAAAAAATAAAATAAATTAAATGGTAAATTTGTTTGAATAAGAAATACATATAGTAGTTGATATAAAAATAAATATAGTACCAAAATTTTAGAGATTTATTTTTTTTAATAATTTCATAAATAATATTTTTAAAATAATTTCTATTTTAATAATTTCATAAATATCTGCCCAAAAATATCTGTCGGGGCAGTAAAAACTCTGCAAGTATTTAACGGCTAATAGTACGAAAAAACCATGTAAATGGGCGTTAATTTTAAACCGTGAATCGCAAGATTTAGTTAGATGGGTATATTTTTTTCCTCCTACGGAAGCTTTGGATATCTTTAGAGGACAAGGGGGGGTCCATCTGGAGTCGCATAGTACGACAGAGGCAAAGCGTAATTAAAACCTGCTCAGTAAATGTGAGGGCCATCAAATTTAAGGAGATCGCGATTTTGATGTTGATGGTTGTCGTGTCTTAACCCCACAAATAGAGATACTCCACTGTCACCTCAATACGAACACTTTAAAGGCGCATCGAGAACAAAGATGCAATTTGCTTTCTCAGTGACAAGGGATTAGCTAGGCAATTCGTTCATTAATATTCATGGCTTGAAGTATGGTTTTGCAGAGCAAGGCAGAGGATGATGGGGACGAGGCAGATGAAGATGGGCTCTCCCGTTACTCTTCTGTATTGAGTGCCATTCAAGTTCGGGGTGTGTCTAATCAATGGCGTTGCAGACAATTAGGTGACCAACTCACAACTACAACACCAGCAACATACAGGGTCTGTATTTGTGCAGGAGGATGATGATAAGGCGGTGAACAGTTTTGGCATTGTGGATGAGAATTCTATTGAAATGGGTGTTCATCATGCCAAATTGGCAGTATGTCTGATGACATTAGTGTTTTCCTGCACTTGGGTTTGTAGAGGAGAGATGATTGACACTATGGATGAAGAATATATTGTTCATGATTATGAGGAGAGTGGTATCCGGGGGGTCTCAGGAGAAGATGAAAATTCAAATCAGCCTAGGTGGTCTTTGGATTCTCTCAGAACTCTGCTCGGATTGCAGCCAAGCCTGAGAACAGTTGCAGATGCTCCTTCCCCAAATGCAGAGCCCCCCTCATATGACAATAGCGGCGGCAACAACAACAACGATAATAATAGTATGCCTTTCTTGCCTCTGGGGCCATCCTTGACAACTCCCTCACCTCCTGCTGATCATGAGTTCTCTTCCCCTGCATTCAATTTCAATGCACCTTATCCAGTTTACAAGAAGAAAAGTGGCAATGGGAAAGTAATTATTGTTTCAGTTGTGGTTACTGCTGCAGTAACTCTTGCTGTAGCTGGATTGCTGCTCTACTACATGCATTGGAGATTTGTTGGAAATGGGCATGCATTCGAAGAGCAGCCTAGATCAGAGAGAGGGCTTTTGAATTCAAGTGTGAGTGAAGGGTCTGATTTCTTCAAGGGACTAAATGCTTCAGGTAAAGTGAACTTACAAAATTTTAAGGTTTTCATAGCATTCTTACATCGTATTTTAGTGATATGACAGTAAAACATTGTGTTTTCAGAATTGGGTACGCTCCATGAGGGATCGGACTTGGCTTTTTCCTTTAACCGGGATAAATTTGAGAGAGTGACCTTTCCAACATATCTGGAACATAATGATACTATAGGGAGTCCTGAGATTCAGGCTATGCGCTTATCCAAAAAGCCAACTTGCCTTCCTTCGCTGGAATGTCCATCAGATGACGATTCCTATCATTCAACTTGTGAGACACCTTCGACAGATTCAAAGAGACCTTCTCAATCTCGCCTACCGGATTGGGAGCTACCATCTTCACATTCTCCCCTTTCAACTTCATCATCGTCACCACCACCTTCCTCTCCTGTTAAATCCACTTCCTTCCAACTTGCTGCAGGCAGCTTCTTCCCTCCAACCAAACAGGATCCACCAAAACCACCTCCTACACCCATTCCATCTAGGCCTTTACCTCCTCCACTAGCTGTGTCTGTTAGATCTCCACCCGTTCAGTTTCAGAGCACTAAAGTAGTACCTAATTCACAAGAAGCAAAGCAACCTCGTATATTTGCAAGAGACTCACAGTCATCTCTTCCTCCTTTGCCACCCAATCCTCCATTATTCTTAAGGACAGGTCAAAATTCAAACCAATCAGGTCCACGGAAAGGCGTGCAACTATTCAATGCCACTGGGAGAAATGAGACTGAGACTCCTCTTCCCAAGTTGAAGCCCCTGTACTGGGATAAGGTCCGTGCACCTCCTGATCGTACAATGGTGTGGGACAGGCTGAGATCGGGTTCCTTTGAGTAAGAAATACCTTTTAATTACCTGTATGGATTTCATGTAAAGAATTGCCACTTCATTGAGCTGAAACACATTCACATTTTTTAAGCTTTCTAGAATTTAGATATTTCATTATCATTCTGCATCGTTACATTATCCTGTGGACTCTGATGAACAGGTTGGATGAAGAAATGATTGAGTCTTTATTTGGCTGCAATACCACAAATACTGTGAAAAATGAAGCAACCAAATCCTCAGTTGTTCATCCACCTGCAAAGAATCAGCCCATTCTTGATCCTAAGAAATCACAGAACATCGCTATACTTTTGAGGGCCTTGAATGTTACTAGAGAGGAAGTCTGTGATGCGCTACTGCAAGGTGAGCTTCTTGACCCGTTTGGCTACATTCTGTCGACATATTGATAGGATATTATGGTCCTTTAAAGGCCTCTCTTTTACATAAAACTGCTTGTGACTATGAGGAACATAAAAAAAATGCAGTCTCGTATATATACATATAAATTTCTGGAAAAATTAATAAATGGATCACATAATATATAATGTAGAAATGCTAAAAACTTCAATTGTCAGGGGTTAAAGCAGCACTAAACTAGAAATAATAGAACATTGTATAAATGATAGTTAAAGACACAACAAAGAAATTTGTAGTTACACCTTCCAATAAAAATGAAGCACAGAGATAAGCTGTAGGAATATATTATATTAGCTATAATGCTCTACCTCAGCAACAAATGGTCATAATCGAACCTGGGAACTTATTTTATGCCCTCAAAAAGACTTTTCTTTTAGTTTGGTGTCGTAGTTGAATCTAACTCCTATTTGATGCTAAAAGGCGCTAGGTGTTTAGGACGCACCAAAAGTAGTCCTCTGAGTGCATGCTTTGTTCTCCGTCACACCAAGAATGATGTACCAGGGATGGTACTTATTTTTATCACTATGTTAGGTACAGAACCAATAAAAGACTGCCACAGTTGCATCTTATTAATGAAAGGGAGGCAATATACAGTAAATTAGGATTCAATGTGTATAATTAAGTCCCTTCACTGGAAATTGTCTTGGTAGGGACTTGATTTTCTAATGTTGATTGGCCCTCCTTGGATTATATTTTATTCATGAGTCAAATTAGACCAAAATTTAAAATAAATAATGCTTCTGCTTTGAGTTTTGATTGTAATGTAATGTCATACTCGGATATTGTGTTTAATACTCATACTGACTTATGAATGAGAAATTTGAGGTGCCTACTATGTCAAGACACAATGAAATCAGTTAAAGATGGAAATTTTTGAGTTCTAAATACAAATTCTGAACAGTTCCAGCTCTTTTGATATTCAAGTTACTTAGAAGATTTGCATACAAATTATGGGATGATTTCTGAATATTTTGCTAGAAGAGTTAGCTCATTCATCATAACTTATATTTGAGCTTTGATTGTAATGTATATGCCATACCCGGATATTGTATTTAATCCTCACACTGTCTTATGATTGAGAAATTTGAGGTGCCTACTATGTTAAGACACAATAATACCTCAGTTAAGAAGGAATTTTTTGAGTTTTAAATACAAATTCTGAGTAGTTTCCTGCTTTCTTGATATTCAAATTATTCAAGAAGATTTACTTTCAAATTATGGGATGACTTAAGAATATTTTGCTAGAAGAGTTAAAATTCATTCATCATGGTTTATACATCTTCTCTCTAGTATTGACACTTTTAAAAGAGCTTCTGAAAATTTCCAATAAATGGAACTCTTCATTTTCAATTCCATTATCTATAGCTCCCATGCAATGCAATTTTCAACCTTCTCTTTGTATTGTTATTTTCTGCAATAGATTTGCAGTCATCCTGGGTAAGTTTAGCTCCTGTTTTCAATCATTTCAATTGTGTAATATCTCTACAAGTTTCCAGATGTTATAATAGTTCTACCTGTTCACTTTCCACTTATGTAAAGCCGAATGTAAATCTTATCAATTTATCTAGAATGTTGCAAGCTAAACCTCCAACCTATATCATTTTCCCAAACTTTCCATTAGAGATAGGAAAGGAAACGATGAAAATTATTTACTCAAAATTGACCAATATTGATTATTTCTCTTAATATTCTATGGATTATACCAGTCTTTTTATTGATTGATTCATGGGTAGTAAGAACAGGCCTTAAAGGACTTGATAGCCTTGATTATGTGGTAGCTGTTTAGTTCTGCAAACCATAAGGCCAATATCGCGATTTAATGTGTTCCAAAGATCAACCTACTTTGAGGACTGCCTTTCCCTATTCAAGTAATGTGTTTTGGATTACCTTCGCATAGCCTGTTAAGTTAGGTGCAGCAGTTTCAAGAGTGCCTAGAGAGATAACTTCAATTGATAAAAAATCTCATATGAATTCTGATTCTAATGCAAAATCACTTCTTACACATGCTGATATTTATTCACATTTTAGAAGTTCGAGTGGTTGTGGCTATCATCTGTGAATATATAGATCCTACCTTGGTAATCCAGTTCACACTGCAAAATAAAAAATGTTAGGAAGCAAGAGGTTTTACCTTAGGAAATATCATGAATTCATTTCTATAACTGGATGTCATTCTTTTCTATACCATTTCCATTTTATTGCAATTGACTCCTAGGTAGTCTTGAATTCTTTCATGACCATTACCATGATTTGATGGGCATGTGATTTTGTGATTCCTTACTTCCATATCGAACTTGTTGATTGTCATTATTGCTGCTCAAACTCAAAGATCATAGTTATCTTTTGCTGAATATTTTTTGTGTGAAATGTCATTTACATTTTACATTGTTAAAAATTTCCACCATAAAAAGCAGCATTTTTAGGTGCAAGCATGGTATTCAAGGATATACCAAAACAATAAACTGAGACAGGCATCTGACAGTTCTAACTCGGTTTAAATGGTTTGGGACTGTTTGGAACAGGCAAAGGCCTAAGCACAGAGCTTTTGGAGACACTGGCAAAGATGGCACCAACTAGAGAAGAAGAAGCAAGACTAAAGGAGTATAATGGTGATATTTCCAAACTTGGTCCTGGGGAGCGCTTCATCAAAGCATTGCTAGATATTCCTTATGCATTCCAAAGGGTTGATGCAATGCTGTATAGGGCTAATTTTGAAGAGGAAGTAGCGTGTATTCAAAATTCACTGGAGACATTAGAGGTTTGTCTAATTTATTTATTTTTAACATACCATTCCAAAAGTACCAGAAGGGGTAGTGCCATGTAAATAAGGAAATCAATAAGCTAATAGTGTTTTCTGTTACTCCTTGTTATACAGTTGGCATGCAAAGAGCTAAGATGCAGTCGTCTGTTTCGCAAGCTGCTGGAAGCTGTCCTAAAGACAGGTAATCGTATGAATGTTGGTACCTTCCGTGGTGAAGCTCAAGCTTTTAAGCTTGATGCTCTACTCAAATTGGTAGATATTAAAGGGATTGATGGGAAGACAACAGTACTTCATTTTGTTGTACTGGAGATCATCAGGGCAGAAGGCATGCAGTCGACAGAGAGATCAAATGGCCCAAATGGTAGAGCCTGTACCTCAAGCAGTGACACTAGGAGTCTTGAGGATAAAGAAAAAGATTACAGAAAGCTCGGGTTGCAACTCATTTCAGGTTTGAGTAACGAGCTACACAATGTTAAAAAGGCTGCAGGAATTGATTCACAAGCTTTGATAAGTTCTCTGTCAAATCTTTCTGAGGGGTTCGTTAAAATAGGCCAGATTCAGGAATCAGAGTTGCAAGGATTGAGAACCAGTAAAGAAACAAATCAGAATATCACACATGGAAACTTTCATCAGTCCATGGCATGCTTCCTCCAAAAGGCAGAGGACATGATTGGTCAGCTACAGAAAGAAGAAGAGAGAGTTTTTTCTCTTGTAAAGGACATCACAGAGTACTTTCATGGGGATTGTGAAAAGGAAGAACTGCACCCAGTTCGCATTTTTGTAATTGTAAGGGACTTTTTAGCCATTCTAGACAACGTATGTAAAGAAGTGAGCAGAATGAAGCAGAATTTTCAAACTTTTGCACAGAAAGGATCTACCATGATTTCTACAAATAACTCCTCTCATTCTCTTTTCCCCACAACTTCGGATAATCAGCCTGATGGTTCTGGCAATGAAAGTGTTTCTTCATGACATACATTTACTGGTCATGAAGAAACTCTGGCTTGAGTAGATAGAAATTTATTTGTTATATTATCCCTCATTTACATGAGGAATTTTACTGCAGATCCAAGAGATGGATTTTGCTAAATTCTAAAAGGTGGTCCCTGTGATGGTAAAGATCAATAAACCTTGACACGTGCTTTAGGCTGTATTTTTAAGGGAAGTTCTAACACAGCTTGCACAACATTTTTATCTATCATATGCATCTCAGTGTATGCAGAATAATTTCTAATTGTCCAATTGCTCAGCTGTATTGACAGAGTGAAAACTTGATTGGGTTATTTTGTTATTCACGTTTAGAACTTACAATCTCCTTCTAAGCAGATTGGCATATTTTTATCTGCTTGTACAAAGCAAGATGTTTACAGAAATGAGGAATCAAAGCATGTAAAATGGTTATACAAATAAGAAAATGGTTATAAGTAGAGGAGCTGTTAAATCTCTTTCTTCCATTGAAATCAGATTTATCCAGGAACCCTCTTCTGAAGCACATGCTTAATAACTGTTCAGGCAAACACAAAGCAATATTAGGCCATAAATTATGTTTAACAAAGAGTGACATTGATTCTAGTGCCCATTTCAGCCTACCATGCAAGCTGTTAACAATTATCTTTTAAAGATATCAAGTTTTCACAATCCATCATGTTGTTTGAGTAAAAAAATTCTGGATTTGATTGTGTCGTCGTTTTTTCATCAACAAGGTTTTGAATCACACAATGTGATCCACCATTAGAATGAAAGAGAGCTGTTATTTAATTATCTTTTATTTGCATTTGAGTTTTCATTCCCATCTATTTTGAGAAAAGAACAAGCTACACCGACTTTTGTTGGGCAATTCTAAGGTCTGCAATTCGGAAATTAGCTGTCGGGCAACAAAAACTCAGTGTGAAATCATAATCAACCAGTTCTTGATTCACTTTAGTTGACCACTACAAGTGCAGACAAAACTGAAACTGTGTGATTGAAGGACGAGACTGCACCACGGCACTCGCATCTTGGCCGAGGTGTAGCGCTGTAGATGATTAGCAATTTATTATCTTTTTTGACTGCCGACAAATTCAAGGGCGTTTTATCATTTAGTGGCGTCAACTATAGGACAAGAGTGTCGTACTCTGAACAGCTTTATCTTTTTATTTTATTACACGGAGGAAACGATCAAGAAAGTGAAAGTGAAAGAACAGTGTTAGCAGGGAATCATATCACATCCCAAACGTCCTATCATAATAATATCTTTTATTGGGAAACGTTTTATATGATAATATATACGTATAAGGGACTAGAATAGAAGAGAAGAATAATTTTTTTTTTTAAATAGGTAGTTTGTGAGAGTACATTCTATTATTTTTGCTTTTTGATGCGTCAACTTTAAAGTGAATAGAGCATGTTTATTCTATTATTTTCGCTTTTTGAAGGGTCAATTTTAAAGTCAATCTAGAGCATGTTTATAAAAGTAATAGGTTAGATAAATAAGAAAACATTAAAATAATTAATCAATCTACATAAATGATTTTGGGTTGATATGGGATATTCTAATTAATGTAAAAAATAAATAATTTAATATGAGTATTTAGTTTTATAAAATAAATCATTATAGTATAAAAAATAGTAGTTTTTCAATTGTTGTTAATTTGGAAATAATTATAAAGTATTTTGGTACACTTTTGTAAATGGAGATTTGAATTTGTGCATGAAGCTAGTCTTATACTATATTGATGTTATGTGTTTTGATCTTTTGATGGTGAAATCCAATCTAGAAATTAACAATGTTTATAAACATTTATGAGAATTTGTTAGAGTTGTGATGCTTGTTTTCTACTTTGTCAAACTCTCAAGCAAATTGATACAATAATGATGGATTATAATCAAGGACGTCAAGCATGCAATACCTCGAAGATGATGCAATATTGATATAACATTTTTTTATTCTTTTGCAACTAAACTCTCTCTCAATACCTCGAAGATGATGCAATATTGATTCTTTTGCAACTAATCTCTCTCTCTCTCTCTCTCTCTCTCTCTCTCTCTCTCTCTCTCTCTCTCTCTCTCTCTCTCTCACACACACACACACACACACACGTTTCAAATGAATTAGGTCTGGTCCTTAAATATACCATACTAAAATGCAACTTAAAATAAGTCACATTTCAATTAGCTCATAATGGTTAGTAAGGCATAGAAACATGGGTCCAAATTAAGAAACTTAAAATTTCAAATTTGCACCCAAAAAAGACTTTAGTCAATTGTGCACCTCTTAATCTAAACCAAAGTGATGAATGAATAGATGTGAAGATTAGATCTAGACCTAGGGGATGAGTGATGATAGGGACAAGTTAGGATAAACTTATTTGCTAGCTTTCATGCAACATAAACTATCTTGCACATTAGTCAATGCATTAGAGACAACTTATTCACCATGGATTCAAAATGTTCAAAGTATACATATATAGTTGATCATTCTTGATTTCTTCTTGCAATGAGTGCTCCAACAAAAACATGAAAAATATTCAATGAATAATATCTTTCACACATTTAAAATAGGCATTTACTAAAAAATATTTAAAATAGAAGGGTAATTAAAAAAAAATGTTATGCATGTTCTTAAAGAGGGAAAAAGTGGTAGATGGTACCTCCAGTCAAGAATTAAGACATAAGATTTGGTAGTGTTGGAGATTAGTGGTTGGCATCCTAAAAACTATGCAAACGTTGTTTCTCAATGTTTTGGCTTATTTGGTTGGTCATTCCCTTATATATGTCAAGACCATCGTTACTTTGAAAGTTATGTTTTGGACTTTTCTTTTTAAGGGAAAAGGTAAAATATTGCAAGGAAGCTTTTATACCACTTGTTATCTAGGGTGTGTCTTCTAAGGTGGTGGAAATAGTATCCTAGCAATGATGGCCCTTACTAATTGGACTCATAATTCTCCTATGCACATTTATCATTTATTGTTTTGATTCATGTTTGAACTTGTTCCTTAAATTAGTTGCTTCTATTTTCATTTCAACCATGGGAGAATATAGAGTGAGGGTTGATTTCTCATCCTATGCAAATATCAAACAAAACCATTAGTCATGGGCATTTTTTAGTAAGGGGCATTGCAACTTATTTCAATTCTATGTGTGGCTTTGAACCCACCCTATCCATTCAATTTGTATAGACCTAAAACATGGGCAAGGAAAAAATTTGAAACGTGGAGTTTGAAGTCATTGAAAGGTTGGTTGGTGATGCTACAAAGCTAGGCATTGAAAGTTGAAGATGAGATGGATGGGAAAGAGGGAAGGGCTTCATCAATTCTTTTATCATCAGTGATGAACAACTTACTAGACATTTGAAAACAAGAAAAATGAAAAAATAGAAATAAAAGAAAGATAATGCAGTAACACAATACCTTTAGGTCAAATCATCTTCTTTGAGATTGAAGTAGAGCACATCCTAGCTCCACTTGATCTGCTCTTGATTATGATGAGTTAGAATGTGGATTGCTCAATAGAAAAACCAACATGATCTTAGTATAATGGAGATTTTATGATAGCAAAATGGTGGCATAGACTTACTGGAAAAAGAATTTCAATGATAATTAAGGGTGAAGGCTTCAATTTACATATTCAAAGTGAGAGATATGGAGGGATAAGATCTTGCCAAAAGATCAGGGGATTAGGTTAGAGAGGTTCTCTCAAGCAAGAGGTAATTGACAAGTGTCATATGAGGTTTTATGAGAAAGGGAGGTGTTGATGGATCGGATGAGCACAGCTACAGTAAATAGAATAATTACTATTCTGCTCTCCTGAAAGAGAAAGAATAACGCATGGATATCTAACTCGCAAGGTCTTGGTAATCGGTTCTCAATTGTACTGATTTCACTCAATGGTTGATGTGAACTATAATGTTCAAGGGGCATGCTGGTGTTGAGCTTCTGGATTGTTCTAAGATCAAACACAAATTCAAACCTATTTTAACTAGGGTTTTTAAAGAAACAGAAAAAGATAGATCAAAGCTTTGGAACTGAAGAAAATGATAATTCATCCAACTTAACCAGACTTGTTACCTTTCAAGGAATTGCTAACTAAAATTGGAAAACAAAATTAACTTGTGATTAACACACAGTTTCATTCATTCACAGTGCTAACTTCAACGACATATTGTAAATCACCATTTAGACAAAACATAAAATAAAATTTCATTCCTTGAAAGCTTTGCAAATCAAATGATTAACCCAAGATAACTACCATTCTGAAGCATAATATGAAGTAGATTTAAATATGATTGCTTCTACTGTTGGTGAAACAGATAAGTAACATTTACAAATCTGGCACAATCACCAGTGTAAAAAAAATCCATGTCTTCAAATCATCTCCATCTACACTAAGAAAACTTGAAAGATACATTACTGCCTCTGTTGAATCTAGCTCCTACTCTATTCTACTCTTAAGTTTCTCTACTTTCAGAAAATTTCTACTGTTCAAAATCTATCTCTATCTACCTCCTTTTCCTCTACTCTCTCTAAAAAGAGGCAAAAATGCCATATATACATAACGTTCCAAAAATAATGTGTTGGCCCCTGTTTTAGGGTTTACAAAAATATCAATCGGTTACAGAAGGGTCGGCCCTCAGATCTTTTGGAATAAAGTTAATGTTGCATTCAATGTGCATCCCCCATGTTCATGCCGGTGAAAGATCGCTCCAGGGATGGCCCTTAGATCTTTTGCAACCATCGCATTAACTTTTGGCCTCTGTGTCCACCCTCGAACTTCCTTGTAGAGCTGCTTTGAATGTCCAGGAGTATAGTCATTAATATCGATCTACTTTTTCCAGTAGAGATCCCAACTGTCGTTGAGACTCACGGCCTCTTCTTCCTTTCGGCTTTCTTCTTGCTCTAGACCTTTCTGCAAGTTGACCCCCTTGAGAGACAGCATCCAACCTTCATGTTAGATCCCTATACCATTGTTCACCGAGCCGATCCATCACTTTTAATCCCAAAGTAAGTCCATGTCGTTTATGCTCTGTCGATCTTCCTCACAAGAATAGTCAATCAATCAAACTACCTAGGGTTCACCTTCTTCCTCCTCTAATTGGTGGAACACATACCACGTAAACTTTCTAGGCAGTCAAAAGTTATTCAAACAAAATTGCATGTTGGTGAGACACTAGCCGTGTCTCTCCGATGCGATTATACTTCACAGTAGCAATTGGTATGGCTTAGAACTGTCGGCAAGAGCTCATAGCGAGCGGCCAGGGTTATATCGATATGCCAAAATTGTCGACAAGACTATCATTATCGGCCAGACATCATAGCGAACCCCTAAGAGTCATATCGTTGTGCTCCTCTATTGGTCGGCAAGACCTCCGCATTCGGCAAGACATTATACTGAGACCATTCCATGTCGGCGAGAGATCCAGCAATTAGCCAGACTTCTCCCTGAGCCGCTATTCTTTCAGCGAGACCTCACCCTGTCAGTGAGACATTACACCGAGTGCAAAACATTACACTAAAGGCACCATTCCATTTCGGCGAGACCTCCATTGGTCGGCAAGACCTCATGTTGAACTCAAACCCCTCGGCCAGGAGTTATATCGATGACACCTCCTTTCGGCGAGCTCAAACCATTTTGTTTTGGCAAGACTCCCCCCTATCGAGAAGACATCACACCGAAGGCACAAACCTTCGGCGAGACCACGATCATTCGGCGGGACATTACCCCGAAGCCACACCCTTTCGGCGAGACCACCTTCGGTCGGTGAGACATTACACCAAATGAGCCTTCCTTCAGCGAGTGTAACTTCTTTTGGCGAGACCTCACCCTGTCGGCTAGAATTCTCCCTGATGACATCCTTTCGGCGAGAGATTCATTTGTCGGCCAAAGGTCACGCCGAAGGAAAACCGTTTCCCCGACGCCGGCCTTATGAACAATTGTCGCATAAGAGGGCTTCGGTTGGAGAGAGAAAGAAAACTTCATGGAAACCAAAATGTCTCAGTGACCTAAGCATTTCAAATGAATATAACACACTGCTTGTCGGCAAGACAAATGGAGGGTTTCACCGACTTTCTTCTTTGAGGAGTTTTATGCCAAATCTGATTAAGGCATGCTTTCCAACTGACTCCTTTGAGAAATGCATCAGAGGTATGATTTAACCCTACAAAACAATGCCTCCATTAGTCCTCAAGAGCATATAAAATATATCATTTTTATCATTTCTCTCAATTTTAACAAAAAGAAACCCAACTCTGGTTGAGATAGAACCAAAATCCGACAGAACAAAAGACAAACCTAGGAGGAAAACAAAAGAACTCCTAAGACCAAACCAAACAACCAAAGGTGATGAAAGCAAAAGAAAAAGGGGGACCCATTTTGTTCCAAAATAAAATGGGGTGGTTATGCAAGGCATAATAGGAGGCTTAGTGATGGAGATTGGACAAGAAAAGGGGAGATTGTGGTAGGATTCCCAAAAGAGGTAAGATTTGATATTTATCTATTTTGAGAGAGGCGGGGATTTAAAATAGATTTTGTTGAGAAGAGGGAGGTGGCGCCATGTAAAGTCAAACTAAAAATGACATTTGTCTTTAGTGGATTTATGGATGGTGAGGTGAAGAATTATTGTAGGAATGTACATGCATGCACATGTGAAGGAGAAGGACACATGACAAATGATGGCAAGATTGGAAGTTGGAGGAATATTTAATTTGGAAAATATTAATGAGGATTAAGAGAAAGTTAATTAATTAGTGGGATTTAGAAGAATTTATAAGGGCTAAGGTTAATTAATTAAATTTTAAATTGACCTTTAGAAGAAAAGGAAATATATGATTAATTGAATAAAAAAATAATTAATTACAAGGATAATAGATAATTAATTAAGCAAATTTAGGGAATGATGGTTTATGGTGTGTTGGAAGTTTTTGTTGTCATTGATTTCAACAGACCTTTGGTGTTGCATTCATGTCAACCTATGGAGATGTTTTGATTGGTTGCATTATGTTGTCATTAGTAGTATCATTGATGTCAACCTCTAATGTTAATTTGATGAGCATGTGTTGGTGATGTTCAACCTCTTGTGTGGTTGAGATGCTGAGAAGGTGTTCCAAATGTTGAGTTTGTGCTTTTGGTGCTTGGTTCCAAGTGCTTTTGAGAAAAATTGGATGAAAGAGGAAATAGTGTGGTGAAGTGTGCTTAGTGTGACAAAGTGTTCAATGTTTTGCTCTGCATTTCTTTATGGTTGAAGATCTACTTGTGTGGTTCGGATATGTTGATCAAAGGTGTTTAGAGGTGTTATATCCAAATTTTTAGGTTCTAAATCATTGTGCAAAGAAAGTTGTGTTCACCAGTGTGTGAACTATGTAAGTAGTGTTCTCTGAGAGAAATGGTTTTGCTCCACATTTCTCTGCAATTTGGTTTCTAGTCTTGCAGATCTACGAGTGTGCTTGTATTGCTAGTATCTATCTTTTTTCTAATTTTTTTTTTTGTTTTGGTGCTCTACAAGGTTGGATTCAGGTATTGTAATGTGTGGAAGGTTAGCTAGTTAAGCAGAATGAATATGTTCTTCTAGTGTATGAAGTTACGAAGGATTTGTTGGATTTTAGGGTGTTGATGGAATATTCCAAATTATGTTAAAGTGATGGTTTGTGATTTATCTTTGGATCAAAGGAAGCGTGTACTTAATTATTTAATGGTGTTAACGCAAGTTCGGCTGACCTTGGGTGTTTACACTAATTGTGGATGTGCTTCAATGTTTGTGAAAGTGTGGCATGGAATGTATGTGTGTATTTGGGTCTGATTTAAGGTGTGTTGTGGCCCACCTTCATTCCTCTCCATCACAGGAATGATTAGGTGTCGACCTAATTTGAGTTTGCACATTTGCAGTGCATAACCAACCTTGTGAATTATTTTCAAGGTATGTATGGTATATATGAGTGATGAGTTGATGGAGGATGTGTGAGTGATGTGTGTGATGTGAAGTTTTGAGATGTGAAGTATGAAAGTGTGAAGTGCAGTGTGATATTTAATGCCTAAGAATACTAGAAGCAGTGAGTGGAAGGTGTCTACATTCTACAAAGAGAGTGTGAATGTTCTGGTGAAGCAATGGTGGAACTTTTTTGTTGCTCTAAGATGGATTTCTCATTGTAACAATATTCTTTCTTCTAGTGAGCCCTTCTTTCTTTTGGGTAGTGAGCCTTCCGATAGTGAGCCTATTGTATTTGGTGTTACAATTACTTTATATTGTGAGCCAATCCTCACTGTGGTTTTTCCCTTCTTGGGTTTTCCATGTAAATTTAGTGTTCTCATGTGTTTGGATGTGTTTTCATTATTGTTTCTCATGTTTACATTCTGCTAATGCATGATAAGAGTTTAATGGTTATTAAGGGTTTATGGATTAATGCATATTTGAATGTTAATGAGGGTTTTGATGTTTTAATGTACAACTGATTTACCCCCTCTTAGTTATCTTGTCTATTCAACATGGTGAATAATTAATTAAAACATGTAATTTAATTAATTATATGATGTGGTTAAATTCGAGTCTATACATTTTTCCCCTCTTTAATATGGTGTTGCAACTAACAAAAGTGGTATCATGTCAAAGAAAAAAATGTACCTTGATTGGATATAATAATAATAGTGGGATGATGCTCCCTTGAGAGATTGCTTAGAAAAAATTTGGGGCATGCTCTCAAAAAAGAGGGAAAAGATTGGGATGTGTTGAACACAGTGAAGTACTAAGAGGGGGGAGGGGTTGAATCAATACTTAATCAAATTCTCCACTTCCAACAACAATTAACCAAATGCAAGTTGCTTGGATCTACTATCCAATTCTAGCCTCACAAATGAAAATAGGATTTACAACAAGCTTTATGGGCTACAATATAAAGGAAGATACAACTCCCCCAAGTATTACAACACTTACAACCAAGAATGAGGCTACAACCTCTCTACAGATATACTTATCTGATTTAGATATTTCTTTCACAAAAAATAAACTACTTCAACTTTTTGTTGACCTTTCCAAACTCTGCAATGGTATCTTACTTCTACACAATCACTCCATCAATCTTTGCAACATAAAAATGCCTTGAAATACCTTTCCTCTGTCATCACAACTATCTCATTATCTCAGTAGCAACATCACTGTTGAGCTACAAAGACTGAACTAATCTTCACCACATTTTATTATCAAAATAGTTTTTGCAGTTTTCTTATTTGCACATTATCTTTTCAAACATACACCATACACACACACCCTTTCAATAATCTTGATATTTTATTTATATCCTCTACAAGCTTCAAAAAATTTCTCCTTTGTCTCTCAAGATGAAACATATAATATGATATGTGCAATACCCATGTATGTCAACCCCCCAAGACCTCTATGGTAGGTAGAAATCAAATGTGGTGCATGCCAAAAGATGAATAGGACCTATTTTACTTTGGAATACATCTCCACATTGGCACATGCTTCCAAAAACTGGGCACAAACATCTCAAAATGCCAAGTTAGCCCAACAAACACTTAACCTTCTTTATATTTGCTCTAGACCAAAAGCGGTACCAAAGAAACAAAAATAACATCATGCATCTAGACCATGTCAAGAACATTATGTGCCTCACCAAACATTCCTATACTCCCCTTTTACAATTTCAGGCCATTTCATGCTAGCGCAAACACTTGAGCATTGATGTTGGTATCCCAAATACATTATGGTTAGAAAGACTTGGTGTAGAACATTGAAAAACATGCTTGTGATAGACAAATTCATTTGAAACTTGAACTAATCATACCAACAGACCATATGAGCTTATCTTTCAAACAACAAATCTAAATTTCAAGATGCACTGGAAATTGGTGGCATCTATTATCTACCTCAACATTCCTTAGCTAGCAACAAGACTTGGCTTCACTTAAATGACTCTAAAAACTATTATGATAGAAGATATCACTTGAGACTTAAATCATATGTGTTTCTTTCCTGTATCTAGAAATCATCCAAACCACAAGAATATATCATCAAGTATGGAGAAATGCAGAGCATTCCTTTGACCTATCCTGACTACAACAGCACCATACAATTTTCTTCATTCTGCTAACTATAAAACACTTTGTGGTAGGCTTCATGATCTCAAATTTGAACCACACAGGTCAAAGATCAGTTGCAAGCTATCTTTTATATCTGCAAGCTCATATCTTCAAATGTAGTAGGATGTGGTACATTTTCTTAAGCCTATGACACCTTACTTGACTCTAACTTAGCCACACTTCTTTAAACATTTTACAACTTACTTTACCTAGTTCCAAGCCACATGACTTCATAGCTTCCATAACATTTCATTATTAGCACAACTCAACAATGATATTGATAACATACACTTATCTTACATATGAACTTCAAAAGATAGGCTATAATTGTGTACAAATGATACTTATCTCCTAGTCTTCCACCATTACTGCTCCTCTGAACTATTCCTTTGTCATCGCCACTCAATTGACATCAATGACAACATATGCAACAATCTCTCCTTTTTTCATTAATGGGAACACCAACCTTATATGCAATTTCTCCCCCTTTAACATAAAGGGAAAAGGGCTAGTGGTCTTCTTTTGTGCCTACAAAAACATATAGGCTCCCCTTGCCTATATAAACCTTATTATTCTTTATCAGCACACTCCCCCTACGAAGTAGCCTTTATCACTTCAAAATTGTTCTTCAATTTCCTTATGATATACATATATGATATATACATATTTCCTTGATTAATTCAAGAATAACACTATTTACTTCACATATTTACACAACATCAAAAAAAAATTTACCTTCAACAAATCTTCTATTTACTTCGAAGGAAAAACGTTCTTATAAATTACCTTTAACTATGCAAGAGTTGTATCCCAGTGTTTCTTTGCAGAAGACAAAATGTGCACTTGGCTTTCAAGTTGAATATATAATGCTTCTGCTTCTTCCAAAGTGGCTAGCACCTTTACTTTTTGAGAAAAAATTTATACTTCAATCACAGTGTCAGTCGAGGATGATAACTTGAGACTCACAACTCCCCTTACCTGACCAATTTCTCCTTTGATTTGCTCTATTTGGTGCATAAGTTGCTTTATTTGGGAGTGCAAACTTTCAATTTATTCCCTTATAACACCACCCTTATCCTTAACCGAATCATATATATTGGTCACTTGAGTTATTTGTGACTCAATAGAGTCAATTTAATCCTTTATGCTCTTTGTTGTTGTTGGACATTTTAGACAAAATTGGTACAATACTTTGGCACCCTCTAGGCATTTTTGAATGCTTTTCATATTCTTTTGCACTTTATTATGTGCCCTAACATACCTATTGGAGGCATCAAACATTATTTTGTAGTTTACTTGTCCAATTACCTTCTACTCTACCTACTTCTCAAGATAAGATGAGTTAGCATTGAAGGATTCCATTACAAGATTTATATATTGTGTAGGAAGCAAAAATGGATCTCTTTTTGCCTCAGGCAATTCCTCCTAAATTATCTTTATTGCTTCCTTCAACAATTCAAAACCCTCAACCTATTTTTGAAGAATTTCTTGTCTTGCATTGGATTGAAGTATGTCTCCTAGTTGTAACTTGTGGAGAGAAGATATGCTAGATATGTTAACTTATCCATCAAGCATAGGAAGTTGTAACAATTACAGAGTAACCACTGGTTGAATTTGCATTTGTTGCACCAATAAATCCTTGATTGAATCAACAAGAGAGGAAGAGGAAGATGTTTCTTTTTTGAACAAGACAACAAAGAGGGGGGTGAATCAGTTGTAGCAAATTTAAACATTAAAACATTCACCAGAACTTAGATCAATCACAATTCTTAACTCTACTAAAATGATTAAACATTAAATGCAAGTGTAAAAATTGAAAACCATCACACAAACACAATAACACCAGACTTACGTGGAAAACCCAATGAGGGAAAAACCACAGTGAGGATTAACTTACACTATCTAGAGAATATCAAAATTGATTACAAAAGGATCACTTCCTGAGAAAAAGGCTCACTACCAAAACAAGGACTCACTGTCTAGATCAAGACTCAATGTCCAACAGGGTTAATGACTTGGAGGGCTCACTGCCATAGAGATACAAAGAATATAGAATAGATATGTTACAAAGAGAAGACAATCTCAATGCAACAGAGAAATCCACCACAATTTACTCAATCACTTGCAAACATGCATGAATGATAGAGTCCACTGTCAGCTCACTGCATTCAAAAACTTAGCCTTTTGGCTTTGCACTGATCTTCCACACTCATATCACATACACCCACTTATTCACGTCTGCTTCACATCTATCTGCTCTATATCTTTGCACTTATCTAATTTTCCTGCTTTCACCACTCTCATCCTGTATTTATACCATCTTCAGAAACATATCCAAAGTCAGTCGTCCATCAATAAATTTAAATTTTGTTAGTTCCAAAACATCCTAAGGTGGGATTAGAATGAGGGAAACCCAAACACATGCTTGATGATGACCCAAATAGGTCCCAATATGCTTCATCAATTTTGAAGGTAGTGTTCAACATAAGGTCAACCAAACCAGTGTAAAACACATCAAAAAATTAAGCACGATCCTTCTAGATACCAAAATTACCTTCAACATGATCATAACAACTTAAATCTAGAACTGCAAGTCATAAGACTCAACCAAAGAGAAATCCAGACCAACAACATTTCTCCTAAACCTCAGCCAAATACACAAAAAACCACAGTTCACAACTAGTGAACATAACTCGCACTGTGCAATGAATTAGAAGCCAAAAATTTGGATATAGTAGCTTCCAAGAACCATGAAAAACACATCTAAACTACACACACATAGAAGCAAATCCTAGAGCAAAACCCGGAGGAACCACTATACACCTGCAATCTTCCTCCAATACAATTTTCTCAATATCCTTGACATATACATCTAATAACCTGCATTCATGACATTAATGACAATAGCAACCAGTTGATAACCAATTGACCAATTGACATCAATGAAAACACCTTGCAACAACCTCTTCATACTCGCAACAATCACCCCCTTTGTCATTGATGGCAACAAATGATGTGAAAAAACATCAAAGACAACATACTAGCTTTGAATACACTTTTCAAGATTTTGCTTTATGTTTCTCCCCCTTAGTAGATAATCTTTTTCACATGATAGTCTTCATCTTCCTCTCATTCTCTTTTTTTTCACATCTCTCTCATCTCCCCCTCTGACATCAATGGCAAAGGAAAATGATGTTTTACATTGATATCCCCTTTGACATTAAAAAAAAAATACTCTTTCAATGACAACACATGACACTACCTGCTCCCCCTGATAGGTAGCCACCAAAACATCAATCCAAAAGAAAGATAGATCCATAGACCCACTGGACTGATGCATCTAGTTCAAGAAAGGAGGGGCAATGACCACTAACTTTTCTCGGAGATACTCAAAAGTATCTTTAGGAAAATCCTTCAT
This sequence comes from Sequoia sempervirens, assembly GCA_007258455.2. NCBI lineage: Eukaryota > Viridiplantae > Streptophyta > Pinopsida > Cupressales > Cupressaceae > Sequoia > Sequoia sempervirens. The sequence continues at coordinate 1,172,930,241 of VDFB02271358.1, read as the reverse complement.
AAATATATTAGCAATATGATCCTTTGTAGAGACATACTCAAGATTTACTTTATTATCCACAACCTTCTCTCTCAAGAAATGATATTTGATAGATATATGCTTTGTCCTCGAGTACATCACTGGATTCTTTGAAATGTTAATTGCACTTATATTATCATAGTAAATAGAAATAGGATCATCATACACAACTGTGATATCTTTCAATGTTTGTTTCATCCATAGAACTTGTGTACAACAAGATGCAATAGTAATATACTTAGCTTCAGTAGTAGATAAGGAAATTGAATCTTTCTTTTTACTTAACCATGCCACCAATCTGCAACCAAGAAAAAATGCACCATCACTTGTACTTTTTCTGTAATCTACACATCCAGCTCAATTTGCATCTATATAAGCACTTAGTGTAAAGTTAGTATCTCTAGGATACCATAAGCCATAATCTAGAGTGCCATTCAAATATCTGAATATTATTTTAACAACATGTGTTTCCTTAGGATCTTCTTGAAACCTAGCTACAAGACAAACATCATGCATAATATCCAGTCTAGTAGTAGTCAAATACAACAGTCCACCAATCATAGATCTATACTTGCTCTGATCAGCCTTAGGTGAGTCATCATCTTTACCTAATTTGCAACCGGTCACCATAGGAGTGCATACTAGTTTGGAACCTTCTATCCCAAAATTCTTCAACATCTCTCTTGCATACTTAGACTATAAAATAAAGATTCCTTTCTCTGTTTGATTAATTTTTAGCCCAAGAAAGAATTTCATCTCTCCAAACATAGACATCTCAAATTCTTTTTGCATCTCTTATGCAAAAAATTTACACATAGTTTCATTTCCTCCAAAAATAATGTCATCAAGATATACAACCACAATCAAGATTTTGTCATTTTTAACTTTAAAGTAAAGGTTACCATATGTCATACCTTTTTTGAAACCTTTCTAAATCAAGTACCTATCTAACCTTGCATACCAAGCTCTAGGAGCTTGTTTCAATCCATATAAAGCTTTATTCAATCTGCAAACCATATCCAGTTGATTTGACAACTAAAATCCTTCCATTTTTTCCATGTAGAACTCTTCTTCTAGCTCACCATTCAAAAATATAGACTTGGACATCCATCTGATAGACTTTGAAATATCTATGAGCAGAAAATGCTAAGAACATTTTTATAGCTTCCATTCTTGCCATCGGAGCAAAATTATCTTGAAAATCTATGCCTTCTACTTGTGAGTAACCCTTACACACAAGCCTTGCTTTGTTTCTAACCACTTCTCCATTCTCATTCAACTTATTTTTGAATACCCACTTTGATCCAATAATTTTTTTGCCTGTCAGTCTTGGGACCAATTCCCAAGTTTGATTCTTCTCAATCTACATAAGTTCTTCCTTCATAGCTTCCATCCTAATTCTCATCTTTAGATGCTTCACTTACATTCTTCAGTTCAATCTCAAAAAGTAAACATAGATTTACTTCACCGGTAGCAACTCTACTTCTTGTCAATACTCCTTTTGTCTTGTCTCCAATGATCTAATTTTTTGAATGATTCTTCTACATGTATGTAGGTGTCTTAGGGGACACCATCAAAGCTTGTTCTTCTTCTCTTTCTTTTTCTTCATTTTGCTTCTCTTGCTCATTTTTTTCTTGTTCTTCCATAATTTCTTTAATTCTTACGCAATCAGGTTCATCAGATACATATCCATCAACATCAATTGAATTCTTCATTGTTTCATCAACCTTGACATTTGTTCTTTCTACAATCTTCCTTAATCTTTTGTTGAAACATCTGTAAGCCTTGCTTCTAGTCGAATATCCAATAAAAATTCCTTCATAACTTCTTGCTTCAAACTTTCCTAAATTTTCTTCATCCCTTTTGATATAACATTTGCTTCCAAATACCTTGAAATACTTAACAATAGGAATTCTTCCACACCATAGCTCATAGGGGGTCTTTGTACTATTTTCTCATGCTTTAACTTGATTGAATACATAAACATCAATGTGAATAGCTTCTCTCTAGTAAACTTTTGGTTAACCTGCCTTAGTAATCATTGATCTAGCAGCCTCTTGAACTATTTTGTTTTTCCTTTCAACAGCTCCATTCCACTGAGGAGTTCTCGAAGTAGATAAATGTCCTTTTATTCCATGCACTTCACAAAATTCACCACCTCTGTCAGACCTTATGCATTTTATCCTAAAATTTTCTTTATTTTCAACCATAGCTTTGAATGTCTTGAATCTATCTAATGCATTTGATTTCTCTCTAAGAAATGTAACCCATGTATATTCGGAACAATCATCAATCAAAATCATAAAGTACCTTTCACCTTATAGACTTATCACTCTTGTAGGACCACAAAGATCTATATGAATTAAATCCAATAATCCAGTAGTAGATTATTCCTTTAAACTATAACGGTTTCTTGCTTGCTTTCCAAATTGGCAATTCCTCCAAAAAGCATTAACAAGCTTTGTAATCCTTGGTAAATCTCTCACAGCTTGAACTGCATTGATCCTTGCCAAGTTATCAAAATTCATGTAACACATTCTTCGATGCCACAACCAACTATCATTAATCTAAGTCATAAAGCATCATCCATCAGTACCCTTAAGTTGATATAAATATTTCCTTCAGATTTCTTTCCTGTGGCAATCACTGTTCCAGATCCTTTCCAAATCTCACATATTTCATCCTCAAAAACAAGATTATATCCTTTATTGCACATCTATCCAACACTCAAAATATTATGCCTTAAACCCTTAACATAGTAGACATCATCAATATTATACTTGCCATCAAAATATATTGAGCCTATCCCACAAATCTTAGCACCAATATCATCTCCAAACATAGCTAAGCCTCCATCATATTTTTCAATTTTAACAAACTTACTCTTATCACAAGTCATGTGATGTGAACAACCACTATCAACAACCCAATAGTTGTTTTCATGTTTAGTATGTAGGACAGAGACAATAGTACCTTCATTTTTCTCCTTTTCCAGAGGGCATTCCTTCACTTATTTTTCAGAATTAGTAGTAGGATCATCTTTTATAGCCAAGAACAAGAATTCATTGTCATTAGGATCTCCATAATTAGATTCCTCATTATATATACTAGCATCCTCATTCACATAATATGCTCTATTGATCTTCTTACCCTTCTTTTCTTTCTCATATCTTTGTTTATTCCTCTTAACTCTTTCTAGACATCTTACAGCATAATGACCTATTCCTCCACAACTAAAGCATTCAAAGGGTAACTTACCTTCATACTTGTTAGAGCCTTTCTTCATCTTTCTCACAAAGTTAGCTTCTAATTCATCAAGATTTTCTTCATCCGGATCTTCAACTTCTGTAGCTTTAAAAGCAGTCTCTGATTTGGATTCATTTCTCAAATTCAGTTTTCTCATCTCATAAGATGTCAAAGTTCCCAACAACTAATCTTTGTTAAATAGGAAAACTGAGAGGGGGGGTGAATCAGTTGTCATGGATTTTAATATTCAATTCAATTACTGGAACTAATACTTAAACTGCTTAAATGATTAATCATCAAATTCAAATGCAGAAACTCAAATCCAATGCATAAATACAATAACACCAGATTTACGTAAAAAAACCCAATGAGGGAAAAACCACGATGAAAATTAACTCACACTATAGAGATTATCAAAACCAATTACAAAAAGGCTCACTACCTGAGATAAGGACTCACTGTCCAACAAGGCTACAACTCGGAGGGCTCACTGCCACAGAGATACAAAGAAGACTTGTTACAAAGAGACAACAATCCCAATGCAACAAAGGGTTCCACCACAATCACTTGATCAACTTGCATGAATGATAGAGTTCGCCTTCTACTCACTACATATGGAAACTCGGCATTAAGCTTCACACCGATCTACCACACACATAAATCACACACGCTTTTTGAATAGCATCAAAGTCACGTCTGCTCTTTCACTTATCTTCCTTCTTTTCTTTTGTATATTTTTCATTACCAACTCATCTTGTATTTATACTATCTCGAACCTTGAAAAAGATACAAAGTCAGCTATCCAACTTCAAATTCAAATTAGGTCAGCACCAAAACATTCTAGGGTGAAATTTGAATGAGGGAAACCCAATACACACTTCACTGAAACCCAAAATAGATCCAACACACTTCATCAACTTTGAAGATAGTGCTTGACACATGGTCTGCCAAACCAGTGTAAAACACATAGAAAAATTAAGCTCAAAACTTCCAAAATCCAAAAATATCTTCAATGCAATCAAAACATCTTAACTCTAGAACCACAAGTCAAAAGACTTCATCAAAGATAAATCCAAGCAAGCAACTTTTCTCCCAAACCTTAGCCAGAACACAAAAAAAATAGTTCAAAACTGGTGAACACAACTCGAACTTCACAATGAACCAATAGCCAAAAATATGGATATAGCATCCTTCAACAACCATGGCCAACATATTTGAACTGCACAAAAATAGGAACAAGTACCGGATCATCATCCTGAGCAACAACTGAATACTTGTAATCTTTCTTTAATACAATTTTCTCAATATCCTCAACATATACAACCAACAACAACTAGTAGATAACCAATTGACCAGTTGACATAAATGAGAACAATTTCATTCCTTTTTCCATTCTTGCAACAATCTCCCCCTTTTTCATTGATGGCAACACATGATGTGAAAACCCATCAAAAAAACCATACCAGTTTTGAATATACTTCTCAATATTTTTCTTTTTGCTTCTCCCACTCAGAAGATCGTCTACCTCATTACCTGCTTTCTCTCATCTCTCCTTTTTCACATGTTTTCTCTTCCCCTTTGAAATCAATGGAAAAGAAAAAATATATATTCATTGAATCTTCCTTTTACATGAAAACATAATTCTCACAATGACAACACTTGAAACTACCTACTCCCCCTAAGAGGTAGCCACCAAAACACCATTCCAAAAAAGATAGAACCATGAATCCACCAGACTGATGCATCTCCAAATGCATCTTATTTTATGAAAGGAGGCGCAATAACCCCTAACTTCTCTCAGAGATACTCAAAAGTATCTCTAGGAAGATCCTTTGTAACTATATCAACAATTTGATCCTTTGTTAGAACATACTAAAGCTTGACTTCATTCTCCATGATCTTCTCTCTCAAGAAATGATATCTGATATACATATGCTTCATCCTCAAGTGCATCACAAGATTCTTCAAAATGTTATTTGCACTTGTATTATCACAGAAGATAGAAATGGGGTCATCATATAGCACTATGATATCTTTCAATGTCTATTTCATCCATAGAACTTGTGTACAACAAGATGCTGTAGCAATATACTCAGCTCCAGTAGTAGACAGAGATTGAATCTTGCTTCTTGCTCAACCATGCCACCAATCTGCATCCAAGAAAGAATGCACCACTACTTGTACTCTTTTTTTCATCTACACATCTGGCCCAATCTACATCTGTATTTGCACTAAGTATAAAGTCAGTATCTTTAGGATACCATAATCCATAATCTGGAGTTGGTGTATGATAAGACCCAAGGTTGCTTGCACTGCCTTTTGGAAGTCTTCCCACTATCTACTGCCTGAAACCTGTCTCCAATGGTTTCCTCTTGAGCTTCTAGGTTGACCAAACCCTGCTCCAACTCTTCTCAAAGAGTTCTTACTCTGTGCTTTACCTTGGGTAATCAATCACCTCCTTGCATTTGCAATCTTTGTCTCTGCACCTAGAAGACTCTAGATGCCAAACTCTCCAACTTGCTTGAACTTATTGCAGGGGGTTAGATACTCTTTCTTCATGCCTTTTGTAAGCTAACTGATCCATTTTCTGGATGCCCACTCCTCAACCTACCCGTTTTCTTCAATTTGTCTTGATGAGGCCTAGAGCCCTTCTAGCCCTTACTAGTCGGTTTTTGGTCTTTTACTCTCACTTCTTCCAAACAACCTACCAAAAAAAAATCATTTTTGGACACCCTTTTCAGGTTTTTAAATCTTGAAAAAGTTTTATGGTCGCCAATTGGTCCGTACAGGTGGTTCCAAAGTTCTTGGACTGGAGGCCTAATTGCCCTTTTTAACTAGGGTTTCACTTGTTTTTGTTTCTTATCAATCTCCAAACGAGTATTGGATGCCTCAAACCTATTTTCATGTGAATGCCTTGTCTAGCCCCATCTGGTGTTGTACGGATTTCGTACTGTCCTCTTTTCCCCTACCTATTCTCTTATCTTTTCCCACCAAACACCTAACCGGGCACCTTACCACTCGCCTAGGGTTTGGTCTTAGTACTCTTTGATTGACTCCTTGCCATTCCTATTCCTAAATATGTACAGTAAATTGACTCCTCTCCCATATTCACCTTTTCTCAGGGGAACCCCGTGGTCAGTGCGTATGGGAGAGTCATTTTTTATACAAACTGCTTAGTAAAAACAGTGAAAAATCCTATCAGCTACTATTTTCTGAACTAAGGGTTTAAATAAAAGTTCCTACTCTTCTCACAATGCTCACACAATGAAAATTATCTCTAATCTATTACATTAACATGAAATACAGTGCTGAATCTAAATACTTAACACCAATGAGAACCCTGTTGCAAAACACACAGGTTTTCAGAAATAGAACTCTGCCTCTCTAAACTATAAAAATAAAGCACTGTATCTAATCTCAATACTTTATCTACAACTGACAATTAACTTCCACTATGTATAGAACCTAAGAACAGTAAGAAAGCTGTATAAACAACGCCATGCAAGTCACTGTTTTCCTTGCTCGCGGGTATCACACAGAAATCTGCACACTAACTATTTTATTTCACAACCAAATTTTTATTACATTGCCACTGCCTTCTTTGTTCGAGCCAACAACGTATTGGGGATGCCATCTCCAAGTTTCAAGGGAGATTTTTCGTTCCATATCCCTGATTTCAAGGGATTCCACTTTAGTTCAGCTGCATGCAAACTAACTAGGCGTTACAATGCAGTTTTAAAACAACTTTTCCACTTCCATAATGCCATGATTGTGCGATGATCCTCCAATATAGGACCTCTAACACCTTGTTCTCTAATAATCTACATCTCCTTTAACTTTCCTTGGCATCTATTAATAAATTTGATATGGTTAAGACACACTTAAGGCAGTGCATTCTAACTTAGACTGTCCAAAACTTAGAAAAGCATAATTTAACACTAATGTAATCCTAATGAAGAGTTTAGTCCTAGAAACTAACTCTTCACACACCAACACAAGATCAAAAAAGCCCAAAACAAACACAACATGCTGACTTGGCCAAGGTCAGAACAGGCCAAAATTGCACAAACTTGGTGGAGGTCAGCCTAGGTGCTCCTGCACCAGGAGTGTCATTCAATTATCTGAATATTATTTTAACTACAACATGTGTTTCCTTTGGATCTTCTTGAAATATAGCCACAAGACAGACCACATGCATAATATTTGGTCTAGTAGCAGTCAAATAGAATAGTCCACCAGTCATAGATCTATACTTGCTTTAATCAGCCTTAGGTGAATCATCATATTTACCCAATTTGCAACCAGTCACGATAGGAGTACTTATCGGTTTGGAACCATCCATCCCGAACTTCTTCAACATCTCTCTCACATACTTAGACTATGAAATAAAAATTTCTTTCTCTATTTGATTAATCTGTAGCCCAAGAAAGAAATTCATCTCCCCAAACATAGACATTTCAAATTCTTTTTGCATCTCTTCTGCAAAAATCTTGCACATTTTTTCATTTCCTCCAATGATAATGTCATCAACATATACAACTACAATCAAGATTTTGTCATTTTCAATCTTAAAGTACAAATTAATTTTTGTTGTGCCTTTGTTAAATCCTTGTTGAATCAAATACTTGTCTAACCTTGCATACCAAGCTCTAGGAGCTTGCTTCAATCCATATAAAGCTTTCTTCAATCTGCACACCATATCTAGTTGATCTATTAACTGAAATCCTTATGGTTGTTCTATGTAGACTTCTCCCAACTCACCATTCAAAAATGTTGATTTTACATCCATTTGATAGACTTTAAAATATTTATAAGCAACCAATGCCAAGAACATCCTTATAGCTTCCATTCTTGCTACCAGGGAAAAATTCTACTGAAAATCTTTTCCTTCTACTTGTGAGTAGCCTTTACACACAAGCCTCACTTTGTTTCTGACAACTTCTCCATTCTCATTCAACTTATTTCTAAATACCCATTTTGATCCAATGATATTTTTGCATGTCGGTCTTGGGACCAATTCCCAAGTCTGATTCTTCTCGATCTGCAAAATTTCTTCTTTCATTGCTCCCTTCCAATGTTTATTTTTACAGGTTTCACTTACTATATTCAACTCAATCTCAAAGAATAAATACAAATTTACTTCAGCAGCAGCTTTGCTTTTGGTTAACACACCTTTTGTCTTGTTTCCAATAATCTAATTTTTTGAATGATTCCTCTGTACATGTTTCAGTGTCCTAGGGGACATCACCAAAGCATTTTCTTCTCTTTCATTCTGCTTATCTTTATCTTGTTCTTCCACAATTTCTTCTATTCTTGCACAGTCATGTTCATCAAACACATATCCATCAATATCAATAAAATTCTTCATTGTCTCATCAACCTTCACATTCGAGCTCTCTACAATCTTTCTCAATCTTTTATTAAAACATTTGTATGCATTGATTTTGGTAGAGTATCCAATAAATATGACTTCATCACTTTTTGCATCAAACTTTCCCAAAGTTTCTTCATCTCTTCTAATATAGCATTTGCTTCTGAATACCTTGAAATATTTAACTGTAGGAATTTTTTCGTGCCATAGCTCATAGGGAGTCTTTGTACTATTTTCTCTTGCTTGAACTCGATTAAACACATATACAATAGTATGAATAGCTTCTTTCCAGTAAACTTCTACTAATCCAGCTTCAGTGATCATTAACCTTGCAGCCTCTTGAACTATTTGATTTTTCCTTTCAACAACTCCATTTTGCTAAGGAGTTCTCAAACCAGATAACTGTCTCTTTATTATTTGCACTTCACAAAACATATTGAACTCATGGGAGGTAAATTCTCCACCTCTATCAAATCTTAAGCATTTTATTTTCAAATTCACTTCATTTTCAACCAAAGTCTTGAATGCCTTCAATCTATCGAATGCATCTGAATTCTCTCTAAGAAATGTAATCCATGTATATCTAGAATAATTATCAATTAAAAGCATAAAGTACCTTTCACCAAGTAGAATTTTCACTCTCATAGGACCATAGAGATCTATATGAACTAAACCTATTAATCCAATAGTAGATTGTTCTTGTTATCACCTGAAGTCGCACCCTTGTTGAACCTAATGTTCAACACCTCAGTGTAACATGGGAAGACCTCCAAAGTTGTGGGTCACTTATAGACAGAGGTCAGCCTCCGAAGAAGGTCGGCTTCCTATGGTGTCACCTAACTACTAATCTTGTAAGGAAAAGGGAGAAGGAGAATGCATAAAAATGAAAATTAAATCCTATAGTGATGCACCAAAATGAAAAGAACAATGAGATACTCGAGTTACACTTGAATACTGGTGATGGATATGGTACTGCACAACAAGTTTCTGTAGATTATGCATAAGTGTTTCACAAACAGGTTTTGTTGATGGTGTTTTCTGCACAGTAACAACTCAGACAGAATGCAATATTCTATCTCTCTTGAAAGGTTATTTTCAACAATAAATCACTGAAAATCACCCCAAGGTCTCTCGGGTGTTAGGTCATGACAATGCATAAACAACTCAGATAATATGTGAAAATGCTGGTAATCACAAAGGGACCTTACTACAAGCAAATTGTATCTTTCAATTTATCAGATTTTGCAATATAATGATCTTAAATCCTAAATTTAACCAGATGATAAAGAAATAGCAAAAGGTAAGGGTGCAAGGATATGATAAGATCTAAACTATTCCTGGAATGAACAATGCAAATGACAAATATCTGGAATGGACCAACCTCAAACAACCAATTCCTGCTTAACCCACAATGCAATATCACAAGAACGGTGCAATCTTCTAAGGTATATAGATTTTCAAATCATAGATATTTATCCACAATCGAACTTAAGCACATATGAATATATGGTCTAGGTTGACTTCACCAGCCTACTTCAATCAGATAGTTACTAGGAGTATAGACCAGAGATTGCTACAAACATTCCAAATATGAAACATAAACACCATTCATCAAACTAAAACTAATTTAATTCTGAACGCTAAACCCTAAATCTTTAAGCAATTTAAAAGATAGAGCAACAAGAACCATGCGAGATAAACTAACACAAGAGATTTCACCAGGAAAACCACAATGTCCTCCATTGCATTAAATCATCAAAAGACTGCAACAATTCCCCTATTCTCATTACAAGACATGCTTCAAGAAATTCACAAAATGCTCTAGCTTGATTCTATTATCTCTTTTCTAACTATTAACGTCTAACCCCTTACAATGAGGCAGGAATGCCTTTTATAGCAAATTCCTAAGATATGTCGGCCCAGCCAAACATTTACAAAATAAGAATAACCGCCAAAACAAGTCAACCTTAGGAAATCAAAATAAGGCACACATTAAATGCTATCTACCATCAAGGTCAGCCTTGGCACAATCCCCAATGCAGTCCAGTTTATACATGCCCTATAATAATAGGGAAGCACAAATCTCAAAACAGGAATTAACTGCCACTTCCCTTATCCTTACTCTGAGCCGATGATCCTTGAACCTTCAAGAATGTTCTATCCAATTCGGTGACAGGTGGCAAAGGCAATACCCTAAGCCGACATTCTATGGAGCCAATCTCCTCCTTGGACTGTTTAACAGTCTTATCCCAGTCATCCTTGTTGGCTTGATACTTATCCATTACTGCCAGATATGTGGCTGCATCATCCACTTGGTGGCCAATTATAACACTCTCAGCATCTGGAGCATAAACCTCATGCCACCATTCCCTTAACTGTTCCAGGCTAAGATATTTAGGAGCAATTTTTCTCCTACCATTCATAACCTCAAAGAATGCAATGCACCCCTCATATACTCCTATAAGATCTCCATCTATTTGTTTCTTTCATTTATGGATCTTCTTCATGGCCTTATGTCGAATCTGCAGAGCCTCAAACCATTCCCAGGGTTCATTTAACCTAGAAGAAGGAAGGATTCCATCCACAGCCAATTGTTCTCTACTATGCTCCATGATGACCTTAGATTTCTGCAGTAGAAGGTCAATGCCTTCCTTGTCCTGAGATAGCACATATTCTAGTAGTTCTTTAGCTCTGAATGCATCTTTCCCAACTGATAGGATATCCTCGATTGCACTATCTCCCTTTATCTGCACATCCTTCAGCCAATCTACTGTAGTTTGAGCAGAGGCTTTCATTTTCTCAATCTTAGAGATGGTTTCCTTGGGTAGAAAGCCAGGAGTGGCAGAAGAAGATGGGTGGAGAGACTACAGAGGTTTCATCACCTCTTCTAGGCATTTCCTAAGTCTTTCATTCTCCTTCCTCAGCTCATGCTTGGTTTGGGTCTCTTTCCTCAACCTGCCAATGATCACAGCGCTAGATCCCTCATACTCCTCTATATCCTGCTCCATGGATGCCGGTCCAAGGTTGATAGTCTGCACATTGTAGTCCTGACCAGTGACATCTTCTCTTGTCTTGTCTGTGGCAGGGGTGGCAATGTGGATAACTCGGTTATTTGCTTCATCTCTCTCCATCTTTGAAACCACTTTGGCTGCCTTCTTTTTCTTCCCTTTTCCAATTTTGGACAGTATTTCATCCCAATCCAAGGGAGTGTCCTCAACTACTACATGTTTCTTCCTTGCAATCTCTTTTTCAATCCAATCTGGGGCTGCAGGTTCTACTCGGATTTCCTCTATTCTTGCTTCTTCTTGATGTTCTGTTGTTTTCTCTTCTTCCTTTTCAGTTGTTTTATCTTCCTCCTTTTCAGGGAGCTGCTCACCTTGATCACCTTCTTCAAGCTCCACCTCTTGCACCGGTGATCGGGTTCTAACAGGGATGTCTTCCTCCTGCCCAGGTGATCCGTTTCCTCTGCCAATCTCTGGAGAATCTTCATACATCGCTAGAGGAGAAGGATGTTTTTCTACCTCTTCAGCTTTGAGCTCAGCTGCCACACCGAAGAGTTCCCCTTCCTTGAATGGCTCTGCCTCTCCGCTAGTTTCATGCTCCTCAATAATCTCCTGCTCAGGCATGCTTAGTGGAGGAGAAGCAACCTTGGATGGTTCTACAGCCGGCACCTTTGGAGAAGGATCAGTCTTTTGCAAAACCTCCTTAGGAGAAGGAGTCCTAGATCTCCTCATATAAACTTTGGTCTTCTCCCCTGAACTCTCTACATCAACAATAGGAGGCTCATCTTTTGAGATGTCCTGACTCTTCTTCTTCGAGACCCTGGTTGTTCTGGTCTTCTTTGGTGGTGGGGGAGCACTTTCTTCTTCTGCTTTTTCCAACTCTTCCTAATTAGAGGACTTACCAATCTTCAAATCACGACTTCTCTTCTTTCCCTTGGGCTTCCTCTTTGGTTCCGACTCACTTTCCTTAGGACCTCTGATCTTTATCTTGAAAGGAGAGCTCTTTTTGGTTTTCCCTTTGGGGACATCATCCCTGGATTCCTTTGAAGTAGACATTGGGTTGAGGTCTCCCATTAAATTGAAGGTACAGGTTACCTTCTCACTTTCTAGCTCCCAAAACTTATGCTTTAACCAAGAAGAGGTAAATTTCATGACTGGGGACATTAGGTCCTCCAACTCTGTAACCTCATCTTCATTCCAATTGATTTCCCCGATCGACCTATCCTTAACGGCTTCATAGGCATGATCTTGTACCAGGTTTCCATCGTCCTCCAATTGGTCCGGGATCAACTTGACATTGTATTGTCTGATCACATCCACGGGAAGCCTAGAGTACCTCTTCTTTCTTGCTTCAAGGTCATCCTCAATGTTAGCCCAATAATCTTCTAGGTCATCTTTATGTCGGTACTCCTTGGTAGCCTTCTTTTGTGCTTCTCTTGTGATATCAAAGTTCATTCTTTTGGAGTGGAAGGAGAAACCATATGCTACCAATTCATCCCCTGCGGTGTGTGTTGATTGAATGGAAGGGCACACTTCTGCTACACCAATTCCAAGAGGGAAATCCCTACCAAAGCCCGTTTTATGCTTCTCCTTCTTGATGATGGCATCAAACTCACATATCTGTCTCACAATCTCCAATAACACAATGTGATCAGTAGGATACTGAGGTAACCTGTATGAAGCAACCGGACATCCATCAATCCTAATGTAGGTGAAGGTGGGAAATTGAATGAACTAGGCCCCATAATTCTTTATCAACCCTTTGGCTCCATCTGACAGTCTTACATGCTCAGCATTTTGAAGCATCCGGGTAATATGCATAGTGAATGCATCATTAGCCCTTTTGTAGTCCTTGTGTCCTAGGTGCAACTCTGAGTATACTTCATAGACTATGTCCTGTCCGAATGTCCCTCGTGGATTCAAACCCCTATATGGGTAGAATCTGGCAAGCACATATATGACATAGGAGGACATGGTGAACCTTTTAGTCTCTAGGACGTTCCTCAACTATTTATCAATTTCAGAACTAATAAGCCCGCCCCAATGATAGTTGGTTCCCTCTTTAATTTTGGTGATCACATGGACCATCCAACTCTCTAATACTCCAGCAGTCTTCAATCCTGCTACTCTGCTCAGAAATGTTATTGCATCATAGATATCTGACCTGAATTTAACTTTGTGCAACTGCTTGGGTAGTTTAGAATAATGTGATTTTGGCTTCTCCAACCAGGTATTAATCATTTGTTGAGATTTGATGGGCTCATTTTTGTAATATGTTCTGGCCAAGTCCATGTTTAGAGCACACACAGAAGGCAAGTCAGGCATGTCAAAAGCCTGGGCAATAGAGACAGGACTGAAATTGGCCAAGACTCTTCCCTCAGTACTGACAACCCTTTGCGTATCAAAATCATACTGTCGGGCACACTCCAAGATCAACTCATAACATTGGATTGCAGGAGGAAACCCTGCCACATGCACCAGTCTGGACTTCATCATTTTGTTCCTTAGGACTGACAGATTCTTCTCAGCTGTCCTCTGCTTGAACTCCTCGTATCTCCAGGCCCCCACATTGGTGTCAGACACTTCGGACCATAAGGAAGATATCTTACTTTCTAGTAACTGACTCTTAGTGTCCAATCTTAGCCTCTCTGCCTCTGAGATGGAGGATCCCTTTGTGTCACCTTTGGACTTTCCTACTGCAGCCCTGCTTGATTCGGCCTGCACTCACAAGAAATCATCATAAGTACCAATTATCATGCATATTCCAATCCAAAGGGTTAGCATAAAATCATATAAGGCAGTTAAAATCCATCACAAACTATTAATCTTTGCAAATCCAGAAAAATAAAGCAGTCCGGGAAAACTACACAAACCAGGAAAATCCAGTCGGGGTGGAATTTTGGAGAAATCTGACCCAGACGGATTCTCACTGCCAAAACATCATTATTCAAATAAATCACTAATTCAGCCAAAAGATCATTAAATTATCATGTAATTTGTTCATTAGGAACAAGAAATTGGCATTTAGCATTTACCCCATAAATCCTATCTTCGGAAAATTGAAAGAAATAAAACCGGACAGGAAAACCGAAAGAATCCGGATGGGACAGATTTTCGCAGACAGTTTAAAGAACTCCAAAAATTACTACACTCCGCGAAATTATCCGAAACCGGGAAAATTCGAGTGCACAGAAATTCTGCGAACACCACAGGAACCTGACGACCGATGACATGCGAACCATTAATCAAACGATCATGTAATATTTTCTACTTGGATTCTAACGGTCCCAAAATCAACGCTACTCAACAAAATTATGAATGTAAATGATTTCAAGTTCCCAAAGCTCCCAAAGGACTAGTCCTCATGGTGAAATAGCAATGCCCTAATTTCAATTAACAGACCCGCGCCATTAAACCCCGGATAAGCTTAAAATTTTAAGGAAAACTATCATTTGGGCGATCAACCAATGCGTACGAGGATTTCTCAAGGTGTGAGCGGGTTGGGCTGAACAAAAATCATGAAATTGCAATAACCCTATTGAACCTTGGAAAATTTGGGCGAATGAGCCAAAACCCTAATCTTCACAGAATACAGCGAATGGCACACCTAAGGGAAAAGTCCTATTCAGATGTAGCTATAAAGACGCATCCGACACTCAATTGATAAACAAAACGCGCATAGCGGGGATGACAAAAATTGGTGAAGGGAAAAGTCAAACCCTAGCTCTATAAATATGAAATAATAATCAAGCAAAGGCCGACCTAAAATAACCATCAACCAACTCAGAAAAACTCAATCATTGCATAAACAAATAGGAGGGGCCATCGGTAACCTACCATGGATTATCCCAGATGAAACTCGAACTTGAAGAATCAACCACGAAGCAAGCACGCCCAAGCAATGAAAACCTTAACCAGCGCTCCAATCAATCCACACGCAGGCGATTCAAGATCAACCCTCAAATCTCGAATGGAGAATGCACTCAGACGCTAAGGCAACAAACAAGTGAATGATGAAGTCTAAAATGATGCCTAAAAGGTCTTAAATCCACCCATTTACGCATCTGAGCAAAGGTACCTCGGTCATTAATGAGCGACAAGACGCATCTGACAAATCCAGAAACCCGAGCCCAAGACGGAATTTCAAAAAATCCCAAGATACCAGAAAATCCGGATGGACACAAATTTCGCGGAAATGCAGAAACCAGAATGTAACGAAGTTCGAGATTTTAGCACAATCCGGGAAAATCCGCCAAAACTGGAAAATTCTGGAGTCAAGCAGAAACCCAGATTTAGAAAATGCAGCGATAAACAGACAGTGAACCAGAGCCCAGGAAAATCCGTCGGAGCCAGAAAATCCCGGATTCAGGTGAAAACCCGGATTTTGCCTAAAACTCAATTTTAACCAATTCAAGCCTCAAGGCAAGACCAAAGCCAACAAAACCAACATGCCAAGACCTCAAAAAGATAGATCCAATAAAACCAAAGGTCAGAAGACACCAGAAAAGAGGGTCCCCACTCCAAGTGGGGCGTGTGTGCAAAAAAATGCACAACAAATGGCGACTCTGCTGGGGAAATGCTCCTGAGAATTTCGATGGAATCAAGAACCCAGAACTTACGGTTTCAACTCAGATACCCAGCCACCACCTCCATGTTTAAACAAAGAAGCTCCTAGTCAGTCAAAATTTCCTATACTAGGGTCAAAATGTGTGCATATGTATTCATTACCCTCCCTTAGTTGCAACAGGGACCAAACTTGGTATGAACAAGCTATGTAAAGATTCATACTCTAAAAGTAACCTGGATAGAGCCTCGCTGCCAGTCAAGCGTCCATAGCCCCGACGAGGTTATCGCTGTAATCCCCCAGAACACAGCTCTACTGCCAGCTAGGCGTCTATAGCCCCAGTAGAGATATTCAGATCCCCCTGATAAGCTGAACTCAAACCTTTTTATTTGCAATATTTTCTCCTTTTTTTTTCTTTTGATATATCTTTTCTTTTCACCCATTTCATTCAACCTGTGAACAGTGAAGTCCACACTCAAGGCTGAGAACCACAGTGGCACTAGAGCAGAAAAGGATTTTTCACCTGTTCAGACCTTATAAGGACCTTTTGCAACTTCAGGTATATTTAATAATTAAAAGTATGAGACCCCAATATAGTCTCGTTCAAACTGACTAGAAAAAACATTTGCCTCAGCAGAAGGATAAGTGACATTGGATAGAGGGTTCATACCGTGGTGTCCTGGAAGGATGATTAAACTTTGTAAGAGAAATACTAAGAACATCAGACCTACTTTGTCACCATTGCCATACAGATGCACCCAAAGATCTCAAAAAGAGAAAGAACCAAGAGAAAGAGCAACGCAAACCAAAACAAACAAACCAAAGAAAACCTAATCTAACCAAAGCAAACAAGCAAACCAAAAGGGAAACCTATTCTAACCAAACAAAACAACAAAGCAACCTAAACTAACTATATACAGAGCAAGGAGCTGAAAACAGCTCAGGACTGGAAATAATGTTTCAAACACTGCCCATTGATAGGCAGTGGGATATCTTCTCCCATGAGAGTCTTCAGACGGAAGGTATTATCTCCAAGTATTTCAACAATCTGATATGGTCCAAGCCACAATTTATCAAACTTCCCATGGTTTCCTTTTTGATCATGAGGTTTATCCCAGTATAGGACAAGGTCAGAAATCCTGAAGGCTTTGACTTTTTCCCTCCTGTCAAACCACCTCTTAACTATCCCCTGATGTTTGGCAAAATTCTCAAGGGCATTGTCCCGTTTCTCCTCAAGGTGCAGTAGTTTTGTCAACCTAGCCTCCCTTCTACCCCCTTCATCATAAAATTGATTTATAAATTGTAAAGTTGGGATCTTGAGTTGGATAGGGAATACTGGCTCCAGACCATACACTAAGTGATAAGGAGATGTTCCAATGGAAGACTTAAGTCTGGTACGATCTGCCCAAAGGGAAAACCGAAGCTAGGTGTGCCAGTCTTTTGGGTTCCTCTCTAACAGCTTACAGATGACAGTCAATAGGTTCTTATTAGAGGATTCTGCTAAGCCATTACCCTGGGGATAATAATTAGATGCAAACTTCACAATAATGCCATGATCAAAAGCCCAATTTGAGAACTTTAAAGATGCAAAGGCAGGACCATTATCACAGACAACAGCAATAGGGCATCCAAATCGATTAAGAATAGCAGACTCTAAAAAATCAATCACTGCATCTGATGTACATTTCCTACAAGCAAAAGCTTCAGTCCATCTTGTAAAATAATCAATAATAGTGAGAATGTACCTGTGTCCTGCAGAAGATGGTGGGTTGATGGGGCCTATGAAATCCATACCCCACTGAGCAAAAGGTCTTACCTTAGTGACCGATTAGAGTGGGAGTGTTGCACACCTTTCTCTCGTTGCTGCAGTCTGACAAGTGTGACAGGTCCGTACATGATAGTGAACATCTTTGAACAGTGTAGGTGAGTAATACCCTGCCCTCAAGATTTGGTTTGCTATGGAAATCGCAGAGCCATGACCAGTACCATATTTCTCATGAAATTTGTTCATCACTCTTTTAGCTTCCTGTTTCCCGAGACACCTTAAATAAATGCCTTCATGATTTTTCTTGTACAGAACAGCTCCTTTCAACATGAAACCATCACTCTTTAACCGTAGAGCTCATTTCTGAACTACATTAAGATGACCTGGAGGTCGTTGGTTCAGCAAACAATAAACTGTCATCATACCAACCATCTGGGGAAACCTCTTCGATATTATAATTTTGAACAGTCAATTCAGGACCTATTTTAGCCATAGTATGCGTGAGTCTTTGCCCTCTTACCAGCTTCATGGGCTAGATCTCAATGTCATACTCTTGTAGCATGGTCACCCATTTAGCTCTACGCTCACCTAATTCATTTTGCATCAGAAGTAACTTAACTGCAGAATTTGGAACAATTGCATACACCTTATTTCTGAGGATGTAGTGTCTGAATTTCTTTACTGCTTTGACCAGGGCATACGCCTGCTTTTCCACACTTGGATTTTTCAACTCAGCATCTTTTAACAGTGCACTCATAAAATCAATAGGGTTCTCATTTCCCTCATCAGACTTTTGAGTTAACATTCCAGCACACGAATGATCTGAAGCAAATGAATAGATGTAAAAGGGTTTGCTATAATCAGGACTTACCAATACTGGGGCATCAACAATGGCTCTTTTGATCTCTGCAAATGCCTCCTTCGCTTCTGTAGTCCATTCGATCTTGGCATCTTGTTTCAACATTGCATTCAGTGGTTTAACAATTTTAGCAAATCCAGTAATGAATTTTCTGACGAAGTTGATCTTACCAAAGAAGGACTTCATCTGCTTTTTGCTAGCAGGCGGCTGAATCTTCAATATGGCCTCCACTCTCTCCGGATCAATAGCAATCCCCTTTTCTGATATAACGTGTCCTAGTAGCTTTCCCTCTGTTACTCCAAAAATACATTTTTTAGGATTCAGGGATATCCCAAATTCTCTGCATTTTTTAAATACTTTGCGCAAATCTGTAATGTGATCCCCTCTGTTTTTCAAAAAAATAGTCAAGTCATCCATATAAACGATGATGCATTTTCCTATGATATCTTTGAAGGCAATATCCATAGCCCTTTGAAATGTAGCCCCTGCATTAATAAATCCAAATGGCATCCTCCTGTAGGCGAAGGTACCCCACTTAGTTGTGAAAGCAGTCTTGTGCCTGTCCTCGTACTGGACCATTACTTGATTGTACCCTGAATAACCATCCAAAAAGGACATCATCTGAGATCCATTGACCACTTGAAGCACTTCATCCAATGAAGGAACTGGATAGTTGTCATTTTCTGATGATCTGTTTAAATTCCTGAAATCAACATAGAGCCTAATTTCTCCATTCTTTTTTCTTATTGGAACCAGGTTTGCTACCCATGTTGAATGCCTGACAGGAAATATAATTCTGACAGACAACAGTTTCTGAACTTCTTTCTGTATGAGTGGTTCCAATAATGCATTGATAGGTCTCTGTCTCTGTCTGAAAGGTTTAGCACCTAGCTTCAGGGGTATAGTGTGAGTTATGATGGATGTATCATGATTTTTCAAGTCCTCATAACCCCAGGCTACTATGTCTGGAAAACTATGTAGGGCTTCAATTATTCCTTGTCTTTCTTTTGGAGTGCATACCTTGCCAATGAAAATATTCTTAGCATTGTCCTTAGTTCCCAAATTGTGAGTGTCACACTGTCCACTGATTGATTCTTTCTTCGACTCTTGTTCCTGATCTCTGATCTTATCCATATCAAAAATTTGTTCCAACTGCACCATTCCCCTTGGAATAGTATTAGACTTTAGATTCATCACACCCTCTAAATCCAGTTCTGCTTCCTGGAGTTTTGTTTCATCAATGATTTGGGAAGCAAAGATGTCTGTGTTTGTGATAAAATCAAGAATATGTTTATCATCCTCGAATACCTGGAATTTGGTAACATTGTCTGAGACCAATGGCACAAGAGTCAATTCTACAGTGAATTTTTTCAATCCTAACAAAGATAAAGGCTGCAGGGTGCTTGTTGCTTGAGCCAGAGAATCAGCAATTTGATTCTTCTGTCGTGGGACTAATTGGATATTGAAAGCATCAAATCCCTCAATGAGGTCCCACACTCTATGCCTATAGTTAGTCATTCTCCTATCGTGGCATGAATACTGCTTCCTCACCTGCTTGACTATTAACTCAGAATCTCTAAAAACTTGCAGAATCTTAACATTTTTCTTGAGTGCCATAAGAAGTCCATGAATTAATGCTTCATACTTCGCTACATTATTAGTACAGTGAAATTGAAGCCTATGGGCTACAAATAAATTTTTACCTTTTGGGCTAATCAGTTCGAACCCTACTCCAGCTCCATGCTTGGAATTGGATCCATCGAATTTGAGAGTCCAGCATTCAGCAGTGTTAATCTTCTTTATCATATCTTTCGGCTTGTCAGTATTAAAAAACTCTTCAGTCACTATAGGTGGTTTATCTTCTTGATATTTTCCTTGAGGGTTATGCACCTTTGTCTCTGTAGCTTGGGTTGGATTTAGGCATTTCTATACTTGTTCTACTGCTGTCTGGCATAAACAACACTCCAACTCTGAATGGGAAGCATTATGAACTCTACACCAATTTGGTAAGAGTAATTCTTCAAAGCTTGTCCTCCTACCTAGGTGCATTTGATTTTCAACACACTGCTTAATAAACCCCTGAAAGCTGTCTAATAGGCTGATCTAATTATCTTTAGGTTCTTCTTCGTCTTCAACTGATTCTATCAAAACAACCCCATGACTGGATCATGTCTCATCATCAATAGGCATCGCATGCAACATCAATACCTCCTCTGAGTCTGGCTCCTCATACTGCGTCGACAACATATAGTTTCCCATGCCAACTTCTGATATCAAAACTTCTGTTGAAATCTTTTGGTATTCTGTGATCATGTATTTCATTCTTGGTTCTCTTTCAATTCTAATCTGATTTGGCACTCCCTTCCATGGAAGCCACATGTGAGAGTGATCAGTAGACACATATCCATTCAAAGCTTTAGTAAAATCTCTTCCTAAAATCAAACCATATGAATCAAGGATATCAGCTACCTGAATATTGATAACCTGTTGAATCCTTGGGTTTGAAGCTATCTGCATGTGAATCATGTTTAGTTCTCCCACCACACTTACTTCAGTTCTATCCAACTAAGTCACCTTCTTCTAAGAGTCAACAGGTGTAATTCCTAGAGCTCTACAAACTCCAAATGGCATCACATTGGTGGAAGCACCAGAATCTAGTAAACAATTGTGTAAATTCTTACCGAATATGCGCGCAGAAATCAGAAATAGTGGAGTTTTTGTCTTCCCTTGAAACAAAGTGGGCTGAGTATCTACCTGGGCCACTTGAGTCTTGTCCTTTTCTTTTCCTTTATCTCTAGGGGGCAAGTTTGTCTGATTATGGGTCTGGTTTTGTGTCTTCACAGGCTGAGAACTGGAAGTCTAGCTAATATTCTCTCCAGAAGGCTTGGAATGTGCATCATAGGTACCTAAAACAGCCCTTCTAATTGTAGGGAACCTTAATAACTCAAATGCTGAAATATTTACCTTTAATTTCTTGAACTCCTCAGCAACATACAAAGCCAACTGCTCCTCACTCATATCAGTGGAGACGTCCTTAGAAGGTTCCTCTACGTTGTCCTTGCTTGCTTGAACAACCTTTTCTTTCTGTGGGTCAGTTTGAGCCTGTTTCTCCTTCGAGAGATACTGCTTGGAAACATGTGGATAAGAAGAATTATTGCTAGCATTAGGATTTGGAGGGGTACTAAAGTTGTTAGGAGGAATGGAGGTGGTAAAAGGTCCTCCAGCCTGTGGATGCCTATGGGGCATATCTCTCAAACCTTGCCTCTGGAACATTTGTACTTCTTCAACATAATTTTCTTCTTGATCAAGGGGGTGATTATCATTCATTTCTTCCTCATTGAATAACCGAGCGACCTCGTCTCCATTGCATATCTGATCTGCCCTTTCTTCTTGAGACTCTGGTTCTTCTTTTGGCACGTTTTCCTTGCTTGTTGGGAAAGGAGCATGATTTAACACCAGCACAGGAGAGTCATATGGTGTGGAGGGAACAATCTCCTGTCCATTATTTTCTACCTCATACTGGAAAATAGAGGCAGCAGTTTGGAATTCTGGACATTCTAACTCTGAATGCTGACTTGTCTTATGGAGCCTACACCATCCTGATAGGGCTGCTTCAGCCAAATATACACCACTAGGAGGATTGTCTTGACTAACTGGCTGATTTGCAGATTGGTTGACAATTTGATTAGCAGGTTGATCCAATGGGGTGGGGACTCCTCCATTATTAGGTCCTATATTCCAAGTTCTGCTCTATCCTTGTGATGGCCTCTTATCAAATCTTGATCCACTACCTTGGCCTCTATCAAAATTTTGTCTCCTATCACTATTGAATCCTCTGTCATTATTGTAACTCATGTCCTAATATCCCCTATCGTTGTGGAATCCTCTTTCATTACGTTGTCCTCGATCAAAACTCTGCCCTTGTGAAAACTCTCTATTCTGATTGGATTGCATACTCTTCTGGGCAACCTGTAGTTGACTATTCTGATTTCTTAGGTAAGTCACCTCCAGATTTAGCTTCTTTATTTGCTCAGCCATTTCATCAATCCTCTCCCTATTTGGATCTCGATAAGGAAGTTGAGGTGGATTACTCTGAGGAGGAGCAGGCATTGTAGCAAATCCCATAGACTGGTGCAACACCTCAGAATTTTGCAAATAGGCAAGAAAACTATTCGACTGTGACTGATACATGGGCTGATTAACCTGCTGTTGGGGGAAGTTCGTCATAAGGGAGACCTGGCTCATGGGATGACCAGGGTGTGGTACCATGGGTAATTGAGAAACTGGATTCATGATTGGAGTATGATTAGCAAGCGCATGGTTTACTGCCTGAACCTAGTTGGGATGTGCAATTGGTCCTAGAGAAGGTAATGGTCCAGTAAAATGTTGTCTCAAGTCTGTCCTAAGCTTAACAGCCTCTGTGTAAGCATCAGTTAGGGTAGCTGGAGGATTGGGTCTCCATTTCAGAAATGTTGTTGTGAGGCTATCTAAAGCTTCATAATAGACTCCCAGGGCTGTATTATCATCTAAAACATAAGGGTCTTGCAATCTGGTGTATGCACGGTGGAACTTATTATTGAAACTGGATATTGGCTCATTAACCTCTCTCTTGACTTTGATGAATTGCAAGTATAACTCATTGGCACTAATGGGTATTCGAAACTTCTGTAAAAAGGCAGTTTCAAGATCATTCCAATTAAGAATTGAACCAGCAGGGAGATGGTTGTACCAGTAAAAGGCCTCTTCTCCTAGCGAATAAGGGAACAACCTACAGGCAACATCCTCATGAACAATCCCTCTGTCTTTGAGACAGGTTTGGAAAATCCTTATATGTTCTTTTGCAGTCCTATTTGGGTCATTAACATGGAATTTCGAACATAAATGCTCAGGGTTTTTGGGCATAGCATTGTAGGCATGGAAGAACAAGGGTGATGGATTATTAGCTAGGAAAGCCATTAGCAAGAGTGGGGGTGGTGGTTGTGGTTGGTTAATGACAGGTTGGGGCTGTTGGACGGGAACCACCTTAGGGATGGGTATAGCCTCAACCTCAGGATGTGAAGATGTGGACGATGCTGGTGAAGGAATGGGTGATGATGATTCTCCCCTTTCTCGAGTCCTTCTTGACCTAGTGGGGAACTGTAATTCCTGTAAGTCCTCCTCTCTTTTGGTAGATCTGGTATTTCTCCTATATCTTTCAGGAGAGATGGCGTTCAAGAAATAATCCAGTGTGCTCATTCAGGCCCTCCTTCTAACGCCAATCTGTTGATGGTGTTTTCTGCACAGTCACAACTTAGACATAATGCAATATTTTATCTCTCTTGAAAGGTTATTTTCAACAATAAATCAATAAAAATCACCCCAAGGTCTCTCGGGTGTCAGGTCATGACAATGCTTAAACAACTCAGATAATATGTGAAAATGCTGGTAATCACAAAGGGACCTTACTACAAGTAAATTTTATCTTTCAATTTATCAGATTTTGCAATATGATGATCTTAAATCCTAAATTTAACCAGATGATAAAGAAATAGCAAAAGGTAAGGGTGCAAGGATATGATAAGATCTAAACTATTCCTGGAATGAACAATGCAAATGACAAATATCTGGAATGGACCAACCTCAAACAACCAATTCCTGCTTAACCCACAATGCAATATCACAAGAACGGTGCAATCTTCTAAAGTATATAGATTTTCAAATCATAGATATTCATCCACAATCGAACTTAAGCATATATGAATATATGGTCCAGGTTGACTTCACCAGCCTACTACAATCAGATAGTTACTGGGAGTATAGACCAGAGATTGCTACAAACATTCCAAATATGAAATCATAAACACCATTCATCAAACTAAAACTAATTTAATTCTGAACGCTAAACCCTAAATCTTTAAGCAATTTAAAAGATAGAACAAAAAGAACCATGCGAGATAAACTAACACAAGAGATTTCACCAGGAAAACCACAATGTCCTCAATTGCATTAAATCATCAAAAGACTGCAACAATTCCACTGTTCTCATTACAAGACATGCTTCAAGAAATTCACAAAATGCTCTAGCTTGATTCTATTATCTCATTTCTAACTATTAATGTCTAACCCCTTACAATGAGGTGGGAATGCCTTTTATAGCAAATTCCTAAGATATGTCGGCCCAGCCAAACATTTACAAAATAAGAATAACTGCCAAAACAAGTTGTCCTTAGGAAATAAAAATAAGGCACACATTAAATGCTATCTACCATCAAGGTCGGCCTTGGCACAATCCCCAATGCAGTCTGGTTTAATACATGCCCTATAATAATAGGGAAGCACAAATCTCAATATAGGCATTAACTGCCACTTCCCTTATCCTTACTCTGAGCCGATGATCCTTGAACCTTCAAGAATGTTCTATCCAATTCGGTGACAGGTGGCAAGGGCAATACCCTAAGCTGACATTCTATGGAGCCAATCTCCTCCTTGGACTATTTAACAGTCTTATCCCAATCATCCTTATTGGCTTGATACTTATCCATTACTGCCAGATATGTGGCTGCATCATCCAATTGGTGGCCAATTATAACACTCTCAGCATCTGGAGCATAAACCTCATGCCACCATTCCCTTAACTATTCCAGGCTCAGATATTTAGGAGCAATTTTTCTCCTGCCATTCATAACCTCAAAGAATGCAATGCACCCCTCATATACTCCTGTAAGATCTCCATCTATTTGTTTCTTTCATTTCTGGATCTTCTTCATGGCCTTATGCCGAATCTGCAGAGCCTCAAACCATTCCCAGGGTTCATTTAACCTAGAAGAAGGAAGGATTCCATCCACAGCCAATTGTTCTCTACCATGCTCCATGATGACCTTAGATTTCTATAGTAGAAGGTCAATGTCTTCCTTGTCATGAGATAGCACGTATTCTAGCAGTTCTTTAGCTCTGATTGCATCTTTCCCAATCGATAGGATATCCTTGATTGCACTATCTCCCTTTATCTACCCATCCTTCAACCAATCTGTTGTAGTTTGAGCAGAGGCTTTCATTTTCTCAATCTCAAAGATGGTTTCCTTTGGTAGAAAGCCAGGAGTGGCAGAAGAAGATGGGTGGAGAGACTGCAGAGGTTTCATCACCTCTTCCAAGCATTTCCTAAGTCTTTCATTCTCCTTCCTCAGCTCATGCTTGGTTTGGGTCTCTTTCCTCAACCTGCCAATGATCACAGTGCTAGATCCCTCATACTCCTCTATATCCTGCTCCATGGATGCCGGTCCAAGGTTGATAGTCTGCACATTGTAGTCCTGACCAATGACATCTTCTCTTGTCTTGTCCACGGCAGGGGTGGCAATGTGGATAACTCGGTTATTTACATCATCTCTCTCCATCTTTGAAACCACTTTGGCTGCCTTCTTTTTCTTCCCTTTGCCAATTTTGGACAGCATTTCATCCCAATCCAAGGGAGTGTCCTCAACTACTACATGTTTCTTCCTTGCAATCTCTTTTTCAAGCCAATCCAGGGCTGCAGGTTCTACCCGGATTTCCTCTGTTCTTGCTTCTTCTTGTTGTTATGTTGTTTTCTCTTCTTCCTTTTCAGTTGTTTTATCTTCCTCCTTTTCAGGGAGCTGCTCACCTTGATCACCTTCTTCAAGCTCCACCTCTTGCACCGGTGATGGGGTTCTAATAAGGATGTCTTCCTCCAGCCCAGGCAATCCGTTTCCTCTACCAATCTCTGGAGAATCTTCATACATCACTAGAGGAGAAGGATTTTTTTCTACCTCTTCAGCTTCGTGCTCAGCTGCCATACCGAAGAGTTCCCCTTCCTTGAATGGCTCTGCCTCTCTGCTAGTTTCATGCTCCTCAAGAATCTCCTGCTTAGGCACGCTTAGTGGAGGAGAAGCAGCCTTGGATGGCTCTACAGCTGGCACCTTTGGAGAAGGATCAGTCTTTTGCAAAACCTCCTTAGGAGGAGTCCTAGATCTCCTCATATAAACTTTGGTCTTCTCCCCTGAACTCTCTACATCAACAATAGGAGGCTCATCTTTTGAGATGTCCTGACTCTTCTTCTTCGAGACCCTGGTTGTTCTGGTCTTTGGCAGTGGGGGAGCACTTTCTTCTTCTACTTTTTCCAACTCTTCCTCATCAAAGGACTTACCAATCTTCAAAGCACGACTTCTCTTCTTTCCCTTGGGCTTCCTCTTTGGTTCCGATTCACTTTCCTTAGGACCTCTGATCTTTATCTTGAAAGGAGAGCTCTTTTTGGTTTTCCCTTTGGGGTCATCATCCCCGGATTCCTCTGAAGTAGACATTGGGTTGAGGTCTCCCATTAAATTGAAGGTACAGGTTACCTTCTCACTTTCTAGCTCCCAAACCTTATGCTTTAACCAAGAAGAGGTAAATTTCATGACTGGAGACATTAGGTCCTCCAACTCTATGACCTCATCTTCATTCCAGTTGATTTCCCCGATCTACCTATCCTTAACGACTTCATAGGCATGATCTTGTACCAGGTTTCCATCGTCCTCCAGTTGGTCCAGGATCAACTTGACATTGTATTGTCTGATCACATCCACGGGAAGCCTAGAGTACCTCTTCTTTCTTACTTCAAGGTCATCCTCAATGTTAGCCCAATAATCTTCTAGGTCATCTTTATGTCAGTACTCCTTGGTAGCCTTCTTCTGTGCTTCTCTTGTGATATCAAAGTTCATTCTTTTGGAGTGGAAGGAGAAACCATATGCTGCCGATTCATCCCCTGTGGTGTGTGCTGATTGAATGGAAGGGCACACTTCTGCTACACCAATTCCAAGAGGGGAATCCCCACCAAAGCCTGCTTTATGCTTCTCCTTCTTGACGATGGCATCAAACTCACATATCTGTCTCACAATCTCCAATAACACAATGTGATCAGTAGGATACTGAGGTAACGTGTATGGAGCAACCGGACATCCATCAATCCTAATGTAGGTGAAGGTGGGAAATTGAATGAACCAGGCCCCATAATTCTTTATCAACCATTTGGCTCCATCTGACAGTCTTACATGCTCAGCATTTTGAAGCATCCAGGTAATATGCATAGTGAATGCATCATTAGCCCTTATGTAGTCCTTGTGTCCTAGGTGCAACTTCGGGTATACTTCATAGACTATGTCTTGTCTGAATGTCCCTCGTGGATTCAAACCCCTATATGGGTAGAATCTGGCAAGCACATACATGACATAGGAGGACATGGTGAACCTCTTAGTCTCTAGGACGTTCCTCAGCTGTTTATCAATTTCAGAACTAATAAGCCCACCCCAATGATAGTTGGTTCCCTCTTCAATTTTGGTGATCACATGGACCATCCAACTCTCTAATACTCCAGCAGTCTTCAATCCTGCTACTCTACGCAGAAATGTTATTGCATCATAGATATCTTACCTGAATTTAACTCTATGCAACTTCTTGGGTAGTTTAGAATAATGTGATTTTGGCTTCTCCAACTAGGCATTAATCATTTGTTGAGATTTGATGGGATCATTTTCGTAATATTTTCTTGCCAAGTCCATGTTTAGAGCACACACAGAAGGAAAGTCAGGCATGTCAAAATCCTGGGCAATAGAGATAGGACTTAAATTGGCCAAGACTCTTCCCTCAATACTGACAACCCTTTGTGTATCAAAATCATACTGTCGGGCACACTCCAAGATCAACTCATAACATTGGATTGCAGGAGGAAACCCTGCCACATGCACTAGTCTGGACTTCATCATTTTGTTCCTTAGGACTGACAGATTCTTCTCAGCTGTCCTCTGCTTGAACTCCTCGTATCTCCAAGCCCCCACATTGGTGTCAAACACTTTGAACCATACGGAAGATATCTTACTTTCTGGTAACTGACTCTTAGTGTCCAATCTTAGCCTCTCTGCCTCTGAGATGGAGGATCCCTCCATGTCACCTTTGGAATTTCCTGCAGCAGCCCTGCTTGATTCGACCTGCACTCACAAGAAATCATCATAAGTACCAATTATCATGCATATTCCAATCCAAAGGGTTAGCATAAAATCATATAAGGCAGTTAAAATCCATCACAAACTGCTAATCTTTGCAAATCTGGAAAAATAAAGCAATCTGGGAAAACCACGTAAATCGGGAAAATCTAGTCGGGGCAAAATTTCGGAGAAATCTGACCCAGACGGATTCTCGCTGCCAAAACATCATTAGTCAAATAAATCATTAATTCAGCCAAAATATCATTAAATTATCATGTAATTTTTTCATTAGCAACAAGAAATTGGCATTTAGCATTTACCCCGTAAATCCTATCTTCAGAAAATCGAAAGAAATAAAACCGGACAGGAAAACTGAAAGAATCCTGATGGGACGGATTTTCGTGGATAGTTTAAAGAACTCCATAAATTACTACACTCCACAAAATTATCCGAAACTGGGAAAATCCGGGTGCATAGAAATTTCGCGGACACCACAGGAACCCAATGACCAACGACATGTGAACCATTAATCAAACAATCATGCAATCTTTTCTACTTGGATTCTAACGGTCCCAAAATCAACACTACTCAACAAAATTCTGAATGTAAATGATTTCAAGTTCCCAAAGCTCCCAAAGGACTAGTCCTCATGGTGAAATAGTGATGCCCTAATTTTGATGAATAGACCCCCGCCATTAAAGCCCGGATAAGCTTAAAATTTCAAGGAAAACTATCATTTGGGTGATCAACCAATGCACATGAGGATTTTTCAAGGTGTGAGCGGGTTGGGCTGAACATAAATCATGAAATGGCAATAACCCTATTGAACCTTGGCAAATTTGGGCGAATGAGCCAAAACCCTAATCTTCACAGAATACAGCGAATGGCACGCCTAAGGGAAAAGTCATATTCAGACGTAGCTATAAAGACGCATCCGACACTCAATTGATAAACAAAACGCGCATAGTGGGGATGACGAAAACTGGTGAAGGGAAAAGTTAAACCCTAGCTCTATAAATACGAAATCATAATCAAGCAAAGGCCGACCTAAAATAACCATCAACCAACTCAGAAAAACTCAATCATTGCATAAAAAAATAGGAGGGGCCATCGGTAACCTACCATGGATTATCCCAGATGAAACTCAAACTCGAAGAATCAACCTAGAAGCAAGCACGCCCAAGCAATGAAAACCTTAACCGGCGCTCCGATCAATCCACACGCAAGCGATTCAAGATCAACCCTCAAAGCTCGAATGGAGAATGCACTCAGACGCTAAGGCAACAAACAAGTGAATGATGAAGTCTAAAATGATGCCTAAAAGGTCTTAAATCCACCCATTTACGCGTCTGAGAAAAGGTACCTCGGTCATTAATGAGCGAAAAGACGCATCTGACAAATCCAGAAACCCGAGCCCAAGACGGAATTTCAGAAAATCCCAAGATACGCGGAAATCCAGATGGACACAAATTTCGCGGAAATGTAGAAACCGGGAATGTAACGAAGTTCGGGATTTTAGCACAATCCCTGAAAATCCGCCAAAACCAGAAAATCCTAGAGTCAAGCAAAAACCCAGATTCAGAAAATGCAGCGATAAACAGACAGTGAACCAGAGCCCGGGAAAATCTGCCGGAGCCGGAAAATCTCGGATTCAGGTGAAAACCCGAATTTTGCCTAAAACTCAATTTTAACCAATTCAAGCCTCAAGGCAAGACCAAAGCCAAAAAAACCAACATACCAAGACCTCAAAAAGATAGATCCAATGAAACCAAAGGTCAGAAGACACCAGAAAAGAGGGTCCCCACTCCAAGTGGGGCGCGTGTGCAAAAAAATGCACAACAGGTTTGACATGCACACACTTTCAAGAAGGAAAAACAGATTTTCACAAATTAAAAGCTCATGTGCAATTAAGTAAACATAGTTTGTAACCTACATAATACTACTTTTGCAAAGAAATACATGCTAACATGAGACAAAGCTATAAGGAAAAGAAAGATTTCATGAAGTATCTTGATCAATCACCTGAAAATGCACAATATTTTGCAAGAACCAGAAGGCAAATTGAACCATCAATGGTAACCAAGGTAAATTTTATATATCATGCTCCAAAATGAGTTACAGAAGTTTGCTAATCTGAGAAAGGACTGTAGAAGTCATAGACTTTCGAAAAGCATCAGGAGAACTCCTTTACAAAAAGGCAAAAATGCCATATATACAAAAGTGTTGGCCTACATGGGCTTACAAAAATATCAGTGTCCATAAAAATATGTCCTTAGATCTTTTTTATGAAGTTAATGCTGCATTCAATGTGTATCCTCATTGTACACTCTTGAATCTCCTTTACCAACTGAAATCCCAGCTGTCCCTGTGACTCATGGCCTCTCCGCACCCCTCCTGTTCTAGACCCTTCCGCAAGTTCACCTTCTTCTACAAGCGGCGTCAAACCTCCCTTGAACTGAATTCACATGTCCTCATCGTCCATTGAAGCGAATTGGACCCACTTCATTTATGCTCTGTTGATCCTCCTGTTGCCAATGGTTCACCTATAGCTCACTCTGATTGGTTGAACATATGCCATGCAAGATTAGAGGCGGTCAAAGATTCCTCCTGTAGAATCGCATGTTAGTGAGACACTAGCCATGTCTCCCCGATGCTATTATGCCCTTCGGTAGTTATCGGCATAGCTCACAACCATCAGCAAGAGTTCATATCGAGCTGCAAAAGTCACGCCGATGTCAAAAATTGTCGCCTAGACTATCGCTCTCGGCCAGAGGTCTCACCAAAGCCTATAACAGATCCATCGCTATCGGCAAGACACCAAGTCGGTGGGACTTCATAGCGAACTCCTCCATTCTCCCCGAGCTCACTTCATTTCAGCAAGACTTCATTAGGTCGGCAAGACTCTATGCCGAAGGCAAGATCCTTCGGCGAGCTCATTTCATCTTGGCAAGTTCATTCTATTTCGGCGAGACCTCTCGCCGAAGCCACCTTGCTTCGGCGAGAACTCTTATCGAGCTCCCTTCATTTCAGTCGGGGAGACTTTGCTTGGTCGGTGAGACCTCTCACCAAGACCACCATCTCATACCAAAGGCACCATCCTTTCATTGAGACATCATTCGGTTGCCAAGACGTTACAGCGAGCCCCAAACTCCTTGTTGACATCTCCTTTCGCCGAGACCTTCGTTAGTCACCGAGACATTTCCCTAAGCTCCTATTTCTTTGGCGAGACCCCCGGCCTTTAGTGAGACATTACGCCAATATCAATCCCTCTCGGTGAGACTTTTCACTATTGGTGAGACCTCATGCTGAAAGCAAAACTTTCAGCGAACTGAGAACACTTCGGTGAGCTCAGAACATTTCGGGGAGACATCTAACAATCGGCGAAACGTTACACCGAGGGCCTTTTGTTTCGGTGAGACCTAGCCCGTTTGGCTAGACCTCATGGCAAATGTAAAACTTTATCTCTGATGATGGCCTAGTGAACAACTGTCAGGGAGACTTTCCTCCATCGGCAGGACATCTTGGCGGGTTCCATTAGTCACACCGAAGGTTTACAACCATCGGCGAGACCATCGCTTGTCGGTAAGACATTACACCGAAGGTAAACCATTTCGCCGAGACTTCCACCATTCGGCCAGACATTACAACGAGCCTCAAACCCCTCCCTGACGCTAACCTTGTGAACAATTGTCGGCAGGACTTCCCTAGTCGAGGAGAGATAGAAAACTCATGGTGACCAAAATGTCCCAGCGACCTGAGGATTCTGAATGAATATAGCAGAATAGCTAATCGGCAAGACAACTGGAGGGTCTTGCTGACTTTATCTCTAGGGAGTTTTGTGCCGAATCTGATTGAGGTAAGGCTTCCAATAGACCTCCTTGTGAAATAGCATCAGATGAAAACCTTCCCAATGAAATCTGAAGATCTGCATGCTGGGATTAACCCTTGTGGGAGCCACATTTAATCCACGTGCCAAATTTAAAACATGATTTCCCCTTATTGATCCCATAGGTGAAAATTGGGTAACATTTCTGGTGACCTCAGCTGGATGTTTTCCTGCTAAACATGCAAACCAGTAGCCTAGACTATTCATTGGGCATGGACTCATTAGATAACTCAGAGGTTGATTTAAAACATCAGCTTTATACATGGCTCAAATGCATTAGTATCTCAAGAAATAAATCACTTGGAAACTTATTGAAAACAAGAAAACTATAGAAGGGATAACTATCTAACTGTGTTGAAACAACACTTAGGGAAAACAAAGATGCATTTGAAATGAAACTAGCCTACCCTACTCTCACCAGCAAAGAAGCTAGTCAAACAAACCCATTGACAGGTTGGGTGAAATAACTGCCCTTTCTTCTCAATATGCAATAATTATCATGCATGATGGTAGTTACAAGAGGACGATGCTCTGAGAAATATTTAATAATTTTTTGCAAAAATTTATGAAAAAAATATAGAGACTCACTATCCTCCTTAAACAGATCATGTGTAAGGTTATTCAAGGGAAAATAAGTGAATTGAGTATACTCCTTTTTAACTTCCAGTGCATTTTGGACACCATCTTCTATTGTGTCTTCATGTATAGGTGCATGATTGGTCCTTGGTGTTGTATTGGACTTCATCTAAGCTAGGTATTGGATTGGACAACCTTTGGTAAGGGTAAAGCTTGAATCCTCCTTATTGATCTCTTGCTCATGAACTTCCATTTTATCACCTTGGGGGTTGGAAAGATCTAATCTATGTGGCTGAATTGGTGAAAAAATAGTAACCTCCTCAATATGCTCATGCTTTCCCGAAAAAACACCTATTCCTTCAATGGAGAATAATGAGATGGCTTCCTCTAACACATTGTCAATCAATACACCAACCTCTGGCTCCTTTATACACTAGAAAGGAAGCTGCTTATAATTTTGATCATTACTGAAAGAATTACATTCCAATTCAGGCTTGATTTCCTCAATAAAGGAAGGCAAAAATTATAGTGGTGATGAAATCTCAAGTTCTTATGCACAATAGAATGGAAGCTCCTCTAACCAGATGTAATCTTGTAGAATAGGTTCATGAGGCTCCTCCTATAATTTCAACACCTCTACAAGTTGCTGCTCAAGATCATCATAACCCTCAACTTCTTCTGATTCTTTGCCATCTAATGTCGAGCAAAAATGTTCAATAATACATGTGGACAACTCTTCAAAAAGCTCAACATTGGCTTCCTCATCCAGAACATGCTCAGAAACATTAAAACTCTCACCTTGGAGGATGGAATCAGGTTCAATTCTAGGGTTTTCTTCCTGAAATAAGCCTCCATTGTCATGTTGGTTGCCATCAATCAACAACTCACTAATGCATTCTTGTTGTTCAATCATTTGTTGTTGTTGCTTTCTATATTCCTCCATAGCTAGATGTAATAGATTTGGAGTTCTAATCTCCTCCATGGTGAATGAGCCTGAGTTAGTTTGATCATGGGTATGTTCCTCTTTAGTTGCAACACTCTGCTCTTTGAAACTCCCCTCAAGTTGCCTCTTTTGAAACTCCTCCATCTATTGTCTTGATCGATCATGTTCATTGACCTCCTACTGCAAGTCTATTTTGAAAATAGTATCAGGACGTGCATGCATAAGTTGGCCATCTTGAATAAGAACAGGTGACTATTCATGAAGCTTCATAGCTTGATTTGCTACATGTACTTGACTTTGCAATAGAAGAGGATCTATGAAACTTGGAATAGGGGCCTCTTGAACTAAATTTGGAATTTTAAAGTCAGAATGCTTGGTCCAAGAAGGCCGCCAAGGTTGTTCAGTAATTTGATTATTTGGTTCAGGCTCTTGATACGATTGAAAATGAGATTTCATGGGCTCTTGTAGGGACTGATCTATTGAAATAGAGGGAACTTGAGGAACCTCATGAATTTCTTGAAGGGAAATAGGCACTTCATGTGGCTAGACAAATTTAGGTTGTACCAGCATAGGCTCTTGTATTGGTAAAACATCTCTAAAACTTGGAACCTTGATTTCAAAAGGGTTAAGAGACTCACTTTGCTTGCAACTTGGAAATTCAAAGTTACGAACCTCCTCCTGAACAGGCTGATGTGGAATATAAGGAGCTACTTGGACCTCATGCCTCTTTGTTTGAGCAAGCAAAAGCTTCATTTTCTCCTCCTTTGCAACTAACTCTCTCTCGATCCTATTCTCAAATTGTCTCCTTTGTGTTTCCAATTCCTGCCCATGAAGGTATGCCTAATAGGCCATCTCTTCTTGTTGTTGGTCATACTCCTGCTGCCTCCTAAACCCTTCTATCTGCCTTGCAATGTCTGACAGTATTTCCTTCATGTTATTCATGTTATTCTTTATACAATCAACCTCTTGGACCTTATTTTGGACATCCAAATGTGGATCCAAAGACTGATCAAGGGTGGGTGTGAGGTAAGCATGTTGAGCATGCTGATAGGCTATTGTTGCCTGGCTGTTTGGGATTAAACCAGCAGCATGATTAGCCTGATATGGCTGATAGGGTGATTGGTTGACAGGATCTTCATGAAACTGAAGTGGGTATACATGGTGACTACAAAAATCTATCATCTCTACTCATATGAATGTTGAAAATTAGAATATTAAGCTTGTAATTGAAACATACCAGCACTGAACTTGTTGAAACTAGTAGATTTGCTCGGAGTCGCCAAGTTTGTTTAAACTCCCTCCAAAGGCTGACTAATACTGAGGTAGACGCCAAATCACTTAGTATGCTAAATTTCTTATTAATGCATTGGCTTTTCTGCTACTTCCCAAACTCAAAGTTGCCATGATATGCTAATATTATCAGTCTAAAGGCTTGAAACTTACTGGCTGCATACCAAAAACCAACAGTAATATGTACTCTTTAAATTGTTCTGATTCGAACAGTCCCACCGGGCGTGCCAGAAACTGTTATCACTTAAATTCGCACCCTTGTTGAACCTGATGTTCAACACCTCAGTGTAACATGGGAAGACCTCCAAAGCTGTGGGTCACTTATAGACAGAGGTCAACATCCAGAGAAATTCGGCTTCCTATGGTGTCACCTAACTACTAATCTTGTAAGGAAAAGGGAGAAGGAGAATGCATAAAAATGAAAATTAAATCCTATGGTGATGCACCAAAATGACAAGAACAATGAGATACTTGAGTTACACTTGAATACTGATGATGGATATGGTATTGCACAAGTTTCTATAGATTATGCATAAGTGTTTCACAAACAGGTTTGACATGCACACACTTTCAAGAAGGAAAAGTAGATTTTCACAAATTAAAAGCTCATGTGAAATTAAGTAAACACAGTTTGTAACCTACATAATACTAATTTTGCAAAGAAATACATGCTAACATGAGATAAAGCTATAAGGAAAAGAAATATTTCACGAAGTACCTTGATCAATCACCTGAAAATGCACAATATTTTGCAAGAACCAAAAGGAAAATTGAACCATCAATGGTAACCAAGGTAAATTTTATATATCATGCTCCAAAATGAGTTACATAAGTTTTCTAATCTGAGAAAGGATTGTAGAAGTCACAGACTTTCGAAAAGCATCAGGAGAACTCCTTTACAAGAAGGAAAAAATGCCATATATACAAAAGTGTCGGCTTGCCTGGGCTTACAAAAATATCAGCGTACATAAAAATCTGTCCTTAGATCTTTTTTATCAAGCTAATGTTGTGTTCAATGTGTATCCTCGCTATCCACTCTTGAATCTCCTTTAACAGCCGACATCTCAACTATCCCTGTGACTCGTGGCCTCTCCGCACCCCTCCTGTTCTAGACCCTTCTGCAAGTTGACCTTCTTCTACAAGTGGCGTCAAACCTCCCTTGAACTGAATTTGCATGTCCTCATCATCCATTGAAGCGAAGTGGATCCACTTCATTTATGCTTTTTTGATCCTCCTACTACCAACAGTTCACCTGTAGCTCACTATGATTGGTTGAACATATGCCACACAAGATTACAGGCGGTCAAAGGTTCCTCCTGTAGAATCGCATGTCGGTGAGACACTAGTCGTGTCTCCCCGATGCGATTATGCCCTTCGACAATTATCGGCATAGCTCACAACCGTCAACAAGAGTTCATATCGAGCTACAGAAGTCACGCTAATGTCAAAAATTGTTGCCTAGACCATCGCTGTCAGCCAGAGGTCTCACCGAAGCCTATATCAGATCCATCGCTATTGGCAAGACACCAAGTCGATGGGACTTCATAGCGAACTCCTCCATTCTCCCCGAGCTCACTTCATTTCGGCAAGACTTCGTCAGGTCGGCAAGACTCTATGTCGAAGGCAAGATCCTTCGGTGAGCTCATTTCATCTTGGCAAGTTCATTCTGTTTCGGTGAGACCTCTCACCAAAGCCACCTTGCTTCGGCAAGAAGTCTTATCGAGCTCCCTTCATTTTAGTCGGGGAGACTTTGCTTGGTCGGTGAGACCTCTCGCCGAGACCACCATCTCATACAAAAGGAACCATCCTTTCATTGAGACATCATTCGGTCACCAAGATGTTACAGTGAGCCCCAAACTCCTTGTTGACATCTCCTTTCGCCGAGACCTTCGTTAGTCACCGAGACATTTCCCCGAGCTCCTATTTCTTCGGCGAGACCCCCAGCCTTCGGTGAGACATTACGCTGATATTGATCCCTCTCAATGAGACTTTTCACTATCGGTGAGACCTCATGCCAAAAGCAAAACTTTCAACAAACTAAGAACACTTTAGCGAGCTTGAAACATTTCAGGGAGACATCCAGCAGTCGGAGAAACGTTACACCAAGGGCCTTCTGTTTCGAAGAGACCTAGCCCGTTCGGCCAGACCTCATGGTGAATGTAAAACTTTATCTCGGATGATGGCCTGGTGAACAACTATCAGGGAGACTTTCCTCCATCGGCAGGACATCTTGGCGGGTTCCATTAGTCACACCAATGGTTTACAACCATTGACGAGACCATCGCTTGTCGGTAAGACATGTTGTGTAGTTTTGCACACAAGCCCCACTTGGAGTAGGGACCCTCTTTTCGGGATGTTCTTGGACCTTTGGTTTTATTGAATTTGTCATTTTGAGGTCTTAGGATGTTGGTCTGGTTGGCTTTAATCTTGCCCTAAGGCTTGAATTGGTTAAAATTGAGTTTCAGTGAAAATCTGGGTGTTGACCTGAATCTGGGATTTTCTGGCTCCGGCGGATTTTCCTGGGTTCTGGTTCATTGTCTGTTCATTCCTGAATTTTCTAAATCCGGGTTTCTGCTTGACTCCGGGATTTTCCGATTCCGATGGATTTTCCCGAATTGTGCCAAAGTCTTGAACTTCGTTAAAATCCCAGTTTCTGCTATATCCGCGAAATTTGTGTTCATCCGGATTTTCTGCATATGTTTGGTTTTTCCAAAATTCCATCCTGGGCTCGGGTTTCTGAATTTTTCAGACATGTCTTGTCACTCATAAATGCTAGCAGTACCTTTGCTCAGACGCGTATATGGGTGGATTCAAAACCTTTTGAGCATCATTTTGACTTCATTATTCACTTGTCTTCTGCTTTGGCGTTTGAGTGCATTCTTCATTCGAGCTTTGAGCTTTGATCGTTGGTTCTGAGCCGCTTGCGTGTGGATTGTTTGGGGCGTTGATTAAGGTTTTCATTGCTTGGGCGTGCTTGCCTTGTAGTCACTTCTTCAAGTTCAAGTTTCATCTGGGTTAATCCATGGTAAGTTGTCGATGGCCCTTCCATCTATTTACGCAATGATTGAGTTTTCTATGTCGATTCATGGTCATTTCAAGTCGGCTTGTGCTTGGTTATAATTTTTGTTTTTATCGAATTAGGGTTTGACCCATATTTTCATGAAACCTCATCACCCGTGCCATGTGTGCTTGTATTTATCCATTAGATGACGGGTGCATCCATTTGGGGGGTGTTCTGGGTTAGATTTTGCCCTCTAAGTACGTAATCTGCCATAATGTGCAAGGTTAGGGTTTTATCAGTGCTCAGCCCCGAATAATGAATTCTCCATGAGTTGTCAATCTTGCGCCTGTATTGGACTAGCCCCTACCTTGTAAAGCTCAGGAGTGCTTTAGATTCATCCTTACGGGTAGTATTCCACACCCCGAAATAACCCTAGTTTTCATAACGGGAGGTTTATTCGTCAAAATTAGGGCATCGTTGTTTCACCCTGAAGTTTAGACATTTGAGGTCCTTTGAAATTTAAGTTCGAGCATATTCTGAAATCTTGTTGGTTGGCGTCGATTTTGAAGTCATTTGAATCCCAATTAGCAAGGTTTTACATGTTCATTCAATCACTGGTTCGCGTGTTGTCCTTCATCGGGTTCCCGAGGTGTCCGCAGAATTTCTGCGCACCCGGATTTTCCCAGTTTCAGTCAATTCCGCGGAGTGTAGCGATTTCTAGAGTATTTGAACTATCCGCGAAAATCTGTCTTGCCCGAACTTTTCTAGTTTTCCTGTCTGGTTTCATTTCTTTCGATTTCCTGAAGATAGGATTAATGGAGTAAATGCTAAATGCTAATTTCTTGTTGCCAATGGATGATTTTCATGATTATCTTATAATCTTTTGTCCATACTAACAATTTATTTGACTAATGATGTTTTGGCAGCAAGAATCCATCTGGGTCGGATTTCTCTGAATTCCGCCCTGATTGGATTTTCCCGGCTTACATTGTTTTCCCGGAGTGTTTTATTTTTCTGAATTTTCAAAGATTGGCGATTTGTGATAGTTCTTAATTGCCTTATATGATTTTATGGTAAATCTTTTGGTCGGAATATGCATGATAATTGGATACTTATGATGATTTTTTGTGAGTGCAGGCTAAATCAAGCAAGGCCGCGGCAAGAAAATCTAAAGGTGACATAGAGGGGTCTTCCATTTCAGAGGCAGAGAGGTTAAGATTAGACAACAAAAGTTAGCTGCCAGAAAGTAAGATATCTTCTGTGTGGTTCAAAGTGTCCGACACCAATGTCGGAGCCTGGAGATATGAAGAGTTCAAAGAAAGAATAGCCTAGAAGGATCTGTCAGTCCTGAGACAGGGAATGATGAAGTACGGACTTGTTCATGTGGCAGGGTTCCCTCCGGCAATCCAATGCTATGAGCTGATACTTGAGTGTGCCCGGCAGTATGACTTCGACACACAAAGGGTTGTCAGCACTGAGGGAAGAGTCTTGGCCAATTTTAGCCCTGTTTCTATTGCCCAAGCCTTTGACATGCCAGATTTTCCTTCTGTGTGCGCTCTGAACATGGACTTGGCCAGAACATATTATGAGAATGAGCCAACCAAAGCTCAACAGATGATCAATGCTTGGTTGGAAAAGCCAAAGTCACATTACTCTAAATTTCCCAAGAAATTACATAGGATTAAGTTCAGATCTGATATTTATGATGCTATTACATTTTTTAGCAGGGTAGCAGGATTGAAGAGTGTTAGAGTGCTGGAGAGTTGGATGGTTCATGTGATCACCAAGATTGAACAAGGAACCAACTATCATTGGGCAGGAATTATTAGCACTATAATTGATAAATAGCTGAGGGACGTACTAGAGACCAAGAGGTTCACCATGTCTTCATATGTGATGTATGTGTTGGCTAGGTTCTACCCATACTAGGGTTTGAACCCATGGGGGACATTTGGACAGGACATAGTCTATGAGATTTACCCAGAATTGCACCTAGGACATAGGGATTATAGAAGGGCCAATGATGCATTCACGATGCACATCACTAGGATGCTTCAAAATGCCAAACATGTGAGATTGTCAGATGGGGCAAAGGAGTTGATAAAGAGATATGGGGCCTGGTTCATTCAGTTTCCTACCTTCTCCTACCTTAGAATTGATGGATGTCCGGCTACTCCATATAGGTTACCTAGGTACCCTACGGATCATATTGTGTTATTAGAAATTGTTAGACAGATATGTGAATTTGATGCAATTGTCAAAAAGGAGAAGCATAAAACAGGTTTTGGTGGGGATTTCCCTCTTGGAATTGGCGTAGCGGAGGTGTGCCCTTCTATTCAATCAGCACATGCAGTAGGTGATGAATTGGCGGTGCATGGTTTCTCCTTCCACTCCAAAAGCACAAACT
Source organism: Sequoia sempervirens (assembly GCA_007258455.2). NCBI lineage: Eukaryota > Viridiplantae > Streptophyta > Pinopsida > Cupressales > Cupressaceae > Sequoia > Sequoia sempervirens. The sequence continues at coordinate 1,172,889,363 of VDFB02271358.1, read as the reverse complement.
TTGATATCACTGGGGAAGCACAGAAGAAGGCCACCAGGGAGTACCGTCACAATGATGACCTAGAAGACTATTGGGCCAACATCAAAGATGATTTTGAGGCAAGGAAGAAAAGGTACTCTAGGCTTCCTGTTGATGTGATTAGGCAATACAATGTCAAGCTAATCCCTGACCAACTGGAGGATGATGGAAACCTGGTGCAAGATCATGCCTATGAGTCCGTTAAGGACAGATCAATTAGGGAGATAAGCTAGGATGATGATGAGGTCACAGAGTTGGAAGACCTAATGGCCCCTATCATGAAATTTACTACTTCATGGCTAAAACATAAGGTTTGGGAATTGGAGAGTGAAAAGGTACCTTGTACCTTTAATTTGATGGGAAACATTAATCCAATGTCTACTTCAGAGGAGTCCGGGGAAGATGACCCCAAAGGGAAAACTAAAAAGAGCTTACCCTTCAAAATAAAAATCAGAGGCCCTAAAGAAAGTGAGCCGGAACCAAAAAGAAAGCCAAAAGGAAAGAAAAGAAGTAGAGCCTTGAAGATAGGCAGGTCCTCTGATGAGGAAGAGTTAGAAAAATTAGAAGAAGAGGATGCTCCTCCACCACCAAAGAAGACCAGAACAACCAGGGTTTCAAAGAGGAAGGGTTAGGATACCTCGAAAGAGGAGCCTCCGATTGTTGATGTGGAGAGTTCAGGGGAAAAGACTAAGGTCTAAACAAGGAGATCAAGGACTCCATCCCCTAAGGAGCCGATGCAAAAGATGGACTCTTCTCCAAAGATACCAGCTGTGGAGCCATCTAAGGCTACTTCTCCTCCACCAAGCGTGCCTGAGCAAGAGACTCTTGAGGAACATGAGACTAGCAGAGAAGCAGAGCCATTCAAGGAAGGGGAACTCTTTGGTGTGGCTGCTGAGCTAGAGGTTGAAGAAAAGGAAAAACATCCTTCTCCATTAGTGCAATATGAGGATTCTTTGGAGGATAGCAGAGGAAACGGATCACCTGAGAAAGAGAACATTCCGGTTAGACCCCCATCATCGGTGCAGGAAGAAGAGATTGAAAAGGGTGATCAAGGTGAGCAGCTCCCTGAAAAGGAAGAAGATAAAACAACAGAACATCATGAAGAGGCAAAAATAGAAGAAATCCTGGTGGAACCTGCTGTCCCGGATTGGCTTGAAAAGGAGATCACAAGGAAGAAACAAGTCATGGTTGAAGACACTCCTTTGGATTGGGATGAGATGCTGTCTAAGATCGGTAAAGGTAAGAAGAAGAAGGCGGCTAAAGTAGTTTCAAAGATAGAAAGGGATGAAGCAAACAACAGAGTTATCCACATTGCCACCCCTGCTGCAGATAAGACCAAAGAAGATGTCACTGGTACAGATTACAATGTACAAAATTTTAACCTTGGACCAGCATCTATGGAGCAAGATATAGAGGATTATGAAGGGTCCAGTGCTGTGATAATTGGTAGGTTAAGGAAAGAGACTCAGACCAAGCATGAGTTGAGAAAGGAAAATGAAAGACTTAGGAAATGCTTGGAAGAAGTGATGAAACCTCTGCAATCTCTTCACCCATCTTCCTCTGCCACTCCTGGTTTCTTGCCCAAGGAAACCATCTCTGAAATTGAAAGGATGAAGGCCTCTGCTCAAACTACAACAGATTGGTTGAAAGATGTGCAAGTAAAAGGAGACAATTCCATCAAAGAAATCCTTTCAGTTGGAAAGGATGCAGTCCGAACCAAGGAATTGTTGGAATATGTGCTATCTCAGGATAAGGAGGATATCGACCTCCTACTGCAGAAATCCAAAGTCATTATGGAACATGGTAAAGATCAGTTGGCTGCAGATGGGATCCTTCCTTCCTCTAGACTAAATGAGCCTTGGAAATGGTTTGAGGCTTTGCAGATTCGGCATAAGGTCGTGAGGAAGATTCAGAAGCGAAAGAAGCTGATAGATGGTGACTTGACTGGAGTGTACGATGGATGCATTGCATTTTTTGAGATCATGACAGGTAGAAGAAAGATTGCTCCTAAGTACCTGAGTCTGGAACAGCTAAGGGAATGGTGGCATGATGTTTATGCTCCAGATTCCAAGAATGTCATAACTGGACACCAGCTGGATGATGCAACTTATCTGGCAGTGATGGATAAGTATCAATCCCACAAAGACGATTGGAATAAGACTGTTAAGCAGTCAAAGGAGGAGATTGGCTCCATAGAATGTCGGCTTAGGATCTTGCCTTTGCCACCTGTCACCAAATTGGATAAAATATTTTTGAGGGTTCAGGGATCATTGATCCAAAGTAAGGATAAAGGAGGCAGTACTTAATGCCTATTTTGAGATTTGTGCTTCCCTATTATTATAGGGCATGTATTGATCTAGACTACATTGGGGAATGTGTCTAGGCCGACCTTGATGATATATCAGCATTTAATGTGTGCCTTATTTTGAATTCCTAAGGCCGACTTGTTTTGGGTGGTTGTTTTTATTTTGTAAATGTTTGGCTGGGCCGACATGTCTTAAGAATTTGCTATAAGGGCATTCCTGCCTCATTGTAAGGTCAATAGTTATTAGAAATTAGGGAGAAGAGATAATAAAGTCAAGGAGTTAGAGAATTTTGTGAATTTCTTGAAGCAAATATTGTAAACAGAACAGTGGAATTGTTGTAGAATTTTGATGATCTAATACAATTGAAGACATTGTGGTTCTCCTGGTGAAATCTCTTGTGTTGGTTTATCTCGCATGGTTCTTGTTGTTCCATCTTTCAAATTGCTTGAAGATTTAGATTTTAATGTTTAGAAGTAAATTAGCTTGGAGAATGATGTTTATGATTTCATATTTGGAATGTTTGTAGCAATCTCTGGTCTATATTCCCAGTAACTATCTGATTGTAGTAGGCTGGTAAAGTCAACCTAGACCATACATTTATATGTGCTTAGTTCAATTGTAGATGCATATCTATGATTTGAAAATCTATTCACCTTAGAAGATTGCACCGTTCTTATGATATTGCATTGTGGGTTAAGCAGGAATTGGTTGTTTGAGGTTGGTCCATTCCAGATATCTGTCATTTGCATTGTTCATTCTAGGAATCGTTTCTAGGAATAGTTTAGATCTTATCATATCCCTGCACCCTTATCTTTTGCTATTTCTTTATCATCTAGTTAGACTTAGGATTTGAGATCATCATAATGCAAAATCTGATAAATTGAAAAGATACAGTTTGCTTGTAGTAAGGTCCCTTTGTGATTACCAGCATTTTCACATATTATCTGAGTTGTTTATGCATTGTCATGACCTGACACCCGAGAGACCTTGAGGTGATTTTCAATAATTTATTGTTGAAAATAACCTTTCAAGAGAGATAGAATATTGCATTCTGTCTGAGTTGTTGTTGTGCAGAAAACACCATCAACAAGACATTACACCGAAGGAAAACCATTTCACCAAGACTTCCGCCATTCGTCCAGACATTACAGCAAGCCCCAAACCCCTCCCCGATGCTAACCTTGTGAATGACTATCAGCAGGACTTCCTCAGTCAGGGAGAGAGAAAAATCATGGCGACCAAAATGTCCCAGTGACCAGAGGATTTCAAATGAATATAGCACAACACCCAGTTGGCAAGATAATTGGAGGGTCTTGCTGACTTTATCTCTGGGGAGTTTTGTGTCAAATCTGATTGAGGGAAGGCTTCCAATAGACCTCCTTGTGAAATAGCATCAGATGAAAACCTTCCCAATGAAATCCGAAGATCTGCACGCTGGGCTCAACCCTCATGGGAGCCACATTTAATCCACGTTCCGAATTTAAAACATGATTTCCCCTTATTGAGCTCGTAGGTGAAAATTGGGTAACAGTTCTCTTGATCTATAATTATTTCTTACTTGCTTCCTGTTGTGCAGTTTTTGCACACACGCCCCACTTGGAGTGGGGACCCTCTTTCTGGTGTCTTTGACCTTTGGGTTTTATTGGACTTATCATTTTAGAGTCTTGACATGTTGGTCTTACTGGCTTTGACCTTGCTTTGAGGAAGGAATTGATTAAAATTGAGTCTTAGGCAAACTCCGGGTTTTCACCTGGATCCGGGATTTTCCAGCTCTGGCGGATTTTTCTGAGCCATGGTTTCTTGTCCGTTTCTGGCAGGATTCTCCGATTCCGGGTTTCTGCCTAACTTTAGGATTTTCCGGCGCTGGCGGATTTTCCCGGTCTGCTCTAAAATCCCGATCTTCCTCATTTCCCTGGTTTCTGCATTTTCGCGAAATTCCTATCCGTCCGGATTTCCGCGTATTCTTAGATCTTCTGAAATTTCATTTTGGGCTCGGGTTTCCAAATTTGTCAGAAATGTCTTGTCACACATTAATGACTGAGGTACCTTTTCTCAGACAGGTATAAGGGAGGATTTGGGGCATTTCAAGCATCATTCTAATTTTATTGCTCCCTTGTTTTGCTCTGGCGATTACGAATTTCCATTTGAGCTTTGAGGATCGATCTTGACTCGTGTGCGTGAGGATTTTTTGGTGCCAATGTCTAGGTTTTATTGCTTGGACATGTTCATTTGCTGTGTGGTCATCTTTTCAAGCCCGAACTTCATCCGCATTGATCCATGGTATGTTATCATCGCCCTTTCGTTTGTTTACGTGGTGATTGAGTGTTGCTGCATCGGGTGTTGTTAATTTTGGGTCGGCCCCTGCTTGATTTTGATTTTATATTTATAGAGTCGGGGTTAGGGTCATTTCTTCGGGTATTTCTATTTTCATGCCCTATAGGCTTGCATTTATCCATTAGACGGCGGGTGCATCCTTTAGACGGGGTTTTGGGCTTGATTGTGTGCCTTCTTAGTGCGAGGTCTGCCATATTGTACAAATTGTGAAGCCATTAAATGCCATGTTGAAACAAGATGCCAAGATCGAATGGACTACAGAAGCGAAGGAGGCCTTTGCAGAGATTAAGAGAGCCATTGACGATGCTCCAGTATTAGTGAGCCCAGATTATAGCAAACCCTTTTATATCTATTTGTTTGCTTCAGACCATTCATGCGCTGGAATGCTGACTCAAAAGTCTGATGAGGGGAATGAGCACCCCATTGCTTTCATGAGTGCACCATTAAAGGATGCTGAGTTGAAATACCCAAGTGTGGAAAAGCAAGCATATGCCCTTGTTTGAGCAGTAAAGAAATTCAGGCATTATATCCTCAGAAATAAGGTGTTTGCAATTGTTCCTGATTCCGCAGTCAAGTTACTCCTGATGCAGAATGAATTAGGGGAGCGCAGAGCTAAATGGGTCATCATGCTCGAGGAGTACGACATTGAGATCCGACCCATGAAGCTGGTAAGAGGACAAGGACTCACCTAGACTATGGCAGAGATAGGCCCTGAATTGTCTGTTCAGAACTATAATGTTGAGTAGGTTTCCCCAGATGGCTGGTATGATGATATAGTCTATTATTTGTTGAATCAACGACCTCCATCTCACCTTAATACAGTACAGAGGTGAGCCTTAAGGTTGAAAAGTGACGGTTTCATGCTGAAAGGAGCTGTCTTGTACAAGAGGAATCATGAAGGCGTTTATTTGAGGTGTCTTGGGAAACAGGAAGTTGAAAGGGTAATGAATGAATTTCATGATAAATATGGTACTGGTCATGGTTCTGCAATTGCTATTGCAAATCAAATCTTCAGGGTAGGGTATTACTGGCCTACACTATTCAAGGATGTTCATCATCATGTACGGACCTATCACACTTGTCAGACTACAGCAGCAAGAGAAAGGTGTGCAGCACTGCCGCTCCAGTCTGTCATTAAGGTAAAACCTTTTGCTCAATGGGGTATGGATTTCATAGGCCCCATCAATCCACCATCTTCTGTAGGCCACAGGTACATTCTCACCATTACTGATTACTTTACAAGATGGACTAAAGTTTTTACTTGTAGGCAATGTAGGTCAGATGTAGTAATTGATTTTTTAGAATATGTCATTCTCAATCGGTTTGGATGTCCTGTTGCTGTTGTCTCTGAGAATGGTCCTGCCTTTGCATCTTTGAAATTCTCAAACTGGGCCTTTGATCATGGTATTATTGTAAAATTTGCATCCAATTATTATCCCCAAGGGAATGGTCTAGCTGAATCCTCTAACAAGAACCTATTGACTGTCATCCGCAAACTGTTGGAGAGGAACCCAAAAGACTAGCACACCCAGCTTCGGTTTGCTCTTTGGGCAGATCGTACCAGAGTTAAGTCATCTATTGGCACATCTCCTTATCATTTAGTGTATGGTCTGGAACCAGTTTTCCCTATCCAGCTCAAGATCCAAACTCTACAGTTTATAAATCAGTTTTATGATGAAGGGGATAGAAGGGAGGCTAGGTTGACGAAATTATTGTACCTTGAGGAAAAATGAGATAATGCCCTTGAGAAATTTTCCAAACATCAGGGGGTAGTCAAGAGATGGTTTGATAGGAGAGCTAAAGTCAAAGCTTTTAGGATTTCTGACCTTGTCCTATGCTGGGATAAGCCTCATGATCAGAAAGGGAATCATGGAAATTTTGATAAATTGTGGCTTGGCCCATATCAGATTGCCGAAATACTGGGAGATAATTCCTTCTGTCTGAGGACTCTCACAGGAGAAGACATACCACTGCCTGTCAATGGGCAGTTTCTGAAATATTATTTCTAGTCTTGAGCTGTTTTCAGCTCTTTGCTTTGTAAATAGTTAGTTTAGGTTGCTTTGTTTGTTTGTTTGCTTGCTTTGGTTAGAGTAGGTTTCCCTTTTGCTTTGCTTGTTTTTCTTGGTTAGTTTAGGTTTGCTTTGGCTTGTTTGTTTTGGTTTGCATTGCTCTTGCTTTTGGTCATTTCCCTTTTAGGGATTGTGGGTGCATCTATATGGTAATGGTGGCAAAGCAGGTCTAATGTTCTTGGTATTTCCCTTACAAACTTTGATCATATATCCAGAACACCATGGTATGGACTCTTTAACCTATGTCATTTGTCCTTATGGTAAGGCAACGGTCTTCTAGTCAGTTTAAACAGGAATATATTGGGGTCTTGTACTTTTAATCCTTAATATATCTGAAGTTGTAAAAGATCCTTATAAGGTCTGATCAGGTGAAAAATCATTTTCTGCTCTAGTGCCACTGTGGTTCTCAGCCCTGAGTGTGGACTTCACTGTTCACAGGTTGAATGAAGTGAGTGAAAAGAAAAGAAATATCAACAAAATAAAAAAAGGAAAAATATATTGAAAATCATGAGGTTTGAATTCAACTTATCAGGGGGATCTGAATATCTCTACCAGGGCTATAGACGCCTGACTGGCAGTAGAGCTATGTTCAGGAGGGTCACAGCGATAACCTCATCGGGGCTATGGACACCTGACTGGCAACGAGGCTCTATCCAGGTCACTCTTAGAGTAAGAATCTTTACGTAGCCTGTTCATACCAAGTCTGGTTCTTCTTGCAACTAAGGGTAGGTAATAAATGCATGTGCACATACTTCGACCCTGGTATAGGAATGTTTGAATGGCTGGGAGTTTCTTTGTTTTGACTTAGGGTGGTAGCTAGGCATCTGAGTTGAAACCATGAGTTCTGGGTTCTTGATTCCAGTTTTTCATTGAAATGCTCAGGAGCATTTCCCCAGCAGAGTCGCCATTTGTTGTGCAGTTTTTGCACACACGCCCCACTTGGAGTGGGGACCCTCTTTCTGGTGTCTTTGACCTTTGGGTTTTATTGGACTTATCATTTTACAGTCTTGACATGTTGGTCTTGCTGGCTTTGACCTTGCTTTGAGGAAGGAATTGATTGAAATTGAGTCCTAGGAAAACTCCGGGTTTTCACCTGGATCTGGGATTTTCCAGCTCCGGTGGATTTTCTCGAGCCATGGTTCCTTGTCTGTTTCTGGCAGGATTCTCCGATTCTGGGTTTCTGCCTAACTTCAAGATTTTTCGGCGCTGGTGGATTTTCCCGGTCTGCTCTAAAATCCTGATCTTCCTCATTTCCCCGGTTTCTGCATTTTCGCGAAATTCCTGTCCATCTGGATTTTTGCGTATTCTCAGATCTTCTAAAATTCTGTTTTGGGCTCGGGTTTTCGGATTTGTCAGAAATGTCTTGTCACGCATTAATGACTAAGGTACCTTTGCTCAGACGGGTATAAGGGCGGATTTGGGGAATTTCAAGCATCATTCTAATTTCATTAATCTCTTGTTTTCCTCTGGCGATTACGAATTTCTATTTGAGCTTTGAGGATCGATCTTGACTCGTGTGTGTGAGGATTGTTTGGTGCCAGTGTCTGGGTTTTATTGCTTGGACGTGTTCATTTTCTGCGTGGTCATCTTTTCAAGCCCGAACTTCATCTGCATCGATCCATAGTATGTTATCATAAGCCCTATCATTTTCACGTGGTGATTGAGTGGTAATTTTGAATTACGACCCACCAGCGATTGCGATTTTATATTTATAGAATTAGGGGTTAGGGGTCTGGTTTCTTGAATATTTCTATTTCTGTAAACCTGGAGCATTTATCCATTAAGGCGGTGTGCATCCTTTAGACGGGGTTCTGGGCTTGATTGTGTGCCTTCTTAGTGCGAGGTCTGCCATATTGTGCGAAGTTAGGGTTTTCCTCGGTGTTCGGCCCGGAACGAGGATTTCATTATGTTTGAGCGATTTTGTCCCTGTATCACGTTGACTTCCCCATCTTGTGAAAATTTGAGTGCTTCAGGTAAATCCTTAGCTGATACTTTAAACCTTAAAGCTTGCTCTGATATTAATGGCGGAGGTCTGGTTATTCAGATTAGGGCATCATTGTTTTGATATAGGGATTTATCCTTTCAGTGCTTTTGAGAAGTTGAAATCCTTTGCGTCCTGAGTTTTGTTGATTATTGTCAGTTTTGAAACCATTAGAACTTAGGTAGAGTAGATCCCGTGGTCATTTGAATTTTGGTTCGCGTTTCGTCATTTTTCGGGTTTTTGAGGTCCTCGCGAAATTTTGCTGCTTTCAGATTTTCCCGGTTTGGGCTTATTCCGTGGACTGGGGTTATTACCGGAACATTTTAAGTCGTTCGCGAAAATCCGTTCCATCCGGATTTTTCTGGATTTCCATTCTGGTTGTGTCCTTTTGATGTTTCGATGATAGGATTAATGGGACGGTTGTTTAATGCTTATTTCTTGTTGTCAATGAGTGAATTTCATGGTTATCTTTTGATCTTTCATCTGTACTAACGATTTATTTTACTAATGATGATTTGGCAGCAGGGATCCGTCTAGGTCGGATTTCTCCAAAATTTCGCCCTGACGGTATTTTCCCGGTTTGCACGATTTTCCCGGACTATCTTATTTCTCCGGATCTCAAAGGATTAGCAGTTGGCAATGGATTTTGATTGATTTATATGATTTGTGCTAACCTTTTGGATTGGAATATGAACAACAATTGAATACTAACGATGATTTTTGGATGTGCAGGCCGAATCAAGCAAAGCTGCTGCTGGAAAGTCTAAGGGTGGCACAGGAGCGTCATCCATTTCGGAGGCAGAGCGACTGAGACTGGATATGAAGAACCAGCTCCCCAAAAGCAAGGTATCTTCTGTGTGGGCCGAAGTATCTGACACTAATGTTGGGGCCTGGAGGTATGAAGAGTTCAAACAGAGGACAGCAAAGAAGGATCTGTCAGCCTTGAGGCAGGGGATGATGAACTCCGGATTAGTCCATGTGGCAGGATTCCCTCCAGCCGTTCAGTGTTACGAGTTAATCTTGGAGTGTGCCAGACAGTACGACTTTGATTCATAGAGGGTGATCAGCACCGAGGGGAGAGTTTTGGCAAACTTCAGTCCAGCCTCTATTGCACAGGATTTTAGCATGCCTGATCTTCCTTCAGTGTGTGCTTTGAACATAGACACCGACAGAACCTACTATGAGAATGAGCCAGTCAAAGCTCAGTAGATAATCAATTCATGGCTAGAGAAGCCAAAATCTCACCATTCTAAGTTGCCCAAGCAGCTGCATAGGGTTAAGTTCAGGCTAGATGTATATGATGCCACCACACTTCTGAGCAGGGTGGCAGGATTGAAAAGTGCAGGAGTGTTAGAAAGTTGGATGGTCCATGTGATCACCAAAATTGGACAAGGGACCAATTATCACTGGGCAGGGCTCATCAGTGCCGAAATTGACAAGCAATTGAGGAATGTCCTGGAGGCCAAGAAGTTTACTATGTCTTCTTATATCATGTATGTGTTGGCCATCTCCTACCCATACAAGGGTTTGAATCCGAGGGGAACACTTGGACAGGATATCATTTATGAGGTTTATCCGGAGTTGCACCTGGGGCATAAAGATTATAGAAGGGCCAATGATGCATTTACAATGCATATCACCCGGACGCTCCAGAATGCAGAACACATGAGATTATCCGATGGAGCCAAGGGGATAGTAAAGAACTACGGAGCCTGGTTCATCCAGTTCCCCACCTTCACCTACCTCAGGATTGATGGATGCCCGGTTGCCCCATACAGGTTACCCCGGTACCCTACAAACCACATTGTGCTATTGGAAGTTGTGAGACAAATATGTGAATTTGATGCTGTGGTGAAGAGGGAGAAGCACAAGATAGGCTTCGGAGGAGACTTCCCTCTCGGGATTGGTGTGGCAGAGATGTGCCCCTCTATTCAATCAGCTCACACCGCAGGAGAAGAACTGGCAGCATATGGTTTCTCCTTCCATTCTAAAAGGATGAATTTTGATATAACAGGAGAAGCGCAGAAGAAAGCCACTAGGGAGTACAGGCACAAAGATGACTTGGAAGATTATTGGTCAATATCAAGGATGACCTTGAGGCGAGAAAGAAGAGATACTCCAGGCTCCCTGTGGAGGCAATTAGGTAATACAACGTCAAGTTAATCCTGGATCAATTGGATGATGACAAAAATTTGGTGCAGGACCACGCCTATGAGGCAGTGAAAGACAAGCCAGCCGAGGATATTAATTGGAATGAGGATGAGATTATAGAATTGGAGGACCTAATGGCTCATGTAATGAAATTCACTCTTTCTTGGGTAAAACATAAAATTTGGGAATTGAAGAATGCAAAGGTAGCTTGTACTTTCGAATTGATGGGGAATCTCAACCCCATGTCGACTTCTGAGGAATCCGGGGAAGATGACCCCAAAGGGAAAACAGTGAAGACCTCACTGTTCAAGATCAAGGTTAGAGGTCCCAAGGGAGCTGAACCTGAAACGAAGAGGAAACCGAAAGGGAAGTGAAGGTGGAAGACCTTGACAATTAGCAAGTCCTCTGATGAGGAGGAGATGGAGAAAGCGGAAGAGGAAGATGCTCCTCCACCACCAAAGAAAACCAGAACAACAAGGACTGCAAAGAAGAAAGATCAGGCTGCTTCGAGTGATGAGCCTCCAATTGTTGATGTGGAGAGTTCCCGAGGGGAGAAAACAAAAGTTTACACGAGGAAATAAAGAACTCCCTCTCCCAAGGATGCTGCACAATAGAAGGGCTCTTCCCCAAAGCTTCCAGTTGAGGAGCCATCTAAGTCTGTTTCTCCTCCACCGAGCATACCTGAACCGGAAAATCCTGATGAACATGAAACTAGCGGGGAGGCAGAACCGTTTAAGGAAGGGACACTTTTCAGTGAGGCTGCAGGACTTGAAGTTGAGACAAAGGAAGGACATACTTCCCCGTTGGTGTAGTATGAGGATTCTCCTGAAAGTGATAGAGGCCGCGGATCGCCTAAGCCGGAGGAAAATATCCCTACTAGGACTCCATCACTGGTGCTTCCAGAGGTGGAACTCGAAGAAATTGACCAAGGTGAACATCTCCTCGAGAAAGAGGAGGAAGTCAAAGTAGCAACTACAGAAGAAGAGAAAGTGACAGAAGAACTGGAAGAAATGTGGACGGAAGGAATCCGGATTGACCCTGTAGCCTCAGACTGGCTGGAGAAGGAACTTGCAAGGAAGAAACAAGTGATAATTGAGGATACCCCCTTGGACTGGGATGAGATGCTGTCAAAGATTGGTAAATGAAAGAAAAAGAAGGCAGCAAAGGTGATCTCAAGGGTGGAGAGAGATGACACAAATAACAGGGTAGTCCACATTGCCACTCCTGCCACGGACAAGACAAGGGAAGAGGTCACCGGTCAAGATTACAATGTACAAACCATTAACCTTGGACTGGCTTCCATGGAACAAGATATAGAGGAATTTGAAGGATCTAGCGCAGTAATTATGGGCAGGTTGAGGAAGGAAACCTAGACTAAATATGAGCTAAGAAGGGAAAATGAAAGACTGAAGAAATGTTTGGAGGAAGTGATGAAACCATTGCAGTCTCTCCACCCTTCTTCTTCTGCCACTCGTGGTTTTCTGCTTAAGGAAACAATCTCCGAGATCGAGAAGATGAAAGCCTCAACTTAAGCTGCCACAGATTGGCTGATGGGTGTCCAAACAAAAGGAGATGATACTATTAAGGAGATCTTATCTGTAGGAAAAGATGCGGTCCGGGCCAAGGAGCTGTTAGAGCATATTCTGTCCCAGGACAAGGATGACATGGATCTCCTGCTACAGAAGTCAAGGGTTGTCATGGGACATGGAAGGGAACAATTGGGTAAGGATGGGATCCTTCCTTCCTCCAGGTCGGATGAACTGTGGGAATGGTTTGAGGCACTGCAGATTAGGCAGAAGGCTCTGAAGAAGATACAAAAATGAAGGAAATCAATTGACAGTGAGCTTACTGCAGTTTACAATGGATGCATTGCCTTCTTTGAGGTAATGACTGGCAGAAAGAAGATAGCTCCAAAATATTTGAGCTTGGAACAACTGAAGGAGTGGTGGCATGAAATTTATGCCCCAGAAACAGAAGGAGTTGTCACCGGCCACTAGCTTGATGATGCAGCCACCTACCTGGCAGTGATAGATAAATATATGGCCAACAGGGAGGATTGGAACAAAATTGTTGATCAGTCCAAGGAGGAAATTAATTCAATTAAATGTCGGCTCAAGGTTTTTCCTTTGCCACCTGTCACTGAGTTGGATGGGGTATTCTTGAGGGTCCAAGGGTCATCAGTTCGGAGGAGAGATAAAGGAAGTAACAGTTAATGCTCATTTTGAGATTTGTGCTTCCTTATTATCATAGGGCATGCATTGGACCGGACTTCATTGGGGACTGTGTCAAGGCCGACCTTGATGGTGAAGGGCATTTAATGTGTGCCTTAGTTTGTTTTTCCTTGGCCGACCTATTTTGGCCGTTTTTATTATTTTGTAAAATGTTTGGCTGGGCCGACATACCTTGGGATTTGCTATTAATAGGAATTTTTGCCTCATTGTAAGAGGAGACATTAGCAAGAAGACATTAGAAATTAAAGAGCAAGAGTTAGAGTATTTGGATTTTCTTGAAGCAAATATTGTATCAGAACAGTCGAATTGTTGCAGCATTTTGGTGATTAATACAATTGAAGACATTGTGGTTTTCCTGGTGCAATCTCTTGTGTTATTCCATCTTGCATGGTTCCTTTGTTCTATCTTTCAAATTGCTTGAAAATTTAGGGTTTAGTATCCAGAAATAAATTAGTTTGAGTTTGATAAATGATGTTTATGATTTCATATTTGGAATGTTTGTAGCTATCTCTGGTCTATACTCCCAGTAACTATCTGATTGTAGTAGGTTGGTAAAGTCAACCTAGACCGTATATTCAATGTGCTTAAGTTCGATTGTAGATGAATGTCTATGATTTGAAAACTTTGTATTCCTCAGAAGATTGCACCGTTCTTGTAAGATTGCATTATGGGTCGGACAAGAACTGGTTATTTGAGATAGGTCCATTCCCGATATATGTCATTTACATTGCTTGTCCTAGCAGTAGTTTAGATCTTATCACTTCCTTGCATCCCTATCTTTTGCTGTTTCTTTATTATTCGGTTAGATTTAGGATTTAAGATCACCATATTTTCAGATCTGATAAGTTGAAAGATACAGTTTGCTTGTAATAAGGTCCCTTTGTGATTACCAGCATTTTCACATAATTATTTGAGCTGTTTATGCACTGTTATAACCTAACACCCGAGAGACCTTGGGGTGATTTTCAGTAATTTATTGTTGAGGATTACCTTTCAAGAGAGATAGAATATTGTATTCTGTCTGAGTTGTTGCTATGCAGAAAACACCATCAACAAGTATCAGAGCGTGTTGGGTGCCATTGGAGAGTCTTATTCTGAAGAGAGATTCCAGATTTGAGGAGGTTCCGTTTGTGACTCTTTGTTGTAGGTTCACATCCGAGCTTGCTGGTGCAAATATGAGCTCACCATTGCGTTCGGAAGGTTTGAGAAAGTCGATTTTACCTTTTGTTTCATCCAAATCAGACATACGAGGCCAAATCTATGAGGATTTGAAGCTGAAGAGTGGTTGCCAAATCCAGAAGGTAGCTGCAATTTTGGAGCATTTTGGGTCAAATCCGACCCTACCATCGCGTCCAGAAGGGCCAAAAACCCTAAGATTGACTGTCAAATCATCCGATTCGGAGCACGTCATCCAGTCAGGAAAAATATTTTTTACCCGAGAGCTGTATGGTCCCCATGTCATCATTATTGTGCCATGGTACGATTTCAGAAAATAAAATATTTCATTTATTTTCGAATATTTTCTGAAATTTTTAATTTTTTTTTTTTTTGTATTGTCGAAATATTTTTCAAAAGTTTTGAAAATTCAAAAAAAAAGACAAAAATTTTAATTTCTACGGATGAGGTACTACTGTACCTGCCGCAGAGTACTGTGGGTACTGCGGCAGTACCCGAGCCCCTCTGTAGGTGCCACGTGGCGCCACCGCGGCCACCACTCTGCCCACCCGTGGCCCCACCATAGCATTCCAGCCGGGCATTTCATATCACCGGCGATCCTCAATTAAAAATCCGGCGAAAATCAATCACCGACATTTAAAAAGATTCTGGCCAGTGCAAAATCAATACGTGAGAAGAATATTCCATCCAAGGAATATTCTGAAAAGATCCGCCGATTCTAGATTCCACAGAATATTCCGGCAGGTTGATCGACGGGCATTTTTTTCTGGTGACGGGCACGAAACTGTCAAATTTAAGTAATGGTTTGCTGACGTCATCTCTACGTCAGCATGACGTCAGCTCAGCTTTGAAAATTTTCTACCCTTCACCATTTGCATTTTGATTTTCATAGGTGAACTTTGAAGCTCAATAACTCGGTCAATTTGGCTCCTTTATTCGAGCAATTTTTTTTATTTGGGCTAGAATTTCGTGCTCTACACACTAGTGCAATCAATTTTTGGTTTTGATGCCTGGTTTTTCCAGAAATTGCAGATTCTCATAGGTGTTGCTGCTTCGTCCTCATTTTGGGAACTTTGGGAGCTCATATCTTGCTCCTACGGTAACATTTTTGGGTGCAATTTTTTTTGAAAGTGCATGATTTTTTGTGTACTTTTTAGTGGTATGATCAGATTGATCTCATTTTATACCAAAAATTGTACTTGATAATATGGCCTATTTTGGCATTTGTAAGCACTAAGATCAAGTCTAGCTTGCTGTTTTTGGCATCTAGCAACTGTAAACACACTAAATATAAAGTGCCAAATCAGATATTGCTTGGATTGAGTGATTTGGGGGGGTATTATTGTAGTGATTGTTTGCATTATTTTGCTTGATTTGTGTTCTTGCAATGGGGAGATCTCAAATTAAACCCCTAAATCCACATAATTATGCTACATGGAGAAAATCAGTAACAAACTATCTCATGATGAAAGGTCTAATAGGTCATCTAAAGGACACAATTCAAAAACCTACAGATGCTAAAGAATTGGCAATGTGGAAGATTGATCGTGAGAAAACACTTGGATGCATATGCTCATTAGTCTCATTTGATTTGCAGTTTCACATTGAATCATTTAAGACACATAAAGAAGTATGGGAGACTTTTGAAAAATTGTATGGAAAAACAGATAAGATTAGAGGCTATCAGATTGATAATGATTTGATGAATCTTGATCCTAAAAGTTTTGACCACATCCAAGACTACATCTCCAAAATCAAGCAACTAAGAACACAGTTGAAAGAATGCACTATTGAAAAAGAGGATTTATAGTTGATTCTGAATGTGTTATCCAAGCTTGGTCCTGAGTATTCAGTGTTTGTTTCTGGCTTTCATACCCATTGACTTTCTATGGGAGCATCATATGTTGATCCTAAGTTTGATAAGTTTGCAAATCTCCTAATCCAAGAGGAAGCTAAGTTAATGAAAATGGGTCTAATCAAGTCTTCCAAACCACAAGCATTGGTGGTAAATGAGTCTAAGGTATAGAAAGAATCAGAGAATCTTGATAAGAAGCAAAAGAAGAAAAAGAAAAAGCCACATAAAGAATCAGAATCCTCATCATCAAAAGGAGAATCATCAAAGAAGGAGAGACCTTTTGTGCATATTGCAAGAAGGATGGACATGAAGAACACTATTGTTACAAGAAGGATATTGATGAGTTGAAGAATCTTCTAAAAAAGAATCACATTAATTTGCCTTCTAGAATGTCTGAATCTTCTTCTCCTTCTACTTCAAAACAGTCTAAGAAGGACAAAGATCAAGCATCAGGATATAAAGGACAAGCTCTTTGTGCTCATTCAAGTCTAGGATCAAGGAGATGGCTTCTAGATTCAGGAGCATCACATCATATGGCATCTTCACAAACTATCTTCTCTTCATTTCAGCCTTGTTCTATGTCTCCTATCTTGATGGGAAACAATACATACATGAGTGTAACAAGGGATCTATTAGCATTGGGGAGAACACTTTTCAGGATGTCTTGTGTGTTCCTCATTTGACGAACAATCTAATTTCCATTTATCAGATTACACATGGTGGAGATGGGAGAACTGTGGAGTTCACTCCTGATTCAGTTATCATTCGTGACTTGGAGACTCGAGAGATCATTGCTACTAGGGTGGTTGATCATTTTTCTCAGTTGTATTCCTTTGCATAGTTTGCTTCTGATGATGACGATGTTCCTTTGACTATTGATCACAACTATGATTCTGAGGAGACATTTGGCTTTTTGAACTTGGGCATACTCACATCAGATCCAGTACTTGAGCCATGCACTTCATCTCCTCCATCTTCTGTTGCAATTGATGATGCTTGTGTTGCTACAGTTTTGGCTCCTAGTGATTTAGTGTAGGAGAATTCTGATTGTCTTCCAGATATGGCTACTTTGGATGAATTCCTAATAGATGTTTCAGACTTGTTTGTGGAGTATCATCTTGCGGATTTGGAGGACACCGTTGATATCATTCATCTTCTCTTTGATGAAGATACACCTTCTTCAGTTGTTGTGAGGGAACACCTTGACCCTCTTGTTCATTCTCTACATGATCATTCTTCTCAGATTGGCGTAAGTGTGGATACTTTTGGACAACATTTGGAGGAGGCTTCTTTGTCTTTAGAGGGGATATCTTTGTCTTTGGATAGTGCTCTACATTATTCTCTACTAGATGTTGGATTGTACTCTTCAGCAGTGTGGCCTAGAATGCCTGATTGGAGTGGTTCAGCTTTCGGCATCAACATGGAGACACTTGAGCATGCTTCAGAGACATCATCATCCATCATCCATCTTTATGATAACCTGCATACATCATTGGTTTTGTTTCTTCCTAAGGGGAAGAACGTTGTTCGGCGAGATTGGATCATCTTCAGCATTCAATGTCGAGCTTCTACCATCATTGTAGGAGACTCAACATTGAGGGGGGGCTACCTTGCTTCTCTTCTACTTCTCTCTTATGGGGGGGTCTTTTTCCTCACATGGGGTGGTGCAGGGGAACCTACACCTTGGAATGAAAGGGAAAAGAGTCCTTAAAGCTTCAACAAATTTCATGATGACAATGAATTCTAGGATGGAATAAGAATGTTTTGTGCTTATTTAGGCTTAATAAGGTCTAAACAAGACCAATAATAATGTAATTGGGAGCACCTTGGGGTCTCCATGCCTCTTGGAGGTATTGTTTGTTTTTTTTTATTTATGTGTTGTCAAGAAGTTTGGGATGTAATAAGGTTCCAAGAACCATCTTTCATGTCTTGTAACAAGTTTTGGGTTTGAAGTCAAGTCTAGTTGTAAGAATAAGGTCTCCTTCCTCACCAGGTGAACTTGGTGCATCTAAGCAATTTAAGGAATTAAGATGCCTTGGTGCAACCAGGTATTTGAGGGGAGTCTCCTTGATGTTTTTGATGTGTTTTAACACCTTTTAAATGTTTATTGTAAGTGGGATTCTTGAGAGTAGTATAAATTGCCTTAACCAGGCAATTAGGAGTCTAGTTTGGAATATTTTAAAAATTAGTTGTTTCCAACATCCAACTAATTCAAAAATCAGTTGGATGGATTTGGAAATAGGTTTCAAAGGTTGAAATAGGCCTCTTTTGGTTGAGGCATGTTGATTCTGAAGTTTAGAGAAAGTTTGAATAAAAAGAAACCCTGTTTTCCTTCATTTTCTGTGTGTAAAATTGTTGCTAAAATGCATGGTATGGAATTATTATGTACTGTATAGGCTGAAGACAATAATGGATCAATAGATAATTGAAATACCTTTCTTTTGGTGGTGGTTTTATCCTTTTTCATTAATAATTGAAAGAGATATCTGCGTTTTACTGAAAGTGGTCTAGAAAACCCTCAAAATTTAGGTTTGGTCTAAAAAGCTTTATAACTCGCCTTCTCCACTTGATCATGGCCTGATTTTTGGTGGGAAGGTGAGGAAGATCATGTAATTTATGTTATTGAAGGTCTTGGAGGATGGAAGGGGTTCTGGTGCAACTTTTGAGCAACCCTAGGCTTGGCATCTCTATGTGACAAGCCAAAATTTGTTGCAAAAATCTGATTTGAGGTAAGATTTGTGAGTTTTCTGTTTTGTGTTGCTTGGGATCAGTTGGAATGAGTTTATTGAAGGTATAGGAATGCATTCATTGGATTAGGGGTGTTGGGGTGTGCCAAGGTAACCATACTTGCATTGAAAAATGTCTTTTAAGCCTCCTTGTAGCATTATAAAACATGTCATTTGTTGCTCTTTGTGTTGGAGTCAAAACTTGTGGTTTTGAGGGTTTGTGGAGGATAGTATCAAGTGTCAAAAACCAGTGAGTTTGGCCTGGTTTCATTCAATAGAAGGATTTTATGTTGACTGTCCCATTAGATAGGGCTACAAGGGCTACAAGGCATAATATGGCAGCAATAGATGAAAGAGTGTTCCAAAGTGAGAAGTCTTGTTTGTTGGCTTAGTTTAGCCATGTTAAGAGATTATGAGTCATTTCCAAGCCTCCTGATTGTATTTGGGTGTGTGGAGTTAAAATAATGCTTAATTTTCTCATTAGTTGATGGTGTATTAAGGAGTTTATTTGAGCATATTTGAGAGAAGCTCTTAAGAGACTGTCTTCCCCTGCCACTCTACATCATGGGGTTTTACCTTCTCATTCTTCATTGAGAGTATTTATATTTTGTATTTCATCTCTCTTTTGAGGGGGATTTTTTCCCATGAGGTTTTCTCCCTTTCCTCGCTTGTGAGAGATTGCATTGCATTGATCGCATTGTTTGTACATGGGTACCTAACATGGCCTAGTAGTCGGGACCCATCATTGCATCTTTGTGTCATTTGCATAATAATTTGCTACTCCCTAAGTTGCACTTAAGGGGGGGTGTTGGTGTAATTAAATGTCTTGTACCTTGTCCTAGGTCATAATTACACCTTAGTTAAGTTTACTTAGGGACCACATAGGAGGTTGTTGGAGAATTTCCACTTTTGGTGGACTTGACATGTCATTACCTCATCATGTGATTATCCCTCCACCTTAAGTGGAGTGATAAGTTTTCCTAGTTGTCTCATGTCATAAGATTCTAACACTTGTCATAATCTTATGCCCTTCTATGTTCTCACCTTGGCTATTTATCCAAGGGGTCTCTCTCATTTGTAATCAATCATTGTACTGCATATCATATTAATGACATTGAATACAGTTTATTCTTGTCATATCATCTCTCTCTTTTCTTGTGCTTTCCATTTGGTCCATAGATCTTGGGTGGCAGCCATAGCTAATTCTAACAATTTTTAATTTTGATTTCCTTTTCTTTCCACAACATAGAAGAGTAATCACTTTTGAAAGCACAAAGATATGAAAACATTAACTCAGTCTATTAGACAACTTATGAAAACATGATTTGAGTGAGATATCTTGCATTTTCCAAAACAATTATGGCTGACATTGATTAACAATCAAAGCATGATGACAGTGCGGGTGCAACTCCTAAGACTCTGCAAATGATGATCAATATTATTGACTCACTTCTTAAACAATTGATTTGAATGCAGCTTTAAAGACAAGAAAGGTATTGAGACAACAAACACCTTTAGCACATTATAACTATTCTTAAGCAATGAATCAAATGAGAAATTTTAAGCTTCCTTTTGAATTAGACTTTTTAGCAATGACTTGTGCAAGATATTTGAACTAAATATTTGCAGATATGAAGGAACTATCATTCAAAAATGTTTAGACTAATAAAAATTATCACAATAAAAAAATATTATGACATCAAAACAAAGAGACCATAAGACAAAAGATTTATTGAGTGGAAAACCCTCCTGGGGTAGAAAAACCACTCCTAAACTGCCTTATTGGCTTAATCTTCAAAAACCACTGTAAACAATGCCTTATAGGCTAATTTATGAGCACCAACTCAAGGAGCACCAACCCCTCATTTTGAAACACCAATTTCAAGGAGCACCAACCGCTCATTTTGAAAACACCAATTTCAAGGAGCACCAACCCCTCAAATTATTTTCAGAACAATAAAAATATCTCAGAGGATTTCTCTGTTTTCAGTTAAGCTCATAACACTTTGTTATGCATCATGTTTTCCAAATTTTGTATCACAGAGTTTTTCAATACATCTCTTGATACGGCTAAAAATAACTATCTCTCAGAATTTTTATCCAGCAACATTCACAGTGTTTATAACACTGGTTTTTCTACAATACTTTTAGTATGTCTGTCAAAAGAAAAATCTTCAAAGATTCGTTTATCAGAGGAAACTGAAACTCTCTTGCCATTTTAGGAATGTGTTAGAAAAGTAAATGTCTGCAAGTGTAATGCCTTGAACAACAGGTTTTAATATTTGCGCTGAAACAAGAGATTTCAAATTGTAACTGATAGATTTTCATCAAAACCACGACTGCCCACCAACTGAGAACCATAACCTCCCAATTCTCAAAGAATATTTTTCCATGTAACCATTCTCAGATTCGATGCCAACTAATGATGTTAGCCTGCAACTATATTTAGAAATTCCCATGTCAGCCATAGTGATTGAGTCTGTTAATCGTTCGCTGAGACATCTAGATAGTCCTACCGAAGGAAATTAAATCACCAGTCATTCCCCTTAGTTATCACTTTCGCCATGACCCATCAGAGTTGGGGATAAGTCATAACGAATATTCTATGTTACGCCAAGAGTCATGTAACGTTCTTCTGGTCGTTGAGACAAAATAGTTCTCTCACTTAAATGTAGCCTCCATTCTCATGTGGGTCGCTGTAAAAAATTGTTAGCGGGGAGATGTTTTGTAGATTTCATTATGTTTCACCAAAAGACCTTATCCATTATGAGTCGCTGTGACAAAAACACACTCTCGCTGAGATGTATCCTCCATTCACCTTCACTAAGACAATGCATAGTCAGGTGACTTCTCGTAGAGAATCTTGTGTCTTACCAAAAACCCACGTGATCATTCCTGTTCGCCAAGACAATTCAATACCTATGCCGAAGGCATCCCTCTATTTGTCGCTGTGACATTCTATTGTCAGAGAGATACTATATCTATCTCAATATGTTTCACCAAGAGCCCTTAATGTTTTCCCAGTCACCAAGAAGTTTCTCACCAAACTGCACTTTTCATTTCACCCACTTCGCTATAGCTTTATGATATCGGGGAGTCCCTATGTAGATCACTTTATGTTTCCCCGAGATTACTTCATACACCCTGAGTCACTGGGATAAGAGAAAAATCTCACCGAGAAGCATCTCCCATTCGCTTTCGCAAAGACATTTCAAAATCAGGGAGAGGTCCCAAAGAGATCATTGAGTCACACCGAAAGCCCTTTATTCATCTGGTGTGTCACTGTGACAAATCAATCTTCATGCTGACAAAATCCTTCATTGTTTTCCATCAGCGAGACCGAAGGTTACTCGCCGAGACCTCATACCGATAACCTTATCTCTCACTGAGCTATTTTTTTAGTTTCCGGTTGGTGTGACAAAATGAAATCGCTATGACTTTGCACCAAAAGCAACATGTTAAGCCGAAGTGAATCCTTAATGTGTTTGTCGGTGAGACCCGAAGAAATTGCCAGGACATTATATTGACATCGCAACTCTTTCCGATGTATCCTCATTCAAGCTGGTCGCCAAGTCATAAAGAACTTCGGTGAAACATTATATCGACGACCAAACTCTTGCTGAAATGTGCATCATCCTCTGTTGCTGAAACCATGGAGAAGTCTTACCGAAAGCTGCCTATATGTAAAATCAAATCATGATGACATTAGAAATGTCTTGCCGATAGGCAACATAGATGTCTATCAAAAAAAATGTATCAGGGAGACCCTAGAATTCTTACGCCGATATGTTCTTTTTCTATCACTGAAACAATGTACAAAAAGATAACCTGAGACTGCATGAAGCTCAAACAGATCAGTACCATAAGATATTAAAATTCTAAATGTAAACTGTCCACTGAATGCCAAGACATGTAAACCATATAGACAAAGCTGTACCAAGATAAAGTATGAGAAACCAATCTGAAACTATCAACAAGTAGAATCAATAGAAAGGGATTTTGTCATCAAGGACAAACCATATGATCACAACTGAGAACCAACAGTTAGTTGTTCCAGTCTTACAGGGAACAAAGCTATCTGTTGAAGACTGTCCAAAATATCCTACTAAGATGGAAGACATGACTAATGTACCCTATGCTAGTGCAGTTGGTAGTCTCATGTATGCAATGGTTTGTAGAAGGCCAAACATTTCCCAAGTTGATTTATGGAAAATCCTGGAAGAATACATTAGGATGCTGTGAAAAGAGTGTTTAGATATTTAAAGGGAACTTCAGATTTTTCTTTGTGTTACCATGGGAACCTGGTTGAATCACAGAGGACTGTCAGCATTCGTGGATATGTAGATTCTGATTGGGCAGGGGACATTGACAACAAGAAGTCCACCAGTGGATATATTTTCATGTTGAATGGTGGTACAATGAGTTGGATGAGTAAGCAGCAGGTTGTGGTGGCTTTGTCCACTACAGAGGTTGAATATATGGTAGCTACACATGCTTGTAAAGAAGCAGTTTGATTGAAATGTTTGTGTTCTAATATTGGTTTTGATGCAGGGAAAATAACTATTTTATGTGATAGTCAGAGTGTAATTTTTCTGGCAAAGAATCCCACTTTCCATGCCAGGACAAAACATATAGATGTACAATACCACTTTGTACGAGATATGGTGGAGGATGGAAAGGTTAGTTTGGAAAAGGTTAATACTATAGAGAATGTTGCAGATGCATCGAGGAAGCCAGTGAGCACAGACAAGTTTAGGTGGTGTGCCAGTTCAATGGGCCTTAGTGCCCATGATTTTCAATAAGTTTTATTGAGCTCTGGAGGTTCTTGTGTGATCTTCATCAAGTGGGAGATTGTTGGAAATATATGCCTCAATCATCACAGGCTGTAACCTCTACTAGAGCAAATTTAGTATGACATCCATCATGTCTGGCCGACTAGTAGCTTTGATACATTGTGATTTGTTTAGGTCACTATGACCTAGCTTCTGTCTCACCGAACATTCCTATTGCTGTGACATTTTGTGTTCACTGTGATCTCTTATTGCCATGGAGACCTCTGGCCGATAGGCCATTCAATCGGGTGTCGGGGAGAGTCTTGGTTGTTCGCTATGAGCTCTCAGCGAGATGATTGTCTCGCCGACAATGTTTAGCTTGAAGTCTTTGGGGAAAGTCTTGGAGTTTGGTATGACATATCGATAAGGAATGTCTCACCGATAGTGTACACTTAGATTAGCACAAAGTTCTTGGTGTGAGGTCTTAGTAATGGGAAAAAGTCTTGCTGATAGTAGTATGGTTTCAGAGTAACGTATGAAAGCTTGGTGAAACCTTTTGGCGAAAGATACGTCTTGCCAACCGTTCGGTGCTCCGTGAAACATAAGGATCTCAGAATAGAGTCTCAGTGAAGGACAATAGTCTTCGCGACTATTGATGGCTTCGATGTAACTTAATGTAACTCAATGAAACCTCTTGGCGAGCGGTAAGTCTTGCCAATAGGAATGTTGAGATCATTGTGACTTTGAATATTGGTACGTGGTCTCACCGAAGAGCGATAGTTTTTCCGAATGGAAAACTCATGTCTATGTGACTTGTGGAGCTTCAGTATGACATCTCAATGAAAGCGATATGTCTTGGCAACATGCAAAAAGCTGAGTGATAGCTCTCAGGACTCGATGTAACATATTGCCGATAGGTAAACTCTTAGTGATATCGAATATGAAGTCTTTGGGCATCGGGGAGACACTTCTTGTGTCTCACTGACATGCTGATATAGTGTGAAGCCATTTGACCAAGTGAGACTATCCTATGTGGCTTGTTGTCGACCAATAGGAGAAGCCGAATGGGAACCATTGGAAGGCAGTCCGTTGTGGCAGTTCTGTGAGGAAGTTCAATAGACAGGGAACACCATGAATATAGTTTTCAGTTTCAAAGGTTCGAGGGTTCGATGGTTGGTTCGATCAACAAGTCTGTGAACAGTTTGAATTGTATCAGAGTGAATTCTATTCTATGTAGACTGTAACTTGAAGGTTCCTATACAAGATTATTCATGGTGAATGCTGCTGTAAATAGACATCAAAAAGATAAGTCTAAAGCTTCTATGTAATCCTTATTCCTGTAATACAAAGTGACTTCTCTTGGTGTGGTGGGTTTTTCTCCCGCAAGGGTTTTCCCACATATATTTGGTGTTCATCTGTGTTTGTCTAATTCTCTGTTCTGATATTTTTGATATTTATTTCAAAGTGCACCTTAATTGAACTGTAATTGAAAAAATTAAAATTATATCTACATTCTTCCCTGAGGTATTGATGTTAGGAGAGTTGTTTCCGCATCTAGCTTTCCTTACAAGCGGCAGATCAAAACCTTAAAAAAAAGGGCTGAGCAGACTTAGCGATGCATAGACCGATGCACACACAACACAAAAGAAATAAACCCGAAGGGAGCTGCTCAAATATTTATTTAACAGTAACCAATTGGGGTAATAGTGGTGTATAAAAAGGGGTAGAAGGGTAGGATGGAATCTAAGTGGTGATTTGGAGAAAAATTCCTTGGAGAAATTTTGCTCAATTTCTGTGCTATTCAAGAGGTTGCTTTTGTGCACTTTTAAGGAGGGCTTGCCAAATTTATTTGTAAACCAAGGGGAGATTATGTTGACATGTTGCACTGATTTTTTGGAGAAGTAATCAAATTGGTCCACTCATTGGAGAAGGGCCTAGAGATGCAGTCATTTTTACGATGAACTCCGTTACCAAATTTGTTTGCATCTCTCTCTCTTTCTCTCATTTTGTTTTCATCACTTTGTTATTTCTATTATTTAATCATGTTCGTGTGTTAATTCTCTTGAATTAAGTTGGATTTAAAATTTTAATCTTTAAAGCATTCTTAAAACAATTTTCATAGACCCGAAAAACAAATCACCCTATGCCTATAAATAAAAATATGATTGGTTCAAAATGGGTATTCCAAAATAAGCTAAATGAAAGTGGAGAAGTTGTAAGGAATAAGGAAAGACTTGTATGAAAGGGATATTCACAAGTTGAAGGTATAGACTTTGAAGAGACATTTTCCCTTGTGGCTAGAATATAAGCTACTAGGATGTTTTTGACATTTTATGCCCACAAGGACATCAAAGTGTATTAGATGGATGTTAAGTCAACATTTCTGAATGGTGAACTCAAGGAAGAAGTGTGTATGAAACAACCTGAAGGGTTTCAGCTGGCTGGCAAACCAAACATGGTTTGTAAGTTGAAGAAGGTGTTGTATGGATTTAAGCATGCAAGATTGGACATATACCTGATAAAGCAAGGATTCAACAAAGGTTCTCTTGACAACAATATTTACTTCAAAGTGCAAGGTAACAAAATGTTGATAGTAGTTGTATATGTTGATGAAATCATTTTTGGTGGAAATGAAGGCATGAGTAAAAATTTTGCTATAGAGATGCAGAAAGAATTTGAGATGTCTATGATTGGTGAATTGAATTTCTTCCTTGGTCTACAAGTGAATCAAACTAATAAAGGGATATTCATTTCACAATCTAAGTATGTAAAAGAGTTGTTGAAGAAGTTTGGGATGGATGATTTCAAACTGGTTTGTAACTATGATAATCGGATGTAAACTGAGCAAAGATGATGAAACTGCTAAGACTGATCAGAGCAAATATAGATTTATGATTGGCAGATTGTTGTATCTTATTGCTACTAGACCAGATATTATGCATGTAGTATATTTGGTTGATTCCAAACAGATCCTAAAGAGGCACATGTTATAGCTGTGAAGAGGATATTTAGATATCTTAAAGGTACACTGAATTATGGATTATGGTATCCTAAGAGTGATGATTTTACCCTGAGTGCCTATACCTATGCTGATTAGGTTGGATGTAGATGACCAGAAGAGTACTAGTGGTGGTGCTTTCTTGGTGGAAGATTGGTTTCATGGTTGGGTAAAAGGAAAGAATCAATTTCTTTATCCACTGCAAAGGAAGAATATATTGCTACAACATCCTACTGCACATAGGTTTTGTGGATGAAGCAAACTCTGAAAGACATTGGAGTGATATGTGATGAGACTATTTCTATTTTTTGTAACAAAACAAGTGCAATAAACATTTCAAAGAACCTGGTGATGCAATCAAGAACAAAACACATATCTATCAAATATCATTTCCTGAGGGAAAGATGCTGAAGAATGAAGTCAAATTAGAGTATGTGAACACAAAGGAACAAATTGCAAACATATTTACTAAGGCTCTTTTGAAGGATACTTTTGAAAATCTTAAGGAGAAATAGGGGGTCATTGGACCTCTAAACTAAGTGCACATGAAGGTGCAACAGTCCAATGGTTTCATATATTCTTTATTTATTTGGATTGATAAATGGGTCTACTCTGCAGAGGGAGTAGAAAAGGTTTTCATTATTATAGTTGAGTGTGCTCCTAAGAGGGAGGGATCAGAGTTGTTGGTATTTTCCATTTATGTCAAAGGGGGAGACAAAATCATGTGAAAAACAGTTGTAGAGGAAGAGACGATGTTCTCCTGGGATATTGTGAAGGATGTTGTCTTTGATGGTTTTTCACATCATGTGTTTCCATCAATGACAAAGGGGGAGATTGTTGCAAGTATGAGCTAGTCCGGTGGTGTTGTCATTAATGTTGTCATTGATGTCAACACAGTTTAGTATGTTGTATGTATAGCTGAGATGTTGTTGAGATTTTGTGAGTACATGGAGCTATCTTTATGTTGTTGCAAATGTGTTGTGTTGATGATTTTCAAAGTACTTTTGAGAAAATTAATAAAGAAGAGAAGTTAGAGTGATGAATGTGTTTAGAATGTGCTCTGGTATGTGCTCCATGTTTCTCCTATGTTGATCTTGTGCTTGTGCATATATGAATATTTGATAATGGTGATCTTGTGGTGATATATCCTAAGTTTTAACTTATGGTGTGATGGTATGTGAAAGTTATGTTCATCAGTGTTTGAATTGTTCTGGCAGAGTTGATCTTCTGTGGACTGAGATAAATGTTTCTGCTCTATAGTCCTCCACTATTTCATTTTAGATCCTATGGATCTGAGATATGTCTTGAGTTGGTGTTCTGTAGGTTTTGGCAAAGAAGGTTGAATTTTGGTGATCCAAAAGTCATGTTTCTGTATTGTTGTGTGTGTTTGCATAGTTCAGATGAACTGGTGAAAGGTGTTCAGTGTTTAAAGCATATTGCATTTACTATGGATGTATCTAAAGAAATCAAAGATGTATTCTCATGCATGATGAAGCGTGTTGTGGAGTCCATGTGTCATCTTCATGGTTGGAAGCATATACATCAATGTTCATTTGTGTTTTCATTAGGTTTGGCCAACCTGGTGTTTACACTTCGTTCGAAGAATAAAATTAAACCAAGGAAGCATGTAGTTGATCTAAGACATTATTTTTGGTCTTGGTTAAATGTATTAATTGGTCCACTCTTATTCCTTTCCACTGAGGGAATTTCAAGTTGCCAACCTAATTTGAATTTATGAATTGAGGTATTTGTGGCCGACCTTGGAGATATTTTCTAAGGTTGAGGATGGTATAAAATCAAGTCAAATTGTGAAGAATTGTATGATAGTGTGATGCAAAGTGATGAAATTGAGCCACAAATCATAAGAGTAGAAGTGTGTGTGCGATAAAATTGAGACAACAATACTTCATTGTGTCAGATTCCTAAAGGAAATGAGGTAAAGGTTTCTGCAATCCTTATTCAAGCTGTGGATGTGTTAATTGTTGTGGTGGATCTTTTTGTTCTCTTATGTATTTGTAGGCAGTAAGCTTCCCTATTGGATAGTGAGTCCTTTCTGTGGACAGTGAGCCTTTGTACTTGGATAGTGAGTCCTCTTATGGGTAGTGAGCCTCTGCTTTATAATCTTTATATTGTGAGTTAACAGTCACCATGGTTTTTCCCTCATTGGGTTTTCCATGTAAATTCTTGGTGTTCATTGTGTTGATTTACTTTCTGTTATTTGTGTTTCATGCTCTTACTTAATAAAATAATAATGTGGTTGTGGAATTGATAAGTATTTAATTTTTAAGTTTGAACTTTGTGACAACTGATTTGCCCCCCCTCTTAGTTGTCTTGCACTTATTTAAGAAAACACCTAGAGTTTTTGATTCCATCTATGTTGTAATAGACTAGTTCTCCAAGATGGCACATTTCATCCCATGAAAGAGCACAAATGATGCATCTTACATTATAGGTTTATTCTTCAAAGAAGTGGTAAAGATTCATGGTTTTCCTTTGAGTATTGTTTCAGATAGAGATATTAAATTTGTTGGGAATTTTTGGAGAACTTTGTGCAAGAAACTTGGCACTAACCTTAGTTTTATTTCTTCCTATCACCCTCAAATTTATGGGTAGGATGAGGTGGTTAATAGGAGTCTTGGTAACCTCTTAATATGTCTTACAAAATATAATTCTACTCAATGGGATCTGATCTTTCCTCAGGTAGAATTTTCATATAATGGTTTAGTGAATAGAAGTGTGGGTAAGAGTCCTTTTGAAGTTGTTTATGGTTTGCAGACCAGAGGGGTCATTGAATTGAGGGATATCAGTGGAATGGAGAGGATGAGTGCTGAGGGTGAGAAATTTGTTGTGGCTATGAAATAAATTCACCAACAGGTCAAGGATCACCTACAAAAGGGTGTTGACAAATATAAGAAAATGGTTGATATACACCAGAGAGAAGTCCATTTCAAGGTTTAATTTGCTACAACTGATTCAACCCCCTCTTATTTGTCTTGTTCATTTCAAAAATTCTCAATCACCTCTTTCTTTCTCCAAATATTTTCCATTTCCTTCTTCACTTCAACCAGATTAATCTTTTAACTGGTTCATTTTTTTACCATATTATCCTTCCTTGAATTTCCACTTCTACAAAATTCAGCAATATGTCCAAGTATATTGCAATTGTTGCATATGTCATTTCTTTGAGCATTATTAATTTAATTCGTTTTGAATATATATTGATTAACCTCATGTCCAGATCCATAGCATGTGTAGTAGTAACCATTAAAAGATCCAATCATTCTTGTTGCAAGTATGAGCTTGTTTGGTGGTGTTGTCATTAATGTTGTCATTGATGTCAACACTATTCAGTATGTTGTAGATAGTACATGTATGGTTGAGATGCTATTGTGATATGGAGCTATCTTTATGGTGTTGCAGATATTTTGGTTTCATTATTTTCCAAGTTCTTTTGAGAAAATTAATAAAGAAGAGAAGTCAGAGTGTTCAGTGTGTGCTCCGGTATGTGCTCCGCATTTCTCTTGAGTTGATCCTATGCGTGTGCAGATCTGAAGGCATGTTGATTGTGATTTGATCATGATATAGTATGAGTTTCATTTTTTGGTGAGATGGTATGTGAAAGTTGTGTCCTCCAGTTTGTGTGTTCCTTTGGCAGAGTAAGTGTTCAGTGGACTAGGAGAAATATTTTTACGCTGCATTTCTCCACTATTTTGTTTGAGATCGTGCAGATCTGGTAGATGTCTTGTGAAGGTCTTCCTATGATTTGGCTAAGAGGTTTGGGTTTTGGTGATCCAGAGATCATGTTTTATCATTTATGTGTGTGTCTGCACAACCCAGATTGACTAGTGAAAGGAGTTCAGTGTTTGAAGCTTGTTTTTTTTACTGATGATGTATTTGGAAGATTCTGAGATGTATTCTTGTGTATAATAAAGCATGTTGAGTCATTTGCATTTCATCTTAATGTTGGGAAGCATGTGCATCATTGATAATTTATGTTTTCATTAGGGTTGGACGACCTAATGTTTACACTTCATTTAGAAAATTTAATTTAATTGAGGAAGCGTGTAGAAGATTCAAGAATATTATTTTAATGTTTTTATTGGTCCACTCTTGTTCCTTTCCACTATGGGAATTTAGAGTTTCCGACCTAATTTGAATTTATGAAATGATTTATTGTGGCCGACCTTGGTAAATGTTTCTAAGATTGAGAACGGTATAAAAAAAAGGTGAGTTGTGAAGAATTGTATGACAAAGTGATGCACAGTGACGAAAGTGTGCCACAAATCATAAGAGCAAAAGTGTGTGTGAGTAAGTTGTGATAGAAGTTTTTTGGTGTGTTGAAGGTAGTGAATTGAAGGTTTATGTAATCTTGTGAATGTGCTTTAATTGTTGTGGTAGATATTTTGTTCTCTTTTGTATCTATAGGTAGTGAGCCTCCCTATTGGATAGTGAGTCTTTTGTAGGCAGTGAGCGTTTTTATTTGGGCAGTGAGTCTTTTATTCAGTTTATAATCTTTATATTGTGAGTTAACCCTCACTATGGTTTTTCACTTATTGGGTTTTCCATGTAAAAATCTGGTGTTCATTGTGTTGATTTACTTTTTGTTATCTACATTTGATGTTCATATTTAATAACAAAATAGTGTGGTTGAAGATTTGATAAGTGATAAAGTTTTAAGTTTGAATTTGTGTGAAAACTAATTCACCCCCCTCTCAATTGTCCTACGCATGTTTAACAATTGGTATCAGAGCCTTGGTTCCTTATTGTACAACTTAACTACTTAAGGAAGATCTGATGGCACACAACTTTTTGATCCCTATGTTTGATGGAACTGACTACAAATATTGGAAGGGACAAATGAGAGGATATATTATCTCTCTTGGTTTCAAGACCTGGAAGGTTATTGAGACTAAATATACACTTCAGTCCAGTGGTGTCAATATTGCAGATGAGATCTTTGCTGATGAAGAAAATGAGAGGGAAAAGTATGTAATTTGCAATGATTTATCTAAAAATGAGTGAATCAATGATAATTCTTTGGATACTGCATATGAAGTCTAGAAGAAGCTGGAAGACATGTATGAAGGGAATGAAAAAGTGAAATTGAAAAAGAGATTGGTGGCAAAGCATAGATTTGTGAACTTGAAAATGGAAGATGGTGAAGAATTTACAAGTTTCTTTCATAGGGTTGAACATATTGCAAATGAGGTTAGAAATCAAGGAGGAAAGCTAGTAGATGAAGACATAATAGAGAAGATCCTGATCACCCTATTGGACTACTATAGCTTGATAATATCTCAATGATTGAAGAAATGTATGACCTTAAGAAGTACACCTTGGAACACTTGTTCGACACCCTGCAAGCATTTGAATTGAGAAAGTTTTAGAAAGATGACAAGATAGAAGAAAAGAAAAAAACAACATTTAAGGAAATGAAGATTGAGGAGGAACCAGATAGTGATGATGTTGATGAGTTGGAAGCTAACTTCACCAGGAAGTTGAAGAAAGGTACTAGAAAGTATAAAGGTGTGTTTCCCTTTAAATGCTTTAGTTGTGGTAATATTGGTCACTATGCTTCAAGATGTTTGAATAGGGCTGCAGATAAAAGGAACAAGGATTATAAGGATAAGGATAGGAAGGATAAGAAATATAAGATGTACTATGCTAAGGAAGAGGCAGGTATTTTTGATGATGA
Organism: Sequoia sempervirens; assembly: GCA_007258455.2. Classification (NCBI taxonomy): domain Eukaryota; kingdom Viridiplantae; phylum Streptophyta; class Pinopsida; order Cupressales; family Cupressaceae; genus Sequoia; species Sequoia sempervirens. Next base: position 1,172,857,051 of record VDFB02271358.1, on the reverse strand, counting down.
ATTTGAGAATGAGGTTGATGATAGTGAATGCTTATTCTTAATTTTGGAAAATAAATCTATATCCACTAACCCTGGAAAATGTGTAAGTAAGAAACCTTTGGAAGTTAAGAAGAATAGGATGGAAGGTACTCTAGTTACCACATTTCATGCAAGATAGGATGAAGACTATTGGGTAATTGAAAATGGATGTTCAAATCACATGTCCAGAGATAAGAGTAAGTTCACTAAACTTGAAAAATATGATGGTGGTTTAGTCATGTTCGGTGATGATTCAGGAGCTAATATCTATGGTGAAGGTTCAATTAGTTTTGATGGAGTGCATAGTACTGATGATGTATATTATGTGAAGGGTTTGAGGTATAATATTTTGAGTGTTGGTCAAATGTGTAGCAATAACTTTAAGCTAGTGTTTCAGAGCAATACCTATGAAATCAGAAAAGGATCTAAAAATGGAGATATGATTGCTTTTGGAAGAAGAACACATGGAAACATCTATCAGTTGAAAGGAGTTGATGGAAATTGTCATGTATCGTAGATCAATGAAAGTTGGTTATGAAAACAAAGAATGGGACATGTGAAATTTTATAACTTGGTTAAGATCAATAAAAAGGAAATAGTTCAAGGACTTCCTAGAATCACAAGACCTACTAATGCTATCTATAGAAGTTGTCAATTGGGGAAGTAGACAAGATGTAGCTTTAAAGGAAAAGAATATTCTACTACTAGTATGTTGGAGTTGGTACATACTGATCTCTATGGTCTGACTAAGACTAGAAGCCTGAATAGTGATAGATATTTCATGTTGCTTATTGATGATTACACTCGAATGACATGGGTTGATTTTCTTAGAGAAAAGAATCAGGCCTTGAATAGGTTTAAGGTATTCAAAGCAAGAGTGGAGAATGAAGTAAATCTAAAATTCAAATTTTTAAGATCAGATAGAGGTGGTGAATTCAATTTTGGTGAATTTAATGCATTTAGTGAGATGCATAGTATAAAAAGATAGTATTATGCTTTAAGAGCCCCTCAGCAGAATGGAGTAGTTGAAAGGAAAAACAAGACAGTACATGAAGCTGCTAGAACTATGATGAAAGAATCTAATGTACCGGATGTATATTGGAAAGAAGCGGTACATACTGCTATTTATGTTCTTAATAGAGCTCAGATCATACACAACAACACAAATACATCTTTTGAGTTATGGATTGGTAAGACTCCTACTGTGAAATATTTCATGGTATTTGGAAGCAGATGCTATATTAGAAGAGATGATGAAAATCTTGGAAATTTTGATGCTAGAAGTGATGAAGGAATATTTCTTGGATACTCTACAAACAAAAAGGTATACAAATGCTTTAACAAAAGATTAAGGAAGATCATTGAAAGTGCTAATGTGAAATTTGATGAAGATATACACAAACCTATTGAGATAAGTGAAGTTGAACCTGATGATCCCATCTGTAGACATAATCCTAAAGAAAATAAGGAGAAGGAAGAAGAAGAAGAAGATAAAGAAGAAGAAAAAGTAGAAGAAGAAGAATAAAATGAACCAGAACCTGTTGCTAGGAATCCTAAATATGTACAGAAAAATCATCCAGAAGATCAGATAATTGGAGATAAGAGTGAAGGTGTAAAGACAAGAAGCAAAGTTGCAATTGAGATAAATTTTTGTTTACTCTCTAAAATAGAACCTAAATCTGTAAAATAAGCATGTGAAGATGAAATTTTGATGAGAGCTATGAAAGAGGAATTGCAGTAGATAGAGAAGAATTAGACATGGGAACTAGTCCCTAGACCTATGAACAAGAATGTGATTGGCTCAAAATGGGTGTTCTGAAACAAAATGAATGAAAATGGAGTAGTAAGGAATAAGAAAAGATTGGTATGCAAAGGATATTCACAAGTTGAATTAATATATTTTGAGGAAACATTTTATCCTGTGGCTAGAATGGAAGCTATTAGAATGTTTTTGGAATTTTATGCACACAAGGACTTCAAAGTATATCAAATGAATGTTAAGTTATCCTTTCTGAATGGTGAGTTGGAGGAAGAAGTATATATGGAGCAACCTGAAGGGTTTTAACTCCCTGACAAGCCAAACATGGTTTGTAAATTAAAGAAGGTGTTGTATGGACTAAAGCAAGCTCCCAGAGCTTGGTATGCAAGACTAGACATATATCTGACAAAGCAAGGATTCCACAAAGGTTCTATTGACAACAACCTCTAATTCAAAGTGGAATTTAATAAGATGTTGATTGTAGTAGTTTATGTTGATGACATAATTTTTGGAGGAAATGAAGGCATGCATAAAATCTTTTCTAAAGAAATGTAGAAAGAATTTGAAATTCCTATGATTGATGAATTGAATTTCTTTCTTGGTCTACAAGTGAATCAAACTAATAAAGAGATATTCATTTCACAATCTAAGTATGTAAAAGAATTGTTGAAAAAGTTTGGGATGGAGAATTCTAAACCAGTTTGTACTCCTATGGTAATTGGATGTAAAATGAGCAAGGATGATGAATCTGCTAGGACTGATTAGAGAAAATATAGATCCATGATTGGAAGATTGTTGTATCTCACTACTACCAGACCAAATATTATGCATACAGTGTGTTTAGTTGCTAGATTCCAAGTAGGTCCCAGAGAAGCACATCTTATGGTTGTAAAATAAATATTTAGATGTTATGAAATAACTTGCACAATAGGAGAATATGATATGAAATATGATGCAAATACTTGATAATAACTGAGAATAACAAGCCACTTTGAGGGGGAAAACCTCCAAATATCTCTAATAAGAACACACTTCACAACTTGATGATGAAATAAGATTCACAACCTCCTATATATACCTATTTATGCCTAGGATATCACCTAGGCCAACTTAGACACACCTATATAAGTCTTAGGCCAACCTAAACAACTAAATAACAATATACTAATGATAATATGACTTAATAGAGGGTTAAGATAGCCACAAGAAGACTATTCATAACCTAATGTACACTAATATTAAGGGTGTAGCATGCCCCCCTTCTTCAAAGAAGCATTGTCCTCAATGCTAATCAAGTTTGGATTATTTTGAATGAACTCTTTGCCCTCCCATGTGGCATCTTGAACTAGTAAATTCTTCCATTGGATGAGATACTTAGTGAGAGTTCTATTCCTCAGCTTCTTTGTGCATGTTTGATGAATGCACTCTAGTTCCAAAATGATTCTTCCTTCTTCATCGAGCTTTGGTAGTGTTGTTTGAGTGGAAATATTATGCCCAATTACCTTCTTCAAATAGGAAACATGAAAAACTAGATGTATCTTTGTTGTTGGTGGCAAATATAGCTTGTAGGAAATACTACCAATCTTTTGCATGATTTGGTATGGACCATAATACCTTGGAGACAACTTATTATTATTATTTTGTTTCTTTAGTGAGATTTTATTATAAGGCTGCAATCTCAAGAAGACCCAATCCCCAACTTCAAAACTTATTTCACTATGATGTTGGTCTACCTGTTGTTTCATTCGATTTTGTGCCATGGCTAAATTCTCCTTGAGTCTTGAAAGTACTTGTTGTTGATGAAGCAAGTGTCTTCTATAGCCTAAACTCTTGGTGACACCTTTATTGATGATGTGATGGAAGGAGGATGATATCCATAAAGTGCCAAAAATGGAGACATTTTTGATGAGATATGAAAAGAAGTGTTATACCACCATTCTGCAAGTGGTAGCCAATTTACCCATTGAGACTGTTTCTCTAAAGTGAAACAACATAGATATCCTTCCAAACACTTATTAACAACCTCAATTTTCCCATATGATTGAGGGTGGTATGAAGATCTATGAGCCAATTGAGTACCCAAACATGAGAATAAATCTTTCCAAAAGTGACTAGTGAAGATAGGATCACGATCACTAACAATAACCTTAGGTGTATCATGTAGCTTTTGGATATTCTCCAAAAAATATTTTTCCACTGCATTTGCTATAAAAGGCTGTGATAATGCAATGAAATGTGCATATTTAGTGAGGCAATCAACTACTACCATGATGACATTATGACCTTTAGATTTGGGAAGCCCTGTGATGAAGTCCATGGATACCTCTTCCCAACGTTGGTTGGGAATAGATAAGGGTTTTAAGAGACCCGGTGTCTTAATTGTCTTCCCTTTATTCCTTTGACAGACCAAACATTCAGCCATAAATTTTTGAACATCACTTTTTAGCCCTTCCCAAAAAAAATCTTGCTTGACTCAATGATATGTCTTCAAAAATCCTGAATGACCACCCACTGGAGACTCATGCAACTCTGTGAGAATCTTGTGTTTAAGAGTGGATTCTTGCAGAGATACAAACACTCTTTATACCAAAGAGTATCTCCCTTCCAAAAAAACTTGTTTGAACTACCAATATCACTTTTTAATTGTTCGATGAGATTACTTGTTGCAACATTATTTTTCCACTCTACATTGGCTTCCTCCACCCAATTTTCTTGTAATATTGAAAGGGCACACAATAAGGCTTCATCTTTCTCATCCTACCTTTAGAGTGCATCTGTTACAATATTTTCTTTCCCTTTCTTATATAAAATCTTAAAGTCATATCCTAACATCTTAGTGACCCATGTTTTTTGCTCTTTAGAAGATAGTATTTGTTCCAAAAAATATTTCAGGCATCATGATCTGTATTAACCTTGAAGTTGCTACCCAATAGATAAGACCTCCATTGTTTAACTGCATGGAGGATTGCTAGCATTTCCTTCGACTCATAAATAAGTTTTAGTTGATTCTTACCCTTTAATTGACGACTCTCAAAAGCAATTGGTCAACCTTCATGCATGAGCACTGCTCCTATCCCATTTCCAGAAGCATCACATTCCACAATGAATTTCTTGTTGAAGTTAGGAGTGGCAAGTACTGGATTTGTACACATAGCCTCCTTCAATCTCTCAAATGTTGTATTGGTAGACTCGTTCCAATGAAAATAATCCTTCTTCAATAGAGTGGTGAGAGGTGTTGCTATACGACAATAATTATTCACAAATCTTCTATAGTACCTTGTCAATCCCAAGAAACCCCTTAGTTTCTTAATGGTTTTTGGAATAGGCCAATCCATGATAGCCTTAATTTTGTTAAGGTCCACCTTTACTCCTTCATGTGAAACTATGTGTCCCAAATACTCCACCTCCTTAAGACCAAAATGACACTTGGATGGCTTAGCATAGAGTTTATGATCTTCAAGTATTTGTAATGCTTGATCCACATGTTGAAAATTTTCTTCCCAAGTCTTGCTATAAATCAATATATCATCAAAGAATACTAACACAAAATTTCTCAAGAACTTCGTAAAAATGGAATTCATCAAACTTTGGAATGTAGATAGTGCATTGGTAAGACCAAATGGTATCACAAAAAATTCATAATGACCTCATGAGTCCAAAATGTTGTCTTACAAATATCTTCCTCCTTAATCTGAATTTGGTGATAACCAGATCTAAGATCTAACTTGGTAAAATGCATAGCTCCATTCAATTTATCTAGCAAATCATCAATGAATGGAATAGGAAACTTATCTTTAATGGTGTACATGTTGAGCACTCTATAATCTGGAAACATGTGCCAAGTATCATCCTTCTTACGTTCCATCACCACAGGTGAGGAGTAAGAACTTTGGCTATGCCTGATAATTCCTAGCTCTAGCATCTCCTCAACAATTTTTTCTATCTCACTCTTTTGTATGTGTGGATACCTATAAGGCCTGATGTTCGGTGGTTGGCTCCCTAGAACTAACTGTATGGCATGATCATGATCCCTCTTAGGAGGAATTCCTTTAGGCATATCTCCAAGAACAATTGAGTGATGATCAATTATAGCTTGCAAATTTGGATGAGTAGGAGCATTAGATTGAGAGACTTCTAATGAACATTGCTGGGACACAAATCCATCCACTCCTTTCTTAAGAAAATTTTGCATTTGATGAGAGCTTACCATTTGTGGGGATTTTTCCTTCAACCCCCTTAGCTCTACTAACCTTCCTTCTGATTGAAATCTCATGAATAGTTCTTGTAAGTTCATCTCAATCGTTCCCAATGTAGTAAGCCATTATACTCCCAAAGCAATATCTGCTACACCCATGGATATCGCATACATTGGGGTATCAAGTTGATAATATCCCATGGATAATTTAATTCTATGAAAATTCCCTGAACAACTAAATTTACCACGATCTGTAATCAAAACCTAAAACTCTAGAGCTAGATATATAAAACAATTTAGACAAGTAGCTAACTTTTTGTTGATGAAATTATGAGTACTACCTAAGTCGATCAACACTGTTACCTTTTGCTTATTTAAGAACCCCACCACCTTGAGAGTGCATGGAAATAAATTATTGGTTGAGAATCATGTGATTCCTTATTTGACTCCCTTTCATCCTCTAGTATGCGTTCCTCCTCTTCTTCCTCACTTGGACCTTCAATATAGAACAATTTCTTTTCACTGCATTTATGTCCTCGACTGTATTTGCTATCACAATTGAAACACAACCATTTTTCCATTTTCTCCTCAATTTTCTATGGAGTCAACCTAGTAGGTTGTGTTGAATATCCTTTCTCTCTTGTCACATTAGCCCCTTGCTTCTTAGGAATCAAATACTTCTCCTCTATCTTGCATGCTAAGATAAAAGACTCATTTATGGAGCTAGGGCTAAACATGCGTACCTCATGTTGAGTGTGATCCTTGAGAACCCCCAAGAATAAACCATTCAAGTTCTCCTACATAATTGTATCCACTCTTAAGGATAGATTTTGGAATTGCTGAATATAATCCTTAACTGATCCTGTTTGTTGAAGTTTAGCCAGTTGGTTGAAGAAGTTGTTTGTCATGCTATTGCTATATTGTGCTTGGAGTTTCACTGTAAAAAATGACCATGAGATAGTGAGCCCCTTTTTCATTTGATGAGTGTAAAGCCAATGATACCAAATGAATTGATCTGGTTCTAGATATAGGGAAGCCATCGTGACCTTTTTTCCATTTGGGATTTGGTGTACTTGAAAAAAAATCTCCATTTGGTTTATCCATGTTAGAGGATCCTTTCCATTGAACTTGCGCATATCCACCTTTGGAAATAAATTCCTAGATCCCATAGGAGTAATAAAGCCTGTGTCAATGTTAGCTAACCTAGAATTTTCACCTTGGTCACTTGAGAACTCCTTTCTTAGTTCAACCATGTAGGTGCTTAACATGTTTCGTATGTCTGATATATCTCCTCTTAGGTCTCACATATCCATATTCATTGAGTAAATTTCTTCCTTGAACTTATTGATTTCCTCATTAGGATTAATATCCTCTATTGTTACCCCATCCTCATCAGGAGTCTTCCTCGAAGTGACAACATTCTTTTTGCCCCTTGTTGCAGGCCCTATCATGATGGGAACCACTAATTTTAAAATAAATCACACCAAGGAAACTTAAATTCTCTAAAATTTTTACTGTAACTTAATAGGGAAAAAATAACTCTCACCAAGAAAAATCTCCAAGAAATAAGCAGATTTGCAGCATGGAGAGTGATAATTGTAAAAAAATTAATTTTTAAATAACTTACTTATTTCTGCTCCAATTCCTAATTTTTTTTAATTTAATATCCTTTAGTATGTCTTCAAAAACCCAATAAAAACTAGACTCCAATTTGACAATATGTGCGAGATATGCAGATTCCAAAAAAATTGTGTAGAAAGCCTAATTCTACAATAATTCGCTTAATTCTACTCTAATTCTTCTAAAATTTGTACTGTAGATTCTTTAATATGTTCTTCAAAAACCCTTTAAAAATAAGAATTTTTTTTTCCAAAATCTGAAAGATATTTTCTTCCCAAAATCACCTCCAAAATTGAGAAAAAACCTTGCCTCTACAGTGCCAAGATCATGCTTTGATACCACTTGTTATGAATTAACTTGCACACTAGGAGAATATGATATGAAATATGCTACAAATAATTGATAATAATTGAGAATAACAGGCCACTTTGAGGGGAAAAACCTCCAAATATCTCTAATGAGAACACACTTCACAACATGATGATGAAATAAGACTCACAACCTCCTATATATACCTATTTATGCCTAGGATATCAGCTAGGCCAACTTAGACACACCTATATAATTCTTAGGGCGACCTAAAAAACTAAATAACAATATACTAATGATAATATGACTTAATAGAGGGTTAATATAGCCACAATATAACTATTCATAATCTGATGTACACTAATATTAAGGGTGTAGCATTAGATACCTTAAAGGCACATCAGATTATGGACTATGGTACCCTAAGAGTAATGATTTCACTCTGAGTGCTTATACAAATGTTGATTGGGTTGGATGTGTAGATGACCAAGAGAGTACCACTGGTGGTTCTTTCTTTCTTGAAGGAATATTAGTTTCATGGCTGAGTAAAAAGCAAGACTCAGTTTCTTTATCCATTGCAAAGGCTGAATATATTGCTGCAGCATCCTATTGTACACAAGTTTTATGGATGAAGCAAACTCTGAAAGACATTGGTGTGATATTTGATAAACCTATTTCTATTTTATGTGATAATACAAGTGCAATAAACATTTCAAAGAACATGGTTATGCATTCAAGAATCGAGCACATATCTATTAAGTATCATTTTTTGAGAGAGAAAGTGTTGGAGAATGAGGTCAGATTGGAGTATGTAACTACAAAGGAACAAATTGCAGACATGTTTACTAAGGCTCTTACAAAGGATACTTTCAAGCATCTTAGGGAGAGGTTGTGGGTCATTGGCCCTCCTAACTAGGTTCACATGAAGGTGCATCAGTCCAGTGAATTCACAAGTTCTTCATTTACCTGGACTGATTGATGGGGCTACTCCGTAGGGGGACTAGAAAATATTTTCATTGTTGCAGTATGAGTGTACTCCTAAGGGGGAGTAATCAGAGCAATTTTTCTTTTCCATTGATGTCAAAGGGGGAGATTATTGCAAGTATGAGCATGTTTGGTGGTGTTGTCATTAATGTTGTTATTGATGTCAAAACTATTGAGTATGTTGTAGATTGTACATGTATGGCTGAGATGTTGTTGAGATGTGGAGATATCTTGATGGTGTTGCAGATATGTTGGTTTGATGAGTTTGCAAGTGATTTTGAGAAAATTAATAAAGAAGAGAAGTCAGAGTGTTGAGTGTGTGCTCTGGTACATGTTTTTCATTTCTCCTGAGTTGATCTTATGCCTATGTGGATTTGAAGGCATGTTGATGGTGATCTGATGATGATACAATCTAAGTTTCAATTTTTGGTGAGATGGTACGTAAAAGTTGTGTCATCTGATTTGTGTGTTCCCTTGGAAGAGTAAGTGTTCTATGGACTGGGAGAAATATTTTTACTCTACATTTCTCCACTATTTTGTTTTAGATTGTGCAGATCTAGTAGATATCTTGTGAAGGTCTTTCCTATGCTCTGGCAAAGAGGTTTCGATTTTAGTGTTCCAGAGATCATGTTTTAGCATTTTTGTATGTCTCTGCACAACCCAGATTGACTGGTGAAAGGAATTCAATGTTTGAAACCTGTTGTTTTTACTGCTAATGTATCTAGAAGATTTTGAGATGTATTATCATGCATAATAAAGTGTGTTGAGTCATCTACGTTTCATCTTTATGTTGGGAAGCATGTCCATCATTGATAATTTTTGTTTTCATTAGGGTCGGCCGACCTAGTGTTTACACTTCATTCAAAGAATAAAATTTAATTGAGGAAGCATGTAGAAGATTCAAGAATATTATTTTTATGTTTTTATTGGTCCACTATTATTCCTTTCCATCGTGGGAATTTAGATTTTCCGACCTAATTTGAATTTATGAAATGATTTATTGTGGCCGACTTTGGTAAATTTTTCTAAGGTTGAGAATAGTATAAAAGCAAGGCGAGTTGTGAAGAATTGTATGACATAGTGATGCAAAGTGACGAAAGTGTGCCACAAATCATAAGAGAAGAAGTGTGTGTGAGTGAGTTGTGATAGAAGTTTTTCAGTGTGCTGAAGGTAGTGAATTGAAGGTTTCTATAATCCTGTGAATGTGCTTTAATTACTATGGTGGATCTTTTGTTCTCTTTTGTATCTATAGGCAGTGAGCCTCTCTATTGGACAATGAGTCCTTTGTAGATAGTGAGTCTTTGTATTTGGATAGTGAGTCCTCTTTTGGGAAGTGAGACTTTCTATTCAGTTTATAAGCTTTATATTGTGAGTTAACCCTCACCGTGGTTTTTCCCTTATTGAGTTTTCCACGTAAAAATATGGTATTCATTGTGTTGATTTACTTTTTGTTATCTATGTTTGATGCTCATATTTAATAATAGAATAGTGTGGTTGAAGATTTGATAAGTGATAAAGTTTTAAGTTTGAATTTGTGTGACAACTGATTCAACCCCCCTCTCAATTGCCCTACATTTTTTTAACAATTCTACCATTGTTATATGCATTCATCATTTGAAATATGCATTCATTTTCTTTATGTCCAAATTTCTTGCATGTAAAGCATTAAATTGTAAATGATGGAACATTTTGATTCATTTTCCTTCTACATTCAATCGCTCTATGTCAAAATTTACTGTAAAAATAAAAAATACCATTGAAAGATGGGTACCTTTGAGTATTTGGTTGTTTGATAGGGGGTCTTCTAGCATTATTTCTTTGATTCAAAAAATTTCCATTGTTCTTCTTGTCTTCAGTATTCACTAGTTCATTGATCTTCTTTGCATTAGGTGTCTGATTTGATTTTGAGCTTTCTCCTTTCTCAAGTCCCAAACCACCTTTATCTTTGGATGATTTTTGACCTACAATTAACTCATACAACATTGTAGAACTTGTCTTGAAATTTTCTATTGGACTTGTCATTGCACCAAAAGATCGATTTTTCAATCCCCAATACAAGCTTCGGTTAAGAACCACAGGGGGCAGTTAGACCATGTCACAAACCCAAGAACTTAGTGCTACAAGGAAGACCAAGGGTCACACCTTGTAACAATTCCCCCTAGCACAAGCATGGGGTTTGAACCTGTGACCAACTCTGATACCAATTGTTGGACTTGTCGTTGCACCAAAAGATCAACTTGTCAATTCCTGATACAAGCTTCAATTAAGAACCACAGGAGGCGGTTAGACCATGTCACAAAACCATGCACTTAGTGTTGCAAGGAAGACCAAGGGTCACACCTTGCAACATTTTCATCATGAATTCTTGCTTTCTCTAGATCTATTCTTAGATTTGCCACTTCTTGTTCAAGCCTTGTGCATTCATCAGTCTTTCTTTTTACCATTACATTTAGACATTTGCCAATTCCTTTTTTTTCATTCACTTGCACTTTCAGTCCGGTGATGTTTTCATTTGTTTGTTTCAATTGTTAATTGACCTCCTTATATATTTCTCTGAACTTCTTGATTTTCTCTCTCAATTTTTTGATGCAGTCATTTGCTTCTTTAATATTTTCCTTCAGATCTCTATTTTCAACTTCAATTTTTTTAAGGTATTCAAGAGAAACTTTGAGTTCTCCATATTTGTCACACATGCAATCTTCTTTTTTCTATCCAATAGTAGGAATCACTTCCAGAGAAGTAGGAAACTTTTTATCAGCCATGTGTTTAGTCTCCAAGATCTTCCCAAAGTGGTCAAGCTTCTTCCAAGGAACCAAGCTCTGATACCAATATTTAAACATATGGAATACTGAGAGGGGGGATGAATCAATACTCTATTAAACCATCCAATTATTAACCATCCAATTTTCAAATTATACTTCACATTTATAAGGAATGAAAGCATGAACAACCCATAACACACACAACACATGAAATCCAAAAATTTTATGTGGAAAACCAAAGAAAGGAAAACCCATGGTGAGGATTAATTCACAATATGTTATAATTGGTTATAAGATATTACAAAAAGGCTCACTATGTTGAATGAACAAGAAAACTAAGAGGGGGGGTGAATTAGTTGTATCTAATCAAAACTTCAAAACCCTCAACAATAATTAGATTCACATGCATTCATTAAACCCCTATTATGTTATAATATTTAAGCATAAAAAGAAAATAACAAAGAAATAAAATAACAACACCATACACAAGAGAACACCATATTTACATGGAAAACTGAATGAGGGAAAAATTATAGTGAGGATTAGCTCACAATGTAAGTAGTAACAAATTCAATACAAAAGAGATTACTGCCAAAATAAGACACATTGTCTAAAAAGGATCACATCTAGGGCTCACTGCCATAGAAAGAACAAGAAGATAGAAGAGAAGTGTTACAAAAATAATATGTTCTCAATGAAACAAGGAATCCACCTCAAATTCTCCAACAATTTCATAGTCTTGTATGAAAGATTTCAGACACCTTCAACTCACTACTTTTAGGAATCCAAATACTTGAATTTTGCACTGCTCTACTCAAATTTTCATCACACATCACTTGTATCAATCTCACATCTATCTTGATTCTCTCTTTATTCCTTCTTGCAACTCACAAAAATTCCACTCTTATTTATATCAACCTCAAACTTAAACACCTTCTCCAAGCTTGGTAATCTATCTGTTATATTTACAAAATCAAGTTAGGTCGAAACCTAAAAATTACCATAGTGGATAGGAATGAAAGGGGACCAAAAAAACACTTAACTAGGACCCAAAATTAAATCTCACACACCACACTACACTTTCATTAATACTTGAAAATCTTTGAATGCAGTGTAGACACCAGGTGATCCAGTGGATATTTTCAGTGGAAATTGAAGTGTCTCCAAATCTCTAATTTTTGCACCATAAGAAAGAGCTTGACATCCTAAATCCAACGCAATTCGAATGGAGTGAAAAGGAGTCTATTTGTGCAAGTTATGGCTAGTCAAACCTTGGGTCAAACTGGGATCAAGTGGCGTCCAGGAAGCGAAAAAAATGATGTTATCAAAAGTTGTCAAAGTTGGCATCATTGCGAAGAGCTCGTTGAGACGATTCTGACGGTGTTCATTTCATCGAAATCTGACATCGTACACGAGAGTTATCAACAGTCAAAGTTTCCAGTTGACTTGAGAGGTTGACCGTACGGAATGCTGACGTCATCATTCCGTACTGTATGGACGGTGAAGTGGACGAACCAGAATTTGACATGTGGCATCCATGTTAGCATTGTACAAAATCAATCACCTATCGACACGTGTCAACCATACACCTAGTCAGCAGGTCTAGTCAGCAGTCCGTAGCTCAGTTGGCACTCCAGTTAGCATCCACGTCAGCAGTCCACTCATCATCCACGTCAGCTCTTAGTCAACACTATTGTCGAATCAAGTTTTTCCAAGTGGCACCTCCTCGGCATGCCACATGGCCTGTCACTTTGTTCGGTGGATGGATTAGTCTGTTTGTTTGTTAAAAGGGTTTGTTAAGGACTCGAACCCCCGAGCTCTCGTCACTGAGAATTCTGCTGGGCCGTTGCACCAATGCATGGACGTCTAACTAAATGGGGTGATGGTTTTTTTTTTGTTATTTAATAGTGGGAATTGGCTATAACAAGCTAGCGTCCAGGGTTGTACCCCCGACCGCCGGCCTACTAAAAGGCAATAGCCACCGATAAGCCATTCGATGGCTTTAAACTATAATTAGCATTGGTTTAATTTGATAATTGATGAAAACCGAATGCCTAAATAAAATAAAACAACTCTCCTAATTCACAAAACAAAACAAACAAATAATCCTTTTAAGGATTAAAAAATAAACCACCTTAAACTGTAAAAGCCCGAGAATGAATAATTAGGGGCTTAAATTTATTTTATGTGATTTAACACAGATTAAGGGGGTTATTTTTAAAGATTATTATGTAAAAAATGGAGATTTGGAAAATATTCTAAATCAATTGGTTAGTAACCAATTTGGGCCATTTTTTTGTATTTAAAGGGGTGAAAGGGAGAGAGTTAGGCTAAGTGTGATTTGAAATGTTTTTTGGAGGAGAATTTTGGCTAGGTGTTTTGTCTAAGCATTTTGGAAGGAATTTCTGGTGAAGCAAGAGGAGGTTATTGCTACACCCTTAATATTATTGTACATCAGGTTATGAATAGTCGGCTTGTGGCTATCTTAACTCTCTATTAAGTCATATTATCATTAGTATATTGTTATTTAGTTATTTAGGTCGGCCTAAGTCTTATATAGGTGTGTCTAAGTCGGCCTAGGTGATATCCTTGGCATAAATAGGTATATATAGGAGGTTGTGAGTCTTATTTCATCATAAAGTGTGAAGTGTGTTCTCATTAGAGATATTTGGAGGTTTTCCCCCTCGAAGTGGCTTGTTATTCTCAGTTATTATCAAGTATTTTCAACATATTCCATATCATATTCTTCTATTGTCCAAGTTATTTCATAACAAGTGGTATCAGAGTATGATCTTGGCACCATAGAGGCAAGGTTTTTCTCAATTTTGGAGGCAATTTTGGGAAGAGCATATCTTTCAGAATTTGTCGAATTTTTTTCTAATTTTTAAAGGGTTTTTGAAGAAAATATTGAAGAAGCTACAGTCCAGATTTTAAAAGAATTGGAGTAGAATTAAGTGAATTATTGCAGAATTAGGGTTTCTACCCTATTTTTTTGGAATCTACATATCTCGCACATCTTGTTAAATTGGAGTCTGATTTTTATTGGGTTTTTGAAGACATACTAAAGGATATTATAGTAAAATTTTTAGAGAATTTAAGTTTAATTTGTGTGATTTATTTCAACATTAGTGGTTTCCATCATGACAAGGCCTGCAACAAGGGGTAAAAAGAATGTTGTCACTCCGGGGAAGACTCCTGATAAGGATGGTGAAACAATCGAGGATATTACTGATAATGAAGAAATAAATAAGGTCAAGGAAGAAATTTACTCAATTAACAATAAGGTCAAGGAAGAAATTTCCTCAATTAAGATGGATATGTGTGACCTAAGAGGAGATATGTCGGACATGCGAAACATGTTAAGCACCTACATAGCTGAATCAAGAAAGGAGTTCTCAAGTGACCAAGGTGAGAATTCTAGGTTAGACACTACTATATGGGATCTATGAATTTATTTCCAAAGGTGGATATGCGCAAGTTTGATGGTAAGGATCCTCTAACATGGATAAACCAAATGGAGAATTTTTTTGAAGTACACCAAAACCCAAATGGACAAAAGGTCACGATGGCTTCCTTATATTTAGAACCAGATCAATTCATTTTGTATCGTTGGCTTTGCACTCATCGAGGTAAAAAGGGGCTCACCGTCTCATGGTCAATTTTTACAAAGGAACTCCAAGCACAATATAGCAATAGCGTCACAGACAACTTCTTAGCTTAAGCTAAACTTCAACAAAGAGGATCAAATAAGTTATATTCAGCAATTCCAAAATCTATCCTTAAGGGTGGATTCAATTCTGGAGAAAACTTGAATGATTTATTCTTGGGTGGTCTCAGGATCACATTCAACATGAGGAGTGCATGTTTTGCCTAGTTCCATAAATGAGTCTTTTATCTTAGCACCTGAGGTAGAGGAGAAATATTTGATTCCTAAGAAGCAAGGGGCTAATGTGACAAGAGAGAAAGGATATTCAACACAACCTACTAAGTTGACTCCACAACAAATTGAGGAGAAAAGAGCAAAAGTCTTGTGTTTCAATTGTGATAGCAAATACAATCGAGGACATAAATATAGTGCAAAGAAATTGTTTTATATTGAAGGTCCCAATGAGGAAGAAGAGGAGGAACCCATACTAGAAGATGAAAGGGAGTCAAATGAGGAATCACATGATTCTCAACCAATCATTTCTTGTCATGCACTCTCAGGTTTCAGTGCTCCAAAAACTCTCAAGGTGGTGGGGTTCCTAAAGAAGCAGAAGGTAACAGTGTTGATCGAATCATGTAGTACTCATAATTTCATCAACAAAAAGTTAGCTACTCGTCTAAATTGTTTCATATATCCAGCTCCAGAGTTTCAAGTTTTGGTTGCAAATGGTGGTATAGTTAGTTGTTCAGGGAAGTGTCATAGAATTAAATTATCCATGGGAGATTATCAACTTGATACCCCAATGTATGCGATATCCATGGGTGCAGCAAATATTGTTTAGGGAGTACAATGGCTTACTACATTAGGAACAATTGAGATGAACTTCCAAGAACTATTCATGAAATTTCAATCGGAAGGAAGGCTAGTAGAGCTAAGGGGGTTGAAGGAAAAATCTCCACAAATGGTAAGATCTCATCAAATACAAAAGTTGCTTAAGAAAGGAGTGGATGGATTTGTGGCCCAACTATGTTCATTAGAAGTCTCTCAATCTAATACTCCTACTCATCCAGATTTGCAAACTATAATTGATCGTCACTCAGTTGTTCTTGGAGATATGCCTAAAGGACTTCCTCCTAAGAGGGATCATGATCATGCCATACAATTAGTCCTAGGGATCCAACCACCAAACATCAGGCCTTACAAGTATCCACACATACAAAAGAGAGATACAAAAGATTTTTGAAGAGATGCTAGAGGTAGGAATCATCAGGCATAGCCAAAGTGCTTACTCCTCGCCTATGGTGATGGTACATAAGAAGGATGATACTTGGCGCATGTGTCCAGATTATAAAGTGCTCGACATGTACACCATTAAAGATAAGTTTCCAATTCCAGTCATTGATGATTTGCTAGATGAATTAAATGGAGCTATGTTTTTTACCAAGTTAGATCTTAGATCTGGTTATCACCAAATTCATATTAAGGAGGAAGATATTTGTAAGATAGCATTTCGAACTCATGAGCGTCATTATGAATTTTTGGTGATGCCATTTGGTCTTACTAATGCACCATTTAAATTCCAAAGTTTGATGAATTCCATTTCTAAGAAGTTCTTGAGAAAGTTTGTGTTAGTACTCTTTGATGATATATTAATTTATAGCAAGACTTGGGAAGAACATTTGCAACATGTGGACCAAGCATTACAAATACTTGAAGATCATAAACTCTATGCTAAGCCATCCAAGGCAGTAAGCCATTCTACAGAGGTGGAGTATTTGGGACACATAGTTTACCATGAAGGAGTAAAGGTGGGACTCCAATGTACTAAGGCTATCATGTAATGGTCATTCCAAAACCATTAAGAAACTAAGTGGTTTCTTGGGATTGACAAGGTACTACAAAATATTTGTGAAGAATTATGGTCATATAGCAGCACCGCTCACAACTTTATTTAATAAGGATTATTTTCATTGGAATGAGTCCACTAATGCAACATTTGAGATTGAAGGAGGCTATGTGTACAGCTCCGGTGCACCACTCTGACTTCACCAAAATTCATTGTGGAATGTGATGCTTCTAGAAATGGGATAGGAGGTGCTCATGCAAAGGAAGGTCGACCCTATTGCTTTTCAGAGTCATCAATTAAAAGGTAAGAATCAACTAAAACCTATTTATGAGAAGGAAATGCTAGCAATACTCCATGCAGTGAAACAATGGTGGCCTTATCTATTGGGTAGACATTTCAAGGTTAAGACAGATCATGATAGCCTAAAATATTTTTTGGAACAACGACTATCTTCTAAAGAGCAACAAAAATGGGTCACTAAGATGTTAGGGTATGACTTTGAGATTGTATATAAGAAAGGGAAAGAAAATATTGTCACAGATGCACTGTCAAGGAAGGATGAGAAAGATGAAGCCTTATTGTGTGCCCTTTCAATATTACAAGCAAATTGGGTGGAGGAAGCCAAAGCAGAGTGGCAAAATGATGTTGTGAAAAGTAATCTCATCGAGCAATTAAAAAGTGATCCTAGTAGTTCAGATAAGTTTTGTTTGAAGGGAGATACTCTTTGGTATAAAGAGCGTTTGTATCTCTACAAGAATTCCAACTTTAAAATCAAGATTCTCACAGAGTTGCATGAGTCTCCAATGGGTGGTCATTCAGGATTTTTGAAGACATATCATCGAGTCAAGCAAGATTTCTTTTGGGAGGGGCTAATGGGTGATATTCAAAAATTTGTGGCTGAATGTTTGGTGTGTCAAAGGCATAAAGGGGAGACAATTAAGACATCAGGTCTCTTGCAACCCTTATCTATTCCTAGCCAACATTGGGAAGAGGTATCAATGGACTTCATCACAGGGCTTCCCAAATCTAAAGGTTATAATGTCGTCATGGTGGTAGTTGATCGGCTCACTAAATATGCACATTTCATTGCATTAGCACATCCTTTTATAGCAAGTGTAGTGGCTAAAGCTTTTTTGGAGAATATCCAAAAGCTACATGGTACACCTAAAGTTATTGTTAGTGATTGTGATCCTATTTTCACTAGTCACTTTTGGAAAGATTTATTCTCATGTTTGGGTACTTAATTGGCTCTTAGCTCTTCATACCACCCTCAATCAAATGGGCAAACAGAGGTTGTTAATAAGTGTTTGCAAGGATATCTACATTGTTTCACTTCAGAGAAACAATCTTAGTGGGTAGATTGGCTACCACTTGCGGAATGGTGGTATAACACTTCTTTTCATAGCTCATCAAAAATGTCTCCATTTTTGGCACTTTATGTATATCATCCTCCTTCCATCACATCATCAATTAAGGTGTCCCCAAGAGTTTAGGCAGTAGAAGACCACTTGCTTCATCAACAACAAGTACTTTTAGGACTCAAGGAGAATTTAGCCATGGCACAAAATTGAATGAAACAACAGGCAAACCAACATCGTAGTGAAAGAAGTTTTGAAGTTGGGGATTGGGTCTTCTTGCGATTGCAGCCTTATAAGCAAATCTCACTAAAGCAGCAAAGAAACAATAATAATTTGTCTCCAAAGTATTATGGTCCATACCAAATCATGCAGAAGATCGGTAGTGTTGCCTACAAGCTTGAATTGCCACCAACAACAAAGATACATCCAGTATTTCATGTTTCCTGTTTGAAGAAGGTAATTGGGTATAATATTCCCACTCAAACAACACTTCTTGAGCTAGATGAAGAAAGAAGAATCATTTTGGAACAAGAGTGCATTCGTCAAACATGCACAAAGAAGCTGAGGAATAGAAATATCATTGAGTATCTCATCCAATGGAAGAAGTTACTAGTTGAAGATGCCACATGGGAAGATGAGGAGTTCATTCAAAAGTTTCCAAACTTGATTAGCATTGAGGACAATGCTTCTTTGAAGAAGGGGGCATGCTACGCCCTTAATATTATTGTACATCGGGTTATGAATACTCGGCTTGTGGCTATCTTAACTCTCTATTAAGTCATATTATCATTAGTATATTGTTATTTAGTTTTTTAGGTCGCCTAAGTCTTATATAGGTGTGTCTAAGTCGGCCTAGGTGATATCCTTGGCATAAATAGGTATATATATAGGGAGGTTGTGAGTCTTATTTCATCATCAAGTGTGAAGTGTGTTCTCATTAGAGATATTTGGAGGTTTTCCCTCGAAGTGGCTTGTTATTCCAGTTATTATCAAGTATTTGCAGCATATTTCATATAATATTCTTCTATTGTGCAAGTTATTTCATAACAGGGACCCATTCAAGTCCCCCTTGGCCCCAAATTCAAAACATTTCAAATTTCCTTTTGGGATTTTATTAAAATTCACTTGATATCGGCCTGTGATGAGGTATGAACGAAGACTAAGGCACAAGAATTCTATAAATAAGTGTTTTTCATCTCATTCTAATCCCCCCAATTCATCAAATTCACTTATCCACATATACATTCAAGCATTCAAGCATTCTAAATCATCAATTGAAGCAACTATTAAAGCACTTTGAAGCAGCCATTGACTTTACTTCAGACTTACAAGATCAAGGATTTGGTGTGTTAATAACATTTGCATGTTTTTAGTTAAAATTTCCTTTGCATTTCTTTTATTTCTATTGGGTTTGATTACCAAAGTGGGGTTTGACCAAGGCAAACCCCTATTTGCTAACCCTCCAACATTTTTCCCCTTTGCATGTGTGTTTGCAGCCTTTGTTTTGCATATTTAACAGGTTTAAAGGTGTTGAAAAGTGGAAATCAATTCAACTAGGTTCTTCAAGTCAACATATCATTATTTCAAGCATTTTGAGTTTTTTATGTCTGTTTCCTGCAGAACTGACTCCAACAACCCGACATTCAGACATTCCCAAATTTGGTGTTGTAGAGTTTTTGTCTAATTTTTTAGAAATCTAGGAGTGGACTGATTCGCCACCCTTGGCGAATGAGTCCCACCTAAGGTCTGAAAATCAGTATTTTGTCAGATCCCAGATCCCAACTGCCAGAAATTAGTTCCCAACACTTTTTCACCAATAGTAGGACTGATTCGCCACCCTGGGCGAATGAGTCCCATTGTGAAAAACCAGTAAAATTTATTAGCATTCCAGACATTCTAGACAACTCACATTTCATCCAAGTGCACTCATATTTACCCCTATACCTTCTATTATTTATAATTTCTTCATTTTCATAGTTATGTGCATATCAAAATGTGTTTTCAAACATACCTTTAATTGCACTTTTGAATTCATTTTAGTTCAATTCAATCAGTCAATTGCATTTTTTTAAGTTCATTTACATCATATCATATAACATACATCCTGATTTGAGTGTTTCATAAGCATTTTGGACCTAAATCTCTCTCTTTCTAGGTGAAAACCCTTAGGAAGAGAGCAAGCATCTTGGGTACCAAAACCTATGTCACACTTGTAACACATGGGGAATCACCTCTTTCACTTTTAAACAAATATTGAATAAATCAAATGCTTCAATGGTTCTTCCATCTGGAGAACATTAAATTAGTTGGCATACACAAGACCTAAAGGTAACTCAATACTTTCTTATTGAATGCCATTGCCATAAATTCAAAGTTGCACCAAAATTGTCTACAAAAGAGAAACAACCAAAATTGAAACAAAAAAAATGATCTTTTTTTTTTGGTTGACGTAGGATCACACTATACCCGAATGCTCCTGCATCACCTTTGGTGGACAATGGCAATATTACAAAAATGTTCTCAAGTACCTAAAACATCTTATATATCTAGAAAGATAGTAGATGAAGTTGTAAATATGCCAATACCCTTTTTTTTCTTATTTTCCTTTAAATATTTTGTCATAAGATTAAAATTTTCATCTCCACATGTTGGCTTAACATTATGTGTGTTGATTTTTTATTATTTATTTAGAATTTATTTATTTTGTAATAGGTGGTTTATAGTTGGTGTATAGTGGATTTGAATTAATTTTAGTTAGACTATTTTGTTATATCTAAAAATTTTATTTCTACAATATTTTAAATCATTTTTAGGACATTCTATTGTCATATTTGAATTCTTTCTAAAAGTATTTGGACTCTTTCAAGAACCCACCTTTTCCCTTTATGAAAAAGAAATGCTATATATAAAAAAATTTGAATCCTACTCAATTAAATCAACATCTTATAAGAATTTAGGTTGTATTTCCAAATTTTATTTAAAAAAAACACTATCAAGTGTCTATAAGTACACACAACACCAAACTAAAATGTCAAAATGACTATTCGTAACTTATTTCCTCGAAAAAATGAGTTGTGAGTTTCTAAAATCAATATTTTTTTAATATATAACAATATTAAATTTATTTCTAATTTGAATGTTGTCCACTAATTAGCTCAAAGTTGTTGGCATTTTCTACTTGACTATAGTCTTGGGCAACGGTCCTTTCCCCCCTCTTCTTTTTGGCACCTATAAAATGCCATCTTTATTTTTTTTAGTCATTGTAGCAAGGTCCCATGCAGTTACTCTATTTTATTTTTTAAGTAGGTATTGTTCAAAATTGGTTGAACATTTGTAATTAACTAATGGTTTTTTGTTTTCTCTAATTTATTTCAAGCGGTCATCAAGTTTCGATATTTTCAAAAGTATTAAAAAATTAAGATAAGAAAGGGAGGGAAGATGAAATGTGTAATTATATGGTAATTTTATGATTAAATAAGGTGATCCCACAATAATGGATTACACTTTATGACCAAATTTGACATTGAAATCAACATTTTCCATCAGATCTTCACTTTCTTACACCTATAGTAGCTACACCATTAAGAATTTGAAGACGAATCAAACTAGTGATTTGTGAAATTTTGTGTGTAAATTTTAATTATATTTTTTTAAAAAATTAAAATAAATTGTGAATCCTTTTATGTAATTTTTAATAACATATTTTTTCTACTAAACAACATTAAAAAAAAATGATATTTACTATGTAACTCATAACAAATTTTATAGAAGGATACAATTCTAATTTTGAAAATACAGATTTGTAACACCGGAGTCGATATTTTTTCATATTTTTTTAATTAATCTAGGGAGTCGATATTTAAAATCATACTTTTTTTGGAGCTTATAATAAGGGCTATGTACTTATAGGTGTAGATGAGACTTCATTATAGGTATGGTTTAAAACTAGCGGGGTTCTATCCAGGGGGCTTTGATCAAACCCTCTTTAATTAAAAGTCTTTAAATGAAACATTTCAAGACTTAAATCATTATATTTTCCAAAAATATGTAATTTCAACAATATTTGTATAATTTCACACCTTCTTTATCAATATTCTTTGATTTTTAAATCTTAAATTATATATTTATAACTGCTCCATTAAAATAACACAATATTTCAAATTATACATTATACTAATTAACAAATTTAGATGATCACCTCAACCTTAAAATATTAAGCTATAAGCAGAATCTTAGAACCATGTTGCTAATGAGGTAAAAGTAATTGCTACATGTTTGGATAGGCTAAATGGTCCATCATATGTATGCTTTTCACACATTTCAAGCTTCATATATGCTTTATCTATATATGAAACAAATATGGCATAGTCATCAAATCAAGCAGCAAATTAATTATACAGTCATGACAGAAAATACTTTCTCGAAAATAATTCAGAAAATTAAAAATATAGTTTTTTCCTTTTAATTATTGAGAAATCAGGAAGGTTAGAAATAAGTGCTGTCGAAATGAGAAAAAAAATTATATTTTTTTAAAATCATAATTTAATGGTTTAAAAAATTGCAAAATTTTCAAAAAACAAATTGACATTAGGCTGAGTAGCGATTAATCACAATAAATTGTGATGTTTTGAATATTTCTACAATAACATGAATTTCAATACTTGGCAAGAGAAATTTAGGGCAATTGTCTACAAGTAAAAATTATCACTAGCGAGACTCAACTGTTCTAGGTGCTAATCAGTACTATTTTATTTTGAATTATAAAGCATAGGGGTTGTGTTGGAAAGTGATGCATGAGTCTCACTGCCATTTATAAGGGAAAGGGGCCTATAGTGGGTGGGGGTCCAATGGTGGGTATAGAAGTAGGTCTGAGTGGACCTCATAGTGGGTAGGCTTAATATTCAATTGCAAAACTCTTAATATCCAATTGCAAAACACTTTTATCCATAAAGTACACAAACTGACAAATCATGTGATGCCACATCAGCACACCAATTATACATGACTTAGTGACTTATTATCGGTCTCACCTTTTTTGGGGGTCCTTTTGGATACTTGTACAAAAAGCATGTTGTATAAACAAGGGACTTGCCAAATAAGTTGTTGTACAAATTTGGGAGTGATTTGAAATTGTAGACTTTGAGAAGGCCAAAGTTAGGGTGGCCCACTATAGACCCCTCTCCCTTAGTTCTTCTCCCAGTTCTCCCAGCTCACATGAGGAGTGAGTTAAGAAACAACTATAATCTTGCATGAAAATAAAAATAATGTTTTTAAATATAAAACAATTTGTAATCTGCATGTTGCATTGTTTAGAAGAAATTGTAATACAAAACCTCTATAAAAAAATTAAAAAAAAAAAATCATATGTAATTGATTTAGTTATCAGAAAAATAAAATATTGACGTTGTGTGCTTGTGTGAAAAAATATGTGTTCTTTATTATTGTTTTTCTTGCCTGTGTTTTAAGAAACTACATGAAATCGTCAAAATGGATTCACAAATTTATAACTGTTTTCCCTTTCTATTAAGGTAAATCCTCTTGATGCCTTATCAAATTATTGTTTTGATTCAGGATCATCGCATCAAATAATCAACCATCAAAAATTATTATGGAAGCCTGAAATTGGATCTTCCAATGCTCTTACCATATAGGAATCCAGCTAAATGTTGCAGAATGGCATCAACTGATTCAACTCAGTAGGATCCCAAATCTTCCCTCAAATTTCTTGTAAAGAGAGAAATACAAGCTATGACTAAGTACTAAGTAGTTGTTGCAGAAATCCTTTTGACAAGACTACTAACAAAATCAACCCTTTTTTAGTTAGTAATGAAGTGAACATGCAAGGATGTCCCAAAAACCTCCATAACGCTTTGTTTTTAAATAAAGAAGACATATGTTATGTTAAAATAAAACAAGCATTTTCTCCAGTTTGCAGGCGGAGGAGAAAATTAGGAAACTATAAACTTTTGTTTTGCATAGAATATGTGTATGCAATAATCTACATGATTATCTATAGTTTAAAAATATTCATTGCACGAAAACTTTTAGACTTTTGGTGATCCTCGACCTATAGAGGGTCAATGTAACTGTTGAAAAGGAAGCTGAATAAAAGACACTTGTTGTATTGCTAGCCTAAATCTATTCACATTTTACATTCCCAATAAATTGCATTTGTTACTCAGTATTGCTTGTCTAAATCTATTCACGTTTTACATTCCCAACCACAAACAAAATTTGGTTGTCAAAAGGATTGTGATTCATTGGTGAAAGTATTGGATTCTCAATGTAGACACCCAAATTTAAATTCTAATAATTATATCTTAGGTGAAATTTTAAGTGGTGACTCTTAGCTGTCCATCATATATTTCTATATTTTCTAAATTAAATATATTAATTAAATAAATGTGTTCATTAAATTAGTGTTTAATGGTTGAAAAGATTGGAAATAAGACCCTAATTGATTCTAACTAGACTAAACAAATAAAAGAGAATATCACTATAATAATTATCACTATATATAAATTATATATATGTATATGTATATGTACATATACATCAAAGATATCAATCACAATCTGAAAACCAATTTAAAAATAGAAATGGCCACCATGTGATCATTTTCCTCTACATGTTTGATTCCCTTCTTAAACTAGTTATCAAATGGGGTCCTTTTGAACTCACAATAGGAAAATATAGAATATGTTTATTATAAAATGACCTTGCACAACGCAAACCTTGCAAAGAGAATTTTACCTTGATGAACCCTCTATAAACCTGCCCACTGGATTTAATGCCACATGGATATTTATTTTAATAGATCTTCGATCTAGATGAAGATACTTAACCAAATATGTGTTTGTCCTAACATCTCGTACTCTTTTATTTTTGTGTCAAAATCATTAATTAAACTAGTAAACTATGTGGGTTGCTTAGATATATGGGAGCTAGCTTTTAGGCTATGCATTTTGATGGCCAAAACACATTTGAACCATTTTCAAGAAGCTTGTGAAGTTGTGAGGGAGACAGACAAAATAGAGATAAAACAAGACACAAGAGAACTCAAAATCTAAGCACTGCTAACCACAAGGTCATCCATTAGATTATAGAAAAATACATTATAAATTCTATGTTTACTCTATCATTAAGTTCGCTGCAATATTTATGATGGACAGCTAAAGAAGAGCAATGGTGAGTAAAGTGTAGGTAGTTGAGAACAATGCTTGGTTGAATGTGAGTGATAGGAGTTGGAGTGGAGTGGACCTCTAGTTTGTCTATGCCAAAAAAATAGGAAGATAATTAATTTACCTAATCCAACATTCCCCCAAAATTTAATTATCCTAATTATTTTTAGATATCCCCCCATAATTTAGAAAAGATGTGTCCCGAACTAAAGCATTATTAGGTACCCATTTACAATCACTTCTTTATTAATACAATGGTAGCTATCAAATATTCAAATTATTTTAAAAATTCTTCTTTGCAAATTCCTTTGTCAAATTACTTGTCAATAGATCTTCTCATGTGCAATTTTCCAATTCAATTTCTTCATTTCTAGAAAGTAATCTTCGTCATATTACTAAAATTTACTACAAGAATTTAATTCCATCATATTCCTGATTATGACAATTGGTCTTGGTGTCTTCAGACAATTATTTCCTTTGATCAAATTATCTCTCACCTTTCTCAAACATTCAAACTTTTTTTTATTACAATCATTTTTCACATATGAATATTTATACTTATACAACTTTTTAAACATACTTGTATTTTTTTGTCAATTTGATCCATAAAACCATCCACAATTCATTTTCATCAAACTTGTCATAGAGTCCTCCCATTTTTTTATTCCAACATGTATTTTCAAAATGGCTCTTCAAACCACAAATGCTACATGGATGTAGATCCCAACACATTTCTTTCCTATGTCCTTCCCTACTACAATGGGAACATTGCATACATTCCATTTCTTGATCTTCTTTTCTTGAACCTGCCATATTTGTAACATCATTTTTATTTTTGCCTCTAACACATCCAATTCCTTCATAGTTTGGCCTCATTATTGTCTCAATGGGATCTTTGATTCCTTTCCCATACTTTCCTAACCCTTTACCTTTATAACCCATTTTATTCATATCAAACCAATATTTTGAAAACATGTTTTGTTAATCTCATCACATCTAACAAATTTTTTAGATTTAAACGTATTATTATCATCATCCTTACATTCTTTATCACACAAGTTACTTTAGTGATATCACAAAAACAATTTGATTGATTAAATTAACAACACAAATATTTTGTACCACATGAAACATCGCATACCAATGGTTTTGACCTTATACATTTATTCTCTTCTTTCAATTTTGATATTTCATTCTTTTGTAAAGTATAATTGTCCTCTTCTAACATCTTTATATTTTCTTTCATTTCATCAAATAACTTTAATCTTTCTTCTAATTTTTTAATTCTCCCTTTAACTTTCTCTAATTCTTTTTCAAGATTATCAATTTCACATAGATATTCATATCTTTTCTTTCCAAACTCCTTTAATTTTGCTATCAATTTTGAATTGCATTCCTTAACATTCATCAATAGTTCCTCTATTTTTTTTTCCTTCTTAACACACTTACCTACTTTTTCCATTGAAACAAATGATTTAAACTCACCTTGTTTTTTTATTTATTATGCTACAATGATTTCCCTTTTCTTCAACAACTACACATTCCTTCAACCTTTCTCTTGCAATTTGAATATTGCCTTATATAATTCTCTTAAAAGTGATGAAAACTAATTAAAAGAACAACACAATCTCAATTTACCTTCTGCTTCAATCTCTTCTTTAATAGTTGTGATCTCCTTGGTGGCCAGGACATTGATCCTTCTTACACAAAATCTTCAATATGCCTACAGTTGGCTTCAAATTCTGTAGAAACCATTAAACACTACAAATCAAAATAATATTAATAGAAAACCTCAATTATGATTGGATGGTGGCCTGCTTCTTACTTCTCCAACTAAATTTTTACTTCTTTCTTTTGCACCTTTTACTTATGATTTTCATATCACTTTCTTCACACACATTCAAGCTTTTGAACAATAATATTTTCTTTCATTTGCAATCTCCTTATAAAAACATAACCTTCCATATAGACTGTGGGTTTAGCAACAACTAGACATTACATGGAAATTTCAATCCTTTGGCACATGCAACTCCCTCAATCTTTGGCTTCTTTGACAACCTGAAATATCCTTTTTTAATTTTGTAGTCTTTGTTGACATGCTTGGTGTCTCATTTGACAAAATTTCAAACTCTTGTGGCAGCGACTTTACCAAACTATGGTGACTAGACAAGTTCATCTCATTATATCTCTTCAAATCTCTTTTGCTTCTACAATTACAGTTATAACTAGAAACTTCAATTCTTTTCTTAGAGTGAATTGCATTTACACTTAAGTTTACTTACACATAGTTTTGCATTTATTTAGTTGGGTGGTTTTTTCCTATTTTAGGTAGTTCTACACCCACCACATATTTTCTTGCCTATATAATGCACTTTGTACATTGTGTAATGTATCTCATCTCAATGTATTTTCTCTAGTGAAATAGTCTAGTTTTCTTCTCTCGTATTCTATGGAGGTTTATTTGCCAATCATTTTCCTGGGTTATTTTCTCTAACATGGTATTAGAGCCACCCATTTTGCACCCCTTCACGAGAGAGTTTTCATCAGAAGAATTTGAGATCATTATTTTCTCAAAACATTTAGAAGAATTTTCATCTTTGTCAATTTCAAATTTTCCTATTGATTTTCCTATGTTGTACGTATTTCATCTATTACAATTTGGTTTGGAATGGGGATGATTGAAGACCTTGCCTAATTTTGTGCATCTAACACTGATTTTTCTCTATTGATTTGGAGCCATTGGTAGTGATTTCACTATTCTAGAGCTCGAGGAGGCTCGATTTACCTTTTTAGAAGGTTTGATTTATAATCTACCAGCTATGAGTCCCTATTACTATGTAGTCCTTGCATTTTGATTGAGAATTTTTAGGATGGTGTATCATTGTTGGAGGCTCGATTTTCTTGTGTAAGGAACATGTTTTTTTTGCATTGGCAAGTGAGTATGTGGCATCATTCACCTATTCAAGATGCATATTTTGGTATATTTTCATTGAAGACCATGGGTGCTTGCAACAAAAAAATCATCTCCACCCACACCATCTTTTGATTGTGCATTGAAGTCATAATTTGTAGCAAGGAGGCCATCATTTCCACCTATATGAGGCATTCTTTTTTTGTTTGAACTCTACAATTTTGGAGACCAAAAAATTTGAAAGAGGCAGCGAGTAGATTTTTAAGGAATTTATGCTTGTGGAAGGAGAGGAAGTACATTTTTGCATTGGCCATGGCATTTCATTCTTTGTGTAGAAGGCATTTTTTTCAAACTTTATACTTTATAAAGTTTGAGACAAAATATCTATCTAGGGTTTCACTTTTTTGTAGTGGAAGGAGGTGGTCTCAAGTTGTTTTTTGGAGTTCTTGTTGGAACTTTAATCCCACATTGGTAGCGTGCAACAACTTTTTGCTATTTAAATAGCACTGCAATGTGATTACTTGGTGTGAGCAAGACTCATAGAGGCTCGTGGTTTTCTTTGAGTGGAGGCTTGAAAATTGATTTGGTACAAGATTTTTTTGCTACAAACAAATAAAAAGGTGCATTAATTTTTTCTCAATCTTTTCCTATTCAAAAAATCATCTTTTTTGCTTGAAATATTTTTGGAAAGTGGTGAAATTTGATTTCTAGAGGCTATTTTATTGGAATTTTTTTTAGTTTGGTGCAAAATTTGGTCATGGCTACTCCTGAATCTATTAAATTTTTAACTCCCCATAATTACCGTACATGGAAGAAGAAAATGCATATGTTGCTTTTGTCTCAAGGTTTGTGGTCCACATTGAGTAATATCCAACCCACTCTTACCAAATAACTTGAAATATTTTCCTATAGAAATAAATGTGACCAAGCTATGGCATTGATGAAATTGAATGTTTTTGATAGTCTCCTCTTTCATATTGATGAGTTGGATACATCCAAGGAGATATGGGATAAATTACATAACCTATTTGGTTAGGTCAATGAGTTTCGTATATTACAACTAGAGGTTGAATTAACCGCTCTTACCCCTAAAGCATTTCCTTCTATTAATGAATTTCTAGTGAATTTCAAATATTTAAGGTCATAATTAGTGGGATGTGGGGAGAGAAAAACTGATAAGGAGTCCATCTTTTTGATACTGTATAAGTTGAGAGGCCCTTTTGCTATGTTTTCTTCTACCTTCTACTCCACAATGGATGTTTTGTGTAGTGCATTCCAAATGTCTTCTTTTGAGATTTTCTATGACTAGTTGACAAGAAAGAAAGCCAAACTTGTCCAATTGGAGGGGGTCCCTATAAAGCATCCATTGGTTTCACATAGCTCTTAGAGTAAAGGGAAGAAGAAAACTAAACCTAAGATAGAATCTAATGAGACTTTTACCTCTTCAAAGGAGGACAAGTCCAAGAAGGAGAAATTTAGTTGTGCATATTGCAAGAAAAAAGGGCATGATGAACATCATTGTTATATGAAGAATATTGATGAGCTCTCACATCTTCTTCAGAAGAACAATATTCCATTTCCCTCATCTATAACTCCTCCTTCTATAGCCTCTACATCTTCATCATCATCCAATCCTACACAGTCAGGGAATGTAGGGTTTGCATGTGGTAAAGAAGATAAACACTACATGGGTAAAGGACATGCATTGGTGACTTCTGCATTACATTCTAGTTGTGATAGATGGTTCTTAGATTCAAGAGCATCTCACCACATGGGTTCTACTCCCTATCCCTTTTTTAATCTTCATCCTACTGACACTTCCAAGATCTTGTTGGGAGATAATAAGGTTTTAGATGTTGCGGGGGTAGGGAATGTTGAGATTGGTGATGGTTGTTTCAGGGATGTATTGTGTATATCGAAGATGCACACAAATCCTTTGTCCACCTATCAAATCACCCATGGTGAGGTATTGAAGACTGTGGAATTCACTACAGATTCTATTTTCATTAGAGAGGCTAGTACTGGAAAATTCATTGTAGTTGGTAATGTTGATCAGAAGTCTTGTCTGTATACCTTCTCTCATTTTTTTGATGATGATGAATATGTTCCTCACACCCCTCTTACTAGTGTTGACAACAATTCCATAGGACAGATTGGTCATCTGAACTTTGGAGTTCTTCAGACTCATGTTGATACATATCCTATTTCTTCAAAGGTTGATCTTTTAGCACAATGGGATATTTTTGATCCCTCGGATCTTCTTTTATTGGATGAGTATTTGGCAGGAATCTCAAATTTTTTTATGGAGTCTCATCTTGTAGATCTGGGAGATATACTTGAGGGGATTTTACTCCTTTTTGATGATAGTTTCAGTATGGCAATTGATACATCTAGATTGTCTTTGGAGGTTGACATTGTTGAGCCTTCACTTTCATTTGATTTTTCACATTTCCTGGTTATTTTTTGTCATGATTATGTTATGGATTATTCTATTTGGATATTTCCTTCCCTTTTTCAATTGGGAATGGAGTGACTTCTTCATCATCTAGTGGACATGTTTCTTCCTAAGGGGAGAGGATTTGCTTATAGGCATTGGATCATATTTTGTTTTTAGGCATATTTCATTAGCATTGGAGCTTCTTCATTATGGGGTGGATATGATATCTCCTTTTTTCCTTCCTATGGGGGACCATTTATTGTATATACATGATGTATGTAGTCCTTGGGGGGTGTGATCGATTCCTCCATCCATGCATCATTTTTGTTTTATTTTCTTTCTTTTGGAGAGGGGTTTTTCCCACAAGGTTTTTCTCCTTTTCTCTAGTTGTGAGAGATTACATTGTAAATGGATACCTAGCATGGTTGTGTAGTCGAGACCCATATTGTACTTTTGCATCTTCATTCTCCCTAAGTTTCACTTAAGGGGGGTGTTAGAGTAAGTTGCATTTACACTTAAGTTTACTTAGGCATTAGTTTTTCATTTATTTAGTGGGGTGGCTTTTTCCCATTTTGGGTAGCTTTACACCTACCACATATTTTCATGCCTTTATAAGGCACTTTGTACACTATGTAAGGGTAAAAGCAAGAAGTTGGTTCCACGAAGAGGGGAATTTTTGGATTAAAAAAATCTCACAAAAAATGCATACGCATTATTAAAAAAGCATGTATGTGTTATGCTTCAGGTACTCAAACCTAAAAAAATGTGTATGCACTAAAAAATGCATATGCGTTATAATGCGTACACATTATATAATGTGTATGCATTTTATAACTTATACAAGTCATATATTAAAAAAATTAAATACCTTTTAGAAATGGGTATGCGTTTTAAAATGTGTACGTGTTTTGTATCGCAAAATGCGTACACATTTTAAAACGTGTATGAGTTTTGTAACACAAAAGACGTATGCATTTCAAAATGCTTATGTGTTTCTAAAAAGTATTTAATTTTTTAAATAATCAAGCAAACAAAGAATGTGTGTGTATTTTGTAACACGTATGCGTTTATAAAAACACATACATGTTTTTAAAATTTTGGATCCCCAACCCACATGTTGCCTTGGTTTTAGGCTCGAGAAAGACATGGAAACCCAACCCTTAGCCTTTGACCTACAACTAATAAACTAAGCCAGGTTCAAGAGAAATGTCCAACTTTGGCAATATAGCTAATGGACTTTTCTTTTGAATCAATCTATGAAATTAAAACCCATTAGAAAACATGATGTTTAGTTTCCAAATATATATTTTTTTAAGATTGGATTTTATTTTTTTTAAATTAATTTTTAAGAAAACTAGTCCATAAACTTGAAATATCAGACTTTTTCTTTTTAATAACTTATTTTTGGTTAATTTTCTTGTAAAAAAAATTATACGACATCAATCTTCAAACAATTCTCTACATAATGAAAAAAAATGATTCAAAAAATGTTTAGTTTAGATCCAATTATTTTGTTCATACACGTTGATTTTAAAAATAGCAATTAAGGCCAATACAAATTCAATTAAAAAAATATTCAGAAAAAAATTACAAAAAATATCTACATCAATCTTCATGTTGTTAGCTATCTTTCCCCAAAAGGAATTATAAAAATGCTTTTATTTGGGTCAAAAAGT
Organism: Sequoia sempervirens; assembly: GCA_007258455.2. Taxonomy (NCBI): domain Eukaryota; kingdom Viridiplantae; phylum Streptophyta; class Pinopsida; order Cupressales; family Cupressaceae; genus Sequoia; species Sequoia sempervirens. Next base: position 1,172,824,349 of record VDFB02271358.1, on the reverse strand, counting down.
GGTGTCCATACACGTGCATGGTATGGTAAAAAAGAAATGACTTTTAAAAAGTTTTTATACATTCCTAGATCACAATTTAATTTCTATCATCTAGGTATTTGAATAAATTACATAGTTGGAAACTAGATTTAGAATTCTAAATTTCATATTACTAAATTTTTTTAAGATTCATTTTGTAAGTGCTTCAAATTTTTAGTCCAAGTGTGACAAATTCTTAAAAATAGCAAAAACACTTCCACTTTTTGAGATTTTTGTGGACCTAACTTCTTGCATCAGCCCATAATATATCTCATCTCAATGTATTTTCTCTAGTGAAATAGCCTAGTTTGCTTCTCATGTATTCTGTGGAGGTTTATTTGTAGATGATTTTTCTAGATTATTTGCTCTAATAGCCTTCAAACATTAACACTCTACAAAATTCTTATGCTCTGTAGGATCTTCAAGCTCTAACACCAATTTGAAGGAGGAAGGAAAAAAACAAAAACAAAGAACAAAAAAAAAAAAGGAGAACTCAAAAAAATTGAGAATTGTTGACTACAGGCTCATCCATTAGATTTATAGAAAAATACAAAATAAATTCTATGTTTACTATATCATAAAGTTAGTTTACCATACTTGTGATAAAATGATGATAGGATGCAATGTGAATGGCATAGGGTAGTTGAATACCACACTTGGTTGGCTGAGAGTCGGCATGGATGGACTTGCAGTTGGCCTATGCTGACAAACCATGGAATATAATTAATTTACCTATATTCCAACAAGTTCATAAAAAATGTTGTCCTTTTTCCTTTACCTATGGAATCAATACATTAGAAGTAAATGATGAGATAACCTTTAGTTTTTAATAAATTGAGTTAACATAATCCTCCAATCCCTTTATGATTTTTTAAAAAATAGATCTATTATTTAACATGTGATTTTTTAAAAAAATATAAAAGTATTTAATATTTTTATTTAAAATATAATATATTATTAAATAATTTATTAGAAACATAACATTTCCATAGTTCATGATAATCAAGAGAGTTATTTCTAGTTTGAAACTATCAATTTTTTATATCAACATTTCAGATCATACTTCATGATCCAACATTAGGATGATAAGCAAACACACACACAGAATAAATAGGTGAGGGGTTTGAGAGAGCAAGAGGTCAATAGGTCAAATAAGTCACAAAATAATAAAATCAAAAAGTAAAATAAAAGAATAAAAAGAAACATATCCCCTAAAAATAGGGTGAAATATATAAGAATGAAGGAGAACAATAAATCTAAAGAGAAAAAATGACAATAAACATAAAATGCAATCTAATCAAGAGAAAGAACCAAATAAATAAAATATAATCTAACTAACCAAATAAAAACAAACAAAATAATCAAAACAATCCTTAGTTACAACAAAATACCTCAAAATTATCACCAAGACTTAATTAATTTAAAAGACAAAAATCAAACTAAAGAGAAACAAAAACTATAAATATTTAAATTGAAAGTGTCATGAAAAATAAGATAAAACAATAGAATATGAAGAATATGATAAGACTAAAAAGATACTAAAATATTATAATTTAGTAGATTAAGGAAGATTTAATCACACTAAAAAAAAACCTTGTAGTAATTATAATGATAGACTTATTCTAATAAATAATCCTTTGAGACTATCATTATATTAGTCTTATTTTAATATATCAAATAGAAATTTTAATCCTATTCTCATAAATTAAAGAAGAAATTCTAATTAAAAAGAAGAAAACAAGAAGTAACAAACCTGAGAATAGAACAAAATATACTATATAATAAAACTAAAACAAACCCTGTCTTATTTACTATAAAACAAAGCAAAACAAAGGAAGAATAACAAAATATAGGAAGATAAAGAATCTATATATTATAATGATATTAAAAAGATTAAAAAATAAGAATTATATAAAAACAATATTAAATAATCAAATGAAGTATTATATATATTTTTAATAGAAGACATACTTAAAGATAAATAATATAACAATTATTAAAATTAGGACGACCTAAGAGATGAGAAACAAGTACAATGAACATAATGAAAATATTGTATTAGCCAACCCAATGATAATGAGAACAATACCTTCCTTATATAGGCAAGGATGAGGCAATCCACCTATGAGGTGAATTGACAAGTGTCCCATAAGGTGGCACAAAAGAGTAGGCAATTGTCCTATAGGTGGAACACTTGGAGTGTGCAAACCAACAACCTCCATGACCAAGTCATCAACCTTGTGTGCCAAGTATTGAGTGACCTTTGAGGTGAGATGGAAGTGCTTCCAACCTCAAAGAGGTAGCTCATAAGGTTTACCAAATAACTTGGTAACGTCTAGAGGTCTCAATGGTTGCACATTCAGTTACACAAGAATTTGTCTAACCTCATATTGACCTAAGTGAGCTCGTATAGTGTGAATAATAATTTTACATTAACAACAATCATAAAAATCTAAAAATAAAAATAAAAAGGCACAATAAAATGAAAAACTTAAAAAATATCATGTTTTTTGAAAGTTTGATACTTTAAAAGCAAAATTTAGTACCAATATATATTCCTCGTCTTTCATTTATAAAGATGATGAAATTTTATAAAATAGAATAAAATCTACTAAGTAATAAGACTATAATTTAGTTTACGTGATCAGAGGATGGCGTTTCGGTCTGCAACTGCAAGGAGTCAAGCTAGGGCATCTGAGCCCTAGCTCGTGTTTGCTTTCTCTGTTTGTGCAAAGGTTGGGGTGGGCGTCTGTTTCGTTCTGTGGGGGGTTAATCTTTTTGTTGTGGCTATTCTTTGAAGCTCTGTCCTAGTTGTGTTTGGTCATTTTTCCTGTGCGGGAGGGTTTCCTCTTCTCTGCTGTGTCTGGGGCCAGATCTTTCCTGTGCATGTCTATCCCAGGCCATTTGGCAGCTATGTCTCAGGGTGAGCCATCTGGGGTTGCGTCCGACATGGATTTTCGTGCTGCGGTGGGCTTGAAATCGCCAAGACAAGGAGCAAGGGTTTTTGAAAACACCCTCTTCTCTCCGAATACAGGGTCTTTGGAATTGAATTCGTCTGGTGGATCTCGGATCTCAAAGATTAACGGTTGCCTTGAGTGTTGCAAAGAGAGACCTAAATTGGTGATTTCGATTGAGATGATTGTTGAGGATATTAAGTATTATTCAAAGCATTCTCTGTACTGCAAATTTTTGGGAATGAGAGTGTCTCTACAATTTTTGGAAACCTGGGCTCGGAGGACTTGGGAGCTAGAGGGTGAAATGGAGGTCACGCTGCTTGCAAATAATTTTTTCATGGTCACATTTATCTGCTTGGCTGATCGCAATAGGGTTTTTGAGGGGGGCCCTATTTTCACAACCAAGTTGGGTTGTTCATCAAACCATGGCATGCAGGCTTTAATCCCTTGGAGGAGCTTCCGAATCGTGTTCCAGTGTGGGTTCGGTTGCCCAGATTTCCCATTGAATGTTGTCGTGAGGATGTTCTACACATGCTTGCTTCGATGCTTGGGAAACCAGTGGGGTCTTCGACACAAACCCTAGGTAAGAAAGTAATGACTTTTGCTCGAATTTGTGTGGAAATTGATTTGAGTAGGCCCTTGCTAGATGCTTTTGATATGTGTGTGGGTCCCCATTCTTGGCTACAACAATTGGATTACGAAACCATTCCTTTCCGATGTCGCCTCTGTCATGAATATGGTCACCTATTGCGTAGATGCCCAAAGGCTAAGCCTGTGGTGCCTCAGCCTCCACCTCCTCCTCGTAACAATTCTGATGTTGATAAGGGGAAGAATCCTATTTCTGTTGAGGGTGCTGATGCTGAGGGTTTTGTTCCAGTTAAGGCTCATAACCGGAATAGAGGACAAAAGAGGACTCTGATGGAGAGACAAGATGAGGATACTTTTAACAGGTTTGAGGTCCTAGATGATTTGGGTCAGCAAGAAGTTAATCCAGGGTTAATAAGTGTGGATCCGGGTGTGGTTGGTTCTGGCCTGGAGGATCACACTTCCATTACACCTCCTGCTCCACAGGAGGAGTCTGCCATACCTATGGTCACTAATGTGCAGGTTGGGGCCCAGGTGATGTCGAGTCCAAATGTTGAGTTGGGGCAGGGGGATGGAAGCACGTCTTTTCCTGCATGGAATGTTGGATCGGATGTGGCTAAGAGTAGCAAGCCTTCTCCTCAACTGGGCATTTTGCAAAAGGATGGCAAGAAGGGGGGATCGGAGAAAAGTGTTAAACTTGGCAGGAAGAAAGATTTGGAAAAGATTAAGATGATGGGGGAGACTTTGGTAGAGTCAGGATCTGTTAAGACCCTAGATTCTCATTTTTTGACTCCTTTGAAATTATCATTATTTCATGGAATGTAAGGGGCTTGAACAGTGGCCCTAGACAAAAAGTTGTTTGTGAATTGGTAAGAAGCCATTCTCCTGATGTTCTTTTCCTTCAGGAGACCAAGTTATCTGTTGAGTGCATCATGGGTTTAGTGCCTAAGTTGTGGAAGAATGGTCAATGCCAGTGTATTGGGGCTCAGGGATTCTCCGGGGGTGTGGCTTGTTTCTGGAACCCTCGGAAGATTCAACCTTTGTGGTGGTTATCCTTCAAGTCCTCTTTATCCATGGTTGCCTCGTGTCCTGAGTCAGGAGAGTTTGTTCTTTTCTCCAATGTTTATGCACCTATTGAGTTCCAAGGTAAGCTTCTTTTATGGACACATATTCATTTTGTTCGTAGCCTATTTCCCTATCATCCTTGGATCATTGCAGGGGACTTTAATGCTATTACTGAATTAGCTGAGAAACGGGGTGGTATTGCAAGACTAGAGCCTTTTGCATTGTTGTTTTAGGACAATATATCTGCTCTCAATCTTATTGATATCAAACCTAGCAATGGTCAATTTACTTGGAACAACAGAAGGGTTGGTGATAGTTGCATTGCTAAACGACTGGATCGTTTCATGGTCTCCTACTTTTGGGTTGGCGGAATGTGGTCTTCTAGTTCTGAGATATTAGACTGGAGAGGTTCGGATCATTGGCCTATAAAGCTAGTTATCTCTTTTGCTCGGATGCCTCGAACACCAACCTTCAAATTCCAGCTAATGTGGTTGCAGGACCCTGACCTTTATGGATGTGTTGCTAAATGGTGGAGGTATGGTAGACCTGCTTATGGTACTGCAATGTATAATTTTGCTAAGCTCCTTCAATATGTTAAGTATCAGCTTAAACGATGGAACCGACATTGCTTTGGAAACATCTACCATGCAAAGCTTGCTGCACAAGCTGAGCTGAATGGTATTACTAGGTTGATTAGAGAGGATAGGGTGTCTGAGGATTTGTTGCGAGATGAGGCTAGGGCTTTGAAAGCTCTAGAGGAGTGGGAGCTGAGGGAGGAAATCTACTGGAAACAAAAATCTCAGATTGAGTGGCTTCAGGAGGGAGACAAGAATACTACCTTCTTCTTCAATTCGGTGAAAGCCAGACGTCATGGTAATTCTATCTCAACTTTGGTGACTAACAGGGGAGAGGTTCTTTCTTCTACTTAGGATATCTCAAATGAAGTTGTGCAGTATTTTGCTTCTTTATTCAAGGAGGACTCGCAGGGGGACTCAATTGAAGAGGCTAAGGTCCTCTCTTGTATTCCTTCTTTGGTCCCTTGGGAGATGAAGGAGCATCTTATGAGGGATGTTTCGCTGGAGGAGTTGGAGAAGACTGTTTTCCAGATGAAGAAGGGTAAAGCTCCTGGTCTGGATGGCTTCCCGATTGAGTTCTTCCAGGAATTTTGGGAGATTATCAAGCTAGATTTATTGGCAATTGTTCAAGAGTCTCAGAAGAATAAGCAAATACTTCGGGCCCTAAATTCTACCTTCCTTGCTCTAATCCCCAAGGGTGATGGGGCTGATCGGTTAAGTCAATTTCGCCTCATTTCTCTTTGCAATGTTATATATAAAATTATCTCTAAGTTGATTGCTGATAGGTTAAAAAAGTGGCTTTCGCTGCTGATTTCTGAGGAACAGAGTGGTTTTGTGGTGGGCCGCCAGATTTTAGATGGTGTGGTTATTGCTACAGAGACTATTCATTCTATGGCCAATTCCAAAGATAAGGCTATGTTCATCAAGCTTGACATGGCCAAGACTTATGACAGAGTTCGATGGTCCTTCCTCCAAAAAGTTCTGGGGGCCTTTGGTTTGAGGAGGAGTGGATTCGCTAGGTTATGAGTTGTGTGAATTCAGTTTCTTTCTCTGTTTTGATTAATGGGGAGCACTCTGAACTCTTTGGTGCTTCTCGGGGTTTACGACAAGGTGACCCCCTCTCTCCTTACTTGTTTCTTCTTTTGGTGGAAGGTTTGGGATGGTTGATAAAAAGGAATGTGGAGGGGGGTTTCATTCAAGGATGGCAATGGAGAGGTGGCTTACTAGTGCAATCTCACTTACAGTTTGTGGATGACACTGCTTTAATGGGCATGGCTACTATTAGGGAGGCTTCAAACATGCGCAAGGTGTTGGATATTTATCTTGCTGCACTGGGCCAGTCAATTAATGAGGGCAAGTCTTCCATCTTTTTCTTCAATACTCCGAACTCCATTCAAAGGAGAATTGCTCATATTCTCAGATTTCAGATTGGGGATCTCCCGTTGACCTACCTTGGGATTCCTATTTTTGTTGGTAGGCAGTCTAGGGATTCTTGGCAGGCTATTCTGGAAAAATTTCGTGTCAAAGTCACTCATTGGACCCTTCGCTGGCTATCTTTTGTGGGTCGGGTTCAGCTACTCAAATTTGTGGTTCAAGCTCTCCCTCTTTATAGGTGTATGATTCAGGTGGCGCCGATGGGCTTTGTTAGGGATCTTGATTCCTTAGCAAGACAATTTTTATGGGCTAGTAGTTTATTATCCTCCAAGTGGAGCCTTGTTAGATGGGATGTTGTTTGTAGCCCTAAACAGTTTGGTGGTCTTGGGGTAAGGTAGTCATTGTTGTCTGGTACGGCTCTGGCTGCTAAATTGTATTGGCGTTGGTGTGTGGAACAGGATCAGGTGTGGGCCAGAATTTTGACTCAAAAGTACTTTCAGGGATTCCTCAAAGTGATATCCCTCGTTATAGCTTGACAGAGAAGGGATCTGTGATTTGGAATACTCTCAAGAAAGGGGTTGCGCTCGTTAAGGGTGGATTATTCTGGATATGCAAGAGCGGGTCAGAGGCACATTTTTGGCATGACGCTTGGGATGGCCACCCTCCCATTGTTTCTTAGTATCCTCATTTGCTTACTTTGTGCCAGAGGTTCTGTGAAGCAGGATGGTCGAGGGTGTGCAACTTTAAGTCTCTTTCCTTTCAGGGGTAGTTGGTGGGGGCAAGATGGAAGAATCCAGAGGAATGGCCTATTGTTGGTATGGAGGAGGAGTGCGCTGAGCTTCATTACATTCTTTGTTGTCGAAGTTGTAGCTCCCTCATGGATCAGGATGTGTTGGCTTGGTCTCCTAACCCCAAGGGTGCTTACACTATTTCTTCTAGGTATCAGGAGTTGCTTTCCCATCAGATTGAGGGGGTGGAGGTTCATTGGTGGAAGAAAGTTTGGAATAAGTTTTCTTGGCCAAAGTGTAATTGCTTTATTTGGACTTTGGCTTAGAATAGGTGTTTGACTTGGGATAATATCCAAAAGAGAGGTTTCTCAGGCCCATCTAGGTGTGTTCTCTGCAGGTGTGGGGAGGAGGACTCTCCTCACTTGTTCTTTCGTTGTTCCTTCACCTTACAGCTCTGGCATTTCTGGTGGGGTGTTTGGAAAAGCCCTTGCATTCATGCCTCCTCCTTGGTGGAGTTTTGGACTAGTCTGGGGAGGCCCCCCTCTTCGGCCTCTTTCTTGCAGGATGTTTGGTATGTTGGTCCCATCTTTCTACTTTGGCAAGTTTGGCTGGAAAGGAATCGAAGAATCTTTCGAGGTGAAAATTTGGGGATTCAACAAGTTTGGTCTAGAGTTGTGGGAATGATCCAGGAGACAGTCGAAGCTAAGGGTGATATTATGTTGCTGTTAGAGAAAGGAGATGCTGAGATGGTTAATCAGCTGGGTATTCAGGGGCTATCTTCAGCTTCTGCTTGCGTCAGGAGAGGTAGGCGTGTGAAGCAAAAAGTTCAAAGGGTGGGGAGTTGGTTGCCCCCTCCTACTGATTTTTTGAAAATTAATGCGGATGGCTCATCTAGGGGAAATCCTGGACCTGCTGGGATTGGCGGGGTTGGTAGGGATTCTTCTGGATCAGTGGTTTTTATTTTTTCTGCTAATGAAGGGATACAAACTATCAATAGGATGGAAGGCTTGGCTATTCTCTATGCCTTGAAACGGGCATATGCTTTAGGGTGGCGTAAGGTTATTTGTGAGTCAGATTCTCAGGTCTTGGTCAATTTACTTCATGGAAATAAGATTTATGATGTTAGCTGGCAGTTGGCTATGTTGGTGCAGCAGATATTGCAGGTTAGCTCTTTGATGGAGTCGGTATCTTATGTCCATATTCCAAGGGAATGGAATAGGGCAGCTGATTGTCTAGCCAAAAGGGTGTCGGAGAATATTGATGGTGGGAAGATTGATGGGTGGGAGCAGATTCCCCATGAGTTATGTCAAGATTTGGAGAGGATTCTTGCAGAGGATGGGAGGGCTATTGGGGAAAAGTGATTTTGTTCCTGGCTTTTCTTGTGGATTTTGTTGGTTCCTGGGGCTTTGGCCCTTTGCTGTTATGTAATGCTTTGCTCTGATTTTCAATAAAGTTTTTACCCCTTTTTATCAAAATAAGACTATAATTTAGCCTACCTTAATTACTATAAAACAAAGTCAAAAGAGACTAAAATAGACTGAAAAAATTATATACTATTATAAGAATCTAATTAATAATAAATACCACTTTAAAAGAAGATCAAACTAAACTAAGAATAGGATTTATATAAGGAAAAATGAAGGCAAACAACAAAGGGATGGATGTATCGATCCAGTTCCAGTGTCAGATATCGGATCCATCTCCGGGAGTAGCCAGCCAAGTGATGCATGAGCCTCACCGCCATGCAATTCATGATGTATGCCATGCGCAGTTATCAATAGACTATTAGTTTTAATAATCGTTTGTAACTGCATGTTATCTCCTGCATGTAAGGAAAGCAACAGATGCATGTTTAATTTAGTAAGTCTTCAATCTATTCTTGGATGCTCCGAAGTCTATGAATGCAACCGATAATAATACAGTGGGAAATGTAATTCATCGTGGGAAGCTGAATAAAAGTTTATTGTGTGTTTGTTGTTAAAAGAATTCTGTGTTTCCTGTTTCTGTTCTTGTTTATTGGCTGTTTGTGTTAAAAGAATTCTGTGTTTTCTGTTTCTGTTCTTGTTTATTGGCTGTGGTTTAGAAACTACAAACATCAGTTTCCTTGATTACATAACTGAAAATTTTCCAAATATTTTTCTTACATTAATGCAGAATATAACATGGACAGCGAGGGCATAGATACGGCTATTGGCATTGATCTCGGGACAACTTACAGCTGTGTGGGAGCGTGGCAGCACGACAGAGTTGAAATTATTGTTAATGACCAAGGAAACAGAACCACGGTTGCTTTCACCCCCGATGAAAGACATGTTGGAGATGCTGCCAAGTTCCAGATTTCAACTAATCCTACCAACACTGTGTTTGATGCCAAGAGACTCATTGGAAGGAGATACAATGATCCCTCTGTGCAGTCTGACAAACACTTCTGGCCATTCACTATCGTTCCTGGTAAGAATGATAAGCCTATGGTTGAAGTGGCTTATAAAGGTGAGAAAAGGCTATTTGCAGCTGAGGAAATCTCGTCCATGGTGTTGATGAAAATGAAGATGATAGCCGAACAATATCTCAATTGTGATGTGAAGAAAGCTGTGATTACTGTACCTGCTTATTTTAATCATTCGCAGAAGCAAGCAACAAAAGATGCCGGTAAGATTGCAGGGCTCGATGTGATGTGGATCATCAATAAACCTACGGCTGCAGCAATGACTTATGGCTTTAACGCATTGAAGAAAGGAAGAAGAAACATTCTAGTTTTTGACCTTGGAGGAGGTACCTTTGACGTCTCTATTGTTACAGTTGAAGAAGGTAAGGTTGAAGTAAAAGCTATGGGAGGAGACATGCATTTGGGAGGCCAGGATTTCAACAATAGGTTGCTCAGTTATTGTGTTCAGCAGTTCAAGAAAAAATACAAAATGGATATGAGTACTAGTCCCAAAGCTCTTCGCAGACTACGCTCAGAGTGCGAAAGGGCAAAAAGAAGTTTGTCTTCCTTAGTAGAGACTGTAATCGACATAGATTGCCTCTGTGAAGGGCAAGATTTCCACACAAAGACAAGGAGAGCCAAGTTCGAGAAGCTTAACGCAGACCTATTTGACAAATGCATGCAATTAGTGAAGCAATGCATGAAAGACTCCAAGATGAGCAAAAAGGAAATAAACGACATTGTATTAGTAGGAGGTTCTTCACGTATACCTAAGGTCCAGAAATTGCTAAGCCAATTCTTTGACAGAAAAGAGTTCTGCAACAGTGTAAATCCAGACGAGGCAGTTGCTTATGGTGCAGCTTTGCAGGCAGCGGTATTGAACAAGGAAAACATCAACTTAGTCTTGACGGAGGTGACTCCTCTCAGTCTTGGAATTTCAGCTAGCAATGGTGTTATGAGCGTAATTGTTCCCCGCAATACTCCCATTCCTACTTTGAAAGAGGCCTCTTTCACCACAAACTTTGACTAGACAAGTGCAAGTATTCCAATTTATGAAGGTGAGAGACCTTTGGTTAAGCACAACAATTTGTTGGGCAAATTAGTCCTCGAGGGAATTCTACCTGCCCGGTGTAAAGTGCGAAATATAATAGTTCGGTTTCAAGTGGATGTAGATGGAATTCTTACAGCCGAGGCCCGGGATGTGGGATCAGGGAGAAACAATCAGATTACTGTTCAAATGAGCGTGAGAGATTGAGCAAGGAGATAGATCGAATGGTGGCTCATGCAGACATATTTCGGAAAGAGGACGAAGAAGCAGCAAAGAAGCATATTGCTAAATACAATCTGGAGATTTATGTTTCTAACATGAAAATCAGAGTGAAAGGTATCGTGGGGGCCCTGAATAATGCTGAGAAATGGTTGGAAGGTAATGCCTCTGCAGACATTTATGAATTGCAAGCCAAATCGAATGAATTGACGTTGAAATGCAAACCCTTAGCATAAAGTCTAAGGCCTGTTATGAAGAATGTATGATGAACCGTCCACCGCAAAACTCCAGTTCCACCGCCAAACAACTTTCTGTCAGTTCCTTCTTTTAGCTTTGTTCTGATCATTGCATCTAGTTTTAGTTTACCTTTAAATAAGTGCAGTTCAAAACTATTTTCTGCTCGATCTAACCATGCAATTTTTCCATGTGTATTTCTTCTTTCTTTAAATGTATGCTGTTGCAGAATATTGAAATACAGTTGAATAATAACAGAGTTTTGATTCAGTGTTGATGTTCGCTCAGATCTATCGTTCTTCATTTATTCTTATTTTCCGAATGTGATGTTTATTCAGTTTTAAAATCTTCATGTTATCTTTATAACTTTGGTAAAGCAATGTGCCTTTTCATTTTTGTGAATGAGCACAGTAGAAGCTGGTTTACAGTGCGCCTCTATTTCCAAGTAAATAAAGTTGGTGATTACATTTGTACTTATTACATTGATGTTTACAGTACATTAGGGTGAATGTCATATGAAATTGCCTTTAAAACGAATATTCCGGGAAAGTCCTACATGTTACCAATCATTTTACAGAGGATAGTTGTAGGGTAATACCACTCTCAAGTAATACACCACAATTTGTCTGCCTATTTATCTATTTATCCCTAATTTAAATTCAGAAGGGCTTTTGCTGAGATAAATTGGAGTATTGTACTCCGTTTTAATATGAGATTGGACATGAATTATAGTTATACTGACTTTTCCTTTCAATTCAAATTGAAATAATTAGTAATTAAGACGAGGAGGCAAATAGATGGGCTTCCTTGTTAGATTGTTTACTCGACAAAAGCTTTATGGGATTATAAAATGTAATATTTATGTGTTGGGTTTTAGAGAGAAAAAATAATTCTCGATCAGAAGTTAATACAAATATATTACCTATATTATTGAATAAAATAACAAGTACAATAATCTGGACATATGGAATAGTATAATAAAAAATAATATAGTATGAAATTAATTTTTTTCTGTTGATTAACGCATATATACTTAATTCTGCAAAAGATATTATTTAGAGTTATTTTGAATAGTTACGATGAAACTTATTTATAATTGCAAGGAGGCGGTTTAATCCCTATAAGCAGTGAACAATAAGCACCAAAATGAAGTGGTGAAGAGATAAGATCCTTGGCGGTGATTATAGATAAGTCTCAGAAAATCCTATATTAGATAAGATACATGGAGGAGCTGTTGCGGTGAATGAGATGGTTTGCAATAGGAGATTGGAGAAAGTAAGTCTTCAGGTGAGCAGAGCATTTCAAGAATTAAGGTTATTAATCTCCCCCTTAATGCTTAGTGTAGTAACTAATAATGTCTTATCCTCTTAAAAGAAAAATTGACAAGGTAGATATTTGTTCTACAAATCACCAATTCAATCTATTCCTCAACCACAAGATTTCTCATAAATGATGTTGGATGTTTATATGCATATTCTGACTTCGAAAAATTAAACTTTTTGATACTGCAATTATAAATCTAGCATTTTTTTCAACTAGATTGCTTTACATGTTAAAATGTATAACTGTTACCTTATATGTTTGCTCAAAGCCATATATAGGTACATAGGTAGAATGGTAAAGTTTGAGGGGAAAGATCTAGATATATTAGAGATCAGTGATATGAAATGGTCTGCCACAGCAGAGATTCTTTTATTTTGGGAAACACATTTCGATGTGTATGTTGCAGTTTGTATGTAGGATTTGTAAAGTGAGGAAATACATGGAAAGTAATGTCCTATTCTCATATTTAGGGTAGCTATTACCTGCAACATTTTATAATGGTAGAACCAAACACACTGTTAAGGTTGAACGTCATAAAAGAATGCCACTCTAGTGTTGAGGAAGAACTTTCCTTTAGTCTCTGATCTTCATGTTCACTTCAATGCTTGTGTGTTACCTAACTACTCAACCTACTAGACAACCTGTTGTACCAAGTATTGTCCTTGTTCTGAACATGACCATATGGGTTCATAGAAGATCACAAATTGCAATTATTCATGAGTTGTAAAGCTCTGCTAAGATTAATCAGCAACAGTGGTAGCAGGGTATTTAGGGCTATAGTGAGTGTGAAACAGGAAGGACATTATGCAATGGCAGCACACTAAAAAAAAGGTCACTCTCACAGAGCATAAAGGCAGAGATCATGCTACAAACCTGGGCAGGTCTATGTGAAAGTAAAGATAATATTATCTACTCTAATGAGTGCACTTGAATCAAACACTTGGGAAGGGATTTCACCTTCAAGTATTTTGATTACAACTGTTCAATGCAGTTATTAGCTATAACGAGCATTCTCTAGCTTAATCCCTGACAAAGCATTTGACAGATTTAATGTTTAGTGAGCTAGAAATAGGAAGAGAAAAGATGAAGTCACTGATGTATTAAGAGATGAAGCAAAGTCCAGAGATTATGATAGTAAAGAAGCATGTGGATAGATGCAAGTGTATGACCAAGGATGCAGCATACATGGAGGACTCTATGGAAGAGAAGTGCCTACATAAGATAGATACAGGTGGTTAGTCAACAAATGATGGTCAAAAAAATGATGAATGACAGAATTATAAGAAGATATTCCTCTAGGATCTATCTTAACAGTGACAAGACTTGGATGAGTACTAACAATTGCTTTGATAGTAAAAATAAAATAAAAATTGGTCCCTTCTATCCTTGTTGCAGTAGTCTCATCCTCCTCTAAATTGGAACCACGCTTTAGTATCTACAGATGGGAAAATGTTTCACAGTTTTCTGAATACAATACTTTGTCTGGATAAGTTTTAAGCAAATGGCAGTCTACAGAGGATTTTCATGAAAACCTCTTTAATGTGACAGTGGTGTCGTTAAGAGGACAGAGGATTAAATGATTATGATAATTGATGGGCAAAGAAAAGTGGAGCCTTAGAGTTTGAGAGAAGGGCAGTGAGTGATATAGTTTGTGCTTACTGAGAAAAAGGTGTGACTCTTGGGAAATTGGGGCAGAGGTCTGATTGGAGCAATAATGCCAAGGTTAGATTCACAAAGGCAGTGATAAGATTTGAAAACAAAGAAGCCCATGCAATGAGCACTATGACAAAAATGCAGGTCAAGAGGATAGTCAATCAATGTACAATTATTTTTAAGTGCATGATAGTGTTATTCGCCATGAGTGAAGGGAAGAACCTAAAAAACTTATCACCATTGTCTTAAAAGATGAAGGAAAGTCATATAATAGAGTTTCAGTGATTAAAAACACAGTCATGATAGGATCCCAAGTGTGCTAAGAGATAAGAACCTTGAGACAGTTTAGTGCACTGTTCATGAAGGACAAATTATGGGTGAAGTTTTCCAAGACAACCACATAGTAACCAATGCAATCAAGAGGACAGTAAATGCCCGAAGGGAAGAGTTCTAAAAGGATGACAAAGGACATGGTAGTCAAGAGGGCAGTCCAAAGGAAAAGTCATTTTGACATAAAAAAGGTACAGTTAAGCAGGATGGAGTCTTCTAGGCCTAGCAAAGGGAGGATTGGAGACATTTCACAGCCAAAGGATAGTTCATACACAACCTATAATGCATAGTCACAAGCACATTGTCCAAGGGTTTCCAAAGGTTTCAAAGGAGGGCAGTTTTCTCGATGCTAAAGAGGGACAGTCCTATACATTGAATGTGCCCTTGGAGTTTCAAATGAAGAATTTATTATAATGGAACAGTCATGATGCAAGGCTAAAAGACACCAATCATCAAAGGTTGACAATCCACTATGATGACCTCGTAAGAAGCCATGCATGTGAGAATCCATCCATGTTTATGATAGGTGCTTCTAGTTCAAAACAAGGAAGATACTTCTTGCAAAGACTCTGGCTAGGTTTGTGAATGTGCCCTCTGTTTTACTTTCAAGGAGATTGAAATTAACAATGGTGCAGAGGAAGCAATGGATCAAGGATAGTGGTGGCATTTTTTTGGGGCAAGCACAATGGAGAATAAAATGGGTTAAATGCCAAGAGTATGACAGTCCATGTAGAAGCAGAAGAATGGTTCAGGTCTGTCATTAAAGCTAGTTCTGTTGTTATAATAGGAAAGGATCTATGAAGACGCGAAAATAGAGTCATGTGGATGATATTAAATAATCCAGTATGTATTGGTATCAAAGCATGGAAAAAGAGTTGGGCAATAAAGCATGAAAAGCAAAAGGTGACAAGCGTCTGGAGAAAAAAGAGTTGGACAGTAAAGCACGAAAAGCAAAAGGTGACAGTGATCTCTTTGAAGGCGATCTTGAGGATTGTGCAGTGAGATATATGACTATGTGCCTCATGACAATGATTGTGTTCCAGGAATTTAGCTTAAGACTATGTTTGTGATAGTGATAAATGTAGTCAAGGGATTGTGGAATGTGCAAAGGAGTCATTATAGCCTGTGGTAGCCATGAGATAACAATGAGCATTGAAAAATGGAACATCACTAAGCATGGGCAGCAGTGCTGCAAAGAACTTATGGGCAGTCAATCCTAAAGGAAAGTTCTATGGATTTTCATGGAATATGTAAGGCAGTGAGAGATGATGATCCAGATAGGCAAAAGAACAGGTGGACATAGCAGACCATAAAGACAGTCACAGTCAAAAGTCAAAAGACAATCTTAAAAAATTATGATGTTCATTCAATGACACTCTACAAATAAGCAATGAATGGTTCGGTGCAAAGCCTATGTGACAAGCTTTCAAAGAAGTTGAGACCCTTATTCCACTCCCTAAAGAAAACCTTTTCCTTTTCAAGCCTCTTGAGAACACATGTCCTATTATCAAGCAAGGGGCAGTCAAGGCAGTTTGGAGAGTAATGAGTAGTTAGAGAGCATCTAGGATGGTTGAATGAGCTGTCCAACAGGTTGAGAAGATATAGGGCAGTTTTGACCTAGTTTTGGAGCATTTGAGAGCATCTAAGAGTTTTTAAGGTTCCTTGATGGTAGATAAGGTCAAGGGATGACTTTTTCACCTCTCAAACAACCTTTTGGAGCAATTTTGGGGGCTGAAAAGTACGCATATCTGGACGACCAAAGGAGTTTTGTATCAACAAGCACATGTTCCTATTATTTTGTAAACTAACAGCATAAAGGCAAGCTTTAGGAGCAAATTTTAGTTAGTTATTTTTCTCTTCTAGCATGTAACTCATTTTGAGAGTTCTTTCAAGCTGGAGCAGATTGTAACTCATTTTCAGACTTATACAACTATGTAATACTTCTTTTGATCAATAAAAACAAGCCATTTTGCCTTCTCATTTTGCTGTTTATTGTGCAAATCTTCTAGATAGTTGATTAGTTATCTTGTGGTAATAGTTTTTTCCCTTGATTTTTGTCCTATTTTCCTTGCCTTTGAGCAGAAAGTATGCATTTTTGCAGGTCATAGCTTGTGGTAACCAGTTAAGATTAGAGTTTATGTTGTGATAGCATGCATAACTCCTTCTAAACGCTATCTTTAACATACCAAGCCTTGTTATGAAACACTTTTGCAAAAACATACAAAATATTGAGTTGTGTATGTGCTGGGTTTAAATTGTTGATCATTTTGAGTCCAAACAACAATGTAGGCTTTGAGAAAATCATTTGGTACATCACCTTATGAAAAAGTAGGTTCATTTTCATGCTTCCTTCTTGCTCTTTTCCTCAGGAAAACATTAGTTTAGTTAGATTAGGTGAAGTTACCAAAGAACCAGCCCTTTCTGGAGGTTCTCTTCCATCATAGGTGACCCACAAACCTGGAAGAGATCCAATGTTTCACCAGTAAGCTAAATTTCTACACCTTAGTAGGGGTGCATACTTAGGTCATAACAATAACATACAAAAGTTGCATGTACAATAAACATATTTGAGTATTATTTTTACTATATAGAAGTGAAACTTACTCAAATTTTACATAAATCTTAACACTAAGCTAAAAACATACATGATGTTAGGTCTAGTTGTAGTAAGAAACATAATTCTACCAGCTAAACTTTTATATAGTGTAATACCTATTTTTTCATTACTATCATCTTTGACCAACTTCAAATTTACAACTAATAGTGTGTTCATTAGTTTTCATTTTTTTTTTTTTTGAATTTATTAAATAAATCAATTGCATAATTTTCTTGTGAGATAAAAATCCCATCATTTATTTATGGTACTTATATTTCAAAAAAGTAATGCGTCAAACCCTTATTTGTCATTTCAAATTCAATCTTCATGGAATGTTTGCATTCTTCTATTAATACTTCACTATTGCTAGTGTAAATTAAATCATATAAATAGACTATAAATAAGTCGTCAGTACTTTTAGATATAATATATGATGTTCGTTCATTTCCACTTTTGGTGAAGCCTTTTTTTAGAAAATACTAATTTATTATTCTATACCAAGCTCTTGGTGCTTATTGTATCCATAAAGATTTTTTGTTTTTTTTTAGCTTGTAAGATTTTTATTCTTGTCCTATAATCTCATATTCTAATGGTTCTACAAACATTTCTTCATTTAATAAACCATTTTAAAAAGTATATTTAACATCAAACTAATATACAAACAACTTAGATTGTGCTACAAATGCCAAAATAGTTCTTGTGTACAATTGTTTTTTACTTTTAACTATGCAAAATAAACTAAAATGCAATGTAAAGAACACAAAACCACTTCGAGATTAGCCTAAGTTAAGCACAAATAAAAGAAAGATTAAACAAGATTGATTATACTTTTATCTGTGCTAATTCCTTGGTTGGCCCTTAATTGAAGCTTGATGTGTGTGCTTCTTTGATGGCAATGTGATGGAAAATGGGTGCAAAGTGGGTATTTGATAAAATGAGTAATGTGGATGCAATGAGGATGAGAGTTAGTGCAAGTTCTAAAATGCAAAAGGATATGCTTGATGATGGCTTGAAAATTTGAGAGCATAAGGGTGTTAAAAATGCCTAAGTTAAATGAATGCATGAGAAGAGGGAGTATTTATAGAGGAAATTGAGAATTCAATGGTCAAGATTGAGCCACCATGGCCAAGATGAAGGGCTATGGTGAGTTGAGGACTCACAAGCCCTCACATCTTGACATGTGGAGGATGAAGTGTCCAAATGACATGGTGAGATGGAAATGGTACAAATGATGTGGACGAAGGACAAGTGATGTGGAAGAAGGAAAAGTACTTTGAAAGTACCTTGGGAGATGAGAAGATTTCCTCAAAAAGGAGTTTTTTGTCCCCAAGTGAGAATGAAAGTGACATATGAGGAATTTTAGTATTCCTCAAAAAATCTCCATGGAGAAGAGAGAATTAGTTGGAGAAATAAATGTGAATTAAAAATTCTCACGATTGAAGTGGATAAGGTGGTTGGAATAATAAATATGAATTTTAAATTCATATGATAAGCACCTTGTGGATAAGACAACGTTCTTATGACGGAGGTTGAAAAGTACCTTATGGATAATACAAGTTTCTTATAATCGAAGGTTTTTGGCTTCATGTCACTTGATGTGACCTTTCAATGATCACATGGGGAAGAGGAGATTAATTGGAAGAATAAAAGGTGAATTTTAAATTCACATGGGGAAGAGGGTCTATGGCAAATATGGACAATGTGAAGGTTGATCAAAAAGGTATGCTAAATGTAGTAAGGGGATTAGATTAAGGTTGTGCAAATACATGGTTAAGAAAATTAATGAAGGATTAGAAGCAAGTGGTAGAATATGGAGGATGTGACATTAATCCTAATTAACCTGTGCACATCCTAATCATTGATTAATTAACTTAACCCAAATTAGAAGAGGGTTATGGAGGATGCGACTAGGAGAGAGAAAAATGAAGAATTTAAAATTGATTTTATTCAAAAAGGTCAAATAACTAAATTAAATAAATTGATATGCTTATTTAATTTAGAAAGGAAAAGGTGTAAGATAAAGTATTTAATTGTTAAATTAAATATTTTAGAAACCTTAGGTAGAAGGCGAAATATTAATTAAATAAATTGTTTAATTAATATTGACAAAATAGATGAACAAAGTAGATGAGTTTGACCATGTGGGAGTAGTCAAATTTGGATGTCTACAGTTCTTATACTATCCAATCTCACTATAGGAGAACATGCTTCATTATAAACTATAGCTAGTTGTTTTGAGAATATTTTCACTACCAATCTTACTTTGTGTCTTTCAATGAATCCATCAACTTTTTTTGTAGGTCCCCATTTTAGTCAAATAAAAAATTTCTTTTTATGGAGGATCTACTTACTTTGATGTTATATTTATTTCAATAAAAGAAATCTCTTCATTCATGGCCTTATTCTAGACTTCATATTTTACATTATTTTCAAATTATCTTAGTTCTCTTGGGATTAAATTTGGCAGTGCCAATTTTTTCTTAAGTTCTATAAATTTTGTTCACATAGGCCTAATTTTTCCTTTCGTGCATAAGAAATATTTATATGGGTCTCCATTTTCCAATCTTTCCTGTAAAGCAATTTTTGTTGTTAATCTTTTTGGTTTTTGGCTTTTACCTTTTTCAACTTCAGAGAGAAGTCTAAGCTTAATGAAGAAAGACTACTCTGAAAGGCGTGTAATGTGCCACGTGGTAGTTGTATGGCTTTTGTATATCAATTTCCTTTTGGGTGTGAGTCGAGACACGTGTCAGCTTGGCAAGGATTTTCTTCAAAGCCATTCTCATAAATTTTAGATTGCCCGCCCACTTGACACATCATCTATTTGTTCGAATAAATTTATTTTTTGTGGAATGTTCTCTTCAAGAAAAGTTTGTTAGAATGTGTTGGGTGTCTTGTCTTAAGGATGGAACCTTCGAGTCAACACCATCAATCTATATGGTTGATCAATCAGATTTTGCCAGGGTGGGTTAGAATCTGATTGTTTTTTTATTGCAATCTTTAATAAATACCTAAAGCCATTAATGAAGTAGTTGGGATATAATGAGCAAAGATTGCTACAATCTAATCAAGATCTAAGCTTGGATTGTGGGCTATCAGGTTTAGGCACCTAGTAGTTTCTACTTCTGGAATGTTGATGGCGGTGTTCTCTTCTTCTAGTTATAAATAGGGGTTGGCAGCATGAGCAAAAGAGTTAGAAAAAATTACTTCGCAAATCTTTTGAAGGAAATAGATCTAGTAGGGAGTTTTATGTTTTTAGAAGTAGAAAGTTTTACAGAATACTGCTATTCTCTGGCATGTTATATTTTAACTCAAACTATCATCAAATTGGCATCTGACCTTTTTTTTTTAGTTCATTTGATATTGAAGTTCAATCTATTTGGATGAAATCTTTGAAACTGTGCATGTTATGGCCTTTGTCAAATTTCTTCTTTATGTTTTCATTTATGTTAAAAAATTTGTGCTAAGCTTATTTTGATATTTTGGGTAGCTAATTTTCATGTTGTTAAGATTCTATGTTAAATGATAGCTTTTGGAAATCAGATTATGTCTGTCGAGCTTTTCAATTTTTTGTAAAATTTATTATTTTTCATATTATGTCAGAAAGGGAGAAAGGGTTTCTATAATTTTCTGGATATTTCTATTAACTGGTAGAGTTTTCTTATGTCTGATCGGACCTTAATGGGTGCTTCCCATGGGGAGATTTAAAATACTGCACTGTGTTTTTACTTAGCCTTTGTTTCTCGTTCTCTTCCCAATAATGAAGGGTTTGCGGTATTTTGTGTCTATCATATCAATCATAAGGAATAATTTGAGGTTTGAAATGTTGTAAAAGCTTTGGTGCATCACCATTTTCATGTCTTAATTTGCATTTTTTTCTAACTTTTTTCCCAACACAAAGAAGAGTCGGCTTCCTATAAAAATTCCAAAGGTTATTCAATGAGGCGCAAAATGGTCCCCCACTCGTTGAATTTCCCAAGGCTGTCAGAGAGGTGCAAGCTTTGATGATCAATAGCTCTTTTTCTAGCACACTCGGTGGGACCAAAGTTTTTCAAACGTCTGATTAGAAGTTAGAAATATTTCTTAAATTAGACCAAGAAAAGAGGCTAGAAATTCCATGCATAGAATCCAAACAAGAGCTTCCTCAAAAGGCAATTTCTAGTACTCCCAGTTGCCTGCCTTGATATCAAGGAGAAAAAGACTTACATGTTTCATATCACCTATAAGGAGCAATAGAATAAAAAGTGTTAGTCCAAGATCTAGAGATTTATCTACCCCACTAGGAGGTTAGACTTTTCAAATCAAAATACTAGTATACCCTATTCATAGGAATCTGTTTTCAATGGTTCATCTAGTTGCCCCCGCTCCTATAAATTTTGTAACTTGGGATAGTGGTAGTCTACTACAACTGCCTACGCCTCCAGATGTATGGCCTACTATACCCACCAATGCCCTTAAAGCCATCCCAATTTTTTTCAAGGAGGATTTCAAAACCCCCTCCAAACATCTCTAAGATGTAGCAGAGGTATGCATAGTACATAACATAGCGAAAGAAAATATTGTTCTCAAGTTATTGGCCACATCATTCAATGGAAAAGCCTAGGATTGGTATATGTCTCTAGCTTCCAGTTCTATCCGCTTTTTGGATCAACTTAGAGAGAAGTTTTTCAAATGATTCTTTGAAAAGGGAGATCGCTCCTCATTGTTACATCAATTAATCACCATCAAAAGGGCCTTGCAAGAGGCCATGAGTGACTTCAACACCAGGTTTCACAAAACCTTGCAAAGAATTCCTATGACTGTCAGGCCTTTGACCGTGATGACATTCATGTTTTACCTCAAGGTTTTCAATTCGTACATTGTGGTCATGATAACCTCTATGGGAGGAGATATACTATCTAATGCATATGATTTGGTTGTACGAGCAAAGAATAGCCTGATCGATGTTGAGAAGCTCCCACCACATCTGTCGATGCCCATGTTCACAAAAATCTCTGATGGCCCCTGGGAAGAAATTACTCTAAGCACCTCCACTCCACAAGCAACCACATTAGCTATACTGCCATCCATGTATGTATACCCACCAAGCATGTTAGGCTCCTCTTCACTAGAAGTGGACATCAACGATATGAAGAATCTCATGCGGTATTTTACTAATGAGCCAGTCCTCATATGATGACAACAAGCGACACCCCCAAAGCAAGCCACACAGACCTATCAAGGAGAAAGGCCATCTTATCAATAGAACACATACCAAGGAGCCTTAAAAGGAGGAAGTCAACAACTTGCATTCACAAAATAGATAGTCCTCCTTACCATGCTACTTCAAGCTATCAAGAGAAGTCTAGGAAAATATTTAGTCCTAGGCCAAAACAACTTGGCAGAGGATAAGAACACATGGTGCTTCCTGTGTAATGATAGTCATATGCCCCGAAACTATTTGAGGGGAAATCTATAATAGAAAATAGTGGAACAGAGAAGCCAGAGAATTTTCTCAAGTATGAAAGAATTCTAGTCTCTGAAAATGGAGAATGCCCACTTCAGAGCACAAACACAAGGAATGTCTTTAGAACACGAGCTATAAATGACATCAGATCAAGTTCTTTTCTCATGGATGAAGGAAGAGGACACAGTATTGGAAAATGATGCTTCGATGACTAGTGCCCCATAGGTACAATCAAACTACAACATGAGGTCTAAAAGAAGGCTCATTGAAGAATACATGCACCAAGCTTTGCAACGTCCACAACCATGTCAACTACAACTACAAGAAAAGAAAGCTCCACAAGCCTGACCCACTCAATAGTCGCAATCTCTGCCATTGCTAGAAAAGGAAATAGACAAATAGTCAAGTCTGCTCATGTTAGATCGACTCCTCCCAAAGATGAGAGAGATACCACCATTCAAACCCAAGACCCTGCCAATCAAAATGATCAACGTGGTTAAACAATTAAAGAAGACACCCGCTAACGTATCTCTATGGGATGTAATATATATTCCTAAACAAGATATGTTGCTCCAGGAAGCATTAAAGAAGGAAGAACAACTACTGCAGATGGATGTGATTCTGTCATGCAATCAAGTTAAAGACAAAGGGCTTGTATTAAACCCCCAACCTCCAAGAGTTGTTGCTTCATTGAACATCACAAAAAATGCAAAAGAGAAAGAGGTAAGCAAGCCAAAAATCACACCTTTCTTTTTAAGCCTTATTGTGGGAGATAATCTTTTACACAATAACATGATTGAATCGGGAGCTAGTACTATGGTCATTCCTAAACAAGTGGTTGATGCCCTAAGAATCAAGCATAAGCCTCTTGAGAAAGGAATCATACAATTGGACGGGAAGAAAGTTCTAACCATCGGTCGCATCAAGGATCTATCTTTGACCCTCGTCTCATGTCTAAGCCAAACAGTCACACAAGAAGGAGTTGTTGTATACATCCCCTCAATATTCAGTATGTTCCTTTCAAGGGACTTTATGACAAAGCTTGGAAGATATTTAGTGCTCAATTGGTCTCACCTAATATTGTGAACCAAGCATGGGGCAAAGATGAAGATCCTGTCTAAATCCTTGCATCCAGAACACATAGTGGATAATGTGGTCCTATGCTTTGAAGCAACACATACCTCCTTCTCACAAAGGGAGAGGTATTGTGCAGAGAGTTAAGAAGATGAGGAAGAAATGAGTGATTGGACCCCTAAAGAAGAGGTCCTTCTCAACCAAGTTTTTGACTCCAACCCATACGAAAAATTTCATGCCACTGGGTTAGACACCTAGATGTGATCTTTGCTAATGACCAAGTCTTCCCAAAATTGGTAATAGAACGGGAAGAGCCTAATGGTTCAGGTGACAATAGTCTATGGACATTATATTTTGATGGTGCCAAATGCAAAGCGAGTTCTAGAGTAGGTGTCCGACTAGTATCTTTGACAGGGTAAGAGACCCTCAAATCTTTTAGTTTCCAATTCCCATGCTCAAACAATGATGCAAAATATGAGGCCTTGGTCTATGGTTTGTTCCTTGTAGAACAGATGGGAATAAGAGAGTACAAATATTCAGAGATTTAGAATTGGTTGTGAGTCAAGTATGTGGGTAGGTGGTTGCCAAAAATATAAGAATGAATTCGTATAGACACAAAATATGAGATCTGATCAAGAGTTTTTAGGCTTTTAACATTCAAGTTATCCCACGTTCTGAGAATGATGTTGTTGATTAGATGGATTCAATTGGTTCATTATTTGAGCCAATTTTTTATTCAACAATGAGGTAGAATGCAGTGTAGATCATCGTCTAACCAGCAATTCCCAACAATGATCAAAACTGGTAGGTGTTTGAGGATGATGTTCAAATTATTGCTTTTTTATAGAAATCTAGAAAAGCTCCTAACCATTCATAGTTTGAAGAGGAACCTTCCGAAGGGTAAGTGATTCAGTTAAAAGTCAATAAGCTCCCTCGAGGTTTAATCTCTCTTGAAAATATTTTTGACTGCGAGGATGCGAGAAATAGGAAACAAAGGCTCACTACTGATGAGAAAGAATATGAAGATCTCAATGTCATAAACATCAGAAAGTTAAAGGTTGAAAGGAACGTTCCACATAAAGACAAAGAGAGATTAAAAGGGCTATGTTCTAGATATAATAGGTTCATATCTTGGACCTAAGATAATCTCAAAGGCTACGATCTTGACATAATTCAGCATACTATTGACTTAGCTGAAGGCTCGAAGCCTATCCAACAAAAACAAAGACTAGTCAATCCAAAGGTCAAAGCATTGATGGTACAAGAGCTCGCCAAATCAATCGAATCAAGGATCATATACCTGATTAATCATTCTACTTTGGTGTTTAATCTTGTACCAATTCAGAAAAATAATGATGATATTCAGCTCTATATGGATTTTAGGGATTTAAACAAAGCTTTGCTAAAAGACAACTACCCTTTGCCATCAATGGAGTAGATTCTATAGACTATGGCCAGATCGGAAATGTTCTTGTTGCTCAATGGTTTTACAGGTTATAACCAAGTCTATGGCAAAGAGGTAGATCGGCAAAAAAAATGTTCACTACCAAGTGGGGAACATTCACATACTCAAAAATGCCCTTCATACTCTCCAATGTTGGTGCGACCATTCAGCGAGCAATGGATTTCGCTTTCATAGGTTTGATTAATCAGATTATTCTAATATATCTAGATGACCTAATGGTATTTTCAAAATCAAAGGATGATCACTTTGATCATCTAGAAAATGTCTTCTAGAAATTTCAACAATATGGGATTTCCTTAAATCCCAAGAAATGTGTTTTTGGAGTGCCCCAAGGTAAGCTACTCGGTTTTGTGGTATCAAAGGATGGAATAGAAATATATCCCAAGAGAGTTAGATCTATAATGGAGCTACCTTTACCAGTCAACCAAAAGGGTTCATAGTCCTTTTTGGGAAAGATTAATTTTGTTAGCTAGTTCATTTCAAACTTCACAGGCATCACGAGATCTATCACATTGATGCTAAAGAAGAATCTAATTTTCAAATGGACCCTTGAAGGAAAAACAAACTTCAAGCAAATAAAGGCAGCCATCTCCATGGCCTTGGTGTTAGCTAACGTAGACTTCTCCAAGGATTTCTTGCTATACGTCTACAATGGCCAACATAGCATAGCTTTAGTGCTCACCCAAAAGGACGAAGACAATGGCAGAGAGCATCCCATTACATTCCACTCTAGGAAACTCAAAGGATATGAAGCTAAGTACAATTTTGTTGAGAAATAGGCTTTTTCTATTATTAAAATTTGGAAGAAAATATGACACCTAGTATCGGCCAATAGAATCACCATTCTAGTTTCCCATCCCAGTGTTAGGGAGTGATCACTGAGGGTGAAATATCTTAAAAGAGGGCCAATTGGATTACCAAGATCCTAGAAAACGATGTAGATATTAGACCAACCAATTTGGTTTGGGGAAGAGGTCTTTGTGAATACCTTGCACAAGAATTAAGCTCCTCGGTGAAGGAAGAGACTAATCAAGCTTACACAAACTAATTTGAGTTTGATGAGTCATGGGTAATGGATCAAACACAATATATGTAAAAACTAAAAAGGGTAGTACCCGATCAACATTCTGCCTAAAAAGGGCATTACTACTGTGAACCCTTATTTCAAACTTGCATGGAAGAGACAAACAATCACACTCATAGGTCAAAATGCAAGATTAGAACATGAGTTCCCCATAAAATCCATCTGCATTGTTAGAAAACAAGGAAAAAGATGAAATAATTGAGCAAATACAATTGAAAATAACTATTCCTCATTCTTAAACAAAGCAAACACTTTATCTTATGGGGGGATTGGTGCTACTTTGATGTGGAAAGTAGCCCTTTCCCAACCCCTTTAGATAAGCTAATGATAATGATGGACAAGATCATTTCTCAAATGAAGAGAGTGACCTTGCATGATCTTGGAGATGAATTGCTAATATTGTGGAGTGGATGAACAAAATCAGTTCTCAAGGAGAGTGACTTTGCATAAAGATTGTGGAGATGATGGAGGATTTTCTCAAAGATGAAGCTTCTATTTAAGGGTTTTCAAAATGCTAAGTGTTGAAGAGGGACCAATGTGGGACTAAGATTAGACAAATGGGAGGAAGACACTTGTCAAGTGGTGAGTGGTTGATGCATGTGCAAGATTTGGGAAGTGTGCCCATGAGAGGGAGAATTTGAATTCAAATTTGGCAATAAATTATGAGAGGGGGATAAGAAAATGAGCAATAAATGAAATGTTGGAGGGACAAATCAACTTGTCATGATTTTCAAATTTGAGGGCCATGTTGAGTGAAAATGAGGGTTTTAATAAATCAATAAATTGATTTATTTGTGCAAGTGAAGATATCTAGAGAATGCAAGTGGGTGGGTTAGTTTAGGCTTATTAGGATTAGGTTAGCTTAATGATGATTAGGTGAGTTTGACTTTTAGGACTTGGATATTTGATTTATTTAAATCAGAAAATAATGGAAATGCATTATGACGGATGTTTGATTTATTTGATGAATGCATAATGTTAATTTTGCATGTCTACATTTTGCCCCTCTTTGAAGACATGTACTTGTTGCGTTGGTTCAAAGAATAAACTTGCCACAATCAAAATTTAAAAAATTTCTAACTTTTCGGATGCCCTAGCGGAAAGTACACTAGTACATTGCCCCCTCGAGAGATTGAGCAAAAAGATTCAATTTGAGGGTCGATCTCATGATAAAGAGGTTCAAAATGGATGGTTATGGATGATGATGCAAATGAGATGGTTTTAAGATGCTTAGAATAAAAAATCTATATTATCCTAAATAGCCTAAATGATTATATGATGCAAGATGGATGAGATTGATGATGTGGTATGCTATGATATGCAATGGATGATTTATGAGATGCTTAGACTAATAGATCTATATTATAATAATGATATGCATGTGAGATGATATGCAGAATACTGATGATTTATGGATGCAAGATGAATGCATAATGGATGCATGATGGATGTATTGGTGATGATGATTAACTACTCATGCTATGATGTTAGTGCGAAAAATGAAGAAATTAGATGATGACAAGAGGATCCAACAAGCCAACATTATGAGAGATGATGATGAGAAATGATGATAAGAACTGATGATGATAGATGGATGATTTTGCTTTATCAAGGATTGGGATTTTCAAAGGGTCACTTACTTTATGTTTGATAACACGCCTAAGTATGATGCATTAAGGTATGAAGGACCAGGATGGCGTTGTGCTTAGTGTGATGGACTTTGACTCGACAAATAGATAGGAGTATTCTTGTTCACACCTGACATATAGAAACCTTGCTAGGATGCACTTTAGAAGTTTCAAACATCTCAGACCAAAACATGGAAAGGTATAACCAATCAATGCAATAGTCAACAAGCTATCCAAAAAATCCTCTATACATATCTAACAAAGCAAGTATTCGCCAAGTTATTTTACAAGAATGTCCAACAAGCACAACAGACAAAAGATAGTGATTGTTGCCCCATTCCTATCTCTCTAAATCCCTCATTCGGATATCATCGAGAGGTCCTTGGACTGAGTGCAATAAGATAAGTCAAAAGAAAAAGATAAAGCACACAAACAAGTTGATGTTCTTCAATACCGCTAACCAAAAGGGAATGTGTTTTTAAGGATAAGAACCAAAACTTATTGCCAAAAGATAATGCCCATTGTAGGAAGGATACATCCTAGGACATGTTAGTGGATGGTGGCACATCATTTCGTTTATCCAAAGTGTTCTTTTTGATAAATAATGCCCCTTGTAGGAAGGATTCATCCTAGGACATGATGTTATCAGATGATTGATATGGGATTGTTTGGATGATGGACTATCGACACAAATACTTGACCAACTTGTTTACATACTGATTGAAACTTGAGACTTGACGCTTTAGAGTTTTACTTTTAACCTGCTAGACTTTTTTATAATTGTTTCACCAAAGGTTGAGGATGACGATCAGTTTATTATGAATGGTGTTTATTGCAAGTGCAAGTGAAATGGGATGGATGGATTTTTTCAAATATTTGTATTTTTTTGACGTTTTGAAATGTTTTGAGGCTGTTTTTGGATTTTGATGTTTTGATGTTTTTGGATTTTTTGATTTTTCTGATGTTTTTGGATTTTTGCATGATTTTGACGGTTTGGATATGGACATGTGTGATGATATTAGTGCTTTGTTTATGAGTTTTGTTGAATACCAAGCTAAGGTTGATTGATCAGATCAATGGATTGATGATGATGATAACATTGTTGAGGATACACAACAAAGCAAGGATAGTGTTAAGCAACACAAGGATTGAGATGTTGATGGGATTGATGATGATAACATTGTTGAGGATGCACAACAATGCAAGGATAGTGTTAAGAAACACAATGATATCCTAAGATGATTATTTTTTGATTGGATTTGCTTGATCATGTTTGATGAAGCTTGATTTGGAACAAAATTTGTTTGATTGCTTTGATGTGACGTTTGAAGGGTGCGTTAGATGCAACCGATAGTGATTGTTTGGATTGATGTTCAATAAAAGATGAAGACTGATAAGGAATTTCTTCTTGTCAAAATATGCCATGGGCTAGTGATTTGGATTCTGGATCACAAATGCTTTTAACCAATTTGATTTCACTTTTACCAATGTTCAGATCACCACATAATTTTGAGGATATAGATCAAGATTTATTCCCAAAGCAAGATGTAAATATCTACCCCCAGTGTCTAGCAATGTATGGAATGTGATGGATGGATCCTTGGATAAGTTTATGGATGGATGGATATGGTACGCACGCAAAGGATTTCAAGGATTATCTTTCGATAGGATAAGGTGTTCAGATAATGAATGCTCATTGGATAATGCTTCATGGCTCAAATAATGTTGCATAGGATAAGATTTAATGAAAACGGCTTATTTCAAGATGTTTACCATAAGCGAGCATAAAGTGTGCCCCAAATTTTCATCAAGATCAAGATAACTCAAATGATAGACACAGATGGACGAAAATGGATTGGATGAATGGATTTATTATGGATAATATGGATGGAATGCTTGATTTATTACGGATGGGATGAGATGCTTTCAACTGAGCTGGTGCACGTAGATGCTTGATTCTACACATGACGCCTTTGCCAGGTTTTCATCATGTTCTTTCCCAAAGCGCCACCGTAGTGGTTTTCACTAGAGGACAATTTTTTCCTTTTTACTGTTTTCAATCATCTTTCTGATTTTTTTTTGGATTTTCATATTTTTTTTGGTTTTTTTGGTTTTTTTGAAAGATTTTAAGCTCATGCTAAATCACAAGATGTTGTTGATGTAGATGTCCCTGTCATAATGTGCCATTGATATCCTGCTTGAAGAAGTTGCTTTGCTAAGATGCGTGCACTTGAATGCAACTTTTAAGATTCTTGATCTCCTTCATCGATATCGGAGTTAACTTTGTCTTTGTGCACACATCGCAATAGAGTGCCTTCAGAATCCTTATGATGAAGGGTCGTTGCCAATACATGGTCAATTTGACAATTGGATATCATGCGTGGAGGCGTGGATGGAGTGTTTTTAGGGATAAAAGATGGATAGGTTGATAGTTTGGAACCTTTCACTTTCCAAACTTGGGAAGATAAGCAATGATGGGTGGATACGGAAGTGTGCATGGAATTAGAACCAACTACTTGATATACCTTGTACATTGCTTGAAAATCCTGATTTTTCTTTAGTGGACATCTTTGATGGATACTTTTCCCTCGTTTATTTTGCCCCACAATTTCTTTGATTGATGGAGTTTGATAGGGATGATCTTTCTTTGTATGTTTTGGTATCCATGCATATTTGATTTGTTCGATATGCTTCTTAGCTTCTTTTGCTTTGATAACATTCTTCGTACTTTGATTTATTTCTTTCTTTTGATGTTGGTCCCAATTCATGGATGGAGTGATGGGTGGATGAAGATTCATGATGTGGCTAGTTGTAGTATTGGCATTAGTTTCATCACAAGGATTCTTCATGCTCCCTATGTTGACGCTTGCTTGAGACACAGTTGCCCCCAGTATGGTGGTATTAGGACCTTCATGCTTTGATTTTGCTTGTTCTAAGAGCTCTTGTTCAAAATGTATTCTCTGATAAATGACCACCGTAGGTGACATTCTTTCAATTTGCTATTCCGCTAACTCTAGATGTTCTATCTGACTTGTTTTGTTGACTGGATAATGTTGGATATCTTTATTCATGATGTCCTCAATCTGATTTTGGGACATAACTAATCCTGATGTTGATAACTCAGTTTGATTGTAGGAGTTAATAATCTACTCTTTTTGTGCAATAATGTCAGGAATAAAGGGATCCTTTTATGAATAACGATCATCTATGTTTCCATCCAAAGAAAGCATCTCATGGGTAGATGGAGGAGTATGGATATGATCGTCTTGCATAGATAGGAGAGTGTCCATCAGATTATTGTAGTATCTTGAAGATACAAATTCTTGATCTTGAATGTTTTTGGAGCTGCTTTTGACATGCTTTGGATCAAGTTCTTGACATGGGTCCATTTCAAAGGATAGATTTCTTACCAAGGGTTCAACATTCTCAAGTGTCAAGTTCAGGGTTCTTTCAGTATCTATAACCATGAGGTCAAAGGATGTCAATATGTTTTGGAAAGGACCATTGCTAGACCTTGGTGAAAGATTTTGATCATGCTTTTGAATGAATTCTTGAGATATGTCCTCTAGCTCATAAGGCGATGTAGAGACATTTTCAACATGATCATAGGTTGATGGATCGTGCATTATGTCAATAGGATCAAATAATCCTAACACTCCTTGAAATAGATCACTAAAGAGTGGCTCTTAATGTATGGTGATTTGATCATCGGATGGGGTGGAAACATCTTCAAGCTGCTCAGTGATGGATTTATCTTTCTCCTTGTTCTCAACAATCGTGGTGGAGAGATTTCCAATGCTATCATTTCCACCAATAGTGATTATCTTTTGATCAATTAGGTCTTGGATGAGTTTCTTGAGTTGAACACAATCTGATGTTTTGCATCCCCTTATTCTATGATAATCACAAACGTGCTTCTCGTTATACCCTGGTGGTTTAACTAGGGGTTCTTGATAGTTCCCATAGACAGGGAGCTTGATGAGATTTTTTGGTACCAATTGTTGCAAGACTGATTTGATTGGTCTCCCAAGTGGTGTGTATTGTCACTTGTTTCTTTGTGAGATTTGCACTTTAAGTTGACCTTGTGGTGATTGATTTTGGAGATGTGGTGATTGATTTTTGAGACATGGTGATTGATCTTCAAGATGTGGAGGTTAGATTTTTTGATGTGGTTGATCTTGATATCTAGCCTCTTGACATTGGAGATTTTGTTCTTGATGCATTTGTGGACACAACTCAACACTTTGATGACATGGTTCAACCAAAGGAAGAGTGTACTAATTTTGGAGTGAAGATATCTCTTGGCTCAATAATTCAATTATTTTGGCATGTGAAGCAAGTTGCTCTAGTGAAATTTGATCTTGATTTTGCATTTGATTCCCTTTTTTTGGATTTTGTTCAAGCGGATTTGGGATGTACACTTGTGTTTGATTTTGGACAATGTTCTGATTTGGGATGACACTCAGATTTGGCATGATATGTTGAAATTGATCATTGTTCATGTTTGGAATATTTGTATGATATGCAAATGTATCCATCCCAAAGTTTTTTGGATTCATGTTTCGAAAACTTGCACTTTGTACGTTCTCCTTTGGCATGTAGGGATTTAGTGGGATGACATTGTTTAATTGATAGACTTGTAGGTTTGGGCTTGGATTTACCATTGGGAAATGCGTTCCAATCTTTGATTTGGGAATACTCACACTTGTTGTTCTATTGACATTTGTCGAGGGTAATGGTCTCATGTATGGATCATATCAGTGTGAGTTTTGATAATTAATCGGTATTGTAAGGCTTTGAAGATTCAATTGATTTGGATTACTCATGATGTATGGATCAAGCTTGTATTCCATGTTCTCCTTGTGTTTTGACCTTGTTGCAAAAAATGACCTCTTAGGTTCTTAGGACTAATGAC
Organism: Sequoia sempervirens; assembly: GCA_007258455.2. Classification (NCBI taxonomy): domain Eukaryota; kingdom Viridiplantae; phylum Streptophyta; class Pinopsida; order Cupressales; family Cupressaceae; genus Sequoia; species Sequoia sempervirens. Next base: position 1,172,791,613 of record VDFB02271358.1, on the reverse strand, counting down.
GATATGGAGGATGAAATGTGTAAATGATATGAGTGTTGAACATTTAGGGACTTTGGATCAATGCTAGACTTAGGGTTTGATTTTGATTGGTTGATTTGGATGATGAACTTGTAAACCCTAAAATGTTGGATGTGATCTTTAGGATAAATGTTGTTCAAGAAAGTGGTAATTTAATTAAGTGTGTGAGGAAGGATTCATCCAAACACACTTAACTAAGCAATTGACTTTGATTTGGTTTTGAGGATGATTTACCCAATTCTAGAATGATGTTTTAAAATCTCTAAAGTTGTTTGGTGGGATGGATTTTGATAAGTGTTTGAGATGGATGAAGTGTTTGATTTGATCCTAAGAGACTTAGAGAGACTTTTTTTACTAGGCCAAGGTATTGAAGAACACACTTTTCTCGAAGAGAAATCAAAAGACCAATATGACCAAAAGATATCAAGCACATATGTGGGGTCCAATTTGTTATCTTTGCTTAATGAGTACTTTTTACCACAAACACACTTCTTGATTATGTTTCAAACTGAATGTCCAATGTAACAACTTCTTTTGGTCCCACAAAGTGCTATGTGGAAGTTCCAAGAAATCATGACAAGGGTTGCCTAATGTTGACCTTTCTAAGAGCAAATTAAGATGTAAACCTAGTTACTTAGAAACCTCTGAGGACATAATCCCCAGGGTAAGCAATAGTTCTTAGGTTTTTTCAAAGGTATTTGCTCTAACTGAGGGGTTTGAAATTTTGATGATGATGTTGAATGTTGGTTTTCTAATGTTTTTGATAAACGAACTATGTTTTCAAACAAGCAATGTAATATCCTAGCTCAATTGGTACATTTTTCTTGGTGGCCTTGCCTCATGCCCTTCGTAGTAGAAGAGATGACTTTACATGCAACCAAGGACAAAATATAAAGGTGTGTTAAGAATGAAGTCTTAACCTCTATATTTCAACCAAGATCGGACATGGCAAGTAACTTCTTGGAATCTAAGTTCCAATGCACCACTTTGATAAACTCGTTGGATGGACTAGATGGCAACTAAAAATAAGGTTCTTAATGACACAATATCGGGGACATGGCACCTTGCGAGCATCCAGCAAGCCACTAAAGGCTTTAATCAATCCTACTAGGGGCTCTTATACGTTTTATAGTAGTACCCCATTCTGAAAGACACTGTACGACTAAGGCCTACATACCATGAGGACTTGACAATAGCGAGCAAGCACATCCATAGTTCGATCGACCTTCGTTTAGAAACAAAGGGAGAACACATGTGATATACCTAACTCACACTCGCAAAGTGTTTTGTCCAATTTAATCCCAAATTGAAAATGTGGAGGAAATCTTTTATGCAACTTAATGTCACCAAAAATACTTTTGATTCTCAAGATCGTCGTGAGGCACGAGAGAAGTGCATACGTCTTTTTAATGAAATTACTTTGCAAAAAATATTACAAAATCATGAAAGCACTTGTTCATTTTAAGCCTCAAAGCAATTATGAATTCGTTTTAAACACCAAAATCAAGTGTGAAGTTTCCTTGTTCAATTTTAGACCAAATCAAAAAGCTAGTAAGTTTCTAAGGTTCAATTTTAGCCTAACTTTGAAACGAAAAATTGAACTGTTCTTTCTTTAAGAGCCCAAAAAGAGATGTGAGTTGATTCAAAACAGAAAATTAAAGCGTAAGGTGGAATCTCCAAGCATTAAAAAATGCTTTGTTGATTTCAAGCTCCAATGTCTATTTTTTCTTCAACTTGATTTGACTTGTGATCTATCCCATTTGATGCAAAGTACCTGTGAAATACAAAATAAAAATGGTTATAACATTAAAAATCACATTTGAAGGAACCCCCTATGATTAAATAAAGCAAGATAAGCATGATAGTAACTAGCTTTAAGTGTTGATTTAATGCATTGATTAGTAAAATTCCCCTCAATAATGATATCACACCCACAAAGAATCTTTGCAACCTTGAAGTCTTCAAGTGAAAAAAAAAGCAGAACACCGACTTTGCACCAATCAATATTCAATGTATAAGGCACAAATAAGTAAAACATGGACTCCAATGCATTAACTATGTATTTTCTGATTTAATAATCCTTTGACTGTTGCGTTCAATATTTAAACAATAAATGATCATAAAGCCATCAGAAAAATCAAATCAAATTTAGTGATGCTCCTTCTTTCCATACATACGCTGCTTTCCTGTCAAAAAATTTCAAAAGGTTTGATTTTTTACACAGTGGATTTAATATTTAATGTCAGTTTTCATCAACATTTGAATCCACCAATCTCATTGAACCAAGGAAAACTCAATGCAATCGCAAATTAGAAAAAGTGCATATTAAGTGTATCTTTTGGACTCGTTTGTGTCTTCACATAAATACTCAACTCAAAAGGCATGCACAATATCCCATGGCATAGGGAGTCTGAATGCTCATCATCAAAAATTTGGAAGTTTTAAATGAACAACATTAAAGACATAGCGTGTTTATCCAAAGTATGAACTTAAAGCGCAATAGTCATAAATAGCAAAGTACATAATACAACGCAGAGCTAAGGGCTTAACATGGATTTGGAATGATATCAAACAAAACTATAAAGACTATAAGCAATGACATTGACGGGAGAAGCAACCATATTAAATGCCTTCATTTCTGCAAGTTGGCACGCAGCTACTTGACAGAGCAAATACTACTTCATCTAATGTCAAGTTGAATCATTGAATTTTCCCAGACAAGGAACATATTTGGTAGGCACAAATATAATTCCACAACCTATGCTAGCATCCTTTTAGCTCGTGCCAAAATGGAGACATAGTGAAGGCACAAGATTTACTTGACAGAAAACGTGGTCTCAAGGATTTTCTTTGAGTTACTTTAGGAAGCAAATGCATGTGGCAGGCGTAAAAGAATTGAGTTTTGTAGTCCTCCAAAAGGAGAACTTAAGTTAATGCAACTGACAGTTCCAAAACTAACAAAGCATGGGCTTTAAATTCTTATTAACAAGTGTATTTGAACCACAACAAATAAGGATCTTGGGAGGATTTCAAGCGAGAGCTTTTTTCAGGGAAGAAATTGTGCCCAAAGCTGATTTAAATGATATTTCGAACTATAGTTGGTAGAGCGGCGCCCAACAACCTTAGACCAACCTTCTCCTAGACTCATAAAAACATGATCACATGGGATATGATTCCTACAGGATATGCACATAATGGATTGGATGAATAGGCTTTTGAAACTTTTAAGCAAATGCAACTTTCAAGTGTATAGCCAAGTTCTACAACCTTTATCAATGCCAACTGATAGCAAGACAAAGCACGCGAAATGTTTGACAATTTTCCTAAAGAAAATGTTATCTCATGGAATACACTAATTATAGGATAGGCATTAAATGCATTTGTTAGAAAAGGATTTAGAAACTGTCAGGCTAATGCAAGCTATGAAAGCATAGATAAGACACATGAACTATGTGACAGGAAGCTTTAGAGAGATGGCTCATGTGCAGCAAGGATTTGATGAAGAAACTTTAGGCACTTTAAAGCAAATGCCATTGGCAGGCATATTCCTCAAGCTATGCCAGCATCGACGCAACCTGCATGAAAAAAATGAGAATGGATGCTAAGCTCAAGTTACAAATGGGATCATTGTGTTGGTTGTGGTCCTGGATAAAGCAGTTCTCTGGCAATGATTCATCAAGCACTAATCAACAGAAATCAGACTATGAACAAAATAACGTGCACTCATGGGAAACACTTTTTAGCAGGCCTTCCACATTTGAGCTCACTGCTTTCCCTATAGACAACTCCACTGTGAGACAAGTGATTACAATATATTTTTAAAATACATTTGTTTTAGAATGCACATGCATGTGTAAATTACGGCCTAAACAAGGCATGTGAATTTCATAGAAGTCATGAATACAGTCTAAATGAATGCAGCAACAAAGACTGGCCTGAGATTTTGTAAATGAGTATCAGGGGACCCCATGTGCCAGAGAGAAGAGAATTTGCAGAAAACGTAACATAAATAGATGAGAATGTTTTAAGAAATGCAGATAAAATACATTGGCTGGTGAAAGCTTCGAAAGCTTCTAAGGAAATGTAACAGATAGAATGCCATATTAAATGTAGGGACATGTACACCCATCAAATGCACAAAGGAAGGGGTGCTGATAATTTGCAATAGAGAAAAATTTAAATCTAACGGTGGGCGCCAAAACGTGAACCCTTATTTCAAACTTGCATGGAAGAGACAAAAAATCACACTCGTAGGTCAAAATGCAAGATTAGAACATGAGTTCCCCATAAAATCCATCTGCATTGTTAGAAAACAAGGAAAAAGATGAAATACTCCAGCAAATACAATTGAAAATAACTATTCGTCATTCTTAAACAAAGCAAACACTTGATCTTATGGGGGGATTGGTCCTACTTTGATGTGGAAAGTAGCCCTTTCCAAACCCCTTTAGATAAGCTAATGATAATGATGGACAAGATCATTTCTCAAATGAAGAGAGTGACCTTGCATGATCTTGGAGATGAATTGCTAAGATTGTGGAGTGGATGAACAAAATCAGTTCTCAAGGAGAGTGACTTTGCATAAAGATTGTGGAGATGATGGAGGATTTTCTCAAAGATGAAGCTTCTATTTAAGGATTTTCAAAATTCTAAGTGTTGAAGAGGGGCCAATGTGGGACTAAGATTGGACAAATGAGAGGAAGACACTTGTCGAGTGGTGAGTGGTTGATGCATGTGCAAGATTTGGGAAGTGTGCCCATGAGAGGGAGAATTTGAGTTCAAATTTGGAAATAAATTTTGAGAGGGGGACAAGAAAATGAGCAATAAATGCAATGTTGGAGGGACAAATCAACTTGTCATGATTTTCAAATTTGAGGGCCATGTTGAGTGAAAATGAGGGTTTTAATAAATCAATAAATTGATTTATTTGTACAAGTGGAGATATCTAGAGAATGCAAGTGGGTGGGTTAGGTTAGGCTAATTAGGACTAGGTTAGCTTAATGATGATTATGTGAGTTTGACTTTTAGGACTTGCGTATTTGATTTATTTAAATCAGAAAATGATGGAAATGCATTATGATGGATGTTTGATTTATTTGATGAATGCATAATGTTAATTTTGCATGTCTACAACTACCAACTACAAGGCACCACGTATATACTAATTGAGGGTATTTTGTTCAAAAGAAACTATGATGGCGTCCTACTTCGATGCTTAGATAAGCCACATGCGGAAATATTTTTAAATTAATTCCATAGAAGCCTTGAGGGTGGACATTTCTCCACCAAGACTACTACTTCAAAGAAAATGTGGGCAGGATATTACTGGCCTTCCATGTTTTCTAAGGTGCACCATTTGGTGCAAAGATGTCCTCAGTGCCAATTTTTGTTGGCAAGTAGAAGAATTCTGCCATGCCCCTAAGCCCGATTGTAACTGAAGAACCCTTTTCCCAATGGGCTTTGGATTTCATCATAATGATAAATCCTATTTCCAGCATGAGCCATAAGTGGATACTTACAACAATTGACTATTTCACAAGATAGATGAAGGCTATTGCTCTAAAAAATGCTATGGAAATTGAAATTTTCAACTTTCTTGAAGAGTTGGTAGCAAGGTTCAGTTCACAAAAACCATCATATCCAATAGTGAACAAGCTTTTGTGGGTTCTAGAATGTCATATTTTTCTCTCAAGCATGGGTTCTACCTCAAGACTTCATCAAATTACTACTTGCAAGGAAATGGGCTAGTAGACTCGACCAACAAAAACCTAATTAGGTTAATCAAGTGCATCAGGTTAGAAAGACAAAGGAAGTGGCACAAGCACCTACGAGCCACTCTATGGGCCAATAGAATTTTATCTAAAAAAATCTTGAAGGCCTCTCCTTATGAGCTAGTATATGGAAAGGAGGTGGTTTTACCTATTTCTATAGAGATTTTGACATTGCAACTATTGAAGGCTTTGGAAGTCAAAGAAAGAAGCGGAATGGAAGTAAAGTTGGTGGAACTACTGAACCTTGAACGAAAAAGGGAAAAATCCTACGATGCCATGATCAATCACCAGTAGATAGTCAAATGGTGGTTCGACAAAAAGGCCTCCAACCCAAATTTCCATGAAGAAAGCCTGGTGCTAAAGTAGAATGAGCGCACTACAAAACCAGGGCAACAGACAAAATTAATTTGAAGGCCTATGGAAGGTTCCCTTCTGCGTTCACACGTGCAAAGAAAAGAATGCATATGAGCTAGAAGACATCGATGGAAACATTCAGGATATACTGGTAAATGGTATTCATCTAAAATTGTTCCATATTAAAGTGCGCAAGTTATTTTTAAAATTTTCATAGTTATGTACCATATGAAAAAAAATTGTAAAATGTGATTATTTTTGTGAATAAAGCCTTGAGAATAATACAGGAAGAAACTAAAGCATATTATATATTATGTTCACTAAAAAACTTACAATATAGTATGAGCCTGAGGCTTTGAGAACCTTGAAGCTTTCTCAAGCAAACCCAAAAGAGTTACAATGCAAAAAAGAAAAAAGGAGGCATGCTAAAAAAAGACAGTGAATTTAAAGCCTCCAAGACGTTGCTAGGTAGTCAAAGTGGCACTTCGTCGAGTTCTTCTTCTTTTTGTTCTTCTTATTCTTCTTCTTCTTCAAAAGAGTGGAAAAGGGGTTCAACACACAACACAGGTAAGTTGGGCATGCCAAGGACCTCAGTCCTCATTCCCACAACTATACACCAAAAAATTGAAATAATTTTTCTAGTCAAGCTCAAGAACCCACTCCACACCAAACTCCCTTAGCAGGAAGTGTGAATACAAAATTCACCATGCTCCCTTTGGATTTTGTTTTTTTCTAAGTATCGACCCATGCCTTAAATGAATTTCATCAGCCCTTTTTTTATAATCACTGTGGCCTCCACCACGTTCCTGCTTAGCACTCTTTGAGGAAATTCTCTCCTTTGTTCTTCTATCGTCCCCCGCTATGCTCCCATGTGTCTTCACCGCGGGTTATTTTAATTGCTTCCCTTCACTTCTTCATCAAGCCCCACTTGCATGCCACGTAGCTCCCATTTGCATAAAGATTTGGTGGGCCCCACAAGGGGCATCTATAGTAAACATTTTTGCTACGTGTCATCTCAGTGCAATATTTCAACGAGGGAAGGGAAAAATCAACCGCAGGAAATGAAATACAAGGCCATGTGTCTCTTCAATGCATGCTTCTTCAACACAAGGGATGAAGCAAACTATGGGCTACGAAATGCAGAAATATGTTCTAACTGCCTATATGAGGAGGTAACACTTATTTGCACGAGACTTTTTCGGGACCACTGCCATCATTCATAGGGGATGCACCTAGATGGGAGGTGACCAAATGCTATGGCCTGAACTTTTTCTATTACAACGGTCAAGGGTAATCATTGCTTCAACATCATTGCTTAGGATTTTGAATCTTTTTAGTTGTTGCTCACCAAGCAATGGGAATGTCGACTATATATACTACTCTTTATTTCTGAAGAGGGGTTTAGAGATTACATGCTACATGTTTTTCAATTTCTACGAGTTTAAGAATTATAGGATTTTTGAAGATACACCAGGCCTTTTTATTGTTTAGATTATTGCAAGAACTCACAGACTATGCCATCATTAGGTCTCTTTGTTTTCTTATGCTATTTGATAAAATTTACACTATGACATTATTGTTTGAATGGTTTATTTGTCATGGATCTATAATTTGAATGCAAGTTTGTTGGTTTAGATTATGTCTTTTGACTCTTCTTTTTAGTAAATGGGTGTAAAAATTATTTTGTCATTGAATGAGTTCATGCTACAATCTTTATTTTTTGTTATTCTCGGACATGGTAAATTGTTGGGTGGGCCCTTAGATCATATCCAAAAGATAGGTTTATCGTGCCTTTCTAATGTATCACCTTAGTTAGATTCTTTATTTTTATATCTGCTTCATTTTCCCATTCCAAAACCCCAATTACAGAAAAATCCAACTTCTTTAAAAATTCAGAGGTCACTCAGTTTAGCTTAATAAGTCCCATAAACTAAGTTTCCCACAAAGGGTTGTTACCTTGCCAATTTTTGGCATCAATAGGTTTTCTTTTTCTTAGCACACCAGTGGGACTGTGCTTAAATGAATGTAATTTTAAGAAGGGTGTATGAGCCATCAACCTGTTACTAGGTCTCAAACAACAAATAATCCTGGTTTATTAGTACCACCATTAGGGATAGTAAAGCCCACGACCCAATTAGTGAACATTTCACTTCCTCCACCCTTTTCGCTAGCAATTTTGCATGCCGCTAACAAAAATTATGTGGCATGGAAAGCCAGAAGTCCTCTTGTTGCACTAGTAATGCCTGTCGTTTGGGAAACTATCTTGATTTCTACCCTAAAATCTATACCTAAATTCACCGGAGATGGCTCAAGGACACCATCTAAACATCTGCAAGATATTGTGAATGTATGTTTGGTACATGGCGTTAGAAACCAAAATAGAGTGCTAAGGTTGCTCTCTACCTTTTTCAGAGGCAAGGAACTAGATTGGTACCAAATGTTGCAAGAAAACACTATCAATACCTGTGATGAGCTCAGAGATCCTTTTTACCAGAGATTCTCAAACAAAGGAGACTGATCCTCATTATATTATTAGTTGTCAGTCATAAAGCAGGCCCCACATAAAGCCATGGTTGACTTTAATGCCTGATTCCATACAAGTTGGAAGAGGATTCAAGTTGATATCAACCCATTGCTCGATCTAGCATTTATGTTCTATTTGAAATCTATCAATCCTAACATTTCCATGAAGATCTAGTCTCTCGATGGAACCACACTACTGGGCGCATATAGCATCGCTATCAAGGTGGAGAATAATTTGATATATGCTTGGAAATTTCCACCTCAGCCCATCATTCCTATATTCCTAGAAATATTAGTTCATGCTTGGGAGATGCCTTCTACCAGTGCATCGACTCCTCCTCAATCCATGTACATGTATCCGAGTGTGTTACAGAATGTTGCTTCTACATCTAGTTCTTCCAAGGAGGGTATGAGTGACGTCAAGGAAATGTTGCAACATATGGCCAACGAGATAATTGTTATCAAGTGCAACCAAGTCATATCTCCAAAGCTGACCTACCAAAATTATCAAGGTGGATGCTCCTCTTACCAATAAAACCAGTTCCAAGGAGATTCCCACACAAATCCATAGGTGCAAACAACAAATCAGATAGTGTTGATAACCACTCCACTGCAAAGTGCCAACCTAAGCTCGAACAAAGAGTTGACCGCAATGCAGAACAATTTAGTGGATGACACCAACCCCTGGTGCTTCCCTTGTGGCAATTCACACATGCCCCAAAACTGTCTGTGTGACAACCTACAACAAAAGGTAGTGGAGCAGCGCAGCCAGGGCGAAACATCATATTTTGAAAGCTATGTGTATGCTTCTTCACAAATGGACAATGTGATGCTCACCACACAAATGAAAGGGATGTCACTAGAGCAAGAAGCAGACATTGCTCTTGATCACACACTCTTCTCATGGATGGAAGAAGAAGTTGTGTTTTTCAATAATGCATCTGCATCTAAAACACCGCAAGTATAGTTTGATTACAACACCCACTCAAAGAGGATATTCACAGGTGAACCAATTGTCCCTCAATTAGTCAGTCTACAACCTAAAATTTCTTTTGACCAAACACCTAGCACCTCCACCATGGTGCCACGATGTCCACCACAAAGGGAAGTTGTCATAACAAGAGCAAAGGAGCAAAAATCTCTAAATCTGCCACCCTTCAATGTGGTGGAATAGTTAAAGAAATCATTTGCTAATGTGTCTCTTTGGGGTACATTATCTATCCCAAAACATAAGACATTAGTACAGAAGGAACTCTGAGAGGATCTAATCATTGAACCAAAGGAACAATTGCTCAAAGGAAAGGCTATTAATCTATCACCTTTGGCCAAAGTTCTCACAAATAGCATAGTGGAAGCTCCCACTGAGGTAAGAGATAACCTGAAACCCAAACCCTTCTTCCTAACACTTATTGTGGGAGAGAAGTCATTACATAATGCCATGATTGACTCTGGTGCTAGCACCACAGTTATGCCTAAACAAATAGTTGAAGCTTTAGGGATCAGTTATGAACCTTTAAAAAAGTAAGTGATGCAGCTTGATGGAAATAAAGTTGAAACTCTTGGTCTCATCAACGATCTTCCCTTGACTCTATTCGCCTACCCTAGCATCATGGTGTCATAAGATACTATGATCATTGATGTTCCCCCATGTTTTTCCTCTGTCTATCCTAAGAATTTACTTCAAAAGTAGGTGGATATCTATCCCTGGATTGGTCACACATGATTCTCAAGACCAAGCATGGTGTGAAAATGAAGATAGAATCTAAAGATCTACATTCCGAACATATGGCCAATGAGGCCATGATCAACTTTGAGGTTGCTCATACTTCTATCACCAAGAAAGAAATGTATTGCATTGAGCTACTGGGAGATGAAAAGGTGACCGAAGATCGGATTGATCAAGAAGATGTTCTATTGAGCGAACATATGGATACTAATCCTTTTGGCAACTACCATGCTCTTGGTTTGGGCACCTATGTCATCTACGGTGAACATATAGTGCCCCCAAAGGTTGTTAGAAAACTAGAGAGGTGATCCCATAATAGTGGTTTACAATTTTTGGCCAAATTGGACACTGAAATTATTAATTTTAACTAAATCTTCACATTTGGGCACCTATAGCGGCTAAACTGTGAGGAATTTGAAGATGGTGCAAACTAGAGTCTCATCAAATCTTGTCTGTAGATTCTAAAATATTTTTTGCAAAAGTTTTGGAATCAAATTGCACTTCTTTTTCCATCTCCCATGAAAATTGATTTTTTTCAGAAAACAACATTTTTAAAAAGTGACGCACACCGTATAACGCATAACTTTTTTTCCACGATGGATAAAATTCTAATTATTTCAAATTTAGATTTGTAACTCTGATATCTAGTGCTTCCACTTGGTTAGATAGTTTTTTATTGAATATTTTTTCCTTAATCAAGTTTCAAAGTCAAACGAATTACAATTCAAACATAGCGTGACCGTATAACGCGTAACTTTTTGTATATGTCAAAATTTTATTTTTTTTTTTGTTGGATCAAGGACTTCAATATCTAATGCACTCATATTTTTCAATTTTTTTTTTAATAATCTTCTATTTTTCCACATGTGAAGAACAAAGAAATTCATTTTCGATGAAAAACCTATGTTTAATAAAACTTAAAAACAAATACATAACAAAACCAAAACATATTAAAATTATATTCATTGGATAGCTTGTTCTGAGGAATACCATAATCATTTCAAATAAATTTTAAATGAATTCATCTGATCCCCCAAAAGCTAAATCAAAAGTGATTTTTTATCAGCATTTTGATAGGTGTAAAGGAGACACATTTATAGGTATGGTTTAAAACTAGCAAGGTTCTATCCAAAGGGGTTTGATCTAAGGTGATTTGATCAAACCCTCTTTAATTGGAATCCTTAAAATGGAACTTTTTAAGGCTTAAATCATTATATTTTCCAAAAATATGTGATTTCCGCTAAAATCCATTCCTCTCAGGAATTGTAAACCACTATTATGATAGCACCCAGAATAGTCAAGCCTCAAAGTTATGGACAATGCATGTTGATGGAGCAAGATGCAAGAATGACACAAGAGTCGGGATATGTTTAATGTCCCCACAGAATGAAAAGACACTGAGGTTTTTTCGCTTCCGGTTTGCTTGCTCGAACAATGAAGCTAAATACGAAGGACTAGTGCAAGGTATAAGCCTTGTGGAATGGATGGGCATAAATTAATTAATGGTGTTTAGAGATTTTGAACTAGTAGACAAGTGTGTGCAAGATCATCATGGAAAAAACAAGCCCTTAAGTGGCAAAAAATTTAGAAAAATTAGAGTTAGGAAACTTGACATAAAAATTTGAATAAGTTATCTATATTATTTCAAAAATATGTAAGAATAGAATTTGTAGAAAACTGAATGTAGTTTCTAAACTGCTAGGTTTATTTTTTAAATCTATTTGGTGAAAATTTGAAATTTCAATGTAGTAGTACTTAAATTTCGTGGAAAAAATAAGAAGTAGGTGTCCATTCTACCACCCTAACCACAACAAAATGATAATATTTTTTAATAATATTTTAGATAGAACTAGAGGACTCATGTCCCGATGTGATGCATATTTTTTTGTAATTTTTTCCAAGTAAATAATTAATTATGAATTTTTATTACAACTTTTAAAAAATAAAAAAAACTTGTATGTCTAACCACCTTAACTTGGTCAAAACTTCATGAAATTCATTTCTTTTTTTTAATCCTATAGTATGTGAAGCATAGAATGTGACACATGTTTTGGATTCAAAAAATATGATACCGTTTGAAAGCTATAGATGTTTTTCAATTAGCCTATCAATTAGGACTTTAGTTGTAATTCAAAGAGAAAATAAATAATAATTATTTATTAAATTCAAATTAAAGAATAATTTATATTGGTGGAAAGCTAAGACTATCCTTTAAAAACCCTTTTTGTTTCATCAATTTTGGGTTAAAGAAAAGTCATCAGCCACATACCCTACAAAAACCCATCATATCGCCACTTTTTGGCCCATCATGATCCTGCACATACCCAGACAATCAAGTCTGAGGAATTTATGTGGCCAAGAATGTCCACATGCGATCCTATAGACACTAGGTTTAGGACTTGATTGAGGGTTTTGAAGCCTTCAACATTTAGACGATGTCTCAAGAACAGAATATAGATGTGGACCGCATGGCATCAATCAGATCCTAGTTTGATCCCACCTTTGATCTCATGCACAACAAAAACTATGTATGAGTGATAGTCTGACTGGCGATTTCAAATAATGACCAAAGTTGGCAAGTGTTTGACAATGATGAACACATTGCCTTGTTCATCCAATAGTCGAGAAATTTTTTTGACCACCTCCAACTAAAGATTGTGAAAGCTTATGAAGGATAAATTATTCAACTGAAGTCCAACAAGCTGCCGAAGGGATTGGTCACTCTCAAGAATCTTTTCAATTGTGACACTGAAGGAAATGACAAATGGAAGTTTGTAGCAGACAAAAGTGAATATGCAGACCTTCAAGTCAGAGATGGAAGAAAGCTCAAAGTCGGAAAGGATGTATCACATCATGATAAAGAAAGGCTTATCGACTTTTATGAAAAATATGAAGGAGTGGTTGTCTATTCAAATGATGACCTCAGGGGTTATGATCTCGATATCATTTAGCGTACAATAGAGTTGGTAGAAGGTGCAAAACCGGTCCACAAAAATAGAGGCTAGTGAATCCCAAGACTGAAGCGCTAATGGCTCAAGAATTAACAAAGCTAATCTAGTCACAATTTTTCTTCTCAAGCAAGCATAGCATGTGGGTATCCAATTTGGTCCCAGTCTGAAAGAAGAATGGAGATATTTTCCTATGTGTAGACTTTCAGGACCTAAATAGAGCATCCTTGAAGGAACATTACCTAATACCTACAATGGAGTCAATCCTACAAATGGTGGTAGGATCAGGGAAGTTTTCCCTAGTAGATGGTTTCTCCGATTACAATTGGATTTGGGTCAAAGAAGAGGATCAACATAAGACAATGTCCACTACCAAGTGGGGAATGTTTGCATATGCTAAGATGTCATTCAACCTCTCAAACGTAGGACACACCTTCTAGTGGGCAATGGATATCGCTTTTAGTGAACTAATCAACAAGATTATCCTAATCTATTTGGATGATTTGATGGTGTTCTCCAAATCCAAAGATGATCATTTTGATCACCTTGAGATGGTGTTCAAGAAATGCCAGGAGTTTGGGATATCCTTGAACCCAAAGAAATGTGTCTTCGGAGTTTTACAAGGTAAGCTATTGGGGCACATAGTGTCCAAAGAAGGAGTTTCAATTGATCCTGAGCAAGGGAAAGCAATCAAATAGCTTCCCCTTTCAGTCAACAAGAAAGGCGTCCAGTCCTTTTTAGGAAAGGTGAATTTTGTTAGCACATTTATTTCTAATTTTGCAAGAATAATTAGGCCAATTACCCTGATGTTGAAAAAGGATCAAACATTTAAATGGACAAAGGAAGCCAGAGAAGCCTTTGAGAGAGTCAAGGATGCTATTTCCTCTGCTCATGTTCTGGTCAATCTAGACTTATCAAAGGACTTCATAATGTATGTATTCAGTAGCAAGTCAATCATTGCTACTATCTTAACTCAAAAATATGATGAGGGCAAGGGAGAACATCCGATAGCATTTCACTCTCAGACCCTAGAGGAATATGAGACAAATTACAACTTTATAGAGAGGCAAGTGTTTGCAATAGTTAAGGGGCTTAAAAAGTTCTGACACTTAATATCTTGCAATAAGGTGATTTTCTATGTTGCACATTCTAGTGTGCATGAAGATGTCATGGAAGGGGAAATCACTAAAAAAAGAACCAATTGAATCACCAAGATTTGTTAGAAGAAATAATCTTTACTTGGTAAAGGTTATTATTTAATTGTAATTATTTATTAACTTGTAGGAATATTCCAAAGGAATCCCTACAAGTCTTTTATCTTCTTTTTTTTTTGTCATCTGACACATGTGTGAGGATGGTTTATTTTTAATTCCTTTATTAAGGAATATTTGTAACCACCTCCTTAAGAGGTGACACTTTGCACACACATAGATGAGTGGAGACATTCATTGAGTTGGGAGTTACATTCTAACTCCTTCTCACCTCTACTTATTGAGGTGCATCTCCTCTCATTCTTCAAGATTCAAGCAAGCAAGCTAAGGCTAAAGCTCTCTCTCTCTCTTTGTATTATTCTTTAGGCATTTTGCCTCCATTCATAATATTGGGGTTTTTTCTTGTTTTTTCCCCTTAACAAATTCTTGTGTCTCTCTTGCTTTGGTGGTGCTTGGTTTGGCTACTTCAATCTATTTAGTAATCTCTTTCCTTCAAACAATTGCTCTTTATTAGTACTTTCCATTGCTCTTTTCTATTTTCTTTCACGTTATCAAAGCTTGGTATTACTAATATTTTGTGAGCTACATTGTTGAAGGTTTACCAGATTTTTAAACACACCATTGGAGGCATTCTACGAGAAAATGAGAAGAGCCAAAAGTCTAATCTTGCTTTTTATTTGATATATTTTTCTAACCCTTGTGCAGGATTTCTTATCTAAGTATTTTCTAGTTTTTCAAATTTCAAATCTGTGCAATATAATTTGCATGCATGTTTTATTTTTGCATAAAATTTATAAAAAAAAAACCCTCTAATAAAGGGTTATTTTTCAAACTTTTTAGAATAGCTCATTAGTTCTGTAATCTTTTTGGAATATTAGGCTAAATCTCTAAAAAAAAAACACTATATTTTACATTTTGTAAAAAATCAAATTTTTTTAGGGATCTAACCCTAGGTCAAAAATTATTTTTAGAAAAAAGGCTAATCTACTTTTTTGCAAATTTGTAAAAAAATTCTCTATATTTGCATGTTCAAATTTCTTTAAAAAATCAAATTATTTTGTGGGCTCTAACTTGATTTTTAAAATTTCAATCTTTGTTAAAAAAATATATTTTTTATCATATCTGCAATCTTTCTTTTTTTTTTTTAAATCTAAAATTTTAATCTTCATAGATAAATATAATCTGATTATTTTTATTTCTACATGTTATTAAACCCTATTCTTATTTGCAGCCCTGCATACATTTCAATCCATTTAATAAGAATAATAATACATTCACTTCTTTTTCATCATTTTTTTCTCTCATAAATTCACCCTTTTAGTGGCTACAGGTTCATTGCCATCCTTGTGTTCGCTCCCTTCTATGGTCGGCTTATGCGGGCTCATCCCTCCTGGTCATCCTTGTAGCTCCATGCATTTCTGCCCGCCAGTGAGAAATCTATCTTTCATTTTAAAACCTAATTTAAAAAAAAAAAAAGTTTCGCCCACCCTTTCTCTTTTCACTAGCTTCTTTTAAGGCATTTTAATCTCGCAATGTTTGTTTCTAAGTTTATTCACTTTTTTTTTAGTAAAATCTAAATTTTAATATCCTAACTTTTACCCACCCATTTCGCTTTTCCCGCTCATGCATTTTCTCTGAAATAATTTGCATTCAATTTTTTTTTTTAAAAGTCGTTTCATATCATATAATAAAGTAACTTCAAGCTTTTACTTTTTTTCGTTTATTCATTTTCATATGCAAAGCTTTATATTTCAAAAAAGATATGCAAGGTTTTTTAAAGATTCGTATATCTTTTAAGTGTTTTTATAAAGTTTTTATATATTAACTTTTTAATAAAGGTTTTTAATTTTTTTATTATTTTTTTTTAATACTAACTTTAAAGTTTATTTAATATATTTATTAATCATATTAAAATTTACTAGAATATTAATTTAATATTCTTGATTAATTTTTTAAAAATAATATTATAAATATTATTTGATAATTTAGGTAGTTTTTTCTCTAATCAAAGGAAATTATTTTTTCTAAATTTAAACAATTTAATTCAATCAAATTTTTTTTAAGCAAATATTTAAAGTAGTCATTAATTTTATCATAAAGTTGTGATTTTTTATTACAATCATGTCTACTTTAATTCTTGAAATTAAGTTAAATTCTTCTAACTATCATTCTTGGAAAACTCATTTATGCTTTATTTTTCGGTTTAAACATGTTTTAGATGTAGCTACAGATCCTAAATCTAAACCAGGTTCGTCTACATCCAAAGATGAAATCGAACAATGGAATCTCAAAAATGAAGAAGCCCTTGGCCTCATAGGTATCTCCATGTCACTTGAACTTTATGTTCACACTGGGACATGTACAATTGCCTATGAAGCATGGGACAAACTCAAAACAATTTATGATAGTACAAATGAAACAAGAAAAATTCAAATTCAAGATCAACTTGAAGATTTGAGGTATTCTGATTTTAAATCTATGGATGATTTTTTATTGAAACTTGATGCTTTAAATAGTCAATTGGATGGTTTAGGAGTTAAATTAGATAATCTTAGATTAATTCATCTTATTCTTAAAAAGTGTCTTCCTAGACAATTTCAAGAATTCATTTCTAATATTCATGCTCAATTAGCTATTCCTTCTTTAGCTACTCAATTAACATATGATATTTTTCATGATTTATTAAGACAAGAAGAGGCTAATTTAATTCAGTTTGGTAATCTTAAGTCTAATGAACATGCTTTTTGTCTAATCATAAGAAAAATTTTAAGTCTAATTCTAAACAACAACATTATAATAGGAATCTCTCTTAATTGCTAAAGGGGTGATGGCGTGCGTCTGCTGTGCATGCCGAGCTAGGGCGTCCGTGCCCTAGCTCTCTCTCTGCTTTCTGCTTGTTTTTGCGTTGGGTGGGGGGTCTGTTCGTGTGTTTGGGGGGCGTGGGTGGCTTTTTTCTTCCTGTTCCTACTCTCTTTTCTCTGCCCGCGTGTGAGGAGTGGTCTCAGGTGTTTGTTGTGCGCTTGGTGTCGCTGGTAGCTGCGTGGGTCTCGCGTGGAGCGACCCTTGGGGCTTGGTTTGCCTCCCTGGTTTGACCTCTTTTTGGAGGTGCTTCCCCCTCTCTTTTCCTGTGACTGGGGGTGCTTGTGGGCTAGGGTTTTTTGATACCCTTGTCTTGGCTTTTTTGGGGGCTTGTATGCTCAGTGCGAATTGAGTTTAATGTCCCCGGGGGAGACCTCGGGTGCTTGTTCCAAAATGGATTTTCGTTCTGCAATTGGCATGAAGTCTCCCACGTCTGGTTCAAAAATTTTCAATAATAATTTGTTTTTTTCGGATCTGGGATTAGATGGAGCGGGTTCGTCTGGTGGGGCTCGGATCACGAAAATCAATGGATGCCTAGAACGTTGCAAGGAGAGGCCGAAATTAGTCATCCCATTGGAGATGGTTGCGGAGGACATTGATTATTATTCAAGGCACTCTGTTTATTGCAAGTTTTTGGGCATGCGGATATCGATGCAATTTTTAGAGTCTTGGGCCCGACGAACTTGGATGCCGGAGGGTGAGATGGATATAAAACTTCTGGAAAATAATTATTTCATGGTTACCTTTGACTGCATGGCAGATCGTAACAAGGTTTTTGAAGGGGGGCCCTACTTCTACAACCAGGTTGGCTTGTTCGTTAAACCATGGCATGATAGTTTTAACCCTGTTGAGGAGCTTCCGACTCGGGTCCCGGTGTGGGTTTGACTTCCGTGGTTCCCTGTGGAATGTTGGTGAGATGATGTATTGCATTTGTTGGGGTCGATGCTCAGGAAGCCAGTTGGCTCTTCACAACAGACTCAATTTAAAAAGGTGATAACTTTTGCTCGTATTTGTGTGGAGATTGACTTAAGTAAGCCATTACCAGATTCTTTGGATATGTCTGTGGGTCCGCACTCTTGGGTGCAGTCATTGGATTATGAAACTCTTCCATTTCGATGTCATCTCTGCCATGAGTATGGTCACTTGCAGCGGAGATGCCCTAGGGCTAGGCCTGTTGAGACCCATTTTTCTCAACCTCCTCACAACCCACCTAAGGAAGATAAGGGAAAGGATTCCATTCCAGGGGATGGGGTTGGTCCGGATGGTTTTGCACCTGTTAGGAATCGTAACAGAAACTTAGGCCAAAAGAGGACCTTGAATGAAAGACAAGATGAAGAATGTTTTAATAGATTCAAGGTTCTGGAGGATCTGGATCAGCAGGAAGTGAATCCAGGCTTGGTTAACTTGGATCAAGGTATTGTGTGTTCTGGGCAGGAGGATCCTCCTTCTAGGACTACTCAGGATACACATGATTCTGGTGCTTTACAAATGGTGACTGACCTTCCAATGGATGCCCAAGTGGAGCCAATCTCTTCTGTGGAAATGAAGAAGAGTGGGGGAGACAACTCTTTTTTGGCTTTGCATGCGAGTTCAGATGTAGGTAAGAATCTCAAGTCTTCTCCTTCTCCTTTGGGTATACATCAGAAGGATCTCAAAAAAGGGTTGGGGGAGAAATCTTCAAAGCTTGGCAAGAAGAAGGTTATGGAAAAGATTAAGTTAGCTGGGGAAACTCTAGTGGAGTCTGGGTTGGTTAAGACTTTGGATTCACACTTCTCTAGCTCTTTGAAATGATTGTTCTATCATGGAATGCAAGGGGCTTAAACAGCAGCCCTCGACAAAAGGCTGTTCGTGAGTTGGTTAGAAGTCAATCTCCTGATATTTTGTTCTTACAGGAGACTAAGTTATCTGTTGAATGTATGATTGGTTTATCTCCTAAGTTGTGGAGAAGTGGGGAGTGCCAATGCATTGGCGCTCAAGGGTCTGCGGGTGGAGTGGCTTGCCTTTGGAATCCACGGAAGATCCACCCTCTTTGATGGATGTCCAGCAAGTCTTCTATCTCGATGATTGCTTCTTGCTTTGAGACTGGTGAGTCTATCCTCCTCACTAATATCTATGCACCTGTTGATTTTCAGGGTAAGCAATTTTTGTGGGCTCATATTCATTTTGTTTGGAGTATGGTGCCATTTTATCCTTGGATCATGGCTGGTGACTTCAACGCTATCTCTAAGTTGGCTGAGAAGCGGGGTGGTAGTGCTAGGCTGGAGCCTTCTGCTTTGCTTCTTCAGGATAATATTTCTACTTTGAATCTTGTTGATGTAAAACCTAATAATGGTCTTTTCACCTGGAGCAATTGAAGGCTTGGGGATCTCTGCATTTCTGAAAGACTTGACCGGTTCCTGGTGTCTTGTTTTTGGGTTGGTGGCTTGTGGTCTTCTAGCTCAAAAATTTTGGATTGGAGGGGGTTCGACCATTGGCCTGTCAAGCTTGATGTTTCTTCAGCTCAGGTGCCCCATTCGCCCCCTTTTAAGTTCCAGCTTATGTGGCTACGAGAGCCCTCTCTTCATGATTACATGATTGAATGGTGGAGAAATGGTAGACCCGCCTTTGGTACGGCAATGTATACTTTTGCTAAGCTTCTCCAATTTGTTAAATATCAGCTTAAGCGTTGGAACCGTCAGTGCTTTGGGAACATCTTTCAAGCTAAGTGTGCTGCCCAAGCTGGGTTGAATAGCATTACAAGGGTGATCAGGGATAATGGTGTGACTGCTCATTTACTTCAAGAGGAAGCCAGGGCATTGAGAGTTTTAGAGGAGTGTGAATTGCGTGAAGAGATCTATTAGAAACAGAAGGCACGAATTGAATGGCTTTGAGAGGGAGACAAGAATACTGCTTTCTTCTTCAATTCTGTCAAAGTCAGGCGACATGGGAATGCTATTTCTGTCCTGGTGAACGACAATGGTGAGCCTCTTTCCTCTTTTAAGGATATCTCATGTGAAGCAGTGCAGTATTTTGAGTCTCTATTTAGGGAGGATCCCCTGGGGGCTCCCAATGAGGAGGCTCAAGTTTTGTCTTGCATCCCTTCTTTGGTCACTATGGACATGAATGAGTCTCTTATGAGTGATATCTCGATGGATGAGCTGGAGAGAACAGTGTTCCAGATGAAGAAAGGGAAGGCCCCTGGTCCTGATGGCTTTCCAGTGGAGTTCTTTCAAGATTTCTGGGATATTATCAAGCTTGATTTATTGGCGGTAGTCCAGGAATCTCAGAGGAACAAGCAGATGTTACGAGCGCTAAATTCTACCTTTTTGGCCCTTATCCCCAAATGTGAGGGGGCAGATAGGCTCAGTCAATTTAGGCCCATTTCTCTTTGTAATGTGATCTATAAAATTATCTCTAAAATAATTACGGACATGCTGAAAAATTGGCTCAAAGTATTGATCTCTGAGGAGCAGAGTGGTTTTGTGGCAGGCAGACAAATTTTGGATGGGGTGGTTATAGCTACTGAAACCATTCATTCTATGGCCACTTCCAGGGATAAGGCAATGTTCATCAAGCTAGACATGGCCAAGGCTTATGACAGAGTTCGTTGGTCCTTTCTTCGAAAGATCCTTGGGGCTTTTGGTTTTGGGGATGAGTGGATCCAATGGGTCATGAGTTGTGTTACTTCAGTATCCTTCTCTGTTCTAATTAATGGTGAACCCTCAAAGTTGTTTTGTGCTTCCCGAGGTCTACGTCAGGGCGACCCGGTTTCACCTTATCTGTTCTTGCTCTTGGCTGAAGGTCTTGGCCGGTTGTTGAAAAAGAATGTTGAGATGGGTTTCATTCAGGGGTGGCGATGGGGAGGTAATATTCCCCCACAGTCTCATTTGCAGTTTGTGGATGATACTGCGCTGATGGGTATGGCTACTATTAGGGAGGCTACACATTTGCGTGTTGTGTTGGATGTTTATCTTCTTTCCTCGGGTCAACGAATTAATGAAGATAAGTCCTCAATCTTCTTCTTCAATACTCCCGGTCCTATCCAGCGGAGGATTGCTAATATCTTAAGGTTTCAGGTTGGCTCCCTTCCTCTGACCTATCTTGGTATTCCTATCTCTGTCAAAAGGATGCCCAGGGACTCTTGGCAGAGTATTTTGGATAAGTTTCAGACAAAAGTTAACCATTGGACCCACAGGTGGTTGTCCTTTGCTGGAAGGGTTCAACTGATCAAATCTGTGGTTCAAGCTCTCCCCATTTATAGATGTATGCTCCAAGTGGCCCCGGTTGGTTTTGTTCAAGATCTTGATGCTTTAATTAGACAGTTCCTTTGGGCTGGTAATTTATCATCCTCCAAATGGAGTCTGGTTAGATGGGAAATTGTTTGTAGCCCGAAGCATTGTGGCGGTCTTGGATTGAGGCAGTCATCTTTGTCTGGGATAGCGCTTGCTGCTAAACTGTTTTGGAGGTGATGTGTGGAGTAGGGTCAGACTTGGGCCAAGATTTTATCCCACAAATATTTTCTGGGGATCCCTCAGGTGGATATTCCCTGCTATCCTTTGGTGGGGAAAGGTTCGGTGATTTGGGATACTCTCAAGAAAGGGGCTGCTCTCGTCAAGGATGGGTTGTTTTGGATTTGCAAAAGTGGGCTGGAGGCTCACTTTTGGTTGAATTCTTGGGACGGTTTTCCCCCTATTGTGTCCCAGTTTCCTCATCTGTTGCCCCTTTGTCATAGATTCACTGCAGTTGGTTGGGTTAGGGTGAGTGATTTTAAGTCAATGTCTGCCCATGGCCAGTTGAGGGTGGCTAGGTGGAAGAATCATGAGGAGTGGCCTATGGTTGGGATGGAGGAGGAGTGTGCGGAATTGCAATGTATCCTTTCTAGCACGAGTTGTAGCTCCCTCCTGGATGGAGATGTTTTATCTTGGTCCCCCAACCCTAAGGGTGTTTATACTGTTGCCTCTGGCTATCAGGTTCTCTTATCTCACAAATTGGATAGGGTGGAGGTTCGTTGGTGGTAGAGAGTTTGGGATAAGTTTTCTTGGCCAAAGTGCAATTGCTTCATTTGGACTTTGGCTTGGAAGAAGTGCTTGACTTGGGACAATATTCAGAAACGGGGATTTCAGGGCCCTTCTAGGTGTGTTTTGTGTGGGAATGGGGAGGAGGATTCTGCTCATTTTTTTTCCGTTGCTCTTTCTCCTTGAGGCTGTGGCATTTTTGGTGGGAGGCTTGGAAAATCCCTTGTGTCCATGCTTCCTCTTTGGTGGATTTCTGGAGTAGTCTTGGCAGACCTCCCGCGATGGCAACCTTCTTACAAGATGTGTGGTATGTTGGGCCTACCTTCATTCTTTGGCAAATTTGGTTGGAGCGGAATCGTAGAATCTTTCAGGGTGAAAAGATGGTCATTCAGCAGATTTGGCAGAGGATTATGGGTATGATTCGGGAGATGGTGGAAGCGAAGAGTGCGGTGGTGTATCCCTTGGAGAAAGAGGATGCTGAGAAGGTGGACAGATTGGGACTTCAGGAGATGTCCTCGGCTTCAGCTTGTGTTCGAAGGGGAAGGCGGGCAAGGAAGAAAGTGATGAGAATAGGTAAGTGGCTTCCCCCTCCTGTTGGGGTTCTAAAGATTAATACTGATGGCTCCTCTAGGGGAAATCCGGGGCCTGCAGGAATTGGGGGGGTTGGTAGGGATTCTTCAGGGACAGTGGTTTTCTTCTTCTCTGTCTTTGAAGGAGTGTAGACTGTTAACCAGATGAAAGGTCTAGCGATCCTTTTCGCTCTAGAACGGGCCTTTGCTTTGGGGTGGAGAAAGGTTATTTGTGAGTCTGACTAACAAGTTTTGGTTAACTTGCTTAATGTTAGGAAGATGGCTAATGTCAGTTGGTAGTTGGCTAGGATGGTTCAGCAGATTCTACAGATTAGTTCCTTGATGGAAGTGGTGTCTTTTGTCCATATTCTGAGGGAGTGGAATAGGGCTGCTGATTGTTTGGTGAAATGGGCTTCAGAACAGATTGATGGCTGGAAGATTGAGAGGTTGGAGCAGATTTCCCAGGAGCTCCGTCGTGATCTGGAAACGATTATTGTTGAGGAAAGAGAAGAGACTGTTGTTGGATGTTGATTGGCTCTTGTGTTGTTTAGTCATTTTTTTGGTTCCTTGGGGCTTTGGCCTTTTGCTGTGATGTAATGCTTTGTTTCTGATCTTCAATAAAGTTTTTACCCCTCTTTTTAAAAAAAACATTATAATAATAAACCTCATTATAATAATGGCAATGATCCTAGGAAGAATACTTCTTCTAAGAAACCTCATTGCACTTATTGTAATAAGGATGGTCATTGGAAAAATACTTGTTTTAAAAAGAAAAATGAGAAAAAGCCTATGAAGAAAAATAATCAACAACAAAATAAACCTAATAATAATAAGTTTCAAAATAATGCAAATCAATCTAGACGTGCTTTTACTTGTAGTTCTAATGTTTCTCAACCTCTTGAATGGGTTATTAATTCAGGTGCATCTCAACATGTTAATTCACATAAAGAATTTTTTGAGTCTATGCAACCTGGTATATCTAATGTTCCTCTTCAACTTGCTAATAATCATACTTGTAAAGTAGAAGCAATTGGAGATGTGAATGTTCCTAATGGTAAATTGTAATGTCCCCGTCTCAAGCCTAACCGTTTTAGTGATCGTTGGCCTATTCCAGAGACTCGTAGGCTAGTCGAAAGGTAAAATTAGGGTTTCCTATTTTTAAGGATGTCTTTGCTTGAAGATGGTGGATTCAATGGTGAATTCTTTCTGGGTTTTCAGACAGCTTCGCAGTGGTATGTTCTTCTCGACATTCTGAGCATCTTCAAGAATTTACTATTTTTAGTAAATTCTATTTCTGGCAGTTTTACAGATGGGTTCAGCATGGTTGACTTCCTACTTCAGTTTGGTCAGTTGACTTGCTCATTACTGGCTTTAGAGCACAATTGGAGAGATAAGTTGAGCTATTTAATTAAAAGTCACATTTTAATATTATATTCTAACGTTGACCCCTTGGCCTAGTCTATTGACTTCATGTTGTTTTGAAAAGTGGTCTTTTGAGGGTGGCACTTTCATTAAAGATTATTATATTATTTACCAAAGTCAAATCAAGCTTTAAGTGGAAGCATTAATTAAAGTCTTGAATTTATTTAAAAGATCAATATTGAGCTTTGAAGGAAAAGGATGCCATCTTTTGAAAGAGATTAGGGTTTTGACTTTGAAGTGGAGTTCAGGGTTTTGAGAATTCAACGGGAAATTATAAAAGGAAGACTTTGATCCTCATTTGATCATCTTTGGTCTACAGTATTGTTATGCTGCCAGTTTGACTCTAGAACTGCTTCGAGGAATGAAGGCCTCCTAGCTTGGGCATTGCTTCTTGCTTGCAATACAACAATTAGTGGTGAAATAGTCTAGTTTGTGAGTTTGCATTTACTTGTGTGCATTGTAATTAGCTTGTGGCTGTCTAGATCAGATTCTTGCATATTAGATAGATTTCTAGAGTTGCATTTTAGCTTCAGCAGATTTGAGTTTTATTCATAAATCAAAAAAGACAAAATTATCTGTTATGGGTATTGCATAATCCCTTCCATCTAGGCAAGGCGCCCTTGTGTGCAAGTTTGTGGAATTTTTAGAGAAATGTATGATTTTTAAAAGAGAAATCGCCCTGTGCTGGGCCGTACCATTTGCTGTGTCTTGGGAATTATGCATTTAATAAAGTTTGCATTTTAAGTCTATTTCTTGATTGTTGGTTTGAGCGCCCCCTTACTAGTAGTGTTTTGCATTCAATATCATGTCTTTTGAGTAAGTAGGGAGTGAGCTACGAGCTATTCAAGGGATCTATTTGCTGCTGGTTATTTGTTGAAAGGTGCAGGTCTGATATAACAGTTTGGAGAAATCTGCAACTTCCTTATTGGATGGGTGTGAGAGTTCATTGAAGGCTATGCGGAGGCTTCATTGGGGATTGCCCAAGTTTGAAAAGAGGTTGGATCTGTTTAGTGCCATTTCAATTTTTAAGCTTACTTCTCAGCAAAAGAAATTCTAATATATTGATGCAACTCTATTTATATGTTGTTTCGCATTGTTAGCAAGATATCATCTTTCTTATTGTAAGTTGGCAGTAGTACTGATAGCAATTTAGAGTCTTGCTTTATCAACTTGTAATGCTCATCTTTACTTTTAACATTTGATATTGTATTTAATTTACCTCCGCCCTATGGTAGCTACTTTCCCACTCTGCGTTAGCAAGCACATTCTGGGTGTTGAGTACTTTCAGCTTTTTAGTATTTCTTTCAAGCATTGTACTTTGTAACACTCCGCCATATGGTCACCCCTCACTCTATACTGGATTGGGTAGCACATACTTGGTGTCGGGTTCCCTTTCAGTTCATAGTGTAGAAGATCCTCTGACCATATGCTCGCCATAATCGGTGCCATTCTTGGTTAGAGTTCCTGCATAAGCAATTTGATTTAGATCCTCTAACCAATGCTCACACCTTGCCCACATCGGGATCCTAGTGTACATTCTGGTTAGAGTTGCTTCAGCATGTTTTGGTTTATCTTCTAACCTTAACGGGTGCATTGATTGTAATTTGTAATTTGAAAAAACAAAAAAAAAATTGGCTCAGAATATTTCAGTGGTATCAAAGCCAAGATCTTTCCATCTTGTGATCAATCTGTCTATAAGTGATAGAGAAAAGAGGTACATTGCAAGGGAAGACAAGAAGGTTGGAAAATAGTTGCAGCCTTATCAGGCTCTAGAAGGTTAGACAGCTTCAGAGATTTTGAGGGCTCATTAGGAGTCTTGTCAAGAAACAGACATGGCAGAAGGTGAGAGGTCAATTGGGGGTAACGAAAGGGTTACCAATAGTAGAGATGATAGTGGAAAGGGCAGAGAGAGATCCATCAGTCCAGGACAGAGATTTGAAAGGAAGATGGATGCTTTAATGGATATGGTTTTGCTCATGATGGGAAAAGTGGGCCAAAACACCATTCCATAGAACAACACTAGGTATAGAGGAGAGCACAATGCTTCCAACCAGCATGATGGACATGCTGTTCAACATACTTCAAACAACACTTATGTCTCATCTAGGCCATTCAAACCCACCTTCTTGGCACTTGTTAACACTCAGCTAGATCCCGAAGAGAATGCTTCATTCGTGGAGCAGTTGAGACTTGGTTGTGCAGAGTATGATTTGTTTCCTAACGACATCAAGATGGATATGTCCTATAATGATTTTATGGGTCATAAAAGGAAAAACAAGGGACAAGGGAGACACTATGATCAAATAAGACCATCAACTCAAGGAGATTTGTACCAAGCTGTCAACAAGGTTACACTTCCACACTTTGACGGGAGTGATACCAATTCAGCCCAAGCTTGGATACAGAAGTTGGATAACTATCTAGCTCTCAGACCCATGGCAGAAGAAGAGGCGATCAAGTTCGCTATGCTAAACCTTGATGGGGTGGCGCATGAGTGGTGGTACCATGGCCTAGTTAGTTTGGGTCATTGGTCTATCACAACTTATGATGAGTTCACCACTAGGCTCATCGAGAGGTTTGAGAAAAAGGATCCTGAAATTCATTTCAGAGAACTTGCACAATTGAGACAGTATGGCACAGTTGATGCCTACATTGCTGAGTTTCAGAGACTCTTAGTCATGGTTACTAGAATCACAGAGAGGAGATTAGTGATCCTTTTCAGTGAAGGTTTGACAGAACCACTCAAAGGTTGGATTAAATCCTTTGATCCACCAACCCTACAGGAGGCCATGAAGAAGGCAAGAAACATGGAGTGGGCTGCTCCTAAGGTGAAGTTCCAATCCAATTCCCCCTTTCAAAAAAGGGATAAAGGGAAAAGACCTCAGCATAGACCTCCTTTGAGACCTCAGCATAAGGAGTTCAAACATCATAATCCCCATGTCACAAGATTGGATCTGGAGACCCTGAACGAACTCAGGAGAAAGGGGTTGTGTTTCTGATGTAGGGAGAAATGGTCTCAAGATCATGTTTTCCCTAAGGGGGTTAAATTTAATCAGATTGAGTACTATTCTGTTGGTGAAAGTAGTTCTGATTTTTCTGACCAGCAATCTGATTTTGAAGAAAGTGAGGTAGAAAGATCTCCAAAAGAGTCCGGAGATGAGAAGGAAAGTGGAGGAGTCTTGGCTCAACTTTCGAGTTTCCAAAGAAATGAATCCTTCAAGGTTCGAGGGATGATCAAAAGGTAGCGAATCATTGCTTTGATCGACACTGGAGCAACACATAACTTCATTGATGAAGTTGTGGTAGCAAAGAAGGGGCTGCAAACAGAGGAGTTTGAAGGTTTCAAGGTCATGGTTGCTGATGGATTCCATATTTCATGCACCAAGAAAATCTCGAACATGACCATGCAATTGGGAAACTACGAAGTCAAGGATGACTTCTATGTAGTCCACATTGGAGATACTGATGTCGTACTAGGCATTCAATGGTTGCGTTCTCTTGGGGAGATCTCCTTGAATCTACAGACTATGGAGCTCAAGTTTCAATTCGATGGGAAGAAGATAGTTCTAAGAGGAATGTCCAATGGGGGCCCTCGGGTTGTTTCATTCAAAAGAATGGCAAGGCTGATCCATCACAATCAAGCTGAGTGGGTTGCAGAGTGCATGATCCTTCTTGCTAGTCCGGTTGAGACTAAGAGAGACTATCCTCCTAATGTGCAGTCTCTACTCACAGAAAAGAGAAAAGTCTTTGCTGATTTGCCTCCTGGACCACCACTTGAATGGGGTTCAAAACATATCATAGAGCTCAAGGAAGGAGCTAAACCAGTAATTACAACTCCATATCGGTACCCGAAGAGGCAAAAGGATGAGATTGAGAAGAATATTCAAGAACTCTTGGAGATGGGTTTCATTCGCCCAAGCAAGAGCCCCTTTGCATCTGCAGTGGCTCTTGTGAAGAAGAAGGATGGTACCATGCGCATGTGTGTGGACTATCATGCTTTGAATCAAAGCACCATCAAAAAAAGATACCCCATTCCCAGGATAAATGAGCTCATTGATGAGCTACATTTGGCCAAGTTCTTCTCGAAGATCGATTTGAGATCGGGCTACCATCAGATTCGAATGAGAGGATTTGATGTGGAAAAGACAGCTTTCAGATGTCACTATGGCCATTTCAAATTTTTATTCATGCCATTTGGGTTGACTAACACTCCTGCTACCTTCTAGTCTTGCATGAATAGAGTTTTCCAGAATCAATTAAGGAGGTTTGTGTTGATATTTTTTGATGACATCTTGATTTACAGCAAGACTTGGGAAGATCATCTCAAGCACTTGGAGGAAGTGCTTAGCATCCTGGAATCTGAGAGTTTGTTCACAAAAGCATCCAAATGTGAATTTGGAATGGAGGAGTTATTGTATCTTGGCCACATAATCAATGTTGAGGGAGTAAAGGTGGATCTTGAAAAGATCAAGGCAGTAGTTGAGTGGCCACCTCCTGAGAACTTGAATCAGTTGAAAGGTTTTCTGGGTCTTTGTGGTTTCTATCAGAGATTCGTAAAAGGATATTCACATAATGTTGCTCCTCTTACTGATCTCACCAAAAAGGGAGCCTTTTGTTGGTCAGAAAAGGCTCAAATTGTTTTTGACAAGTTTAAGAAGATCATGAGCTCGTGTCCGGTTCTGGCTATTCTGGATTTCTCCAAGCCATTCGAGTTGCAATGTGATGCATCTGGTGAAGGAGTTGGGGCCATCTTGATGCAAGACAAACATCCCATTGTATTTGAGAGTAGAAAATTGAGGGGTGTGGAGAAAAAATATTCTATCTATGACAAGGAAAAGCTTGCCATTATGCATGCATTAGCCAAGTTCAAGCAGTTTTTGGTGGGAAACAAGTTCGTGGTCAAGACTGATCACAATAGCCTCAAACATTTCATGTATCAGAAGGATCTGAACGAGAGGCAACAAAAGTGGGTGAGTAAGCTTCAAGCTTACGACTTTGACATTGAGTATGTCAAAGGGAAAAATAATATCATGGCTGATGCTCTATCCAGGAGACCCCATCTTAGCTCATTGTGTGAGCTTACTACAGATTGGAGAGACATGTTGCTTGTTGATTATGCCAAAAATTAGTTTGCAACCAGCATTATTGAGGGTACTTTTCAGGATGAAAGGTACAAGGTGATTGAGGGATTGATACACTATAAGGGAAGAATCTTTCTGGTGGCTGATTCTAAGCTTAAGAAGAAGATTCTTTTGACATTTCATGATATTCTGGTTGCTGGTCACCAAGGATTTTTCAAGACATATAGGCAGATCCAAGAAAGATTTTCTTGGAAAGGTTTGAAGGGAGAAGTACAACGCTACATTCAGGAGTGTCCTGTTTGTCAAATGAACAAGAATGAGCATACATTACCAGCTGGTTTGCTGCAACCACTCCCAATTCCCAATCAAAAATGGGAAAGCATCTCGATGGATTTCATCACAGGGTTGCCCAAGGCCCAAGGGAAGGATTGTATCTATGTGGTAGTGGATAGACTGACCAAATTTGCTCATTTTTTCGCCATTACCAGCTCTTTTTCAGTTGCCCAAGTTGCAGATCTATTTTTTCATGAGGTGTTTAGGTTGCATGGGTTACCGAAAAACATTGTGAGTGATAGGGACAACAAGTTCCTAAGCACTTTTTGGCAAGAGGTCTTCAGAATGAGTGGTATTGTGCTCACTCCAAGCACTAGTTACCATCCCCAGATAGATGGTCAAACAAAAATAGTGAACAAGTGGTTGGAAGGCTACTTGAGAAACTATGTGTCGGAGCAGCAAAGAGCTTGGGTTACGTGGGACTATTGTTATAATTCTTCCTTTCATATGTCGATTAAGATGCCTCCTTTCTTGGCCCTCTATGGGTATGAAGCACCTAGCTTTGTCGATTTGGTGTTTGGTGATAGCAAAGCACCTCAAGCCAAGGACTTGTGGCAACAAAGTCAAGACATCATGAAATCATTGAAGAATAATCTACAGATGGCACAGAATCAACAGAAGATGTATGCTGATCAGAGGCGTGTTGAGCATTCTTTCGAGGTTGGGGATATGGTTTATCTCTAATTACAGCCTTACAGATAGTCTACTCTCAAGAAGAGTGGGGCTGAGAAGCTCAAACCTCGCTTCTATGGGCCCTTCAGGGTCATCAGAAAAGTTGGAGCAGTAGCTTATGAGTTGGAGCTACCTTCTGACAGCAGAGTGCACAATGTCTTCCACGTGTCTCGTCTCAAGAAGGCACTTGGGCATAATGTAGTTGCTTCATCACAGTTGCCACCTTTGGATGAAGAAGGATAGTTGGTTCTAATTCCAGAGGAGATACTTGACTTCAAAGAACGTTCTTTGAGGAAAAGAACAATCAGAGAATACTTGGTGAAGTGGAAATATTTTCCTTTGAGGATGCAACTTGGGAGAATGAGGAGGTTCTGCAGCATCCAGGTTTGCAATTGCTTGAGGACAAGCAATCTTGGGGAGGGCGGACTGTAATGTCCCCGTCTCAAGCCTGACCTTTTCAGTGACTTTTGGCCTATTCCAGAGACCCGTAGGCTAGTATGAAGGTAAAATTAGGGTTTCCTATTTTTAAGGATGTCTTTGCTCAAAGTTGGTGGATTCAATGGTGGATTCTTTATGGGTTTTTAGAGAGCTTCGTAGTGGTATGTTCTTCTCGGCATTCTAAGCATCTTCAGCAATTTACTATTTTTAGTAAATTCTATTTTTGGCAGTTTTACAGATGGGTTCAGCGTGGTTGACTTCCTACTTCAGTTTGGTCAGTTGACTTGCTCATTATTGGCTTCAGGGCACAATTAGAGAGATAAGTTGAGCTATTTAATTAAAAGTCAAGTTTTAATATTATATTCTAACGTTGACCCCTTGGCCTAGTCTATTGACTTCATGTTGTTTTGAAAAGTGGTCTTTTGAGGGTGGCACCTTCATTAAAGTGTATTATATTATTTACCAAATTCAAATCAAGCCTTAAGTGGACACATTAATTAAAGTCTTGAATTTATTTAAAAGATCAATATTGAGCTTTGAAGGAAAAGGACGCCATCTTTTGAAAGAGATTAGGGTTTTGACTTTGAAGTGGAGTTTAGGGTTTTGAGAAGTCAACAAGAAATTATAAAAGGAAGACTTTGATCCTCATTTGATCATCTTTGGTCTACAGTATTGTTATGCTGCCGGTTTGGCTCTGGAACTGCTTCGAGGAATGAAGGCCTCCTAGCTTGGGCATTGCTTCTTGCTTGCAATATAGCAACTAGTGGTGAAATAGTCTAGTTTGTGAGTTTGCATTTACTTGTGTGCATTGTAATCAGCTTGTGGCTGTCTAGATCAGATTCTTGCATATTAGATAGATTTCTAGAGTTGCATTTTAGCTTCAACAGATTTGAGTTTTATTCATAAATCAAAAAAGACAAAATTATTTGTTATGGGTATTGCATAATCCCTTCCATCTAGGCAAGGTGCCCTTGTGTGCAAGTTTGTGGAATTTTTAGAGAAATGTCTGATTTTTAAAAGAGAAATCGCCCCTGTGCTGGGCTGTACCATTTGCTATGTCTTGGGAATTGTGCATTTAATAAATTTTGCATTTTAAGTATGTTTCTTGATTGTTGGTTTGAGCGCCCCCTTACTAGTAGTGTTTTGCATTCAATATCATGTCTTTTGAGTAAGTAGGGAGTGAGCTACGAGCTATTCAAGGGATCTATTTGCTGCTGGTTATTTGTTGAAAGGTGCAGGTTTGATATAACAGTTTGGAGAAATCTGCAACTTCCTTATTGGATGGGTGTGAGAGTTCATTGAAGGCTATGCGGAGGCTTCATTGGGGATTGCCCATGTTTGAAAAGAGGTTGGATCTGTTTAGTGCCATTTCAAGTTTTAAGCTTACTTCTCAGCAAAAGAAATTCTAATATATTGATGCAACTCTATTTATATGTTGTTTTGCATTGTTAGCAAGATATCATCTTTCATATTGTAAGCTGGCAGTAGTACTGACAACAATTTAGAGTCTTGCTTTATCAAATTGTAATGCTCATCTTTACTTTCAGCATTTGATATTGTATTTAATTTACCTCCACGCTATGGTAGCTACTTTCGCACTCTGGGTTAGCAAGCACATTTTGGGTGTTGAGTACTTTCAGCTTTTCAGTATTTCTTTCAAGCATTGTACTTTGTAACACTCCGCCATATGGTCACCCCTCACTCCATACTGGATTGGGTAGCACATACTTGGTGTCGAGTTCCCTTTCAGTTCGTAGTGTAGAAGATCCTCTGACCATATGCTAGCCATAATCGGTGCCATTCTTGGTTAGAGTTCCTGCATAAGCAATTTGATTTAGATCCTTTGACCAATGCTCACACCTTGCCCACATCGGGATCCTGGTGTACATTCTAGTTAGAGTTGTTTCAGCACATTTTGGTTTATCTTCTAACCTTAACGGGTGCATTGATTGTAATTTGTAATTTGAAAAAACGAAAAAAAAATTGGCTCAGAATATTTCATAAATTGCATGATGTTTTATATGTTCCTTAATTAAAGACTAACTTACTTTCAATTGCTAAGCTTTGTCAAGATTATAAAATAGAATTTTACAAAGATATGTGCTATGTTATTGATCCAAAACAAAACAAGATCATTGATAATGATAAGTTAGACAATGATAATTTGTTCAAATTTTATGAGTTTGCTCAATCTAGATGCTCTTTAATATCTACCATTTATTTCAATGTTTGGCATGAAAGACTTGGTCATATAAATGCTAAAATTATTACTTTAATTCAAAAGCTTAATATGATAGATGGATTTCCTAGTATTGTTCCATCTAAAATTGTATGCATAGGATGCATGAGTGGTAAGATGCATAGGGATCCCTTTCCACATGGTCAATCATGGAGGGAAACTCATAAGTTGCACCTAGTTCATAGTGACCTTTTGGGACCCATGGAGAATAACTCCATCCAAGGATCAAGGTATGCCCTTACTTTTGTTGATGATTTTTCTAAAAGAACTTGGATCTATTTTCTTCATAGTAAGGATCAAGTTCTTGATATATTTTCTGAATTTCATAAATTTGTTGAAAGGCAATCTGGTTTTAAACTTAAAATTCTTAGAACTGATAATGGTAAAGAATATGTGAATAATGCTTTTAATAGTTATTTGAAATCATTTGGTATTAAGCATGAGCTAACTATTCCCTATACACCTCAACAAAATGGTGTAGCGGAAAGGAAGCATAGAACTATTGTTGAAATGGCTAGATGTATGTTACATGCTAAAAATATGTCTTATAAATTTTGGGCAGAAGCTATGTTTTGTGCTACTTACATTATTAATAGGACTCCTACTAAAGCTTTAAAGGATATAACTCCTGAAGAAGCTTGGTCTGGTAGGAAGCCCAATCTTAAGCATTTAAGGATTTTTGGTTCAATTGCTTATGTTCACAAACCTAAACAAAAGAGGCAAAAATTAGATGCTAAATCTTCTTATCATATTTTTGTTGGTTATGATGAACATTCTAAAGCTTATAGAGTTTATAATCCTCTTACTAACAAAGTTAAAGTTGCTAGAGATGTATGCATTGCTGAAAATGGTGTTCATGATTGTTCTAAAGTGCATAATATTGATTCTTCTCAAAATAAAGTTATTGTTGTGGAGGATAATCCTCAAGTTGAAACTCCTCTTAACCCTCCTAATGCATCTCTTACTCATAGTGATAGTGATGATGAAAATGTTGAAATTTCTCCTCATGATTCTTCTTCTAGTGATGATACTCCTACATCTAAAAGAATGCCAAAATGGTTTAAAAATTTGTTGCAAGAAAGTGAGGATTATTTAACTAAAAATCCACCTAAAAGAAGAAAGGAAAATTATTGTAATTATGCTTTGATGTCTAACATTATGAATTCAAATGATCCTCAAACTTATGAACAAGCTAAAGATCAACCTCATTGGAAAAAGGCTATGCAAGAAGAATATGATACTTTAATTGCTAATAATACTTGGGATTTAGTTCCTTTACCTCAAGGTAAGAATCTCGTTTCATGCAAATGGTTGTACAAAACTAAGGTTAAAGCAAATAATGAAGTTAGCAAGTTTAAAGCTAGATTAGTTGCTAGGGGCTTCTCTCAAGTTGAAGGATTAGATTATAATGAAACATTTGCTCCAGTAGCTAAGATGCCAACTATTAAATTAGTTCTTGCTTTAGCTTCTCATATGCATTGGCCTATTTATCAAATGGATGTTAAAAGTGCATTTTTAAATGGTGATTTACATGAAGAAATTTATATGTCTCAACCTTTGGGTTTTATTAAGGAAGGTAATGAAAATATTCTTTGCAAATTGAAGAAATCAATTTATGGTTTAAAACAATCTCCTAGAGAATGGTATTCTAAAATTAATGCCTTCTTTTTATCTCAAGGTTTCATTAGAAGTAAAAATGGTCCAAATTTATATATTAAACATAGTGAAGATGATATTGTGATTATTATTTTATATGTCATTGATGATTTAATTATCACTTCTAGTTCTAAAAATTTGATTAGTGATGTTAAGTCTCAACTCAATCAACAATTTCAAATGACTGATTTAGGCCTATTACATTATTTTTTGGGTATGCAAATTTGGAAAACACCTAAAGGTATTTTTCTTTCTCAACATAAATATGCTCAAGATCTCTTAGATAGATTTAAATTGAATGATGCAAAGTGTTTTTCTACTCCTTGTGAATTAGGAACTAAATTAATGGTTGATATGGAAACCCCTTTTGTTGATCCTACTTTATATAGCAATTGGTAGGAAGTTTAAATTATCTAACTCTTACTAGACCTGATATTTCTTATAGTGTTGGATTGGTTTCTAGATTTATGTATAAACCACAACAAACTCATTTTAAAATTGTAAAAAAGAATTTTAAGATATGATAAAGGCACTCTTAATCTTGGTCTCTTTTATGATGCAAATTATGATTTTTCTTTAAAAGGTTATACTGATTCAGATTTAGGAGGTGATCCTAATGATGGAAGATCCACTTGTGGTTATTGTTTCTTTGTTGGATCAGGTGCAATATCATGGAATAGTAAGAAACAACAATCTACTACTCTTTGTTCTACATAAGCTGAATATAAAGGTTGTACACATTCATCTAAAGAAGCATTATGGTTAAGAAGATTACTTGAAGACTTGGGTCTACCTCAAAAGGATCCTACTCCTTTATATTGTG
This sequence comes from Sequoia sempervirens, assembly GCA_007258455.2. NCBI lineage: Eukaryota > Viridiplantae > Streptophyta > Pinopsida > Cupressales > Cupressaceae > Sequoia > Sequoia sempervirens. Next base: position 1,172,755,976 of record VDFB02271358.1, on the reverse strand, counting down.
ATAATCAAAGTGTTATTGCTTTGGCAAAGAATCCAATTTTTCATGCAAGGACCAAGCACATTGCTCTTCAACATCACTTCATTAGAGAGCAAATTGAAGACAAGCGAATTGCTCTTTTGTATTCTAAAGGTGAAGATCAAGTTGCAGATATTCTCACCAAAGCTCTTTGTAAAGATAAATTTCTCTTTCATTGTAAAAATCTTGGATTACAACCCATTGAAGGGTTTGATGTAACCTCCCCAAGTAAAGCTTAAGGGGGGATGTTAGAAGATTAATCTTTACTTGGTAAAGGTTATTCTTTAATTGTAATTATTTATTAACTTGTAGGAATATTCCAAAGGAATCCCTACAAGTCTTTGGTCTTTTTTTTTTTTGTCATCTCACACATGTGTGAGGATGGTTTTTTTTAATTCCTTTATTAAGGAATATTTGTAACCACCTCCTTAAGAGGTGACACTTTGCACATACATAGATGAATGGTGGCATTCATTGAGTTGGGAGTTACATTCTAACTCCTTCTCACCTCTACTTATTGAGGTGCCTTTCCTCTCATTCTTCAAGATTCAAGCAAGCAAGCTAAGGCCGAAGCTCTCTCTCTCTTTGTATTATTCTTTAGGAATTTTTCCTCCATTCATAATATTGGGGTTTTTTCTTGTTTTTTCCCCTTAACAAATTCTTGTGTCTCTCTTGCTTTGGTGGTGCTTGGTTTTGCTACTTCAATCTATTTGTTAATCTCTTTCCTTCAAACAATTGCTCTTTATTAGTACTTTCCATTACTCTTTTCTATTTTCTTTCAAGATCCTTGAATATGACATTGAGCTTAAGCCTACAAAGACTGTTCACAGAAGAGGGTTGTGCAAATACCTTGTGCACGATGAAGAAATCATGGCCACTGAAGAAGAGTAGCCAGAGCTAGTCCTAATGAATGAGTTAGAGTCCAAAAGTTGTTGGCTAGTAGATAGAGTAAGATTTTTGCATACGGGAAAGTATCTACCAGACCTTCCTTCTCAAAAGTGGAGATTCTACTGACTGCAAAACATCGAATACATGTTCATAGAAGGGATCCTATTCAAGAGAAATTTTAACGGCATTCTATTGTGGTGTGTTACCATAGAGCAAGCAAAAAGGATCCTCAACACTTACCACACCACTTCCAGAGGCGGCCATTTCTCCACAAAGACCACCACCATCAAAATCATGTGAGTGGAATACTATTGACCAATGTTATTCAATGATTCCTACTCCTCGGTGAAAGCTTGTAAGGAATGCTAGTTCTTCGCTCGAAGAAGAAAGAATTTTCAAATGCCTCTCAATTCGATAGTGGTTGATGAGCCATTCGTGCAATGGGGTTTGGACTTCATTGGAATGATCAACCCAGTGTCCAGTGCAAGACATAAATGGATCTTGACAGATATAGACTACTTCACAAGATGGACCAAAGTTGTGCCACTAAAGAATATGATAGAGGCAGAGATAGTGGATTTCCTAGAGGAACTGGTGACGAGATTCATCCTACCCAAAACTATCATCTCTGACAATGTTGAAGCTTTCCTAGGCTCTAAGATAAGTCAATTCACACTTACACATGGCATATTCCTTAAAACATCATCAAACTACTACCCATAGGGGAATGGCTTAGCCGAGTCGACAAACAAGAATTTGGTCTGACTCCTCAAAAGAGTCCGGTCAGAATACCAAAGGGAATGGCATAAAAACCTTTGAACAACACTCTAGGTAGACTGCATCACTCCTAAGCAAGTCCTCAAGACTTCACCATATGAGATAGTATATGGAAAAGAGGTGTTGTTGCCTATCTCTATGGAGATTTCAGCGCTACAATTGCTAAAATCTCTCAAGGTGGAATAAAATGGAAAAAAGGAGATGTGGTTAGCTTAGTAACTAGAAGTACATGAAAAAAAGGGAAAAGTCCCTAACAGCCATGACTAACTACCAACAAGTGGTTAAAAGGTGGTTTGACAAGAAAGCGTCTGACCAAGGTCTAAAGTGTGAAGACTTAGTGCTAAAATTTAATGAAAGGGTTGTGAAGTCAGGTCAGCACAGGAAGTTTGATAGCCTTTGGGAAGGCCCATTCAAAATAATTCAATGCAAAGAGAATAATGCATATGAGTTAGAAGCAATGGAAAAAGAAGCGCTGGGAATTTTGGTCAACGGAATTCACCTAAAATTATTTAATTAAGCTTGCTACCCTACTAATGTGAATATGTCTAAAATATTTTTCCCTTCTTTCTCTTTTTGTTTTGTTGGCCGGTCTTTTTATTTATTTTGTGGTTCAAGGTGAAAAGGAATAGGTAACCCATTAATTGTAGAGAGTAAGTAAATAAACTCATAGCTAAAAAGAGCAAAAAATTAAACACCAAAAAATTGAATTGATACATACATACTGAAAAGGAAAAGATGACCTAGTTGCAGAATCCAAAAGCAGACAACAAGATGGTTATATAGAAATATATATTCATTATATATGTTATTTGATATTTACATTGTCAAAAGGGCTCAAAGGTCACACTTCTAAAAGCATATAGTTCTATTCTGCTTCTTTCATATATTTTTATGAAAATCCTTTTTTAGGCATGTATACAAAAATAGACTAATTGCTATGAGTTTTTAAAGGGAAAAAAGAAAACCATGATAGTCTTCAATCCACAACATGGGAAATAGCAATGGACACATCAACAATAGTGTCCAAAATATCTTCATCCTCAAGGGAATCATCAGTAGCAACAACATCATTAATAGGAGCAATGGCCAGAGGCAGAGGGAACACAAGGTTCATGAAGTCTATGTACCAGTTGATGTCGTAAAATTGCACTACATTGTAGATGCGAAATAGGAAATGGTAGGCTTGAGTGACCCTCTGGTAGAGCTCATCTTGCGAATGGAGGCAGAAGCCACTCAAAAATGGAAGCCACGACACAATCGCATCCTCTTCTATGAACCTCCAAAGGTCGCTCGCAGTCAGTATGCCTCCATCAAATGCGGCATTTTCCACTACCTCCCCGAGGCCATTCAAGTACTTCTAGGGAAATATTTCTTTGATAAGACGAAGAATCAAGGGCTTGGGAATTTGAATATCCAACATGGAGGTGACAAAATACGAGCACATATTAGTGTTAACTCGATACGTGTCCTTGTATTTGAGGCAATGTTAACTCGATTCTTGTCCTTTTATTTGAGACAACCCCATCCCAAAACCCATTTCATGGCTATAATAGCTAGTGAATGCTTATTTTTTTCATCCTCTTCAAATGCTTAATAGAAATCTCACCTACGAAGGCAGTCTGAGACTTATGACACACTAGCCTAATTGGGGTATTCATGCTAGCAATCGCTCTGCAATTAGCCTGAAACTACCTCTGCAAAGTTCCTAAGTCTAGCCTATGAAAATGCTACGTATTGCCAATGCTAAACTACTAAACCAATTACCTACTACCAATTTTGTTGTAATCACTAAGTGTGATTTTGTTACTACTTAGATGCCTATTTATAGAAAAAATGAGCAAATGTGTGGTAATTTTCTTACCATAAACGTGATGCTAATCAAGTACCAACTTGAAATCTATGCCTGAGCATGCTCAAATTTCCCACCTAGTTGCATATGTTGAGTACAGTTTGTTGTGTGCAAAACTAATAAGGGATAATTAATTAGCCTAAGCTAGTGGCAACAATCGGTGGTGTTATGAATAGCCAAGGACTAAGGTGTCATTCTCTAGGTGTTTTGCTTATTCTGAGGAAAAGCCTAGGGTAAGTGCACAAAGTTGAGTCCACGAAACGTGGAAGTTTTTTGCCTTAACCAAAAAATTGAAATCGGCATTGAGGAAATTGGATCCTGATTTAAATAAACGGGATCCCGATTTTTAAAAATTGGGATCCCGTTACGGTTCGGGATCCCAAGCCTGAGATGAAACAGGATCCCGCTTTCTAAAAATTGGGACCCCGTTTCCCATAGGATTCCGAATGAATGGAAACATAACGGGATCCCAATTTATAAGAAATGGGATCCCGATTTATAAGAAACGAGATCCCGATTTATGAAATGGGATCCCGATTTATGAAACGGGATCCCGTTCCATTTACAACGGTCAAAATGTTGTTCGATGGGAACGGGATCCTGATTATAGTACGGGATCCTGTTTATTAATAAATGGGATCCCGTTTTATAATCGAGATCCCATTTTTTAAAATTTGAATTTTATTTTGCATCATGGGCGGGTTTTTGCCAAGGTTTTTGGTTCGGGAAAAGCATTGGAAGTCTGAACCCAGGCCTTCAACCTGGTTTGACCTACAAGTTCAAGGCCCTAACAATGTCAAAGAAAAATACCGACTTTGGACATATGGTTGACGACCTTTTCTGCAAAGTTTTCTAACGAAATTAAAACCCATTTTAGATGAAACAATGCAGATTCTAAATGTGTAATTTTTTTTGCAATTGAATTATTTTTTCTATTTTTCAATTAATTTCTAATAAAATTGGTCCATAAACTTTAAATATTAGAGTTTTTTACTATTTTAATAACTTTTGATCAACATAACATTTTGACAAATGGATTGCACAAGAGCAAACTTCAGACAATTCTTTTCAATTTGAAAAAAAAAAATCAGAAAAATGATAAGTTTAGGTCATCTTATGCATGTCGTACACGACGATTTTTCAAAATGATAAATCTGCCTAATAAAAATTTAACAAAAAAAAAAAATTCAATAAAAAATTACAAAAAAATATCAAGAGCAAGCTTCAGTGAGTCATAAAACTTTTCCCAAAAGAATTTAGAAAAATACGATAATTTAAGTCAAAATATGGATGTCGTACATGTGCATGGTATGGTAAAAAAAAATGACTTTTAACAGTGGTTTTTAGAAATGCCTATTAAAACTCTATTTGTACAATTTGGGTATTGAAATAAATTACATATTTGGAAACTAGACTCCGAGCACTACATTTTATGATTAGTGACTTTTTTAAAGATTTCATCTGTAAGTGCTTCAAAATTTAAGGTCAAATGTGTCAAATGCTGAAAATCAGATAAAACACTTCCACTTTTTGGCCAAAAAGTGGATTCAACTTCTTGCACACACCCCCCATATCTTTTCAAATGATGATTGCATCTTTGGCTTAATCATTCCTTTGTGGCTATCAATTGCCAATTCATATGAATGCTTAAGCTTCTAGCAAAGCATTGGCTCAAGTTAAAAAAAATTGTGTTGTACAATACGGTTCTTAATTGCAATTATGAATTCTTGTCACATCAAAATGGCAAGTGATTCATCTCGCACAAGCCAAGGGTTGGTAGTACATGCCAAATTAAATGTAAAAAGGTAACTCTCATCTACCACCTTGAGGAAAAATAGCTAAGTGTTGCATGCAAAATCTTTAAGCACTTAAAAGGTCTTTTCAAATTTATACACTGGCCAAAACAAAAGTGATTTCTAGTGCAGAGCCAGAGTTGAGGTAAAATTGCAGAAAAATTCAAGCTAAGAAAAAGCTTCCCACAAATCAAAAATGGTAGAAGGTTTAAGACAATGATTACATGGAGGGCCAACAAAGAGCTTATTTAAAGCTATGTGAAGAGCACCAGTCGTCAATATATTTGAAGACATTTCCTATACCACACTAGGTATTCTTGACAAGCCAAAGTGGGAAAACACAAAAGAGTTGGACAAGCCCAAAAGCTACAAAGACCAGAACTTAATTCAGGAGGATTGAAATAATATTCATGATCACTTTCTTGCAATAAACCCTAAAATAATGAGGGAAGCAGCCTACGAAAGAATAAAGTTGTGCAAAAAGATAATGTCAACGAAAGATAAAGTATGGTTCAGTAGGCTTCCTCAATATATGGTATCATTTGTGCACTACTACCTAGAATTGGTTGATGTGGCCATTAAGCATTTCAACTCAAGCACCAACACTATCAAGGGTAGGACTCTGTCAGTTAATATAACTCTAGGAGCCATCCAAAATATGCTATGTATTCCTAATCATAAGCAAAGAGGGATGGCAATGGAGACATTCTCTCCTAAATAAAGGAATCATATATGGAGCACCAGGAATAAGGCTCTGAAGTTTTATAATGAAGAAACCCAAAGGATTGAAGCAGAGCAAGGGAAGCCACCAAGAATTCGGGTGTAGCATGACACTTTCACAGAAGACCTACAAGATTCATTTTCAATGATGGCGTTTGTTTTAGATCTAGACACAGACAAGGAGGTGCATGTGTTTCAATCGGGCCCAGATTTCTAGTTTTGCAGGCAACAATCTTATTCCTGGTATGATTTTGTAGAGTACCTTGCAAAGAAAGTGATAGAGAAAATTAACAAATACCAATCTAAATGGAAGTTCAAATTTCCTTCCTATCTCACCCATATGTTTATGCATTAGAACCCTAATTTCTTTGATAAATGGGTGAAGTTTTCTATTTTTGACAAAAATAATAGAAGGAAACAAATCTCTATCTAGACTCCTCTCCTCTCTTCCACTTTTTTATTATTATGCATTTTTGGATTATTTCTTGACTCTGATTTTCCAAGATTTGCAAGGAGAAGATAGTATTAATCGGCTCACTTTGACGCAACAGAGTATATGCAAAACTTCATTCCTAGATGTGATTCATTCTTTAGAGTAGATTTTACATTCATTCAAATGTGAGGCTTCAGAAACAAACCATTCCACCTTTCGACATGTGTCACAAATCAAGTGGTGGACCCTAAATTGTTCCGGTAATCATGCATTATTGATATTACCTTCTGCAGCGAGAAAAATGCCAAGAGGAAGGGATTCTTCACCTATCCAAAAAGCTTCAAATAGTGGCCATGAAAATGAAGCAGACACACCCACCATTGCAGGATAAGTTGGCTCATTTAGGGTTGGTAATGATCTATGACAAGTGGGATTACAACCCTTTCAATGATCTACCATATGAGCATATCAAGGTAACTCATAGACCTTGACCTTACTAGGAGAAGAGGTGCAGCCCATTGGAGGATGAAGATGAAATATTGATTGACCTAATTCATATTCCCATAGAGTAAAATAGGTCGCCATGGCATAGGTTCTATTTCATTGAGGTGGATTGTGATGAGAACTACAAAATGGGAAAAACTTTGTTCAATAGGTTGAGAAACGAAGAAGAATGGACTATAGAAAGAATTAGAGCCTTCTAGGTGTATCACCAAGAAACAAAACAACTTGATGCACCTTATGAAAGCATGTCAGATGATGAAGAGTTTGACAATCTATGGGATGATGAGCATCCTACTTCTAACTCAAGCACTAGCAGAGGTAATGACCTCAATTAAGGAGAAGAGTAGGCGGAGGAGGAAGCTGATACTTTGATGTCTTCCACTAAACAAAAGAAGAAATCCATAGGGTAGCCTACCTATGTCACTTCAAATGTGTGACTAAACATATCAAGATCCTCAAAAACACTCACTTGGGCCTTGAAAACAACAAGAGTATCCTAGTAGCAATAGTCAGAGACTATGGAGATCAAAGACTCCTTGCCCCCTAAACGACAACACACAGAAGCTATTATGGGAGAAAGATTACAAGAGCCTACCACAAGCCAAGTGCTCATAGTGAACTAAGAGTTTGAAGTAGGTGAGGAGCAAGCAACAAGCACAGTACCGCCAACATCCAGTTAGTAGGGAATGTTCACTCCTTCTCTCACTTCTCAATCTTTAGTATCCTCTTCCATTCTCATGGCACCCCTTACCACAAGTGTTGGCCCTTCCTTCCCTACCCCTACCACAACATTTGTGAGAGGTTTCTCTCAATTTTCCTAGATAAGGCCATATATCTTAACACATTTGTGAACTTTAACACTAGTTGCCACTGCTCAATCTCTCCTTGCCTCTCTTTCTAAAGACTTGGGCACCATTGGTACCCCTATTGCTACTGCTACCTCGGGTCCAACCCAATTTTCTAAGCAAACAGATTCAATTCTGACTACCCCATAACCATAGCAACTGATGAGCCCTTCCACTGATTCAAAAATTGAACTATGGCAGGTTCCCTTTTTCTCCCCAAAAACTGTCAATCTTCCACCAAAGAAAACATAGGGGCCTGCCACACTTATATTCCCTTGTTCCTTTCCTCTTGGTGCACCTATTGTAGGTGG